>BDMV01000005.1:32218095-32818095 GCA_008326285.1 Oryza officinalis
AAAATACTTTACTTTTAGGTTATTTTAGTGATTTTAGGGGAAATGTCGGTTATTTTACGTAAGTTTAGTGATTTTAGTGATTTTGAATTAATTTAACGAAAATACTTTACTTTTAGATTATTTTAGTGATTTTAGGGGAAATGTATGTTATTTTATCCGTATTTAGTGAAATTCGTATTTAGATATGATGACACTTAGTTATTTTAGTGATTTTGAATTAATTTAATGAAAATACTTTACTCTTAGGCACTATTTTTAGGTTATTTTATCCGTATGTAGTGAAATTAACTTTGTTATTTCCTAAGTTATTTAGACGATGTCTCAGCAAGGTGAACCAATGTCGACGACAACCAGTGGGTCCTCAAGGGCACGGAGTCGTAGGACAGGGAACAAAATCCCTAAGGAACGATACACCATAGCAGAGGTGAACCAGGTTGGACTGCCGACGCGTCCTCGGACTGTCCTGGCCAAGTTTAGGTCGACGTGCGGTGTCCTAGGGAGGGAAAACTTCACAATCCTTGTTGATGACATCAAGCATGTGCCCGAAGCGGAGAAGAACGCAGCTTGGCTCAAATTCAAGGAACGCTTCGAGTATCCTGCAGCCGACGAGGACCGTCTCAAGCGGGCTGCTATGAAGACTATGGGCAATGCTTGGAAGAACTTCAAGAGCAGGCTGGTCACGGAGTTTGTCTTAAATCCGACGACCCCTGATCCAACAGAGCAATGGCCCTTCATCACGGCTGAAGCTTGGGAGCAATTCTACGAGAAGAAGTCGACCCCAGAATCCCGGGCCAGAAGCGAAGCTTTTCGAGCACTGCAGGCCAGGAACGTGCACCCGCACCGGCTAGGCACCGCAGGATATGTCGGGAAGCTAGAGGAATGGCAAGAGGAGGATGAAGCGGCAGCAGCAGCGAACACACCGCTGGTGTTTGCCGATATCCCACACCCACGTGCAAGGAATTGGGCCCGGGCGAGGTACCAGAAGAATGAGGATGGGACAGTTTCGCTTCCAAATCCCCAAGATCAACAAGTGTACGATAATATAGTAAGTGCCTAATCTCAGTATTTGTTCGCACTGTTTCAGCCTGAACTTTTCATTGAATCCGATCTCAATTGAACTGCAGAAGGAGTTGGTTGCCTCCCAAGAAGCCTCGCAAGAGGTCAGCTCTCAAAGACGCGAGGACGACATCCTCAGTAAAGCGTTGGGCAACAAGGAACACCGTGGACGGACAAGGGGACTTGGCGCAAACGTACCATGGAAATTTGGATTTCCAGACTACGCGTGGCAGTACAAGAAGCGGACAGTCACGAAGGCGGAGAAAGATGCCCGCCTTGCCGCCCAGATCCGGGAGCAGGTCAGAGCCGAATTGAGCTCTGAATTCGATGAAAAGCTTGAATCGATGAGGGCTCGTATCAGGCAAGAGATTCGAGAAGAGCAACATCTCCCGGTGGCTGCCGCTGCTGCTACGCAACAAGATTTAGCTAGTCCCACGCAGAGGCGCAGCAGTTGTGCATCAACTGAGGCGGGGGAAGATCCGCCATCGGTCCCCGCCGCCGTCGACCAAATAACGGTACGATAATATAGTACGCATGGAGTTCTTAACGATTCCATATGGTAAGTACTATTCTAACAATATTTCTGAATCTATCGCAGGAACCAACTAGCTGCACCCTGACAGTAAGGGTGGTGCCGACCTTCTCTGTTCCTGCAGCTGAGGGCCTTGCTTTCAAGCCGACCCCGGAGACAAGAGTGCATGGGGCGCAACTTAGGGCTGATTATGCGAAAGTGCAAGTTGACTCAGTGAAGCCCGAATTCGATCATTTCCCCCTCCCTCTGGCACCGAATGACGAGGTCCTAACCCTTGGAAATGCTCGTGGAACCTTCATCCAATGGCCCAAGGACCTCATTGAGATAAGGGTGATCCCCAGGCCAAGCACTGCACCAAGCGGTCGTCTAATAGTACAAACTACCCCTGCTCCTTCAGCCCCTCCAGCTCCCGGTCGTCATGAAATTGACGATGTCCAGCTACAGTACGACACGGACTTTGGGGGCGAGCCTATGGAGGTCGACAGCATGGCGATCACTAAACCCCCACCCCTGAAGAAGAGCAGGAAGGCGCATTCTTCCCCCCAGAGAAGAGTTATCGAAAAACCTGCTGCAGGGGTGCGAGGAAAAGGAAAGCTGCACCTCTCACGTCTTGCTCCAACAAAGTTAGATCTGAGCAAGGGGCCCATCACATATAGGAAGCCCGTACCTCCATCGTCCTACCAACTAGGCATGCCATTGGTTGGAGACGACGTGCTAGCAACGATGGGCACCGCTTGCAAGGAGCTACACATGTACTACATGGAGAAATCTAACGTGAGGAGGAAGAATAGAGAAAATGATATAATAGGCGAACACGCCAGAGCGCCATTCCTTGGGCCATCAAATTATATCGTGATAGACTTCAAGGATCTGTTCGACCTCTACAGGCTCCGCTCGGTGGACACAACCCTCCTCAAGTGCTACTCCTTGTAAGTACTCTTGCTCACGAAAATTATTCATCTCAATCCGTGTAACATGCTTATAAGAGCGTTTGGCTTGCGTGTAGGTATAGTTGGAAGTGGTGTCTCAAGAATGCACCGGAAGTTGCCTTCCTTGATCCTCAGGTAGTCAATGTCACAAATCTTCAAGGGGACCGTAGTGGAATGGTAAACTACTTATTTGATACCTTTTGGGCCCGACAAGACAAGGAGTACATCATGTGCGCCTACAATCAATAGTAAGTGTGTTCCCTAAATACATTGTATTACACGTCTAGCTTTAGTATTAACCTTAACTAATTTAATGCCGCAGTGGACATTGGATCCTATTGGTAATAACGCCTAAGTGGAGTACATGCCACTACTTAAACTCCAAAATTGACAAGCAACTGTACGATTGGACCCCGATTCAACTCGCAATAGATGAAGCGTGGGGCCAATATGTGCAAAAAGGAGGCCTTCGAAAGACAGGACAAGACACTCTTATCCACAAGAAGGACTTCCCAGTCAAACAACAAATAGGCGACCAGTGCGGATTCCATGTCTGCCACAACATGCGCCTTCTGTGCAAAGAAAAGGTGAAGACTTTGGCTGAATTGGAGGTTTGTAGTCTCATTCCTGATATGTTGTAACTAAATTGAAGTATATATATATATATGTATATGTATGTAAAGATCGTTCGACTAATTTCGAATTATGTACATGTAGGACAAATTTTCAGAGGATCCGCGTAGCAGCTTTGAGGACATTCGTGAGGAGATTGCCGACTTCATCCTCCGCGAAATTATTCACCCTAAAGGAATGTTTAGGGTTCAGGTGTAAGTGATGAACATTTTTTAACGTACTGTTTGAATTGTCAAACACATGTTATTATGTAATATTTATGTTTATTATATTTGTTATTTCTGTAAAATATATGTGAATGGCATATGTGAATGGGGATGCTGGGATGTATATGTGTGAACGGCATATGTGAATGGGGATGTTGTGAATGGCATATGTGAATGGGGATGCTGGGATGTATATTATTTCTGCTTCTGTTATTTTGCAGCGGGCATGGCTAGCACAGGCCTGAGGCTAGCCAAAAAAACAATATTTATTTTTTTTGTGGTCATACTCATCGGTGACGGGCTATAAGTTAAAGCCCGATTGAGTTATATCAACCGTGACGGGCTATAGTTGGGGCCCGATTGAGATAGACAGACATCCGTGACGGGCACTAGTTGTAGCCCGATTGAGATAGGTCATCCGTGACGGGCTATAGTTTGACCGGTCGTCTGGGTCAAAGCTATCGGTGACGGGCATTAGTTGAGGCCCGATTGAGATAGCTTCATCCGTGACGGACTTATGCCCGTTTGAGATGATTCCTCACATCACTGACCTTTGCGCTGTGTCGGACGCCATACCCGACACAGATGTCGGTTGCAGCCCGACACAGATGAGGGTTACCGTTGTAGTGATTTCAATGAGTCTGTAGAGCACATGTGAATTGATTGTGAGGAATTGGACACTGTAATAATGCAGTAGCACTTGGAGATAGAAACCAACAGTAAGAAAATTAGTAAACCAGTACATGCAAAAGTAAACCAATTAGTCAGGTTGTTGTCTTGTTCAATTGCTTCAGAGTTCAGACCTGAGTTACTACCCTGAGCTTCTGTACAAATCATTTATCATACTTCTGTTTCAGTGTTGCAAACCAGAATATGCTTCCGTAGTGAGATTTATACAAGAAGCAGGAGAAGTATAAGAAATGATTTGTACAGCATATGACTTTCATAACCTGCATTACCGAGTTTCAAAGCACTTCATATGACTTTTTGTACTCATGAGAAAAAGGCCAAGGTGACTGAATTTAAAACCAGTTACAAACAATATCCATCAGCTATGTCACGCCGATTCAGATACGTGTATCGGTATCGGATACAGATACGCCAATACGATACGGCATTTTCAAATTAATCTGATACGACGATACGTTTAGAATTTAAATTTAATACATAAAATAAGTCTCAAATAAATCATAAAACATGTCTCAGATAGACGAATTTAAAATATAAAACAAGTCTTAAATAGGTGAATTGAGCATCCTAGTAAATAAGCAATCACCATGGCAGCATCTAGTCTCCAACTCTTTATTCCTGCACCGGATTTGCTTCTCCCTCTCAAATTCCTCCATATCTCCAAAAGTCACAGCTTGTAGCTCAGGTTCATCAATTGAGAGCTCAGCAAATTCAAGGATGCCTACACCAGTCATAGATTCGAAAGCATCACCTCCTACATCCCACATATGTGTTTCCTCTTTTTTGTATGCATCTGTTCTTCTAGAGAGATGTCTCAGATTTGAGTGGACATAAACCAAATCCTCAGCACGCTCTGGAGTTAAGGCATTTCTTTTGACGCTGTGGATGAAACTATAAGTACTCCAATTTCTCTTACAGCAAGAAGATGAGGCTGGTTGGCTCACCAATCTGATGGCCAAACTCTGCAATAGAGGAATAGTTTGCCCGTAGTTGGACCACCAAGTCATTGGCTCACAAAGCCACCTATCACGAATTGAATCATGGTCATTAAATTCTTCAGAACAAGTAGAGAATCATGCATATTCATCCATGACTTTTGTTAGTTCTTCTTGGATGGGAAAGAACTTTCTGAAGCAATCCATTCTCATTTTTGAAACCTCATTGTCCCTGTGTGGGGGCACATGGCCAGCTGACTGATCAAGCCAATTTTTGCTATAAAATCTACACAGTAAATATACAAATAATTAATAAATAAAGAAGCAAGAGTGCAATATATCTGAGAACGAAAATGTTAGATCTAATAGATCCTTCACCTTGGATTGAGTGAATGGGCCAAACAATGCAGTGGATTATTGCCTTTTTTTTCACCTAGCAAGCAAAATCTCATAAACAACTGAGAACAAGTCAGATTCTTCACCTTCTTCCTTCCCTTCCCATAAATATATCTCTTTCTTCACCTTCTCAATCATTGAGTCCCACATCTCATAAATTAGATGAAGGCATGGAGTGTCGGTGTCTGCAACACGTATCATATCATAGATAGGCATTGTAAATTTCAGAATAAAGTCCACATTGCTCCACCACACTTCACTGAGTATCTTCTCTCTAACATGAGTTGCAACTCCATCAGCATCATCTTTGTAATGATTCCATTGCTCACTAATTACCATGGCTTGTAGTTGCCTCTTAACTTGCACAAACCGTTGTAACATACACACAAGTGAAGCAAATCTTGTTTCAGCAATAGCAAGTAACTTCAAAGAGCTAAACTCTTTATAAATTGAAAGCACCATGCCATGGTTCATGATAAAATTCTTTATCATTTGAGCTTCAAATTTAACATGTGATATAAATTCAAGTGTGCTGAACACAAAACTTTGAGGATCTTCATCATTCCTTCCCGGTTTAGGCTCGCAAATATTTTTCATTGCCAGATTAAGGGTGTGTACAACACATGGAGTCCAAAAAATTGTATTGTATTCAGCTTGTATAAGCAGACCTGCACCTTTGCAATTTGCAGCATTGTCAGTGATGATTTGCACCACATTTTTTGGACCAACTTCTTCAATAACACTCCTCAGCTTGGCAGTAATATACTCCTTTGTCTTCACATCTCCTTCACAATTATCAGCCCTCAAGAACATAGATGATTTCTCAGAAATTGCAATAAAATTAATTAGTGGCCGCCTCTGAGGATCTGACCAGCCATCAGCACAAATTGTCACTCCTTTCTCATGCCATGTGCTCTTTGAACTCTCTAATAGCATGTCAATGTGAGCCCTTTCTTGCTTGAGGAGAGTTGTACTAATTTTCTTGTCCCCTGGCATACTATAGCCTGCCAAATCATTGCTACAAGCATATCTAAATGCTTCTCCAATATAAGGATTCCTTGCAAAATTGAAAGATACCCCTCCTGAATAAAATCCTCTTGCAATTAAACAGTCCATTTTTTTGCGTGACTCCATTTTCCAAGCTTTCTCTAAAGCTGAAGGAGGTCCACTCCGCCTTTTCTTGCCGTCGGTGTTGACAACACCAACAGATGAAGAAGAAACAGGCAAAGACATAGTTTTTTCTTTCGATCTTTCTGCTAATTCTTTAGCTTTTGCAACTTCTTTCTTCATCTGGCTCAAAAGATCAACTGAGATATTACGGCATACTGTGATTCCCTTACCTGACAACTGCAACAAGTGAGCTTCCACCCTGGTGTAGCTGGTAGTTCTTGAGGTAGGACAGTACTTGCATTTCCATTTAACATTTCCTCCACTTGAATCCCCTTTGCTTAAAATCGTTACATGATCCCATAGTGGTGCCTTGATGTCACTGAAGCGTTGAGCACTTGCAGGAGTTGCAGATGCACTACCAGTAGTGGTTGCTGACATCTAATTAGAGGGAAAAAAAGATCGATCTAAGAAAGTAAGGACTAAGGAGCAAGAACAGGAGGGTTATAGTCTGGACAAGTACGAGAGAAGTAGGACCTTAGAAGTTAGAACCACTCACGTTTGCACACAGAAAGCTAGCTTGCCGGAGTTCCGTCGCTGTCGGCGCCGCCGGCCGCCGAAGTTTGTCACTGCAGATCGAGATGGGAGGGAGGCAAGGCGTCGGCCAGGAGGAGGCGAAGCGATCGAGCGAATACAAATGGGAAGCGACGTTCGGCACAGCGGCAAGTTCACGTATATAATTGTGGAGGTGGGCCGCTTGGGCTGTGTTGGGCCGTATCGATGCCGACTCCATCTGTATCGGCTAAGTATCGGTGTTCTTTTTTTTGCGTTTAATGACTCGATACTCCGCAGGACGTCCGCATGCCATACCGGTGCCGTTTCACGTATCGGAGACGTCCGCAATACGCGAAACGGCACCTGACTGGCGTATCGGCGTGGCGTAGTCCATCAGGGTTAAAAGAATACTACCAATCAGAACATTCATTCAGTTAAGCCTGAATTTTGATGCAAACCATTCAATTTTCTGTCAAGGGGATGAACCAGCACGCCATACAAGAAAAACCATCAAGTCTGCAGCCATCTTTTTACCTGGAAAATTGATAGGGGTAGGTGCCCAGCCAAGATGCCGACCAGGGGTATATGTCAACGCAGCAACCAGATAGTCCCACACACATTCAATCCAAACTTTGTGACTGTAACTTGAAGGAATAAAAAAATTTAATCAAACTTTAATGATTCATCGACCCCCACAGAATTATGCAATATTGTAGTGCATCTAGCCCATTAGGTTGACTGATCTAATTAAAAAAATTACATTTTCCCTAATCATAGTATCATAGCCTGCATTCCAATGTGAGTTTCACCGTAAATCAAGGAAGCAGACATGTGAAGAAATAACCTGTATGCATACCTTATAATCAGGATCACCTCGACGCATTAACTGTACAGAGGAAAATTTGAACAGTTAATCTTATTTTGCTTATGGCACAAAACAAGTATTAGAAAAATACAAATTCTGCATATTCAAGCATGACAGATAGTGCATATGCATCTTGCTGGTTCAAAACTATATTGAGGGATATGCATCTTAACCCATTTAAAATAGAGCCATTCAGAATTAAATAAGGACATCGGAAATGAATTTATCGTATATCTGCAGAAATGATGTACACAAATATGCAATATTGTAGTGCATCCAGCCCATTAGGTTAACTGATTTAATTAAAAGAATTACATGTTCCCTAATACATTGGGCACTACATTAAATCATCTATAGATAGATCATCTATGGAAAGATATGGAGAGAGGGTAAATCATAGCATCACTCAGTGCCAAGATCAGCAAAGATGGAGTGAGCTCTTTCGGGGTCTTAAAAAATATATGAATTTTAGGCAGCAAAAAGACAAATAAGTGGAAGCAGCACCTTAATAAATTATACAAGGCAGTGAAATGAACAACGAGATTTGTCAATCCAGAACTCCAGTAGGACCATACTATATATATTTTGATAGAATGAGATGTATTATGTTTCAGCTTTCTAAAATGGGGCTAATATACTGCCAGTTTCTCGAAATAATCAATTCTTATTCAGTTTCAGCAAGACAAAAAAAAAGAATGGTTGAAAAGCTTACCAACATAGACTAAACTAAAACATCTGTATATACGATGTTTTTAGTGTTGTTTCCAGTGTCATCGGCTCCACTCCTCGGCTTGGACAGAACTGTTGTGGTCTCCCTTGATATCCCTGGACAATGCAACATAGAGCTGACCATGCGAGAATATAGGCTCAGGAAGGTAAACCCCAACATTTGGGATCGTCTGTCCTTGTGCTTTGTTGATTGTCATTGCAAAACTGAGCCGTAGTGGGAACCGCTTCCTTTTCAACTCGAAAGGAAATGAGAGATCCTTTGAGGGGCTCAATGGGATCCTGGGAATAAACACCCTCATTCCAGCATACTGATCGCCAACAATCTCCGCATCGATCATGTTATTCTGGAAAGCTCTGACTATTAGCTTTGTCCTGTTGCACAGGCCGTTGTGAGGATCAAGATTCCTTAGCAGAATCACAGGACAATTCACTTTCAACTTTAGGATATGTGATGGTAGTCCATTCGGTGTTAGGGAATTAAGAAACTCATTGGGGTAATGGTTTCTAAAATCATCATTGACTGAATCAAAGCTGTAATAGATTCTATCCTGGTCAGGGAACCAGTCAATCATCTTCTCATTCAGTTGATCGACGTACTCATTCTTTGTTGCAAGGGATAGCACATGTGCTCATATAAGATGACAACATGGCATTCGACTTAAGTGATGGAAAAACAACATCTATCAACATATTAAGACATGCTTCCTTGTCAGTGTACGAAATAACTATGTCATCAGGGAGATGGATATAGTCATCATCAATTGTTTTATCCATTCCATTACAAACTCTCAGTAGAAAATCTGAGAACCATGGGTCGGACTGGGATCTCATATTCCTATAGAGGCGTATTGTAACGCCCGTTTCGTCGCGGCGTTACCGGGAAAACTAATCTGCTAAAAACCCTATTTGCGAAAATTTGCTCTTCCGTTGAGTCTTGTCGTGTGCCAAGGTCTCGTGTCTCCCCGCTCGCTTCAATCCCGGAGAAAACCGCGAAAACGGATTTCGAATCCGAGCCCTAAACCTCCCAGAACCAAACCCTAAGAAAGTCTAAGTTTCCTCCCTTGGCCTGGGCCGATTTCTTTTTCTTTCCTTCGGCCTTCTGCCCCTTCTCTCTTCCTTCCCTGGGCCGCCCCCTGGCCCAGCCCCTCTCGGCCGCCCTCTCTCTCTCCCCTTCTTTTCATGGGCCGCCCCCGGCCCAGCTCTCTCTCCCTCTTGGGCCGCCTCGGCCCAGCCGCCTGCCCGGCCGCCTCCCTCCCGCCGGGCCGCGCAAGGCCGCTCGGCCCGCACGCGCCCGAGCCGGTCCGCCGGCTCTCCCCCTCTCTCTCTCTTTCCCGTTTCTTCTCCCCACAGCCCCGCCGGCGCCGTTCCGTCCCGCCTCCGCCGCTGGCCCCCGCCTCGGCCCCGCCGCCTGCGCGCGTGCCGACAAGGCGCCGAGCGCGCCCCCTCGCCCCCTTCTCTCCTCCCCCGCGCGCGCGCGCCCTTGCCCGAATCGGCAAGGGGGCAAGCCCCCTTTTTCCCCTCCTCTTTTCCTTTTCTTTTCTCTTCTCTCTCGGCAGCCGACCGCCGCCGACGTCACCCGCGGCCGCGCTTGGCCGCTTGCGCCGGTCCCCGCTCCGCCGCTCGGCCGCACCGCCTCTCCCGGCCCAAAATCGGCATTTCCCCTCCGCCCCAAACCGACCTAATTCCCCCTCTACAAATCCCCCCCCCTCTCTCGCCCCGGCCGCCATTGCCACCCCGAGCTCTCCACCCGCCTCGCTGCCACCGCCGCCCTTGCCGACCACCGCCGCCGCAGCCGAGGGCTCCCGAAGGAGCCCCGGGCGCCGCCTTGCCCGCCCTCACCCTCGGCCGGACCCGCGCCGCCGCCCGCGTCGTCACCCCGTCCCCGGCAAGCACCGCCCGCCGCGGTAACCCCCCCCTCTTCTCCCCCTCTCCCCTTTTCCCTCGCGGTTAGGCCGCTAGGTAGCCGTGGTTCTCCCCCGGGCACCGCCGCGTGCCGTCGCCCTTCCCCCTAGCTCCGTCCCCGTGCGCCCATGCCGCCGTCACGTGGCGCCGTCGTCGGCCGCTACCGCCCCCCCCCTTTTTCTCTTCAACCCGCGCCGGCAAACCAACTCCGCCGCATCCCCTCACCCGCCGGTGCCCCCGCCGCCCGCTCCGACTCGTCGCCCCGCCGGAGCCCGCGCCCGTCGCCGACCGCCGCGAGCCGCCCTCTCCGGGGGCGAGCTCCCCCTTCTCCCCCTCTCGGTCCGACGTGGAGTCCACGTGGACGCCACGTCCGCCCGCCCCGGCCCCACGGAGACCGGTCAAACCCCCCTCTCGGCCGGGCCGCGCCGCCCAGCCGGCCTCGGCCTCCTTCCCCCTTTCGGCCCAGTCGGCTCGTCGGCCTTTGGACCCCCTCGGCCACTCGGCCTCTTCGCCCTTGGCCGCGCCCGTCGCGTCGGCCCCTCGGCCTCTCCTTTTCTCCCGCTCGGCCACTCGGCCTTTTCGGCCATCGGCCCGAGCCCTCGGTCCCGGTCCCCGGCCCCTTGACCGGCCACGGCCGGCCTCATGCACCGTCCCTCCCTGCGGCCCAACGGCCTCCTTGCTCGGCCCAGGCCGATTCCCTTCGGGCCGCCGGCCCAATTAACTCGGCCACGCCCGTTCTATTCACTTTGGGCTGCCCTTAGCCGCCCAAAACAAAGTCTAGATTTCATCCCTCCTTTCTTTTCTTTTCAGGGAATTATTAATTGATTATTAATTCCTTTTCTTTATTCCAGAAAATCCTTTAATCTTCGGAAATTCATATCTTTTCAACCGTTCGTCCGATTGACTCCGTTCCACTTCCAAAATTCCTCAAAAATCGAGATCTACCTAATGGCACGCTTAGTGGTCTTTAATAGGGCTTCTTTTTATCGCTTTGTTGAGTCGTCTCGTTTCGCGTGTAGTCTCGGAGCCCGAAGACCCGCAGTGCGCGGATTTCGAGGAAGAAGCTCAAGATCTCGAGCAAGGCAAGTCACCTTTGATCAATTGAACCCATAATTTAAATTAAGTATTTTGATTCCGCAAACTATGCATTAATTAGGTCACACACTTGACACTTGGCCTCGGTTTGCAAGATAACCGCCAGGCCCTACCCATTTGCTGCATTCACCTTCCTTGATTATTTGAATACCCTAACACCCTTGTCACCCCTCAGGTGATGCCTCGGTATCCGTACCTCGTGTACGAATACGGGACTCCCCTCAAACTTTAAAATTGATCACTGGGTAAAACTTGAGTTTACAAAACGCTTGGAAAACCCGACACTTGGGTCGGTGCCTTGAAAACTAAAGTGAGTTTCTAAAACTCGCGGTTCGGGAGACGTACTGGAGGTACGGTCTGCCCGCTCTCGCTATAAGGACCGATTCCTTGGGAATTACATCCAAGCATATGTCAAGTACGACCACATGGGTGATATGGGACGCCCCTGGCTGAGTAATTAGCTAGGCCAGGGAAATCTTGATGCCAAGGGACAAGTGGATTCGCCGGGGTGGTGTCGGGGAGGACCCCTGGGCTTCCTGGCACAGTATGGTCTGGGACCTAACCTGGTGTTGGTCCGTGGGACCCCTCCCGTTGGCATAAGGTGACCCTGAGTCGGCTTTCGAAATGCCTTGTCGTGAAAGCCCTAAGGTCGCCAGACGTGACCGAGGGTCGCGGGCTGGGTGATTCGGGGTTAGTAACGTCGTGTGGGTAAAGTGTACCCCCTCTGCAGAGGTTAACAACTGTTCGAACAGCCGTGCCCACGGTCATGGGCGGATGTGAGGTGATTCCTTAGCGTAGTTTTATTTGAACACCTTGTGAACTGCTGTTGGTGTGAGGTTTTCCGTTCTGTGCTTGGTTTAAGGCTGTTGAAGCAGCCGGTGTCGGTGACGATTGGCAGGGAGCCTCTCGTATCCGACGTGTTGACTTGTGGCTGTTGAAGCAGCCGGAGTCGGTGACGATTGGCAGGGAGCCTCTCGTACCGAGGTGCGTGAGTTGTGGCTGTTGGAGCAGCCGGGTCGGTGAACGATTGGCAGGGAGCCTCTCGTGCCGACAAGAATCAATCGATACATTTTCACTGCTCCGGCCGGATGAGACGCACTTTCTCATCCGTGTCGTTGAGAAGCACTCACTTAGATGTTTCTAAAGTCTTAAACTAAAATCAATTGTGAAAAACTAACTGGCTTTCCCTTGAAGCTTGCATTAAACACTTAATTCCCCTGACTTGCTGAGTACTCCCGTACTCACCCTTGCTCTATATAATTAAACCCCCCCCCAGTTCTCGAAGATGAAGAGGTGGACCCTGCTGACGAAGAGTTCTTCCAGGAGCAAGCAGACTTCGAGCAGTAGTAGGGTTTCGGCCTTCCCCAAGGCTTTGCTTGTGGCTTAGGGCTAGTCTCCGCTTTCCGCTTCCGCCTTTTTGTAATGCTGTTGTGAACTCGGGTTCTGTCCGCAGTTCCAACCTTGGTTGTAATCCTACTCTTAAATAAAGAGACCGCTGTTGTTGTGATATTAAATCTTCCTGTTGTACCAGCGCTATTTCCTGGGACTGGTACAGGCATACAGGTCAATCTGGACCGCTCTATCCTGGTCTCCGCCCGGGGCCAGTTTGGGGCGTGACACGTATTTTCCTTATACCCTCCCATAGGTGAGACCTTTGTAATGTTGCAGCGGTGATTTGTGCTCTGGTGCCACGCCTGACCACCAACAACACCTGCCTAAAGTCTCCCCCAAACACCATAACCTTTCCACCAAACGGTGACGTGCAACCTGTGGCATCCTGTAGTAATCTATCTAGAGCCTCCACTGCTTGACGCTTGGTCATGGCAACCTCATCCCAAATTATCAATGATGCCCTTCGAAGCAACTCAGTAGTGCCACAATGTTTGCTGAAACTACACATGTTGTTATCATCTAGATTAATTGGGATCTTGAACTGAGAGTGCGCGGTGCACCCACCTGGTATAATTGATGCAGCAATGCCAGATGTCGCTGTAGTCAATCCCATTGATCGCACCTTAGCTAGCAAAGCTCTATAGAGGTAAGTCTTGCCCGTTCCTCCAGGTCTGTCAATGAAGAAGACATTTCCAACACCACCGTCCATGTGACCCATGATCTCATAAAAGCCATACCGTTGTTTGGGGTTCAAAGAGTCAAATAAATCAACGTGGCATTGCTCTACTTGTATAGACATTTCCTCCACTACCACCCTGGTTTCATGGCCATCCGAATCAAATGGTTGAACATACTCTGGAAGGCCATATTCACTGATATCTTTCGAATGTACCAAGTCCATTATGTCTCTAAGCACAAGCTGCTCAACTATGTGACAGTTTGGATGTTGTCTTTGGTAATCCTCAAACATTGAACCTAGATGCTTGTCCCACGTATCACGAATGTTGGTGGCTTCACAGAACACTATAATTGTTGCAAACAACCTTCTAAGTGCACGTGGCATATGAAAAAATGTTGCCTCAATAAGTCCCCTTTTTTCTGCTGCAATCCTAAATAAAGGGTACATCACCCCACCAAAAGTACGTAGATCCTCAAATGATTGTGGCCCATGAACATGGTTAAGCAGCACCCTTAGGAAGTATCACTCTCCTTCTGAAGGATTTGCTGACACAAGCCTCCCAATCTGTGTTCTTTGAGTCCGCTTGGTCCATATCTTTTGAGCTCTCTGCCACACAAAGTATTCAGGAAACTCCCTGTAAAGATAATTTCTTGCCCAACTATTCTCCCGGTTCATCCTAAAACACTTTGTTAGCATGGTCCGTGATGCAGACTCACGTGCCACCACATCTTCCAGGTTATCTGCTCCCCTAAAAGCAACCGTTTGCATGTTGGGCAAATGTAGCTGGAGCTGCAGCACAGGAGAGACATCAAATAGATCAAAGTGATAGAGCCTCCATGCCGCCTCAGACGGATCTACAAACCTCGCATCTCTGAATTGACGAATCTCATTCACCTCTACTTCTGTGCCGGTAGTGTCGACTGAGAAAGATATGTGATCATGGCATTTGTAGATGTACTTGAACATATCTTGACGGCCTTGATGCTGGAGCATACCTCAACATTAATATGGCAATTAAATCTCATTAGAAGACCAGGGTTGTACGGTACTACCCACCTATTGTCCAAATCAGCTTTCCTAACCTTGACTCCTTTGCCATCGTCCCTCCTCCTGTAGATGGGATAGGAGTCACTCCCTTGTTGTGTTTGATTGCAAAACTGTCTTGGGTAATGAAACCTGCATTTTCCATCTACCATGCAACCACAATCTTTCTTGAGTTCCCCACACAGGCCAGGGAGCATGTGTTTGACAACCAGCCTATGCAAGTCACGATATTTGGCATCATCAGGGAGCTCAATGCTGATTATCACATCATATTGATCCGGCGATGTGAACTTGTGGCCAAACTTCATAATCAAAAGGAAATGCTCATGTTGAAGGCCCCTCTTTTGGAATTCAGTGACATGCACATACGCTGCAACTTCTCCAAAATAATGATCCTTAATGAGAAGATCTTTAATTTCCCTCAATTTGGCTCTGAATACTCGGGCAACCAAATTTGGCCTGTCCTACGGGGTCTGTCCATGAGCTAGCTTAGCAGTGATCTCCTCCTAGTATGGGTTGCATGTCATTGTCAAAAATAGATATGGCTTTCCAAAGCACTGCACTAAACAAATTGCATCAAGAAATCTCCGCTGCATGTCACGGTCTCCACAGTAAATGTAGCCGGGAGAACAATCCTCTTACCCGCCATTGCTGCACGTGTCTCACCTGATGCAATAGTGTCAACAACCCCTTGGTAGAGGTCAGCGCGAATGAGGTTCTAAGCCTCCTTTCTTAGGAAGAAATCCAATCTCATCCCTTCGATCTTGATGTACATGTCCACTATATATTGCTGGAAGAGTCTTCCTCCATAGAAAAGTATATTGAATTTCCCAGGATGCATCTGTAACTTGCAGCAATAATACTTCTAAGCTGTGACATATGAACCAGAAGGGTTCTCATCATCATCATTTGTGACCAATAAAAAGAAACAGTCAATCACCAAGAAATATAATTTGTAAAGTACATATGTGCACATCTAGTACCTTGTTCCGGTTGAACATAATCGTCATTGTTATGTTGGTTCTCATAGGGGTGCTCATTGAATGGTTGTTGATCATATGGAAGGAATTTGTTCCAGCCAACCTCCCCATTCGAGAAAAGCAACGGATAAGACAATGGGCCTCAGCAGCCAGTACATGCCTTGATATGCCTTGGTTTGTTTGCTCTTCCATAAACAACAACACTCTAATCAAAACAATTCTGTGGGTCATTCCCTTCCACCCATATAGATGCTACTTGTGAGGCTGTGGGGACATTGTACCTTCGCTGATCAAGAACGATGCTTGTGTTAAGAGTAATCATGTACTCATCAAGGTCAGGAACATACCCCATTCTTCGAAAAGTATGCACATATGGGTTGCTTGCTAAAATTGTTAGAATCTTCCTGACGATATTTATATCAAGATTAGGGGAGCGGCGAACCCTGTGTGCTAGATTTTCATCTGTATCATAAAAATATAGTTGGAGATGATGTGGTCCATTCCCACCAGGCTGTAGCTGATCAATGCGATGATACATCTGGCCTTGAGCACAGAATGTATAGACCCCTGATCTGCCATTGCAATACCTCTGGTCAAGTGTAACCCCCAAAGATGTGAAGGGAAAGTGGCTGTTGAAATAATGGATGTGCTCTCTGAAATATTTAGCATCGTCATCTTGTTGGCTCGTAAACAATCTGCGCAACTCATCAGGTACATCATGTGTTGCTAGAACTATTTTTCCCTTCCTGCAACACCAGGCGGGACTCTCAAACCGAAATGTCTTAGCCCCACAATATTTGCAGTTCGGCACTCGTTTAAGCACAGATGGGTTGGCAGGAAGGTTTTGATATATTTTGTCATCAACCATTGTGTTGGCCTTTATGTGGTCAGTCATGGCCTCTCGTTGATATGACTCATACTATATATTTGCAAAAAGAAATGTATGTACCTATTTAATTGACAATTGTAATGATGACAGCATATCGATCTATAGTAATATACAATGCATTGAAGAAATACCTCGTCCTCTCATCAAAATGCTCTCGTCATCATCGTCATCTTCTCCATCTTTGGATTTCATGGTTTGTGCTATAGGAATATGG
This sequence comes from Oryza officinalis, assembly GCA_008326285.1. Taxonomy (NCBI): domain Eukaryota; kingdom Viridiplantae; phylum Streptophyta; class Magnoliopsida; order Poales; family Poaceae; genus Oryza; species Oryza officinalis. The sequence continues at coordinate 32,234,924 of BDMV01000005.1, forward strand.
CACATTGCAATGAAATAATCAGAAATAAAAAGTGTGTGAACTTTGCATGGTTGTACGTGTGATAATGATCGTGTACCTGGAATTGTAGCTGAAAAATCAATAAACATGTTGGTGTCCTCTATGTTATGAACCAAATTTCAGAAGGTTGAGCAATACATGTGTCATGTATGTTGTGTGTAGATGGTAGGTGTATAGGTTCACTACTTAGAAAATGATAGAACCATCATTCATATTCACTACAACTGCACGACAATATTTGTAAACATGTATAAATCAGAAATAAGAAGTGTGTGAACTTTGTATGGCTGTACGTGTGATAATGATCGTGTACCTGGAATTGTAACTGAAAAATCAATAACCATGTTGTTGTCCTCTTTGTTATCAACCATGATTTCAGAAGCTAGGCGTGTAGGTGTAACTACAAGTTGGCTATATTCACTTCCTGCTTAGAAAATGAGAGTACCATCATTCACTACAACTGCATGACAATATATGGAAACATGTATAAATGGCATGTGAAATTCATCATGTACCTGAATCATCTATGAATGAGAGACGCCTAGGTGTAATTAGAGGAGGTGGACTGATCTTTGCTGCATGAATTAATATATAGCAACAAAGTTATCATTCAAAGTAACACTATGCTTGTGACATAATAATTTAAATGCAGTGGGTAGGTATACGATCAGTACTCTTTTTTCGCTGGTAGTACTCTCGCATCTATTGAAGCCTAGCTTCCTTTTGTCAGCGCTGAGGGAAGCATACCACTCCCTAGCACGCTTCCGTGTAAGTTCAACTAGAGTTAAATTAGTAATGCTGCCAAGTGTACCTGCAGGAACTTGTATGTAAATCAATTTCAAACTGATGACACCAGACAGGAAAACAAAAGCGAGCAAAATGGTACTTGTTAGAGATGTTTCTGCCTCCTTCTTACGTTGTCTATAATCATGGTTCTTTTGAAGCTTAGCCTCTTTGTCCTAGGAAGAAAGTGAAGAGTACATCATCCTATCACGCTTTCTTCCAAGTTCGATTGCACTTAAATTAGTAATGTCAGCAAATGTACCTGAAGGAACTTGTATATAAATCAATTTTTAACCGATGACAGCTGACAATAAAACAAAACGAGCAAAATGGTACCTGTTAGAGATGTAGTTGACTCCTTCTTACGCTGTCTATAATCACGTTTCTTTTGAAGCTTGCCTCTTTCTCGTCGGCAGAAAGTGAAGCGTACACCTCTCTATCACGCTTTCTTCTAAGTTCAATTGCACTTAAATTAGTAATGTTAGCAAGTGTACCTGAGAAAATTGCATAAAACATTTGCATTAAAGTGGCATCCCACCTCACTTGGGAAAAAACAATTGTTTCTGTATAGCAGTGATGTGAACCTGTGACAATTGTAGAAGAAGGGATAGACACATTAGAAGGTGTTTCATTTCCAACTTGAGATGTAGCAATTGTCGGTGACATATTTTCATCATTGTTTACCGTTATCTGTACTCTTTGGTGGTGGTTAAGTCTAGAACTGGTTCCTGAAACAGGGCGTAAATATTGATGTAAAATTCATGACAGCAAGGGAAAAAAATGAGAGCATTGTGGTACCTGTTAGAGATGTACTGTTATCCTTCTTGCTGTGCTTGTAATCACGATCTTTTTGAAGGTTAACCTCTTTATCGTCAGTGGATAGTGAAGCGTACCTCTCCCTGGCACGATTTCTTGTGACTTCAGGTACACTTAAGTTAGTAACATCGGCAAGCGTAACTCTTCCTAAAAAGTATGGCAGGAAAAAGTAAAATCACATATTTAGTAAGATAGTAGGAGAACCTGAATGCAGAAGACAATATTATCACACAGGAACATGGTACTGAAGCTAAAAGTATGACACCTTATATATTAGAGAGAAATATTGGAAAGAACAAGAGACAATAAACCTGATGATGTTGACGAATATTGTGGTGTCGAGATTCTCGTGTTGTCCATTGCATTAGATGGCCACTCTTATTGCAGCACTCAGAGCCGGTGATGGAGGGCTGGTAGTGCTGCTAATAAGCACTGTGACTCCAATAAAAACAGCAAAGTTACATACTCCACTGAAGTGTGTATATTGCAGTTGTGTTGGATAAAAGGTTAATTGAACATGCAAGGAGAGGTTCCAAATCTGTAAATTGCACTTGTCTTGGATGGATCTTATATAAAAATATGCTTGTTTTGTGACTGATTCGATAAAATCGGATGAAAATATAGTTAACTTTTGGCTGTAGTAGTATTGGATATTAATTTTGTTGCCAAAACATGTCTCATTTACATCAACCTATTAGATGACCAAATTTTGGAAGACAATACGGATGCAATTTTTACCGCCACCCGGCCCCTGGTCACCCCAGATTTAGAAAGCAAATTAAGTAAAAAGCTTGGTGTGAACTAAATAGATGATGTGCAACCACTAAATGATGACTTCATGGACTGCTAATATCTCCGAGTCTGAAATTTTTAGGGCTAAGCGAGGTAATGAGAAAGTACAATGTATTTATGGTTTGCTGCAAAAATGATGTGTTATGGTACTGATTTGTTCGCTGTTTCATATGGCATTTGTTTAAACTATAATGAATAACAAGCTGGCAAAACCGGAAGGTGGGCACAATTTCAGCGTTTGTATGAAAATACTGAACCAGAAGGACACATTCCACTTGAAAAGTAATCATTTCTCTTGAAAAGTAAATTGGAAATTACTAATTTGCGAACGTAGAAATCACCGCCCTCTCAAATTGCAAAACTCAGTATTTTGCTTAGCAGTGTAGAAGGAAAGACTTACAATGGTGGCTTTTGCTAATGGTCCAGAGTGATTTAGAACCATATGTCATCGGCAGTGCCGGGCAGAGCAGAAAAATGAGGAAGCGGCGTGGGGAGGGCAACCCTGAGGTGAGGCGGGAGGCGGCGACGGCGTGGGGAGGGCAGCGCGGCACAGGTGAGGAGGGCGGCTGCGGAGGCGGAGTGGGGAGGGCGGCGGCGGCGATGCCGTGGGGAGGGCGGCGACGGAGGAGGCAACGGCGTGGGGAGGAGAAAATTGGGATTATACCATCACAAAAAAGTGGTTTCGCTGTGTCGGTGACACGGGCCCGGGGGTATCGAGACCAAAGGGAAGGGCGGCCACAGGGATCCACGTGGCCCGTTCCCCCGGAGGGGTCGGGCCCGAGGGTGACGTGGCGACTGCCCTCCCGGTTTCCCCCGGGGTCGGGCCGCTCCCGTTTCTCCCCCGAGACCTGGGGCGCCCCGACCCCCTGCGGCTTGGATGCCACGTGCGCGGGTTAGGTGAGCGCGGAAGAACTCACCTAACCGCATTTATAGCGGTTCAGACGGGCGCACTACGTCGCATTTAATGCGGCGTGACGCGTGCATATCCGGTCCGTGACCGGTCACGGTGAGTGACCGGTCGCAGACTGGTCAGATCGCGGGTTAGGTGGTGCCAGAATGCTTGTGCACCGCACGCGCGCCAGGCGGCCTGCTGCACGCCTCGCCCCGTCCCATCAGAATGATGAGAGCTTTCTGTCTCTCGTCTCTTAGCCGGAGTTGGTACCCCAGCTCCGGTCAGATGTTTCCCGTTCCCAATGTGAGCGGGACACGGAAGTCATCCGCCATTTAATGAAGGCTGAAATGGGTGTCCCTCGGATGGGTCGGCTGACCGAGCGAAGGCGTGCTGCGGCGTCTGTCAGAGGCTGCTTCCGACGGTAGGATAGCCCTAAATGTAAAAGAATGTTTTCTTTCTTAGGCAGCTCGTGGCCCATGTGGTAGCCCCTTGCCATATAAAAGGAGGCCCAGGCCTAGGAGAGAAGGGGGACTCCACTCTCTCTAGGGACTGGATCTGGGGACTCAACTCTCTGGGGACTCTCTCTGGGGACTCCCTCTGGATTTTATCATACTCTCAGATCTACCAGAACATAGGAGTAGGGTATTACGCTCCTTAGCGGCCCGAACTTGTCTAAATCGCCTGCGTCCACGCGTTTTTTCTCGCTGGGATCCCACAGATCAGGGGCGAAGAATTTCACCTTGCGCCCCCGGCCGAACCGGCAAAGGGGGACTTGCGCGGTCTCCCGGTGAGGAGCTTCACGCTCTGTTATCTGGCGCGCCAGGTAGGGGGGCCGATCCCACTTGTCACCAGGTCCGAGGGGTGGCGTCAAGCCTGGGTGCCCCCCTCCGAGTGTGGCCACCCGAGCATAACGCCGGGGGCTACTGTCGGTGACATGGGCCCGGGGTATCGAATAGATCATTTAATGATTAGAGATGACCATTTTGTTCTTTGTGTTCATTATGCAAAGCGTCTCTCTGATCTGGCATTAATTGACTGACTTCCTCCGATGATTGTCGAGGAGGAATCCGCCAGCTAATCAGGTCGCTCTGCAACTGCAAATATACATTTGATTGAAGGGTTGGGTTGAGTTAAATTTTTTTAAGATGTTTGGTTTGAAAACAGGTAGAATGGGATGATCTTTAACAAAGAATATTCTCTTAAGATTCGGGCTGATCTGGTTCTTAAAAACTGACGAACCAATCCAATCCATTTTTCTCTCACTAATATGTGGGTCATCTCTTAAAAAGCAGAATCATCTTATCCTTCATGTCAAACGGATAGATGAAACTATCCCATCCCAAAAACAAGGATGAGTCCAATCCATCTCACCTCGTCCCCAAACCAAACACATGCTAAGTACTCGGTGAACGTTCACCCATTTCTTATATGTCAACTAAATAGATATGAAAAAAATCAAAAAAATTGACAAGATAGAATAATATGTAATATATAACTCCACAAATATACAAGTTCAAAATCAACTTCTACAAGTTGTAACAAAAATAACAAATTTAACTATGAATATACATATACTCTCTCCGTCCCAAATTATAGGGCGTCTTTTTTTTTTAAGAAAAATCAAACTCGGTAACTTTTAACTAATAATTATATTAATCATATCTATGCTAAGTATTATGCATGTTATATCACTATATTTTAAAATTATTCTAAAGTACTTTCATGTGATGCTAATTTTATATTCGTTGGCAACATAACATGAAATAAATTAATGCTCAAACTATGTCATTGAAGACCGTATAAAAAAAAAATAAGTCTTATAATTTGAGACGAAGGAAATACTAGTTAGAGTTTAATTTGTTTTTTTATTACAATTTGTAGAAGTCGAATTTGAATCCACATGTTCATGAAATAATATATTACATATTATTCTATTTTATCATTTTTTTTAAAAAAAATTAATAATATATTACATATTATTCTATCTTATCATTTTTTTAAAAGAATTTATAACTATTTTAATTTACATGCAATAAACGGATGGACGTGGAAGATTAAAATCCATCTCCACCTATACAGTCTCAGAAACCTATACACAGCCTCAGAGTTGACGGATGCACGTCTTGCGTTTCGAGCTGACTTCGACTCAACGCCAGGCGATGCTCTAGCTACCTGCTCATCCAAGTTTCCAACTGATGTTCTCTGTGGTCAGTTTCCTAGTATGTAGTACTTTCTTCAAGAACATGGGCAGGAATTGCGGGAAATACATTTAAACTGATAAGCTATTTCACTATATTATCCATGCAATCAGATCATGATTAACCAGTAGTTGTCAGCTCGTCAGTGTCAACTCAAGTTGGTATAAGATAAACACCATGCTGTTCAGTTCTACTAGTTATTTATGTTATCAGGTTTGTCCCCGGTTTGCTTTTTTTTTTCTTTTTGTCCAAAGAAATAGTTCATGTGTTTACATGTGCGTGTCTTTTTCAGCTCATAATGTTTATGTTTGTCCTAGGTTAATTAGGCAGCATGCTTATAGAACTCGAGCGATTAGCGCGCCGGCAGATGCCAGATGGTAGCGTTAGCGAGCTGGTTAGCTAGCATTCAGAATGTTACTAGGTAAGCTGTCTCATGAATCTTGTGTTTTCTAGGGTCAACGCAATCATCGAAACAGAACCAACTGCACGTCTGCACAGGTAGTAGCTAGCACAAATTCAGAATAAAGTGATCATAGAAATAATAGCTTCAGTACCAGACGCTCAGTACATATACGGTGTATGGCAGCATCGCTTCTCATCTCAAAGTAAGCTAGCTAGAGACTAGAGAGACGACGACGACAGGGAGAGACATAGGCATTTCAGCATTTGGAAAGAGATGGAGACGGGAGTGTTCGTCGTGTCCGCCGTGGTAGGATTGTTCGCGGTGGCGAGCGCCGTCCTGGGGTTCATTGCCGAGGAGAAAAAACTCACCGTAAGCACAGCGCGCGGTTTCTATGTTATACTGTCATACATCCATCTGCACTGAGATAGCATTGTTTCGTTGTTGCAGCCCGATGACATCGACGTGTCGAGCGGCGAGTGCGAGTACCCGGCGAACGCTGCCTTCGTGCTGGGGATATGCGCGGTGCTCCTGCTGGCGGTGGCACAGATCATCGTCTCCTCCGTCGCCGGCTGCTGTGGATGCTGCAAGCCTCGTGCCGGCGCTTCCGAGTCCAGGCGGGTCACCGGCATCGTCTGCTCTGTCTTCTCATGGTGAGTTCCGAGTTCTCTCGCCAACAACCGTGTACCTTCGATCGGGTCTCTTGTCAATCGACAATTCAGTGTTGGAGCGATTTTACTGTTCTTGAGAAGACATTATATTTTCGAGCTTACAATTTGTTACCTATCTCTGATACTCGAAGACACCAAAATTTACAGTAAAAAAACTCTCTTAAGAACTGTAAAGTTTCTCTCAATATTGAGGTGCAAATCTGATCTTCCCCAAAAATACGCGAACAGGATAGCGGCGATCGTCGCGGGTGTGTCCTTCGTGCAAGGCGCGGCGTGGAACGCGCCGGTGACGCGCGACACGGCGCCGCTGTGCTACTACCTCAAGGACGGCGTCTTCAGGCGGGCGGCCGTGCTGAGCCTCGTCGCCGCCGTGCTCGGGATCAAGTCGTACATCATGCTTCGCGCCGCCGCGGCGGACGAGCCTAAGCCCGACGGCCAGCAGCCGCAGCAGCTGGCCCCCGCCGCGGCGGTCGCGACCGGATACCCGCCGCAATACGCTTATCCGCCGCAAGGATATGCGCCTAACCAGCAGTTCCCTAGTCCTGCTGCTGATCAAGTATATGGGCAAGGGCCGAGCACGCAGTACCCTCCTACCAAAGGTTATGGCGAAGTGTAAAAGCGTCCGTGGCCCGCCCAGGTTTTGCAATGCCGAGGTCCATCTCTTGATTTGGTCGTCTGTATCCAGTTCCGTGGTAAAAATGTGTGACCGTTTTGTAGTTTTAATTGCTTCTTTTCCTACTACCAAGTACCAACGTGTTTGTTGTTCTTCAACACTAGTACCATTCCATGTAGGAGTAATTTGCAAATGTAATGTAAAACATGTTACATGTATTTCAGACTGTATCAGTGAAAATGGTAAAGTTATACTGTTATACAGTACTAGAACATTTACCTGACAAAGACATGCGTAATATGGACAATGCATTGATGCCAGAAACATGAGCAGACATCGTCAACCAATGTGATGATTAACGACATAAACATATGATGCGGAGTAGACTTCACTTGATTACATGTTCTGCTAATCTTCTTGTCAGTAGTTTACAAGGAGCTCGTTTTACATCTACACTCAAAACACTCGTCACGCAACCAAATGCTTAGTGCTAACAAAAGCAAGGAGGCCATACTGACCGGTCGGTGTCGAGGAGAAACCCATCGCAGATTGCCCGGCGGCGTCGGTCGGAATCACAGCGCGGAGCCGCAGAAGGGGCAGAACCGGAACTGCGGGTCGGCGACGGCGCGGTTACACGCGCCGCACCGCGCGTCGCGGGGAAGGAGCGGCGGCCCAGTCCCGGCCTCGCCGCCGCCGCCGAGGGATCCCGGCGCGAGGAGGCCGCACTCGCGGCAGAGGTAGGCGGGGTCCTTTCCGGGCCACCGCTTGACGGGGACGAAGAAGAGCTTGAGCACCTTCTCGGTCTCCACCAGGTCGGCCGCGCCGCCGCAGCGGAGGCACCGCCCCGCCGCCTCCTTCAGCACCCGCCCGGCGCCCTGCTCCACGCCCCCCACGAAGAAGAAGAACATCGTCAAATCCGATCTCGCGGGTTCCCTCGGCTCGATTGCCTGATCCAATCGGAGGCAGTGATTGGTGGTTTTGCTCTGCAAAGTGCAAACGCGCCTGGTTTGATCTGGGTTTGGGCGGTTTTGTAGCGGGGGAGAAGGGGAAGAATTGTAGTTTGCTCTGTTCTAGAAAGGTCGGATTGGGATCAGAAAAATTCTGGAACCTGCGGGGCTTACAATGAACTACTAGTAGAGTTTGGTGGGCCTGGTTTGCTAAATGGGCCGAAAAGAAAGACAGATCTGTCGATTTTTTTATTTTTTTAATAAAGTATTTATAAAATATATATTTTGGTTCCAAAATTTTGCAGTTCTACACACCTGACGCCATTCTCTCACATGTTTTTTTATAACGTGATAGAAGGTCGTTGGTGTATGCTAAGGGCAAAGACAATGTATAGAGCAAAACTAGTTCATATAGATGGGACCCACATATATGAGATTTAATTATTGTAACATTCACAATGTATATAGGTAGCAAGCAGTATTAAAAGAAAAAAGAAAGTAGAGACAAATAACATATTTTATTCTATATGGGAAACTCATATATTTATGGGTGACTTTTGCTATTTTCTTACTATGAATTAGTTCCATAATACTGTTAGGTGGCTAAATAAAATATTTCATTGCTTCTGGACTAGTTTTAGGATGCCCTGATAGCTGTTCAATTGAGGCTAGCTATTTGACCGGCAGCTTCATAAAACTAAAAAGAGCCGCCTACAAAATGGCCTAACCACCTGACAACACCTGACAGATGGTCGTAGTATGTGCTAACAGTCGTCTATCACATTACAAAAAATATCCTTTGGGAGCGTGTTAGATATGAATTTGTAAAATTCTGAAACAAAAATATTTTTGTAATCTTTTAAAAAAAAGTCGATATATGTCCCTCATTAGTTGGGTTAGTTCAGGGTTTGCAATATTTTTGTCAAAATTTCATGAATTTATTTTTTTATCAAAAATATTTTGACTGAATTTGAATAAATTTTTATCAAATTCATAAATATTTTAAAAAATCTGAAAATTCGGGGGAGATTTGGGTTGCCGGTGTAGTTCGAAATTTCAAAATACATCATTTTAAAATCTCATTAATCAATTTACCCTATTTTTAAAATTATTCATACGTTTGTTTAGCCACCAGATTTGAATTTGAGCATTTTGCCGACCAAGAGGGTAGGTCAAACCTTGGCCGAGATCTCAAAGCTCCACTTTAGGCTGTGTTCATCTTTCGTGTACGTAAAATGAAACAACACATTTTTTTATGATTAATTAAGTATTTGTTAATTTTTTAGAAAATAGATTAATATGATTTTTTAAAACAACTTTTATATAAACTTTTAAAAAAACATACAGTCTAGTTTGAAAAACGTGCGTGCCAAAGAAAAGATAGATGAGTTGGGAGAGTAGGGTACGGAACACAGCCCTAAAAATATCCTTTGGGAGCGTGTTAGATATGAATTTGTAAAATTCTGAAACAAAAATATTTTTGTAATCTTTTAAAAAAAAGTCGATATATGTCCCTCATTAGTTGGGTTAGTTCAGGGTTTGCAATATTTTTGTCAAAATTTCATGAATTTATTTTTTTTTTATCAAAAATAGGGTACGGAACACAGCCCTAAAACCCCTCTCCACCTGGCCACCTCGGCCCCATCGCGCCGCTTCACTGCACGTTCCCCTTCTGCACGCTTCCACTTGCTCGTCCTCCTCCCCTCTCCGCAGCAACAGCCAAGGCGCCAATGGAGACCGCGGCGATGCCAAGATCTCCGTGCTGCTCCCTCCCCTCCGCTCGTGCCCTCGCCTCCCGCCTTCCCCTCAGGCCCCACCGCGCGCCGGCTCTCTCGGCCCCGGCCGCCAGGCCGGTCGTGGCCCGGTGCGCCGCCGCCGGCGGCCACAGGGGCGGGGGCGAGGGCGAGATGCCCATAGAGAAGAGTCGGTACCTTCTTCGCCCTTGTTGAACTCTTGTTTGTGTTGCTATTGGAATTTATTGTTTGGGTCACTGGACTGATTGCGACATTGCGTGTGCTTCTGGGGTGGTGATCTCTGGTTCAGGGTTTCCTCCCTTCCCGGCTGTGATGGACATCAACCAAATCCGCGATATCTTGCCACACAGGTGAGTGGTTTTCTTTGGTTTACTGTTTGTTCTTCGTTCTTTTGTTTAGGTTATCCGTTTAAGCATGATTGCTTGAGTAGCTTCGCTTGAATTAATCATGGAACATCGTGCCAATTCCTTAATTATTTACATGTGGATTGTGGCATGTAAACCAGCAATTCACGATGTGCTAGTGCATTTCACTGAAGGGAACTTATGATGCGATTGTACAAAATAGAATCTGATTAGTGCTCTAGTAGATCCATTACTTGCATCGTTTATATGCCGCATATGGGCATACCGCTTTGGAAAGGTGATCTTCTGGAGTGTGTACGTTGACCTGAGTTTCTCTAGCTATAGACTTGTTCATAGTGGGCATATGCATAAAAGTTATGTCACAATCAAAAGAAGAAGAGAGGGGAATGAGAAGAACTTCTCTTTTCTTTACATGTGCTGTAAAACCTTGCAGCATGCTAATAAGCAAACAGCAATGCATTGTGAACGAAGGGGTAAAGATCATTATTTTGTTATGGATTTGCTATCACATATATATTTGATCAAGCATACTTAAATTTTGATTTATTTCTACTAACTAGTATTGTTTTGTGGATGTGCATGTTAGGTTTCCATTCCTTCTGGTTGATAGAGTTATTGATTACAATCCAGGGGAATATGCTGTTGGGATCAAGAATGTTACGATAAATGATAACTTCTTCCCAGGGCATTTTCCAGAGCGGCCTATAATGCCTGGTGTTCTTATGGTGGAGGTATACAGATTTTGTTCTCTTTGCCAGTACGTTTGTGTTCATTAAGCTATAACAATTGTTAAGTTGTGGATACATAACTGGTACATCCCTTGAAATTATAATCAACTGAACTTGTTTCAGCATGACAGGTTTTCCTTGTTCTTTTTTTTTCTACTACTGAACATAATGTTGTCATAACTAAACTAAAAAAATAGGCATGCTTATTTAACTTGGCACAATAGACTGAGTACCTGAAGAGTTAGCAAACTAATGAGTCAATGAAGTGAGTGGACTGTCTTGGACTACTGTAGTCATAAGTAACTGATAGTGGTAGCCTGATGGGTGGTAGCAACACACATAACTACATAAGTATCTTACATGAACGTTATGCTACATAGTAATCATGACCTAACATCTGCAAGCTTCTTCTTGATGCATTAAAAATTAAAAAGGTATAAAAGGATTTTAAAATAATCTAGTATTTGATGTTATTGTTTGGTATCCTCCTTAAGGCATAGGTTGAATTTTTCCTTTTCTTTCTATTTGATGAGAACAGGCATACTCCATCAGTATCTTAGGTAGTATTTTTTCTGGTCTAGCATCAACAGGAGTACAAGACAACTTTCTGCTTAGTGACAAACTAGTTTTTACCTTGATGTGCAGGCAATGGCCCAGGTTGGAGGTCTAGTTATGTTGCAACCTGAAGTTGGTGGATCTCGAGAGAACTTCTTTTTTGCAGGGATTGATAAAGTGAGATTTCGGAAACCTGTGATTGCTGGAGACACCTTGATTATGAGGATGATTCTGATTAAGTTGCAGAAGAGGTTTGGAATCGCAAAGATGGAAGGAAAAGCATATGTTGGAAGCGACCTAGTATGTGAAGGAGAGTTCTTGATGGCAACCGGATCTGAATAAGGTACAAGGCAATGGTGCAGCTTCATTGCCTACCACAATCAAGTTTTGGACTATGTTTGAAACAGTGTAGCTCCTATAGTCTAGTCTGGATGGTGATGCTTAATGCAGGACTGCTGAGCTATAAAATGCTTTTTATGCGGATGATAGTAAAATTGAATTAACCAGATATGTATATGGACGATGTCGTTGCTTTTTGAAAATAATCCAGGCAAATGTTCGCAAGCTTGAGTTGTACAGAGTGCAAACACATAAGCCATCTATTGTATTAAATTCTTTTTCAGTTTTTAAGGGGATGTATTGGTTCAATCAGGGGTGTACGGTGGTTAGACACTTTAGACCATCTGAAGAAATCCCCTGCTGTTCACATTTATCTTTTTCCTATGTGTAAATTGTTTAACGTAAAAATCTTATATCATGCTTGAGAGAAATAATGTTTTTCAGCAAACTTCTAAATGTAATGGGTACCAGGTTTGCAATTTCGGTAACCACCAAAATTTCTGAAATTTCGGTGGTTGCAGAAAATTTAAAATTTTCATGAATTTCGGTGTTTTCTAACCAAAATTATTTGAAATTTTAACATATTTTCACTAAATTTGATCAAATTCACAAATATTTGAAAAAAAAACCCCGAAAATTTCAGGGGAGATTTGTGCTTGCCGGTGGAGTTTCGAACCGAAATTTCAAACTATGATGGGTATCCATATCGCTGACAACAAAATATGCATGAATTACTTGCCTATGGTCTATGACAGGGCAAGGGCAAGATGCTCCACTACTATATTGGAATTGGGATCCACAGCGTAATGCTTGGATCCATGATGAACAGTATCAACAGCGTAATGCTTGGATCCATTGGCATACCTACAGACCATCTTTGTGCCACTGCTAACATCTTTCTGCAATTCTGCCGCTCCTAATTATTCGACTCTCACGGGATATGGTCGACTCAGACCTAACAAATGATTGCATCAGAAGATAAGGAAAATGTGCTCCACTTTATCCTTTTTGTCTTCCCATCATCTAACAGAAAAGAAATAGGAATAAACTGTTTCGAAAAACTAATAAATTGCATACACTGTCATCTCGAAGAATCTAGCTAACCGCTAATATTATCATTTCAAGTTTTCCTTTGAACAAATCATTTCAAAAGTTACATCTAAAACTGTTTTTCGTATGCTCTGCTGCTGACACAAGTATTAGTTGCTTTATTTGTTTTTGTTTTCCTTTTAAGTTGAACAGAAATGACTTATGAGAATGAGAGCGTAATCAGTCACTGTGCAGGTGTCCTATAGCGGAGCCGAGCTCGCCGTCGTCGCCACGATCGGGCTCCTCACCGTGTACTTGCCGGCGTCGTCCACCCACGTCAACGACCCATGCAACACCTCGTCGGTCTTGTTCTTCATCTGCCCGCGGATCACCACCGTGTACTTCTGCGTCTCGTGCTTGCGGCCGAACACCAGCCTCTCCGGCGAGACGCTCACCGTCAGCCCGCCCAGGCCCTTCACCTTTGCGCTGTAGCTCGCCGGAGCGTCGCCGACGTTGGTCACGGCCCTGGTGAACGTCCTCGCAGCGGGGGCGGTGGCGCCCGGGTCGAAGAACGCGATGAACGACGGGTAGTTGAGGTCCAGCGACGCGCCGGCGCAGTCCACGGCGGAGGACGGCGACTGCGCCACGGTCTTGATCTGCGCCGCCGTGTAGTTCATGGCGCACATGAGCTTGACGTAGTCGTTCGGCCCGGCGTCGTAGACGAGGCCCGGGTCCACGGCGCGGTTCGGGTCAATGTGGCCGGAGCCCATCGCCAGCGGCGTCGCGCCCCGATTGGCCCGGCCCATGTCCTTGATGGGCGCGTTGGTGTTGTCCACCGCGCTGGCCGTCGTCATCATCGCCGACCGCACCGCGGCGGGGCTCCACTCCGGGTGCACGGCCTTGATCAGCGCCGCCACCCCGGACGCGTGCGGGCACGACATGGACGTGCCGGAGATGACGTTGAAACGGCTGTACAGCTGCTGGTTCCCAACGGTGGCGACGCTGACGTTCTCTGGCCACGAGGCGAGGATGAGAGAGCCCGGCGCGAGCACGTCAGGTTTCAGCACCGTCGGGCAGCTCGCCGACGGGCCGCGCGACGAGTACGTCGCCACCACCGGCGCCGGCTTCGTGTCCAGGATGGTAACCCCGAACTTTATCGACGCCTTGGGCGCGCGGCTCCTCTGGATGTACTGCAGCAGCGCGGGGGCATCCTGCGGACTCAGTATCACGCCGGGGAAGGTGAAGTGCTCGGAGAGCTCCCTGAACGAGTCGTTGGAGAGGAACAGCCCCGCGCGCGCCTTGGCGTCCTGCACCGCGAAAATGGCGGCGTTGAGGGAGTCCGTGGCGTCGCAGATCACGACCTTGTCGCGGTTTCTCGCGAGCGCCGTGTCGTTGTCGCACGCGCCGAGGAAGACGAGCCCGGAGCTCGCTATGGTGCTCGGGCTGCCTGGGTACATAGACTGGCCAATGACAGTCGTGCCGTCGCCGAGCCTGACGATGCCGGCGAACTCCCGGTCGGCCGTGCCCGACGCGACGGTGAGCGTCCACGGCGTGCCGTTGTGGAGGAAGCCGGGGTCGGGGCCGTCGTTCCCGGCCGAGGTTGACACGAACACGCCGCGCTGCATCGCCGCGAAGGCGCCGATGGCGATGGGGTCTCGGTAGAACGGGACGTCGTTCAGGCCAAGAGAGAGGGAGAGGACGTCGACGCCGTCGGCGATGGCCTGGTCTATGGCGGCGAGTATGTCGGACGGGTACGTGCCTTCGTCCCACAGGGCCTTGTACATGGCCACCCTGGCGCGGGGCGCCATGCCGCGCGCGGTGCCGGGCGCGTAGCCGAAGAACGACGCGCCCGCCACGGGCGAGCCGGCGGCCGTGGACGACGTATGCGTGCCGTGGCCGTCGGTGTCGCGCGGGGAGTTGACGGCGATGGTCAGGTTGGTCGCCGCGACGAGCCCCTTGTTGAACTTGCGCGCGCCGACGAGCTTCCGGTTGCACACCTTCCCGGCGTCGAACGTCGTGCCGGACTCGCAGTAGCCCTTCCACCGGGCCGGCACCGGTGGGAGCCCGTCGTCGCGGAAGCTCGCGCTCTCGGGCCACACGCCCGTGTCCACCACGCCGACGATGACGTCCTCGCCGTACTCCGACGCCTCCCACAGCCCGCCCGACGCGCTGACGCCGAGGAACTCCGGCGTGTGCGTCGTGTCACGCCTCACCGCCCTCGCGTCGTCGGGGTAGCACGATACGAACCCCCTGGACCCCCTCAGCTTCTCCAGCTCCGCCGCGGTCACCCGCGCCGCGAAGCCGTGCATGGCGTTGTCGTACACGTAGAACATGTCAGCCCCCGGCGCCGCCGCCGCGAGGGTGGACTCGTACCAGCTCGCTTGGCTGGCGTACGCCCTCGGCATGGCCGACTTGTCCATGTGCACAATGTACGCCGCCGTCTCGGCCGCCGACGTCAACCCTGGCGCCCAGCAAAACAACACGAGAAGAAGCCACATCAACGCCATGCGGCAGATCCCGGCTACGACGGCGGCCGCCATGTCCGGCGATGAACTCCGGCACGCGACGCGACCGCGTGGTACACCGTAGTATGTAGTGCTGCATGCACCGGCTATTTAACTAACTCGTACTACCGGCGTACGGGTGTTACAGGGGATCGGGGCAATGGATGGATCCGACCCGATTGGTGGTTGCGTAGTCCCTGTAAGGCCAAGCTAGTGCAAGCTAAGAACCGCAATGACCTCGTGGTCATGGTGTTAGCCGGCGATTATTTGCGATCCGAACCACGCGTGGTGCTGGACGTGGCGTCGTGTAGTGCAGGGCCGGGCAAGTAGAGTATACTTTACAAGTGTATGATAGCGTATCGTGCATCTACCATTGGTCCGTTGCCCTGTCTCTCTGCACATGCTACAGCAATCCTGTTAGTTTTTCAGTGTAGATTCTGCTCAAACTTGTTGCCTTGTTGGCTAGTACGGACAACGTGAGGGAAAGAAAACAGGTACTCTTTGGACTTGTCATGTGTTCAGTACGCAGATAGAACATGGAAGTTCATAATTGTGATGTTTGTTCCCACACGCGACTGGATTGCCAGAACGAAACGAACCCAATCATTTGCATATTAACGCATTCGCCAGTAGCTTGTGCGGCCATTTCTTCTATTTTTGAGACACCATTTATAATGCATGTTCTTTCTCTGGAATGGAAAGCAGGGAGCTCTGCTATTCATCAGGGACAAGCATGAAGTTGCAGAGATTCGGCAATACGGCTCAAGAGCAGCAGCTGTTTACAGCAGGGTGTGTCTGGTTTTCTTGATTCCTTCACTATAACGTGCAACTCATTTTCCCTGTGTTTTATCTTTTGTGTAACTTTGTGCTCTAAAAGACTGAAACTTTGTTTCTTCCTATCTTAACGGAATTGGGGGCCAGCTCTCTCGCCTCCCACTTGGCCACCTCTAAAAATAACACAAGCCAAAAGAGTACATAGCTGAACTATTCCTGTGATAGCATCTGTAATCATCCTGTCATGATGCTTGTTCAGCGAAACTCTTGGGAAGAGCAGATTAAGCACGCGCACAATCGTCGGCGAGCAAATAACTGGGCACTCATTATACAGGAGGAGACTTCAACGCTTGATCGGCTTAGTGAGCAACACTCGTAACGTGCATTGTCGGATGTCGGTTCAGAAATGTTAAGCTGCCTCTGCCTTCCGGAGTTCAGAATCACCAGACAGTGATTGCTATCCGACAGGAATGAAGGCACGGTTAGCCCCCTTCGTGGCGGGGCTGCCCCCACGGTCCCTGATTGGGCGAGGCGTACGTGTTGGTTAGTACTGGTGCAAGCAAACATCACATGCATTTACTCTTTATCAATATACAGAATGGACCAATCGTCCAAGCAGAGAATCAAGCCAATGACCATTGATTCATTGATTAATCAGGCAAGGCCGTGAATTATCCTGAGATCAGATTCCAAGTACAGAGATCAGAGGCAGATTGGCATTATGATGCGTCCATGCAGCTCGATCTGTCTAGATGCTTAAGTTCTCATTATGTAATGTGAGTGACCAGTGACCAGTGGCTAAGCTAGTACTTAGCTTAGCTGGTGGCCAGTGGCTAAGGGCTAATGCTTGACCGCGACATGTGACCTGTGATCACTCGATCTCACGTAAGACGCAGCAGGGTCCCCCGCATTCACCGGCTGCGCTTGCAGGCATGGGAGCTAGCCAGCGACCGATGATTCCTCGCCGGGAAAGGGACACGGCTGGCTCGTTGCTGTACGTCGATCGGTCGAGGCGATCCACTGCTCGCTCCGGAGGCGAGCGGGTCCGTGCATGGTGCCGTCGCCACTGTCGCCGTGGGTGGGAGACCCAACTCGATCGATCTGCGGCGTGGATAGGCCGGTGATAGCGGCGGAACGATGCCATGGTGGTTTCGTACAGTGACAACTGACGAGTGTACTAGTGCTAGTATATGGGTTACGGGTCAACACTGATGGAGTCATGGGCTGCACGCGCGGTAATCCCGTTCCGGCCCAACCGCCCAACTATTATGGGCTGCACGCAAGTGCGAGTCACGTTCCGACCCAACTGTAATGGACCACACGTACGTGGTAATTGGAAGTTCACTTTACGTCCCTTGTCCTGACGCCGGGTTTGAAATTCGTCCTCGCAATACCAGGTATAGCCCGTCCCCAAACTCGCAAAACCATGTCAATTTTTGTCCCAAGGTAGTATAGCTTCCGGTTTCATCCGACATGACGCTTTGACTCCGATCAGTTATGCTGAATCAGCGTGAGACCCACGCGAACCCCACATACCGATAGCCAACTCTTTCCTCCTCTCTACCCCTCTCACCTCTCCCCTCTCTTTCCCATCCTCACTAGGCCGGGAGGTAGGCCGCGGGCAGCGTGGACAGGAACGGCGGCCGATGGGGAGAAGGGCGATCCCATCCTCACCTGCTTGGGAGGCAAGCCATGGGCGGTGATGAGCATTCGGGGACGAGCACCCGAATTTATTCCTCTCTTTCAGGATATCAAATAAACTGATAGATAAATAATGAACGATAATGTATTCAATAGCAACTGATTCGCGGCTAACACCCAACAAAAAATTTACCAGAAGAACTTTAGATTCACAAGCAAATAATTTATAGCCTGGCTCACAAACTGAAATATAGATGCAATCATGCAAATCACTCTTGAGCAACTCCACCCATATGTGCTTTAGCAGACCACGAGCAGGAGGAGGATCCATAGGAACTGGTGAGAATAACCAGGAAAACGAGATCCTGACCGTGTCTCTTCTCCAGACCTCAGCGGCGGTGAAAATAATTTTCAGCAGCAAAGTGACGATGGGAGCGCCGTCGTTTCCGGCGGCAGAGGGCAAGACCTCGACAAACCAACAAAACCAAAACCTAATCCCTCGATACCTTGTGTCGACTCCTATAGATGCACGCAGGCACAAGAGTTCGACACGGACTCTAACTGGGCTGAACGCATTAAGGTCCAACAGCCTCATGCATGTACAGACTCAGAAAAAAAAACACATCCTACTAAGCCAAGCCTAATCTATATTATCTATAAAGTTACAATTCATCACATCCTAAAACTCAGCATACAAATATATCATATTATTATCCATTAGCAATTATCTAACCTACTTAAAAAATTAGTAATTTTCCTTTCGTCACGCACCGAATTTTCGTCCGTCGTCAGTGCACCATGCTTGTTTTCGTCCGTCGCTCCAAAGCTGCCTTGGCCTATCGCTCGACGCGCTGAAAGAGTCCGAGTCACCTCGGATCGTGGTAAAAGTGCGATCATATCCAACCTGCACGCGGTTAAGCCCAATCGAGCCCGCGCGCTGAACACCACATGCATGCGTGAGGCAGTCCATCCAAGATCGATCCTGTACAACGCAACACCATGCCCTTCCCGTGGCGCGCCGTTTGCGTCGCCTCTAACCATTGGGCAAATACGCTGTCGTGGACCACTGTCAAGACGAGTGGAACGTGGTTGGGAGCCACATCACCGCGGAGCTGGACCCTGGCAGGCTGACACCAAGGCCTTCATGGCTGGCCGTGGATGGACGAGAGCTGGGCAATGGACCGGCTACCGGGGCAGCGCTGCGGCGAAGAATACGCAGACGAACGAGTACACAGTATAGGACAAGAAAGCAGCTTTGTGCATGCCATGCTGTGGCTGAAAGAGATCGAGAAGATGGAGGAGGTGCATGCATGGCGGTGCCGCAACATCGACTGCCGTTCTTTCATAAATTTGTTTGGCTATTCTAATCTCTTTCCTGCTGTCCTATAAAATTGCTTTCTTTAACTGTGTTTGTGCTAATTATTATACTGTTAGCATGTTGTAGTATTATAGTTACTTATACTCATATTGGTGAGGAATCTGGAGATTTTTCTTTCAATTATGTGTCCTTACAGGCACCAGACAGATGAAACTTAATCTCAAGGAAAAATAATTAAGTTTAGTTGTGTTTCTGCTTCACAACTTCTCTTTTTTTATTTTTTTTAAAAAGAACACAAACAAATACAAACAATCATATACAGGCGCTTTAAATTATGTTACACACGATAAATAAAGCTACCGTGTTGGTTCATGGGGCTTTATAAGATCATGCATGCATGGTTCATACGTACCTGGGGCATTGTTAGCCTGCTATGTTAGTTGCTAACTGGTGAAAAACTAAAACCCCGATGCCTGACAAATATATAGTAGTTTTTATGCATACACTATATATTATATATTATGATTGAGATAACTCATTATCTTTTATAACCTATTGCCTGACGGATGGCTTACATGTTTGGTCTGGTACGGTGGCCTTCGTCCAAATTTTGTATATTTAGTGAAACTTACTTATATATTTTTGATAATAGAAATTAACCTATCCATGTACACTGGAGGCTAAACTAAAAGTATTCATTTTATTATGAATGTATATAAAACTATTCAGTAGTGATATAACATCATAGATATCTTTTGCCTCATTGCAACGCACGGGCATTTTGCTAGTTACATGTTAATCCTCATGCAAACATGCTATGTGTAACGCCCGTTTTGTCGCGGCGTTAGCGGGAAAACTAATCTACTAAAAACCCTATTTGCGAAAGTTTGCT
This sequence comes from Oryza officinalis, assembly GCA_008326285.1. Lineage (NCBI taxonomy): Eukaryota > Viridiplantae > Streptophyta > Magnoliopsida > Poales > Poaceae > Oryza > Oryza officinalis. The sequence continues at coordinate 32,254,953 of BDMV01000005.1, forward strand.
CTTCGGTTGAGTCTTGTCGTGTGCCAAGGTCTCCTGTCTCCCCTCGCAGTTCAATCCCGGAGAAAACCGCGAAATCGGATTTCAAATCCGAGCCCTAATCCTACCAGTTCGATCTCTCAGGGAAAGTCTAATTTTCCTCCCTCTGCCCTCGGGCCGGATTCTTTCTCGGCCTGCCCTCTCCTTTCCTCGGGCCGCCTCCCGGCCCAGTCCCCTCCTCTGGCCACCCGGCCTCCTTCCTTCCCTGGGCCGTCTCCCGGCCCAGCTCTCTCCCTCGGCCTGCCTCGGCTGGCGCCCCCTCTTGCTGGGCCGCGTGCCGCCTCGGCCCGGTCCGCTCTGGCCCGCGCCCCCCTCGGCCGCGTGCGCCGCACGTGCCAGGGAGAGCCGCGTCGCCCCCTCCCCAGCCGTGCCGTTTTTCCCCTTCTTTTTCAATCTCTTCCCCCACGGCTCTCGCCGGCGCCGTTCCGTCCTGCCGCCGCTCCCGGCCCCGCCTCTGCGCGCATGCCGCCAAGGGGCCGAGCGCGCGCCCCCTCTCCGCTTTTTCCCCCTTCCCGTTTCGGTAAGGGGGCAACCCCTCTTTTCTCCCTTTTTTTTTGCTTTCTTCTCCGACCGGCCGGCGTCACCGCTGTCGCGCTTGGCCGCTAGCGTGGGGAGCGCCAGCACGGTCCCCTCGCCGCGCTCCACCGCCTCTCGGTCGCACCGCCTCTCCCCCGGCCGAACCGACCCAGCGCCCTTTAAACCCCCCCACCCCCCCCCCGCTCCCGGCCGCCATCACCGCCTCCCCGAGCTCGCCCCCTTTCCTCCCCGCTGCCACCACCACCCCCGTCGCCGCCGTCGCAGCCGAGGGTGCCCGAAGGAGCTCCGGGCGCCGTCCCCCCCTCTCCCTCGGCCGGAGCCGTGCCGAGTCCGCCCGCGCGTCGTCGCCCCCGTCCCCGGCAAGCACCGCCCCGTCGCGGTAACTCACCTCCCCCCCTCGATCTCCCTCTTTCTCCCGCGCTCTAGGCCGCTAGCTAGCCGTAGGTTCCCCCGGGCGCCGCCGTCGTGCCGCCATCCCTCTCCCTAGCTCCGTCGCCGTGCGGACATGCCCACCGTCGCGTGGCGCCGCCGTCGGCCGCCGCCGCACCCTCTCTCTTCAATCCGCATCGGCGAACCGACTCCGCCTCTTCTCCTCCCGCCGCCGGTGCCTGCCGCCCCGCCAATCCGCCGCGAGTTCGCCGGAGCTCCCCGCACGTCGCCGGCCGTCCGATGCGGCCTCCCCCTCTCTGTCCGACGTGGAATCCACGTGGACGCCACGTCCGCCGTCCCGGGTCCCACAGGAGACCGGTCAAACGGCCTCCCTCTCGCGCATCGGCCGGGCCGCGTCGCCAGGCCGGCCATCTGGGCCTCCTTGGCCGACCGCCCAGTCGGCCATCGGCCTCTCGGCCACTCGGCCTTTTTCGCTGAATGGGCCGCGCCCTCAAGCGCCGGCCCGCTCGGCCTCCAAGCGCCATCGGCCTCAGCCGCTAGGCCCATCAGCCCAACGGCTTTCCCCTCTCCCGCGCCGATCGGCCATAGGCCGATCCCTTCGGGCCGTCGGCCCATTATTTCGGCCGCGCCCATTCTATTCTTTTGGGCTGCCCTTAGCCGCCCAAAATAAAGTCTAAATTGCATCCCTCCTTCTTTTCTTTTTCCAGGGAATTAATAATTCCTTTTCTTTATTCCAGAAAATCCTTTAATCTTCGGAAATTCATATCTTTTCAACCGTTCGTCCGATTAACTCCGTTCCACTTCCAAAATTCCTCAAAAATCGAGATCTATCCATGGCACGCTTAGTGGTCTTTAATAGGGCTTCTTTTTATCGCTTTGTTGAGTCGTCTCTTTCACGTGTAGTCTCGGAGCCCGAAGACCCGCAGTGCGCGGATTTCGAGGAAGAAGCTCAAGATCTCGAGCAAGGCAAGTCACCTTTGATCAATTGAACCTATAATTTAAATTAAGTATTTTGATTTTGCAAACTATGCATTACTTAGGTTACACTTGGCACTTGGCCTCGGTTTGCCATATAACCGTCAGGCCCTACCCAATTGCTGCATTTACCATCTATGATTATTGAATACCCTGACACCCTTGTCACCCCTCAGGTGAAATCTCGATATCGCACCTCGCGTACGAATATCGAGACTCCCCTCAAACTTTAAAATTGATCACATGGGTAAAACTTGAGTTTACAAAATGCTTGGAAAAACCCGACACTTGGGTCGGTGCCTTGAAAACTAAAGTGAGTTTCTAAAACTCGCGGTACGGGAAACGTACTGGAGGTACGGTCTGCCCGTTCTCGCTCTAAGGACCGATTCCTTGGGAATTACATCCGAGCATATGTCAAGTACGACCACATGGGTGAATGGGATGCCCCTGGCTGAGTAATTAGCTAGGCCAGGGAAATCTTGATGCCAAGGGACAAGTGGATTCGCCGGGGTGGTGTCGGGGAGGACCCCTGGGCTTCCTGGCACAGTATGGTCTGGGACTAACCTGGTGTTGGTCCGTGGGACCCCTCCCGTTGGCATAAGATGACCCTGAGTCGCTTTCGAAATGCCTTGTCGTGAAAGCCTCAAGGTCGCAGACGTGACTGAGGGTCGCGGGCTGGGTGATTCGGGGTTAGTAACGTCGTGTGGGTAAAGTGTACCCCCTCTGCAGAGGTTAATAACTGTTCGAACAGCCGTGCCCACGGTCATGGGCGGATGTGAGGTGATTCCTTAGCGTAGTTTTAATTGGGATCCTTGTGAACTGCTGTTGGTGTGAGAATTTCCTTCCTGTGCTTAAGTTGGGCTGTTGGAGCAGCCGGTGTCGGTGAACGATTGGCAGGGAGCCTCTCGTTCCGACGTGTTTGATTTGTGGCTGTTGGTGCAGCCGGTGTTGGTGAGCGATTGGCAGGGAGCCTCTCGCGTGTGGCTGTTGGAGCAGCCGGGTCGGTAAACGATTGGCAGGGAGCCTCTCGTGCCGACAAGAATCAATCGATACATTTTCACTGCTCCGGCCGATGAGACGCACTTTCTCGTCCGGCCGTTGAGAAGCACTCACTTAGATGTTTCTGAAAGTCTTAAACTAAAATCAATTGTGAAAAACAACTGGCTTTCCCTTGAACTTGCATTAAACACTTAATTCCCCTGACTTGCTGAGTACTCCCGTACTCACCCTTGCTCTATATAATTTAAACCCCCCCAGTCTCGAAGACGAAGAGGTGGACCCTGCTGATGAAGAGTTCTTCCAGGAGCAAGCAGACTTCGAGCAGTAGTAGGGTTTCGGCCTTTCCCCAAGGCTTTGCTTGTGGCTTGGGCTAGTCTCCGCTTTCCGCTTCCGCCTTTTTGTAATGCTGTTGTGAACTCGGGTTCTGTCCGCAGTTCCAACCTTGGTTGTAATCCTACTCTTAATAAAGAGACCGCTGTTGTTGTGATATTCTTCTTCCTGTTGTACCAGCGCTATTTCCTGGGACTGGTACAGGCATACAGGTTAATTTGGATCGCTCTTACACTGGCCTCCGCTCGGGGCTAGTTTGGGGCGTGACAGAAGATGGTATCAGAGCGCAGCTTTGGCCTTAGGACGAAACCCGACGTTAGATGACCGTAAGGATGCTAAGTTCTGAAAAAGCTATTTGCGAAAAGCTCGGTTCTTTTCTTCTTCTCTTACTCTGTTTACAAAACTGGTTACTGACTTCTCTTTCTTTTTCAAAATTGTAGATGGCAGTCAACGCCACCCACAGTTCCCACGGCGTTGGTGAGGGTCACCACGTCGACCAGCTGAGAGACCTCGCTGGCTTCCTTGGCTTCTCTTGTCCCGAGTACGCTGGGTACTCCGTGGACCGCTTCCCTCCCCGCTGTGAGCTGTCCGTGTACCTTTACCCCCGCGGAGGTACACACAGCGCTGGCCTTCGCCCTCACCACTTCAACTTGGCTCGCCCCACGCTCCAGCTCGCGTACCAGGACCTCTCCTGGACCGCTCTGCGTCGCTTGGCCTACGACTACCGTCGCCGCCTCGCAGGTTCGGCCTTCCGGCTGATCCCGCAGCTCCCTCCTGGCCGTGCAGACAGCCGCTACCCTTGCCCTTACCGTGAGTCGCACCTTGCGCTGACGCGCATGGTGGAGCTTTCTGGCGCTCAGGCCACTCAGCACGACCTTCTCCTTGAGGCTTACCGCTCCTTGGCTCGCCGTTACGCCGCGCTGGAGGCCCGCCTTCCTGAGGAGGGTGTCACCTCCGTGGACACTACCTCCTGGGACTCTGGCCGCCTTTGCCACTCCAGTCACCTGTCCTTTTACAGTTCAAGTGGCTCTGCTCGCACTCCCAGCGGCCCACGCTCCCCCAGCCCGCGTGTGCCGTACTCGCCAGTTTACTCTCCCTACCCCCACCGTGCCAGCCCCTCCTACACCCCAGGCCACACCCCGGTCATCAGCCGTCGTGGGCTCCGACTGATCCGCACCGCGCGGAAGCGCGTTGTGGGCTCCTCCACTGTGTTTCGTTTCGACCACCCAGCTCCTACCCCGCCAGCAGGCCGCCTTGCTGCCGGCCCTCGACAGGTTCCGCCGGTCCCTTCGCGGGCGCCGATCGACGTGTCCTCTTCAGACGAGCCGACCACCGGAGCCAGCCAGGCAGGAGAGCAGTAGAGTTCGTCTGCTGTAGGTGGAGTTCGTGTGCCAGACCTTTTGTACCGCCGCCAACTCTTTTGGAGTCGTGGCGAGGTAGTGTGTGAGTGTGTTGTTGTGGGTGTTGTCTGGTAGTCTGGATCTCTGAGGTGGTGTGCGCACAGTCAAGCTCGGCGCAGCTCTGTGACTTGTCCACACCCGTTGTGTTAGGTGCTTTCCGAGTTGAGAAAAGCTTTATGACTAGTGTGTGCTTTCTGAGCTCGTTTACTTTACTTCTTCCCTTTTAAGTGCTGTTCCGTTCTCTTACCCCACCCCTTTCTGGGAGATTAGATGGCTGGCCGTCCCCGTCGTGCCGCTCGTGCCCCAGCTCGGTTGGGTTACGAAACCTGCAGGGAAGAACCAGAATCGGAAAATGAGTCAGGAAATGAACCGGTTAATGCTTCAGCTCAGGCAGATCCTGCAGCAAACCATGCACAGGACTTACCCCCGCCTCCCCAGCTTCAGGCAGATTACCAGCACATGATGGCAGTTCAGACTCAAATCTTGCAGGGCTTAGCCCAAGCCATTGCAGGCATCCAGCAGAATTTGCAGCCGTAGGCTCCGCACCCAGTGTCCTTCCATAACAACAACCACAGATCTAAGCTGACAGACTTTCTAAGATCCCATCCACCGGAATTCTCTCACACTGTCGAGCCCGTTGAGGCCAACGACTGGCTAAAGGATGTTGAGAGAAAGCTCAACCTTGTGCAGTGCACTCCAGTGGAGAAGACCCTTTTCGCTGCACATCAGTTGAGAGGCTCTGCAGCTGACTGGTGGGAGAATTACTGTAATGCCCATCCAGACGCTGTCAACATTGAGTGGGCAGAGTTCGCTGATGCTTTCCGTGCAGCTCATGTGCCCGAAAGTACCATCGATATGAAGAAAGAAGAGTTCAATCGCTTGAAACAAGGTACAGGAGTGTCAATGAGTACTTAAGCCGCTTCAACAAATTGGCTCGGTATGCTCCCGAGGAAGTGGACTCCGACAAGAAAAAGATCAGGAAGTTCTTGAAAGGAATCGCAGTAGGGTTGAGAATCCAGTTGCTTGCCCATGACTTTCCCACTTTCCAGCACATGGTCAATAAGGCCTTGCTACTGGAGGATGCCAGAAAAGAGGCAACTGAGGAATACAAGAAGCGCAAGTCTACCCACCAAGCGCCCCCATTCCGAGGTGCGCGCCACATCCTCGAGTTGGACATCCCATGCAGTACCACCAACCTGCCTATCAAGTCAGTCGCCAACCTGGCTTTACTCCCCGTCCGCCGGTGCCTTGCCCTACTCCGTCGTCCCAGCAGCATGCCCCTAGTGGCAACACCGCAAGGAACAGTGTCACCTCCTTCAATTCGCCCACAGGAATGGCGAATGTGCAGTGCTTCACGTGCAAACAAATGGGACATTACGCCAGGCAGTGCCCTCGAAATCAGGAAACTCTAACCCCGGATGCTCTGATGCTAGCTTCCCCAGGACCCCAGCACCTGCACAGTCCCATCCAGTCACTCAGACAAGTGGACAAGGTTCTCGCGCCTCCAACAACTTTGGACGAGGTCGAGTGAACCACATTCAAGCTGAAACCGCCCAAGAGGCCCCCGACGTGGTGATGGGTATGTTCTCTGTCAACTCCATACCCGCACTCGTTCTATTTGATTCAGGAGCTTCTCATTCGTTCATATCGCAAGCTTTTGTGAAAAGAAATGGTTGGAAAACCCAAAATTTACAAGTACCTATGGTAATACATTCCCCTGGAAGGGATATAAGGGCAGATAAACTATGCCCCAAGGTTGATCTAGTGATAGAAGGGGTTAGCTTCGCAGCCAAACCCATAGTCCTAGACTCCCAAGGCCTGGATGTCATCCTAGGGATGGATTGGTTGGCTAAGCACAAAGGACAAATTGATTGTGCCGATAGGACCATCACTCTGCAAGGACCCGGAGGAAAACAAGTGCGTTTCACTCCCCTCCTTCCCGGAAATCGGGTCAACCCTGAACAGTTTGCAAGCCACTCCTTTGGAAATGGTACCTATAGTCAACGAGTACCCCGATGTGTTCCCAGAAGAACTACCCGGAATGCCACCGGATCGAGAAATTGAGTTCTCCATAGAGCTTGCCCCAGGCACCGCTCCCATTGCCAAGAGACCCTACAGAATGGCAGCCAACGAACTGGCAGAAATTAAGAAACAGATCGAAGAACTTCAGAACAAGGGTTACGTGCGACCCAGCTCGTCCCCTTGGGGAGCCCCTGTGCTCTTAGTAAAGAAGAAAGATGGCTCTGAGAGAATGGTGATAGACTATAGAGCCTTGAATGAAGTAACCATCAAGAATAAGTATCCTCTACCACGGATTGACGATTTGTTCGACCAATTGGAAGGAGCCAGAGTATTCTCCAAGATCGACCTACGATCTGGGTATCACCAGCTAAAAATCAGATCAGAAGATATCCCCAAGACCGCTTTCTCAACGCGGTATGGCCTGTATGAGTTCACCGTGATGTCTTTCGGACTCACCAATGCTCCGGCATTCTTCATGAACCTGATGAATAAAGTTTTCATGGACTACTTGGATAAGTTCGTTGTGGTCTTCATCGACGACATTCTGATTTACTCAAGAAATGAACAAGATCATGCAAATCATCTACGGAAAGTAATGGAAAGGTTGCGAGAACACCAACTCTTCGCCAAGTACTCGAAGTGTGAGTTTTGGTTGGATAAAGTAGCCTTCCTTGGCCATGTCATCTCCACCGAAGGTGTTGAAGTAGACCCCAGCAAGGTTGAGACCGTCCTCGCCTGGAACGCACCCAAGACGGTGTCTGAGATCCGTAGTTTCCTCGGTTTAGCGGGTTACTACCGGAGGTTCATCGAAGGATTTTCCAAACTGGCCCGACCAATGACGGAACTCCTAAAGAAGGAAAAGAAGTTTGAATGGTCGGAAGCATGTGAACGCAGTTTTCAAGAACTCAAGAAAAGATTGACGACTGCTCCCGTCCTCACCCTGCCTGACATCCGAAAGGATTTCGAGATCTTCTGTGATGCATCGAGACAAGGTCTAGGATGTGTCTTGATGCAAGACCGAAAGGTGGTGGCCTACGCTTCAAGACAACTCAGGCCCCATGAGGTCAACTACCCTACGCATGACCTGGAATTGGCAGCTGTGGTTCATGCCCTGAAGATTTGGCGTCATTACCTGATTGGAAACAGATGTGAGATTTACACCGATCACAAAAGTCTCAAATACATCTTTACTCAGAGTGAACTGAACATGAGACAGAGAAGATGGTTGGAATTAATCAAGGATTATAATCTCGGTATACACTACCACCCTGGAAAAGCAAATGTGGTCGCCGACGCGTTAAGTCGCAAGACCTACTGTGCTACCGCCCTAGTTTGGCCGAACCAGGATGACCTGTGTCGAGAAATCGAGAAGTTGAAATTGACCATGGTTCCCTACCGGAAACCTTGCCAGTCTTACAGTGCAACCTACCCTAGAAGCTCAAATTCGAGAAGCACAATCAGAAGACGAAGGTTATGAAAGAAATGAAGGATAAGATCCGTAAGAAAAGGCTCAAAGGTTTTCACCATCGACGACCAGGATACTGTTTGGTTCGGATCCCGCATCTGCGTGCCAGCCAAAAAGGAATTAAAGGACCTCATTCTGAGAGAAGCTCATGAGTCAGCTTACTCCATCCATCCCGGGAGTACCAAAATGTACCAAGACATCAAGGAATACTTTTGGTGGGCTGGAATGAAGCGAGATGTTGCAGAGTATGTAGCCTTATGTGACATCTGTCAAAGAGTAAAGGCCGAACATCAGAAACCCGCCGGTTTGTTACAACCCCTCCGAATTCCCGAGTGGAAATGGGAGGAGATCGGTATGGATTTCATTACCGGTTTACCAAGGACCCCTAGTGGGTATGACTCCATCTGGGTAATCGTGGACCGCCTAACCAAGGCAGCTCACTTTGTACCAGTGAAAACCACCTACGATGGGAAAAAGCTGGCAGACCTGTACATGACCCACGTGGTTTGCCGATACGGTTGCCCAAAGAAGATAGTGTCGGATCGAGGCACCTCAGTTTACCTCAAGGTTCTGGCAACAGTTGCACGAGGCAATGGGTACCAATTTAAACTTCAGTACCGCCTATCACCCGCAGACAGATGGGCAGACAGAACGAGTTAACCAGATCTTGGAGGACATGCTTCGGGCGTGTGCCCTGGACTTTGAAGGCACATGGGATCGTTGTCTCCCTTACGCCGAGTTCTCATACAACAACAGTTACCAATCCAGTATTCAGATGTCCCCTAATGAAGCCCTGTTTGGACGAAAGTGTCGCACCCCGTTGTGTTGGAACGAGGTAGGCGAAGCGCAAGTGTTTGGACCTGACGTGCTGAAGGAAGCTGAACAGCAAGTCAAGCTGATTCGAGACCGTTTGAAGACAGCTCAGGACCGTCAGAAAAGCTATGCAGATAATCGGAGACGTGATCTCGAGTTTGCAGTGGGAGATCACGTGTACCTGCGAGTATCTCCACTCCGTGGTCTAAAGAGGTTTGGAATGTCCGGCAAGTTAGCTCCTCGCTATATCGGCCCCTACCTCATCACCGCCAGACGCGGCGAAGTTGCCTACCAGCTCGAACTGCCAGAAGGACTGACAGATGTGCACAATGTGTTCCATGTGTCCCAGCTAAAGAAATGTCTTCGTGTTCCAGAGGAACAAGTTCCCTTGGGAAGCATAGAACTGGAGAAGAACCTGACCTATAAAGAGAGACCCATCAGAGTTCTTGAAGAGGCTGAACGTCAGACACGAAGAAAGACCGTTAAGTTCTACAAGGTGCAGTGGAGCAACCACTCAGAGGATGAAGCAACTTGGGAACGCGAAGATCTTCTCCGTGCCCAGTTCCCGGAGCTGCTCCCTTAGGTGCTGAATCTCGGGGACGAGATTCTTGTTAGGGGGGTTGGTTTGTAACGCCCGTTTTGTCGCGGCGTTAGCGGGAAAACTAATCTGCTAAAAACCCTATTTGCGAAAGTTTGCTCTTCGGTTGAGTCTTGTCGTGTGCCAAGGTCTCGTGTCTCCCCTCTCAGTTCAATCCCGGAGAAAACCGCGAAATCGGATTTCAAATCCGAGCCCTAATCCTACCAGTTCGATCTCTCAGGAAAAGTCTAATTTTCCTCCCTCTGCCCTCGGGCCAGATTCCTTCTCAGCCTGCCCTCTCCTTTCCTCGGGCCGCCTCCCGGCCCAGTCCCCCCCTCGATCTCCCTCTTCCTCCCACGCTTCTAGGCCGCTAGCTAGCCGTAGGTTCCCCCGGGCGCCGCCGTCGTGCCGCCATCCCTCTCCCTAGCTCCGTCGCCGTGCGGCCATGCCCGCCGTCGCGTGGCGCCGCCGTCGGCCGCCGCCCACCCTCTCTCTTCAATCCGCACCGGCGAACCGACTCCGCCTCTTCTCCTCCCGCCGCCGGTGCCTGCCGCCCCGCCAATCCGCCGCGAGTTCGCCGGAGCTCCCCGCACGTCGCCGGCCGTCCGATGCGGCCTCCCCCTCTCTGTCCGACGTGGAGTCCACGTGGACGCCACGTCCGCCGTCCCGGGTCCCACGGGAGACCGGTCAAACGGCCTCCCTCTCGCGCATCGGCCGGGCCGCTCGCCAGGCCGGCCATCTGGGCCTCCTTGGCCGACCGGCCCAGTCGGCCATCGCCCCTCGGCCACTCGGCCTTTTTCGCTGAATGGGCCGCGCCCTCAAGCGCCGGCCCGCTCGGCCTCCAAGCGCCATCGGCCTCAGCCGCTAGGCCCATCAGGCCCAACGGCTTTCCCCTCTCCCGCGCCGATCGGCCATAGGCCGATCCCTTCGGGCCGTCGGCCCATTATTTCGGCCGCGCCCATTCTATTCTTTTGGGCTGCCCTTAGCCGCCCAAAATAAAGTCTAAATTGCATCCCTCCTTCTTTTCTTTTTCCAGGGAATTAATAATTCCTTTTCTTTATTCCAGAAAATCCTTTAATCTTCGGAAATTCATATCTTTTCAACCGTTCGTCCGATTAACTCCGTTCCACTTCCAAAATTCCTCAAAAATCGAGATCTATCCAATGGCACGCTTAGTGGTCTTTAATAGGGCTTCTTTTTATCGCTTTGTTGAGTCGTCTCGTTTCACGTGTAGTCTCGGAGCCCGAAGACCCGCAGTGCGCGGATTTCGAGGAAGAAGCTCAAGATCTCGAGCAAGGCAAGTCACCTTTGATCAATTGAACCTATAATTTAAATTAAGTATTTTGATTTTCGCAAACTATGCATTACTTAGGTTACACTTGGCACTTGGCCTCGGTTTGCCATATAACCGTCAGGCCCTACCCATTGCTGCATTTACCATCCTTGATTATTGAATACCCTGACACCCTTGTCACCCCTCAGGTGAAATCTCGATATTCGCACCTCGCGTACGAATATCGAGACTCCCCTCAAACTTTAAAATTGATCACATGGGTAAAACTTGAGTTTACAAAATGCTTGGAAAAACCCGACACTTGGGTCGGTGCCTTGAAAACTAAAGTGAGTTTCTAAAACTCGCGGTACGGGAAACGTACTGGAGGTACGGATCTGCCCGTTCTCGCTCTAAGGACCGATTCCTTGGGAATTACATCCGAGCATATGTCAAGTACGACCACATGGGTGATATGGGACGCCCCTGGCTGAGTAATTAGCTAGGCCAGGGAAATCTTGATGCCAAGGGACAAGTGGATTCGCCGGGGTGGTGTCGGGGAGGACCCCTGGGCTTCCTGGCACAGTATGGTCTGGGACCTAACCTGGTGTTGGTCCGTGGGACCCCTCCCGTTGGCATAAGATGACCCTGAGTCGGCTTTCGAAATGCCTTGTCGTGAAAGCCTCAAGGTCGCAGACGTGACTGAGGGTCGCGGGCTGGGTGATTCGGGGTTAGTAACGTCGTGTGGGTAAAGTGTACCTCCTCTGCAGAGGTTAATAACTGTTCGAACAGCCGTGCCCACGGTCATGGGCGGATGTGAGGTGATTCCTTAGCGTAGTTTTAATTGGGATCCTTGTGAACTGCTGTTGGTGTGAGAATTTCCTTCCTGTGCTTAAGTTGGGCTGTTGGAGCAGCCGGTGTCGGTGAACGATTGGCAGGGAGCCTCTCGTTCCGACGTGTTTGATTTGTGGCTGTTGGTGCAGCCGGTGTTGGTGAGCGATTGGCAGGGAGCCTCTCGCGTGTGGCTGTTGGAGCAGCCGGGTCGATAAACGATTGGCAGGGAGCCTCTCGTGCCGACAAGAATCAATCGATACATTTTCACTGCTCCGGCCGATGAGACGCACTTTCTCATCCGCGCCGTTGAGAAGCACTCACTTAGATGTTTCTGAAAGTCTTAAACTAAAATCAATTGTGAAAAACAACTGGCTTTCCCTTGAAACTTGCATTAAACACTTAATTCCCCTGACTTGCTGAGTACTCCCGTACTCACCCTTGCTCTATATAATTTAAACCCCCCCAGCTCTCGAAGACGAAGAGGTGGATCCTGCTGATGAAGAGTTCTTCCAGGAGCAAGCAGACTTCGAGCAGTAGTAGGGTTTCAGCCTTTCCCCAAGGCTTTGCTTGTGGCTTTGGGCTAGTCTCCGCTTTTCGCTTCCGCCTTTTTGTAATGCTGTTGTGAACTCGGGTTCTGTCCGCAGTTCCAACCTTGGTTGTAATCCTACTCTTAATAAAGAGACCGCTGTTGTTGTGATATTCTATCTTCCTGTTGTACCAGCGCTGTTTCCTGGGACTGGTACAGGTATACAGGTTAATTTGGATCGCCTTACATTGGCCTCCGCTCGGGGCTAGTTTGGGGCATGACACTATGTCATTTATATTTTATTTTATTTTAAAGCTATAAAATACAAACATGCATGTTACATCATCATCTTACATAATTTACATAATATTTTAACATATATCACTCCATTATTGTTCTACAATATCCTATATACCACATCCCCACTTAGTTAATATTTTATATCTTCTTTTATTAAACCATATCACCTCAATTGTTTCTATTGTTTCTAGCATTTAGATGATTAATCTATAATCCAAATTTTTTTCTTATTTTTTTCTCTCATTAGCCATATTACCTAATTTTTACTTTTGGATTATCAATCTATATACTATTTAAATTATCATAAACCACATCAACTTAAGCTATTTATAGCCTTTTTAATGATCGATCAAAAAATATAAATTTTATAAGCTTACGTCGTCTGGCTATATTACATATTATTTTTATTATTATTATGCTAAATTTTTATGGCAACTCATGAAGTTTCATTACTTAATTTGGCAACGTTGCCACTAATTTAATTAGCTTGCCCAAGATGATTACGATGGAACCGGCCCAAACAAACGTATATATACTTTTACTGATTCCCAAAACTATCCGGGCTTGATTTCAATCAACGTAGAGCCAATTTGCACTGTTCCCCTCTCATCTGTTCCTTTATGCTGATAATTCTTCACTGCATCTTGCTTAAGAAAAATATGCATGGAACCAACAGTGAAAAATACGGGTGCCTTGGTCACATCAGGCGGTGTGGGCAGGAGCGGCGGCCAACAGGGAGAAGGCAACCCAACATGACAAAGGAGCTCCGCTGATTCCACGCGGCTAACAAACAGAGGGAAAGGTGGTGGAGAAGGATGGCCCGACACGAGGAGGGAGCTCTGCCGACTCCACACGCCCGACGGGGAGAAGGGTAGCTGCTAGCAAGAGGCGGGTGGCGGGGCGAGAGGGCGGCTGACACGACAAGGGAGCTCCATGTTGGCCTCGCCCAGTCGGCATCTGCCGCGAGCTCTGCCAACTCCTCGTGGCCGATGAGGAGAAGGGTGGCCATCGGTGAGAGGCGGATGGGAAGAGCTGAGGGCACTAGGCTCCGGGCCCCATTGGCTCCCGACAGCGGCAGCCGACTAGCCACCAGATCTGAGCGTTGGGTAGTGGCGCCCAAGCGGAGAGGTTGGCCAAAGGCGGCCTGACTGCTCGCAAGGCTACGATGGGGCGCCGCGATCTCTGGCATCAACGACCTCAGCAGGATCCCCATCCTTCCTCCTCCGTCACCGATGCCGACGCCCTCCTCCCGCTTCTGGACAACCATCCCGCTCAGCCGCATGTCCCACTCGGCCAGTCTCATCCCCGTCCACAGATGGCGCTGAGAAAAAGACGGAGAAAGGGTAGAGAGGGAGGAGGAGAGGATGTGTCACTAACATGTCGGATCCACTAATTTTTATTTATTTTTTGTTTTAGACTAAATTGTCCTAACATGTGGGTCTCACATCGACTCAGCCGCCACGTCAGATGAAACCGGACACTATCTTGCCATAGGACCTCGGGTACACCATTTTTACAAGTTGAAGGACGTGTTATATTGTTTTTTCCTTTCGAGACTACATGGCAGACAAACATGCATACACACCACTACACATGCAACCCCACACTCACAGCCTCACGAATGCGTCTCCTAACACATGTTCGGGTACACTGGTTTTAAAAGTTAAGGGGTGTGTTATATTTGTTTTTCCCTTTTGAAATTACATGGCAGACGCACACGCACACACACCACTACACACGCAACATCACACTCACAACCCCACGAATACGTCCCCTAACACATGCTCTAAGAGACGAAAACCAACAACACATCCCTGATCTCACTAAATTTATGTTGAAAGCCTCTACATGTGCGTAATATTCGTGGACACCAAGATTTGAACCATGATAAATGAAATTATGCATCTACGATTCCACCATTATACCACTTATGCTTTTTCAGGATGTGTTATATCTGATATTGTGATTTAAGGACACGATTTAAAATTGACGTTGAGATGAGAACCTAAAATGAACGCATTCCGACTCAACTATATGGGCGGCACGTGGGAGAGTATCTCATTCCGGCCCAACTATAATGGACCTCATGTACTTGGTAATTCTCTGATTCTCTCACACTAGTTCAGTTTTTTATTACGCACAACGCTCCATTTGCAGCGTTCAAAAACAGTTCAAAAACTAGACTATCATAATCCACGGTAATACAGGGTAGAGATGTGCATCGGTAGGGACTGCGCTATATAACATTAAAAAAGTTTCCCTAAAAATATATCAAATGTAACTATAATACAATTATATTATTTTGTAATTATCGTGGCCCTTTTCTTTTATTGAAAACTCGAGAAGCTTGAATCATTCATCTCTCGTTCAGTCAATGCGTGAACATGCATATATGCATATGCATGGTAGCTAACACATGGACGATGAACAGCTTATCAAATCACGGGCCAAAAAGAGGTATTTTGTCGTACGCGTTGATACTGAGCTCCCGCTCCCCGAACCTCTCACCATGAACAAAGGCGCCGGAGCCCTTCTTTACGTCGGCGCCGGCGGAGGCGGAGGCCGCAGGGCCACCCGCGCCGGCGAAGTCGGGATCGCCGAGAGGCAGAGAGTCGAGGATGTTGGGCCAACTGCCCGCAGATACCACCCGCGTGCCCACCGGCCGCCACATCCTCTCCTCCAAGACGCGAGCACCGTTCGCCACCGAGACCGCGGCCGCCATGGCCGCGGCGACGAACACCGCTGCGGCCGCGACGGTGAGGCGGCCCATTTCTCTGTGGCTCTCCTGGTTGTGTTGTGCTGAAGGCTGCTCCGCTCCGGTGGTGTTTCGAACTCTCGATTCGTGGAGGTCGTCGTGCTTTTGTCGAGAGCGTAGGAGACGTGGCGTGGTAAATTCTAGTACTGGGGTAACGGCTAAAGGTTTTTAATGTCGAGAACTCAACGTAGTAAGAGCTGCTTTTAACCTGTATCTTTAGCACGTATCTCCCGACGTTTTTGGCGTACCATTGTGACCATTTAATCCCTTCCCCAAGAGAATTTGATCCAACCTATTGACACGTGAAATTAATCCCCCCTCTATTCTATTCCTCACGGCCTGTTTAACAAGAGAAGAAAAGAGAATTAGTAGTTTGGTGCAGGGATTGGTCGTGGGAATTTTATTTTTAGTCAGTCCCTTGTTAGATAGTAGAGATAAGAATCATGAAAAGTATGAATGGTAATTGAATTTTTAGTAATGATGTAGGACTTAGATTATCAGATTTATGTCGTCGTAAGGAGAATTTCCTCCCAATTACTTGTCCCTACTCAAGTATTGAAAATATGGGAGTTTGCTCTTAAGAAACTTTTTACAACTTCTTGAAAGAGCATTTTTACAGTCCTTGAGGAGATACCAAGAGGTATCAGGTACTAGGAGGTACCACTTACATCCCACCGTTGATTTAAGAAGAGTATGATTGGTACGAAATGTTCATCTCAATAGACCCATCCAGAACCATATCCTCGCGCGGTCGCTCTGTCCGCTTCGTCTTTCTCTCTCCGTGCCACCGCGTTGTATCCTAAGATTGTGAAATTCACTGCTGCCGCTGCTTGATGCCCATGTCGAGACCTGCAGCATCCAATTGGACCTTGGAGGCACTAGCGGAGTTGAATCGTGCGCCGAGCCACTGATCTGTGCAGCTGGTTGAGACCATCTATAGGAGATTGTTTACCTGCGTCCTACGTAAAGCTGGCCAGTGACGAAGGAGGTAGCAGCCCACCGGCCGTCGTCGTCGCTGACTAGCGTGCTTCGTAAAATCCAGTCGTCTTGTCTTCTCGCAAGTATATTGCAAAAAAAGAAAAGGAAGGAGCAGCGCTAGGTTGTCGAACTCGCACACATTACCACAAATCCAGATGAGAGAAACTCATAAACACAAACGTTGAGTTACTAGTTCGTCACCACACAGGCCAAACAATATCTAGTATAGGGCACAAAGCAGCAGCTCTTCTCACATGATTGAATAACCAGTTTACACACAAAGTTTGTAAGCAAGCAAAGGATTCAACCATTCCCCATGAGGTTAAAATGAAACTTTGAAAGAAAATGGTTGTTGTTTCTTGTAAACACCCGACACAAGTGCCAAGCCACAAGACACTAGAGTTGCAACCTGATGGAGGGATGAAGTGCTCAGTGTCGGCCTCCAAAAGTAGCCAACACCCGCGGCAAGCACAAGGCTGCTATGCAGTTGCAGGGGTCAGGCATAAAGCACAAGCATCACATTTGAAGGAGCAACCGGAGCATAGGTTGAGCGTAGCTGCCGACGAACCAGATCGGAGAGGGGGAAGGTCGAACATTTTTGTTTGGATCCGGATCTATACCTATAAGAAGAGAAGAGGAACTGATTATTTAGCCTAGGTTGTCCTGGTGATAGCCTATGACTCCGGCAAGGACGCGGCCACCGGTGACGGCAAAGTCGGCAAGACACCGGACATAGGAGGGCTTGGTGTTTCAGTTTTTCTCATGTCTGCCTAGGCGAGGCGGCCAACTGTGAACCCGAGCTCCAAGGCTACGCGAATATACAAGAATACCCTTCGGGCGGCTGGTACCTGGTGGGATGAGGGTCCGGTACCATCCGGTACCCAAGTCTTCCGAGCCGTCTGATGACACTTGATTGACAGCTCATATTTGGTACCTCTTTATCCTTAAGGATTGTAAATTACTCTTCTTGAAAAGATACCACCAAATACAAGGTACCATGAGGTATCAATCAGATCTAACCGTTCATTAGTTAGTGGTAAGATTGGACTAAAAGATTTGCATTGGCTTGGGTCCTCATCGCTTCCACGAGACGACTCGGTTGGCCTTGCACCACCTTCCATCATCGCGAATGAATCGCGGCGACACCAGCCCGCCATCCCTCGTCACAGACGCCGCCGACGCTTTACCTCATCGCTTGCCATCACCGCTGACACAACAAAGTCCCTTGCATTGCCGTGGGAATGCCGTCGGTATAGGAGATCTCTCGATTTGGAGCCGACAGATGCTGAGATCGATATGCATTAATGGAGTTCTTGTTGAGTAACATCGATTAGCTAGTGCATGGCCAGCTCATGTCGCTGATTGAGGTGTTGTGGGACGACGAGGCCTTTGACCTCCAGAAGATGTTATGCATCCACACCATGGGCCATGCGTTCGCGGCGGACGCCGGCTACCTTGCCGATGGCGTCCTCGACGTGCCCTTCGCACACGCATTGGAGCTCACCACGGAGCTCTCGCTCCTACGCTTCGTCATGCCGTCGTTCATCTAGAAGGCCAAGCGATTCGTCAAGGCCGATAGCGAGTTCTACTCCGATTCGATTCCAGCGAAGCATGCAAAAGTACAGCCTAACCCTCCCACCATCAACATGCATTCTGTACCTGCTATGGGGGAGACGCGGTACTATTAGGTACTAAGCATTTTCTGCCGTTAGATTGGGTGAAATCAACGTCCAGGATATGGTACCACTCACCCTCAAGGACTGTAAAAAGTCTTTGCTCTTAAACCTCTTTCTCAATCCCTCTTAAAACTCTCATCTCCACCAACCAAACAATAGACTTAATAGCCACCACCCCTCAAACTTTCATTTCCCTCTTAATAATTCCTCCCAACCAAACGCGTCGTCAACTCGTTATGGGACTAACCGAACAAGCCCTCGTGGAGAAATGAAATTGTAGAGTGATGGGATATCTCCTCATTGTTTGTATGTCTGTTAAAAGCAAAATTTGGTAAAGATACACAAGGATAAAGTATATTCGACACGGATTCGGAGGAGATAGGATTGTTTTCAAAAACAGAATAGCGCATCGACTGAAAGCCGTATCGGTCGATACAGAATCGGACTCAGTTAGCCGATATAGTTAATGCGAGATCATATCGGGCTTGGGAGAATATCTGAAGATATTTTCAAACAAGGATTGAGTCCAGAAGATGCAATTGTATCTATTAATTAGGAATAAAAGTTAGGTGTTTTCTTTAAAAAATTCGTGGTAAGAGTCCGCCTAGTAACTTGTTTGTTTATTTTGTAATTAGACAAGTTTGAGTTGTGTCTGATATGGACAAGGTTTGTATGTTCGGGTACAAATATATGCCAAGGGTCTTGTAAGAAAACAACAACAGTTCAATATACACTCTTGACGCATCGCTACCCTTTTACTTTTACTTTTCAACGAGTTCTTATTTTGAGTTTGGGCTGCATCGGCTTTGATCTCCAATAAGAGATATGACTTGTCACAACTGTTTGTATCGGTGGATTAGGGCATTGTTTTAGATGTTCTAATATAATCTTATACAACTGCTAGCTATCATATATCTTCGCTAATCTAACTCAATGGCTCAATTTACTTGTATCGGCCAAACTCTTTTTGGGGTGTTGCCGGTATCGGCTAAATCGTTTCGTTGGTTTAGATTAGCTAAGGTATCCATCACCCTGAAAATCAGTCAAGGGCTTGATTGTTTAGACTTTATGTTTCTTTTCATACTTAGTGTTGCATCAATTGAGTTTGACCTACTAAGTAGTGTTTAGAATCATAAAAGCTAACCTGCTCATTGACTGCTAATAAGGGTAGAATCAGGGTTTCAGCCGATCTTACTTGGTATAACTGTTTTGCATTTAAGTTTACATGCTTTAGTTTGCCTGATATGTTATATCTATCATCTTATACAAGTATATCAATCCTTTAAATATGTTGAACTTGTTTCAAACCTCATGCTGCCATCAGTTAAGTCTGATCTGTCGAGATTGAAACTTGTTTAGTATATTTGATCAAGATTGATATTCTTCTATAAGGCTGTATCGAAGTTCTAGCCGATACGTTACCTGAAATACCCTAAAACGTCTCATCGGCTATGATATAAGTTCATATAATTATTGATTTGTCTGATCTTGGTTATAAGCAATTAATATTGTCTCGGTTGGATTCGATCTATCGTAATTTCCTGTATCTAAGAAAAGGATTAAATTAGTAATTATCTGTTACTTCTCTCTGCAGCCAATCATGATTGTTTTGGGTCTAATCACACAATATCTACCCATCGGCTAGTCATTTAGGTTATATAATTGTGTGGCAATTGACTTTAAAAGATATCAATCTCATGCTGCATCGATTGGGTTCGACCTATAGGATTGGTTCTGTTAAGGAAAAGTTGTTTATGATTATATTTAGCCTAAATCTAGTCTATGAGTGGCATCTTCTACCTTATAGCTGATTCGACTTGTTTGCATCGGCTAGGTCTCTATGATATGTCATCGGCCCACCAGTTAATAGACTATCGTTTACTTATATTGTTTTCTTGTATATCTTGTTGGTTGCAGGATCAAACCAACTGGCATGCTACCCTGGCTGGATTAAAGCTGCTTCTAATAGGGCAGTTTTTGTACTTGGCTTCATGGTTTATTGGTTTGATTATACAGTATATACCACTCTAAAAAAAATTTACGTTCCTTTAAAACATACCTTGATATAACTTTCAGTACAAATTTTAGTCACTTTTGGACAAATCGGATCAAGATTCATGCCAACATAGTAACCTTCTCCTCTTCCTTACCCTCAACCTCGCCTCGCCTCCCCCTTCCCCATGCCTAATCGGCCTCCTGTCTTCACCCCATCTCACCCTTCTCTTCTTCCCCAAGCCAGGTGACGTGCGAGATCAAGTTCAAAATTCTGAAATTTTGATTCTATCGGACCCCCCTTCCGATACGATGTTATTTCGGCCAAAAGTTTTGAAAATTTTCAATTTTTTTGGTGAATTTGGAAGTATTTCTTTCAAATTTAACCAGATTTTATTCAAAAAATCACATAATTTTGGACCAAAATTTTAGAAATATCGATACCCCTGGTACAAATGTTGAAAACGATAGATTGAACCCTGCGCGAGATGCCCTTGCACCATGTACCCCCTCCCCCACCCCTCCTAACTACTCCGACTTTCACGCTTCCCATCCATCGTCCTCCTCCAAC
The DNA here is from genome assembly GCA_008326285.1 of Oryza officinalis. NCBI lineage: Eukaryota > Viridiplantae > Streptophyta > Magnoliopsida > Poales > Poaceae > Oryza > Oryza officinalis. Next base: position 32,275,399 of record BDMV01000005.1, read on the forward strand.
CCCGCAGCTCTCGCAGCACTGTCGACACCTCGTCACCCGCTGTGAGCCCCCGGTTTTTATACCGGAAACCCCATGTGTATTACAATACCATTCCCTGGATTAGTAGATGGTACACATGACACAGTTGTATATCACAAGCTGACATCGTCATACGGGTCTTACAATCTATTAATAATACAAGGATAGCCCAATTGGGATCCAAATAGAACAAGCATGGTCAACAACAATACAAAATACCAACACAAATAAATGAGGTAGCGGAAGCGAAGCAGCGGCGGTCCATTTTATCCCACACGCATCGACTGGTGAACCTAGGTCCCTATTCCATCGTCCTTGGTAACTCCGTGCCAGCATAGCACATGCACAGATCGACACCAACACCTTTTTCTAAAAAAAATTTAAATAAGTAAGAGTAAGTACCAACCGTACTCAGCAAGCCACCACTACAGAATGCATATAATGTTCATAGGGGTTCAAGGATGGTTTGGTTTATTTGCATAAAGCTAGTTTTCACAAATTATTTCACAAACCTATGCCATAACAGTTTTAACTGAAAACCACGTTAAGTTGAAGTTGTCATTAACCTGCAAGGGTTCATCCACCTTCCCCAAGCCTCGCTTGGTCCGGTTTACCCTCGCATCCAATTTCCACAGTTTTAACCACTACGACCTTTTTGCACATCAGGCAAGGTCACACCTTCCATACCCATCATATTTTAAGCAATATTACAAATTGACGAGGCTAGTCAAGAGTAATGCAAGTCCCGGCGCTCATTAACCGCGAGCACGGCTATTCGAATAGTTTAATTTACTCACACTGCAGTGGATGTACGCTTTTAATCCCACACTCCGTGACGCACCCAACACATGAGACTTGTCACGGCCCGGTTTTTCAGTTACCCTCGCATGGCGGCACCCGCTCCAAGGACTATGAATCCCCATTGCACCCCCGGCGCCACATTCCTACCTCGAGCCGGTTGTGAGAGGAGTCCTGGCGTTCCCAAGATTGAAGGTTGCATTATACATATATAAAGCTTGACGTCATTAAACCACACACTTCCACATTTCCATACCGATATCCATAACCTACCATGTCTGGGGTGCCACCCCACAAGAATAACCTAGTCCACCGGGTCTATCCCCACTCAAGAAGTGTGGTCGTACTCGGTTCGTTTCTTGCTTAGCTTCTTGACTCGGTCCTTAACTGACCAGGGTCGGCGGCTTACCGTTCTCAGAACCACTCATATTCTATCCGTGCCGCCCCAGTCGAAATCACTTTTGTTTAATTAAGTTTTTTGGGTTTTCACAAAGGTTTTCATGCTGTGGGTGGCGCTTATGTCTCCACCCGATCTCTATCAATCACTCCCATCGAGTGATCAGTGTAACCACATCCACAAATCCCACATATGGAGTGTATAACGTCTATGTAAGCAGGGCTAAGCAGTGAGTAAATAATCACGCGTAAAGTAATATACTCAGGTAACAAAGGTGTGTAAATACATAAGGATAAACAATATCAAAGGTAAGGCTTAAGCAAATGTAGGTACGCATTTTATAATTAGCATGCAATTTTATTTGTAATCAACACATTTTTAAAAATAGGATCAACATGTTCAAGGAAAGGGGCGTAGTGACTTGCCTTGCTCAATTGGGGGTTCGTTCTCGATTAGCTCAGTTTCCTCCTCACAGATGTACCCTGTCCGGTTGAATACTAACGTTACAAACTACTCGCTAACACAAAAAGAGCCAAAAATTCCAGAACAATAAAAAAATAACCAAACTAGTGCCATTGCGTAGATCTTGATTTTAGAAAGATTTTGACGAAAGTTTCGTTCAAATCCGACTTAAAACGAGGGAGATACGGAATTCGAAAGATTGGAAAAGTTTTAAAACAAAGAAAAGGAAAAAGGTCTGACAAGTGGGACCGCCCTTAGATCTTCACGTATAGGTTTTGTTTACAAAATGGGTGTGCGCATGGTGAGGTGAAGGGCTTGGGCGAGCTACAAGCATACATGCATATGCATACACACGGCTAGCTAGCTGCATGCATATGAGCTGCTTTCATGCATGCACACGTACAGCCAGCTAGCTGTGTGGCGCATGCATGGCCGGTGGCACAGCGGCGATTGCTGCGGAGGCCAACCGCGCAGGGAACGGGTACGGTGATGCGCCTCACGACGTCACCGTGCCGCAGCAACAACGGCGGTAAGGAACAAATGTAAGAGGAAGAGCAGGAGAGGAGCTCACCTTGCGGTAGCCGGGTAGCGGCACACCGAGCGGTGGTCCTCACACGAAACTACGGTCGTCGATGTACAGCCTGGGGACAGTCGGCCCGCGGATCGTCCTCGCACACCACGTGTTCGATCGGTGGCAACAAACGAACACACAGCGTTAAGGAATAAATGTTAGCGGGTTAGTGCAGGTTAGGGGTTAGGGGTTAGCGAGTTAGAGGTCAGCGGGTTAGTGAGTTAGAGGTCAGCGGGTTAGTGAGTTAGAAGTCAGCGGGTTAGTGAGGCAATGGGTCAAATGTTAGATGTTAGAGGTTAGCCGTTCAATAAGTTAGTCGTTCTCGGGGTTCAGATGACGGCGCAGCGCACGGCGACGTCGTTGCCGGAAGTAGTACCGGGAAGGAGCATTAGATTTTATCTTTTTATTACTTAACCCAACATGAATGAATGGCTTGGGGAGGCAAGATGGACTTCAATAGAGGGGGTTGGGTGAGTAGAGGGATATATGTTAGACTTTGGTGAGGAGGATGGCTTGTTGGTGGACTTCGGCCCGAGGAACAAGAGGGATGTAACATGGACTTGTGGATAGGTTGTAAGGCTGTTTGGCCCAATGAGGTAGGGGGAGGCGTTGTAGACTTCTTGGCGGACTTTATGGGCTTCGGCCCGACAAAGAAGAGGGATGCGATTTAGACTTTTTGGAAGTCCGCGGTCAATGGGTGGCCCATGGAGAGAGATAATAACACGTGGGGCCCACTGGTGGGTCCCACCTCCTATTAACTCTTTCTTTTCTTTTTTTTTCTTTTTTTTTCCTTTTTCCCTTTCCTTCTTCTCTCTCCTTCTTCCTTTCTCTCTCTCTCTTTTCTCTTCTTCTGCTGCTGCTTCCTGGGAGGAGAGGAGGGTGCCTAGCGGGAGGGGGCCGACAGCTGGGAGAGACGGCCGGCGGAGCGGCGCCGGCGCGCAGGGTGGCGTCGGCCGTAGGCGGCGCGCGCGGCAGCAGGCGCGGCGCGGCGCGCGGCACGGCGCACGGGCGCGGGCGCGGCGGCGCGACGCACAGGCGGCGCGGCGGCTGCGGCCATGGCTGGCCTCGGCCGGGAGGGCGGCACGCGGCAGCGCGTGCGGCGGCTGGGGCACACGGGGCGGCGACGCGCGGCAGCGCCGCGGGGAAGGGGCGGCTGCGCGGCGCGACGTGGCGAGCCCGGCTGGGGTCGCGCCGGCCGGGGCGGCGGCGCTTCGGCACGGCCCGGGGCGGCACAGCCGGGAGGCAGCGCGCCGGGGCTCGTGGCCGGGCAGGAAGAGGCCGGGGGCGGTGGCGCGAGGCACGGCCGGGAGGTGGCGCGCCGAGCAGGAGCGGCAGCGCGCGGCCGGGGTAGGTTGGCGCCGGCTCGGGGAGGGCGCAGGCCGGGCGTGGAGGTGCGCGCGTCGCGGTAGAGGCGGCGCTGGCCGAGGTGGAGGGGCGGCGCGGCGCGGCTTGCGCGCGGGCCGGCCACGGCGTCGGCCGAGCAGCGACGCACCGGGGCTCGGCTCGGCCTGGGCGACGGCCGGGCTGAGCGTTCGGCCAGGTGGAGGCGGCGCGTGACGCGGAGCGGCAGTGCACGGCAAGAAGGCGGCCGATCGAACGACAACGGCGTTCGGCCCGTCGGTGTGATGGCGACAGTGAGCGAAATAGGGCGGCTTTTATAGCCGTCGCAGCCGGCGGACAGCGACAAGCTGGCTCGGCCGAGTGGGGCCGACGGTCCTGTTGGGCGGTCGTCGTCGACAGGGAGTCATAGCAGAGCGAGGATGGGGCTGTTGCAGGACGGCGTGGACGCGGCGTACGCGTTCGGTGTGGACTTCTCTCTCACTGTGTTGCCGGTGTTTTGGGGGAAGGCCTCGGTGGACTGGAAGCTTGGTGCAGGGGGAGCCGTGGGGCTCGGCGCTTGCAGGCATTCCGTCGAACACCTGGCGTGCGAGCTGGCTGAGGAAGAGGGACAGGAAACAGACTTGTTTTGCTGGGCAGGCCTTGGGCCAGGGGAAGGGAAGAGTACTAGGCTGGCCTAGAGGAAGATGGGCTGGCCCAATAGGGAGAGGGAGGGAGAAAAGAGTTGGGCCGAACAGGAAAGAGTCCAAAGGAATAGGATGTTTTGTAATTTTATAGGAATTTGGATTATGGAATTTGAATGAGATTAAATTCCAAAATTGTAAAGGGACTGTATAAATGGACATTTAATTTTGAGTTTGAATTACAATTGGACTGTTAAGTGAGCTCTTGAATTTAATCTGGCATTTAGATGGGCAAGGATCAGACTTAGAGATTTCCCCGAATTTAATCGGATGGATGGACCGCGTTACCGAATCAACGTTCGATATACGAATTCATCGGTAGTCCTAGGATTCCGAGGAAGGGACTAAATTAGGGAATTTTGAATAAAATGATTTATGAGGAAAAAGGATTCGAACAGAGAAAATTTCGATTAAACAGAGTTGGGTTTAATATTCAATTGTGGTAGTCGAGGATGTCAAGGAGGGACGTGACATTTCGATAATTGACAATAGCTCTCGAGACTTTGATTAGAGAACCGCAATTACCAGAATAGATGGATGGTCGAGAAGACAAAGGAGGGATATTACCCCGAGAGGTGTTCAATTCAGGAAGAGGATCGATTTACGAAATTCGAACACTAAGGAATTCAATGCATGGCAAGAATTTAGGTTCTCAAGGATGGATTTAATCGAGATCTTTGGCACAGATTCTAGACACACACAAATAAACAATTAACAAGCAAACTAAAATTATGCTTAGGACTAGACTTTGTCTGAGGAGGTCATATCTTTGAAAATAGCCTATTAGGAATTTATATTTCGCAATTAAGGTTTCTAGTAAATACTTTACCAATAGACATTATTTTGCAAATAATTTACAAAAGCTTATCACTCTATATAAAGGTTCATACAAAATAATCAAAGCTATTTCTTTAGTGGAACGGTATTTGTTTTAATAAATTATCTTTTAATGGGTTTTATCCAAAATGGTGATACATATAGATATATAGCTTTATTTATAAAGTAAATATGCCCGAGGGTTTTTGTTTTTCGAAAATAATTGGCATATGCAAATCATAGTTTCTTGAATAAATAATTATTTGAAATAAAATACCGACATATCCTCAGCTGTTCGTCTATTAGCCCACGTATAAACGAAAAACGACAGATCGAATTAAATTAATTCAGGCATGAATGTATTTTGAAAAAGATTTTTGGTTATTTCGAATTTTTAATTCCGTATTCCAAAGTCGAAATTTTCAGGGTGTTACACCCGCCCTTATCCTCCGCTCACTGTCAGCCCATCACCGTTCACAGCCATCCCTCTAAACCCGTGAAAACCATCCCTCTTCACTCCTCTCATCCTAAGCCCAACCTCAAACCCTAGTCCATAGGCACTTTGTTGGAATTCGGGTGTCGTCAATGTTAGAGAAGAGGAAGAGCTCGTCGTCATTGGAAGAAAATGGCCATCGTCACCATCGCCGGTAAGTTACTCCCTTTTGTTTGAGGTGACTAGCATTTCCTATCACTTGTGCAGGATCTTAAAGGTGATGATCACAAATTATTGGTGTACACTCGTGAGCGGGATAGCGTAAGTCTATATGGCAACTTACAAAGGGGACTAACAAAGATGATACTTAAGTGCTTCCCTTTGTATGGTGGCCCCTTGATTTTTTTTTTGAAATTATTTTCAAAATTATATGGAGTATGCCCATATAATTCTATCAGAACCATTTTTTTATTAAAAAACATATTTTATCGAATTAACAGTACCGTACTCGCCGCACCAAACAAACCAAGCAAACCGAACTACTAACATAACACTGCTATGCAGGGGTGGCGAGCGTTACTGCGGGTCTGCGCCTCTGCGGCTGCGCACAGCACAGATCTGCGCCAGGTCGATCACCATTAATTCACTAATCACCATACGCGGCCCGATCCGGATTAAGTGCGAGGAAGGCTAGAAAGGTGTTTCTTGTCCCCCTCCTTTCGTCCCGAGATATAGGCCGACGACTTCTGTTCACGCGGAAGCACATGTCGCAGCACTGCACTGCAGCTCCTCCCTTTTTCCCTCGGCTGATCATTGTGGCCCCGCGGCTCAGCGTCATGGAGGACTTCGACACTTCGTGCTCTTGGGCCAAATGCTGGAGGGGCCGATTGATTTGAGCGTTGATCAACGTGGTCCGATTCCATGGGCGTGTTTAATTAGTTCGCCACCATCTATCCTTGTATCTATCCAAAACATCATTAAAAAAATAGATCACGTTCACTGTAGAGGTTAAAACTTTTCACATCAGTTGGAGAAAAAAAAGTTTAAGTAGAAGTATAAGTTAGAAACAATTGGAATTCGGTACAAAGTATAAGGAATATTAACAGAACAGTTCATATAAAACATAATATGAGATTAATTAATTTTGAAAGTAGAAAATTAAAAATAAGTGTTCAAGTAGAAATATAATTTAGAAATAATTAAAATTAAAAAAGGAATAGCCCATGTAAAACACAATACAAGCTAAATTAAAATGAAATTAGAAAAAAATTAGTGTAGGAATACAATTTAGAAATAACTAAAATTCGACGGGGTCCACCGTTGATGGTCCTTACATACCGAATCCGATCATCAACTCTTGCATAAAACTAAATGAAATGAAACACCAGATATAGTGGTAAAATTTATTGCTAACCATTTCCACGAGTATGGTGAAATATTTGTATGTAGGAGATTTTGGATGAAAATTCACCTGCCATACGACGAAATACACCTCCGAACAATCAGATGCAAGTATATGGATTGGAGGACCCACAAATCACTGCAAAACCGACATATTCGAGGTCTATCCACCGTGCATTGTTATAGGGACCCACTTGTTATACACTGGGAGAAAGTCGGTGGCTAAGTCGGTTTGCATGGTTCAGCTGAACCAGGGGTGACGCCTCTCCCCACCGTCTCCACGCGGTGATCCCCCATTGGTTGTTGATGATGATTATGGATGAACCGACCTCAGTAATCGCTATCACAACCGTCATTTGACACTATAAAAGGAGGTGCTCATTCCATTTTCAAGACACAACACATCACAAGTGGAGTACAACTCACTTTTATACTTAGGCAACTCTCTAATAGAGTATTAAAAAATAGGGAGAGAGTGAGTAAAAGTTCTGGAAGAGTGCCGAAGTTGTCGGCACTCTATTCTCTCTTGTACCTCGGCGGATGCTTCTTTTATAAAAGTAAGTATTCGATATTTCTTTTGGTATTTAATTTTCTTGTTTAAGTAAGATATATTCTCATTGTTGCGGGTTCATTGCTTGATACTTGTATTGAGTGCTCTAGTACTAGGACTCTGGATAAAGAAAAAAGTTTCTACGTGAGGCTAGAGTAGTAATCAATAACATAGATGTGGTGTCTACGTTAAAGGTTATCTTCGTTTGTTGTGTACTCTATAGGTTGTAGAGGTAGGCGGCAGATGGTGACAGCTCTGTTCGTCCTTTGTTCCTTCACGTTTGGGTACATCATAGAGCTAGAGGCCGGACTCACCTGACTGACCAGAGGAGAGCCAATGCCCGAAGCAATTGATAGAATTTTACCTTAACTTAATTCAAGACTATTAACCCATAGGAATAATTTCTATCCTAAGTCTTCCATTAGTTGTTGTCATTGGTTGTATCCTGTTCTTAGATTATACACACACGTTCTCTTTGATTCGAAACCTTTGAAATACTCTAAGGTGAAGTTCTACAGCGGTACCCGTGCACTTACGGATTTATCTATGATCGTAACAAATACCTATATCCACCATATACCAAGTTTTATACGGAATCAAGTCTCATATGTGAAAGGTGTTCTGAATAAGTAAAGAGAAATAGAGTCCTACTTGGACACTACAAAGTTTACTTGGATCATATCCATGACTCACTAGTTCTACTTGGACAAGGGGACACCTGAGGGTAAAAATACAAAGCCCCCCAAGAGAAGAGAGGACAGCCAATACACACCAACATATGCCAAGACGAGCCCAGACAAGGTCTATACGATCCAACGAGCACCACAAAAGCCAACAAGAGGATCTATAGCCATCTCCAATCTCGCCTAGTTCTTATTTGAAAAAGCCAACAACTTCTAGCCATTGACCACCTACTCGTGCTTTACGCTGCTAGACTAACAGAGACTAGATTAGGTTCTCTTTCTCATTGTACTTGTGAGACATTAATTATATAATGGCAACACCGGCTTCGGTCAAACAGGAGTAGAGCTATTACCCATCAGTAGGGGGCCCAAACTTGTATAAAAATTCCTGTCACTTGTCTTTTTTACCACAATCTCGTGTATACCCTGGTACAAACATCCCCTATACATTACAAATACCGTAAGCTAGATCATCTCGTCGACAAAAACCGCAATGACGATTAGATTCATTTTTAAAATCCCGATGATGATTAACAGGAGGGGCAAAGAGCAAGCTGTGAAAAAGCAGGGTCACGGTGATTGACAAGATTTCTAAAAGATAAAAAAGAACTCCAACGATGACCAGGTTTGATTTTTAAAATCCCAATAAAAGTGGGTGCAACGGATGGATCGTAAAAGAATACAATAACAACGGACGGGACTTCTAAAAATTATAAAAATGAAACCTAACGAGACAATGAACTCTAAAAAATACAATGTTCAATTTTCAAAGGTCCTAAGGAGAGTGAAAGAAACCGTGGCAGGTCAAGCAAGAAAACAAATAGACAGTAAAGAACTAAGAGATGACGGTTGATGTGACTTTTAAAAACTATAAAATTAAAAACCTGATGAAGACAAGGTTCGATATTTTAAAATTATAAGACAACGAGATGACTATTTAATAAATTTTAAAAAAAACCATGTGTAAAAGAATTAGATAATTTGTATTAGTATTAGCCGCATAATTGCGTGATCATCCAGATAGTTTGTAATGTTATTAAGGTTTTTTAAGCATTGTGGAGTAATAAGAACAGTTGTACGACCAGCTGATTTGAATGTTGATCAATGTGGTCCGATCCCATGGGCATGTTTAATTAGTTCGCTACTGTTTCTAACGTTATTAAAGTTTTTTTGGCACTATCAAGTACTAAGAACAATTCTACCTAACACATGTGTATCCTAGACCTATGTCTGAAACGTATTGATCATCATACTTATCTTAAAAAAGCCTACCCAAAAACACAACCTTATCGACCACTACACTAAATTCGGTATACCAATCACTCCCTCAGTCCCTAAATGACCTTATTTTTAGCGGTCGGTAAAATTTGATAAATCAAACCCTCGGTAAAATTTGGTAAATCATCAAACGGTACATACTTTCGGATACGTCTATCTTACCCAAAAATTGGTAATTGCATTTCCTTTTCTCAAACGACTAGAGCTGGTACTTGGGGAGGCGTGTTTCAATAGTTGACGGTTCTACGCAAGAAACGTTTAACGGACAGGTAAGTTATTATGAACGATTCAAACTGCCAGAATCGCAAGCATTCTCTATACAGCAGTCGACCGGCGGGCTATGTCAATCCAAAGTACTTAGAGCGTTCAACAGCATGAATGGAAGGCAAAGGCAACCAACCACAGCTACCACCACACTCGCACAAAATTTACGCACCAACCTGATCAACACGAATAGCATAACCGGAGCAAACGACACGGACAAAAAAACAGGTTACAGCGCTAGCTAGAGGCCTGATGAGTGATGAGGCCATCGATCAAGTGAGAGCTAGCTCAAGCTCTCGTGCAATCTGGATGGCGTACTGGCAGCTGTGGTGGTGTTGCCCTCGTCGCCTGACTCCGTCACCGGCTTCGCATATGTTCTTGCTCTGTCCAGCGGGCTCGCCCGCGGAGTCCGGCGGTCCTGCAGGGTGGATAGGCAAAAGACAGTGAATTTTAAGGTGAAAAGGATACTGCTTTCTTTCAGGCATGAAGTCCAAGTTTCTGAATCTTCTGATGGCATGTAAAACAACAGAATACAGGTTGACGTAGAACAGTAGAAACATGCTAGTTTTGTTCAGAATAAATAATATCATTGGCATCTTTGTGAACTACTCATGTTTATGCAGGTCGTACTGATTGTACCAACTAGGGGAATAAATTAGTTAATCAAGAGCAATAGTAATCAAGTCTGACGTGGTGATCTCGAGGCCATTAATACTCCTTTTCGAGATGACAGAGTGTAATTAACATCTCGTAGAGAAGTTCAGAGCACAGTCAGGTAACATGGCAGTAACATAACATAATTGGACTCGATGATGCTGCGAAGAACACTCGACCGAGGGTCAGACATGGAGCCCTGTAATCAGAGCCAACAGTGTCCTATTTTAATCCTGATGCTCCTGTCCTGTCTATTTAATCCTGATGCAGAGCGTGCCACCCTTTTAATATCAGCAAACATTTACATAGATTAATCGGTAGCACATAATTTAGCATTTTACGACGGTAACCCGACAAATGCGTGGATTCCACAATATGAAACTTGGGATTGGTTTAACATGCACATATAGTATGATCTGAAGAGCAAATGAGCAAATATGATTGACTTCAGAGAGATGCAAAGAACAAGAAGGCTCACTTCTCGGTATGGGAAGTCATCGACTTCGAGCATATGGATGACATGCCCCACCTTCGGCCGCTTCTGCGAGTCGGGATCCACACACCTCAGAGCAACCAAGAGAGCCTTCTTCAGTGCCTTGGAGGTAGGCTTCTCTGGCAATTTTGGGTCCAGAACAGCTTCATAGTCCCTGTTGCTTACCATATTCTTGAGCCATTCTACAAGGTTAACCTGAAATGCACCCACAGAATTTAAGGCTAAGAAGCACATTGTACAGCCATCATGAGCTTGTTTCAGTATTCAAGCAGATGAAGAGCCAACCTCTCCTGGAGCTCTTGCGTAATCGACCGGGCTTCGACCGGAGATGATTTCCATTATCAGGATCCCGAAGCTGTACACGTCGCTCCTCTCATTCAGCATCCCGGTGCTCGCGTATTCCGGTGCTACATAACTGCAAATGCAGAATCGATGGCCAGAGAGGCCTTAGTGTTCAGCACTCACATCTTACATTTCACCGGGCCGACACAATTGAGAACCTCACATCCATCTTACCCAAATGTTCCCATGACTCTCGTGGTGACATAGTTGCTGTCTGAACCGAGGAGCTTGGCGAGGCCAAAGTCCGAGACCTTGGGGTTCCATCTCTTGTCCAGCAGTATGTTGCTCGACTTGATGTCCCGGTGCACCACCTTCGGCTCCAGCCCCTCGTGCAAATATGTGATCCTGAATCATGTCAACCCCCAAATTGAGATGCATCACAATCTCACACAAACCAATCAAAGTTGCAAATTAAGAAGATGCATCAATGCATGACGAGAAAATCGGAAGCATTGATGCTACTTCACCCACCCTTTCGCTGTCCCAAGCACGATGCTCATCCTGATGTCCCAAGACAGAGGACTAACCGGTCCAACGTCGCCATGAAGCCACTGCTCCAAGTTGCCATTGTCCACGTACTCATACACAAGTATCCTGAGATCACAGGTAAGAATGGTAGGTAGGTAGGAATGATCTGGTAAGAGAAGTGCCCAAAAAAAAAAGAAAAGCAATTTGGCAATTGCGTGTGTGTACCGGTGAGCTCCCTCCGCGCAGTAGCCGAGCAACCTGACGAGATTCTTGTGGCGGACGCGGCCGATTGCTTCCACCTCCACCTTGAACTCCCTCTCCGCCTGACCCCTGCCGCGAGCAGCAGCAACACGAGATGTTTTGTCAGCAACGGACGGGGCCAAATAATGGCAATGGCACATGCGAAAAAGATGCGATCTCTGCGGCTCGCGGCGCGGCGCGGCGCGCACCTGTTGTTGAGGAGATTCTTGACGGCGACCTCGCAGCCGTCGGCGAGGACGCCGCGGTACACGATGCCGTAGCCGCCCTCGCCGACGACGTGCTCGGGTGCGAAGGCGGCGGTGGCCTCCTCCAGCTCCCGGAGCGTGTACCAGTGGCCCCACCCGAGGTGCGACACCTCGGGCCCCACTCCCACCCCCACCGCCTGCGCCGACGCCGCCAGGTCGGACGGCACCGGGCCCACCTCACCGTCGGCGTACGCCACCATGCGGCGGCCCTTGCCGGCCTCGATGTGCACTCGCTGCGACCCGTACACGGTGGAGCCCCCCAGCGAGTCGCCGTCGACCACCGCGCCGCCGCCGACGCCGCCACCGCCCTCCTTGAGGAACGTGGCGCCGGCCTCGAGGTAGTGGCGGAGGGAGCCGACGTGGACGGCCACCTCCTGGATCTCCTTCGACACGGGCGGGATGGTGGCCGGCGACAGCGGCACCGCTGCCCCCGACGCCGCAGCGGCGGACGCCCGCTTCGTGGCCGGCTTCCGCCGCCGGGACTGCGCGAGGTGGAACGAGATGACCGCGAGGAGCAGCAGGAACGCGGCCCCCACCGCGATGCCGACGAGCACCCACAGCCGCAGCCCCAGCACCGCCGTCCTCCTCGACAGCTCGTTCCTCAGCACCGGCGGCGCCCTCGCCGCTGGCGGCGGCGGCGGCGACATTGCCGCTCCCGCACACGCACCTCCTCACTCTAGCTAGCTACCAGCCTAGCTAGCACTGCATGGTAGTACTGGCACGAGCAGCTCACACTGCAGCAGCAGCAGCAGTCGCGGCATATAGTGGGAGGAGTGACCGACTAGCGAGTGAAGGCTGGGGTGGCTTCTTCGTGGGCCCAGGAGTCAGTGGGGTTGTCCGTTTCTGTGCGCGTGGGCCCGGCCGGTACGTGGCAGGGTGAAGCTAAGCCTGGGTTAAACTGACACTGGAGGGAGTAATTAAGATGGGAGCTAGAGTTCCATGATTAATTACTCTCCTAGTCTCCCACTGTTGCAGACTTGCAGTACTAAATTCCATTTGATCCACCAACCACAAAAGTCAAAACGTGGTGGTCACATACTAGAGTTTACTCTCTCCGTTTCACAATATAATAATTTAGAGCATGTTTAGAAAGCAATCTAGCATATGTTTAGAAAGATTCTAATAGCTATAAATTCTAAAGCTCCTTTAAACAATTTTTCGTTTAAATTCTGAGAATCTTTATAATATAGCAATCTAGATCCTGCTTGAAAAAGTTCTATGAGCTACAGTTCTTCTAAAATCAAAAACTTCTCCAAACAATATAATTTTTCGTTCACATTCTGAGAAGCTTCGTAGCATAGCAACTAGAGTCTTTTTGGGAAACTTCTAGCAGCTACATTTTCTCCCAAAATCATAAGCTTCTCCAAACAATACGACTTTTCGTTCAAGATTCTAAAAAGATATAGTTGTAGAATCCAAAAAATAAATTAGAAATCAGAAGCTAAAAAAATTAAATGTGAAATATCTTAATACTATAAATTTTATCAGTCCAAATTTATAGTGTGTCTAATATGATACTATATTTTTTATATTTTACTAGAACGAAGGCAGTATTTACGTCGGGGATAAAAATTCCACGCTACTGTGCCGGGTGTACCTTCTGCAAGCCTTTCCGGGTGGGCACGAACAGTGCACGAGTGCGACGCATTAAAAGTTTGGGAGGTCTATCATGTGCGTCCAGATTGATCTGGACCGTCCATCGGTCGATCGGATGGATGGCATTGTCTGAAGGGACGATCGGGAATCGGGTGATCTCATTTGGTAACAGCGATAGCAGGGGAATCTCTGGGCTGTGGGCTCTGGCCCTGGCTAGGATCTCAGACTACGACAGGTTCACGAGGAAAACGGTGAAATTTCCCTGTAGTTTATTTACATATCGAGAGTTTTAGGAGGTACTAGTACTACAATGTGGGAAACTATCACGTTTGATTTTTTATACTAAGTTTTTTGGAAATTTTAAAAATATTTATTTGAAAAATATAGAAATGTTATGTATAAATTTGTCTTGAAATTGAGTCTAAACATTCAATTTGGGTTCAAGCAGCGACACATCTAAGACCCGGTGATCTTGGGAGGCCACCAGGGCTCGTCGACGGATCACACCACAAGGATAGATTGCATTTCTAGTGTTCAATAATGTAAAAAAATCGTCTGCACATGTGTTTGCCCATGCTCTAAAAACTTCCTAGATTCGCAATTAGGTTGAAACAATGCCCTTCTGGCTTTCACACCTTTTCTAGCGGCGATGAGTTGGGTTGGTCTATTCAGAAAAATATGTACTATAAACTCTATATGTTACATAATTTTGGAATAAATGTATGTTTAAGATTTGTTCACGTTACCAACTTACCATGAGTTTATTTTTTACTTCAAGTAAAAAAGTTACTCATGGTTAAATCTGAGAGTAAAAATATTACTCAAGGTGACGTGAATAAATCTTAGACGTCCATTTATATATCTGTGGTAGTTTTCATATATATGAAGTTTTCACTACATATTTTCTGGTCTATTCATCGTCTCACCAACACAATCGGTAGTATGCAGGGCTGGAATTGAGTGGCAGAAACTCTCTCTGATTATATCCGATCCCATGGTTGTTCTCTGATTATATCCGATATCATAGTTGTTCTCGGCCTCCTTATAAACCTGACTATATGATAAATATATAAGTAATTTATAGTTTTTGAGGTGCCAATATTTTTAATGCAAATTTTAGTACCCTTTAATATCGAAGGTATCGAGAGATACCAAATTTTATACTAGAAAATATAATAACTCAGGGTACCTCTCAAGAACTATAAAATCATCTAAATATATACTCCCTCCATGCAATTTTTAGCTACAAATATAAACAAATATTTATCTAGATTCGTAGCTAGAAGGTTTTATATTTTGAGACGAAGAAAATATATAACAGATTTATATTTTTCTTGCCAGTGTGGCACATAGTTTTTATACTTGATATGGTAAGATATTAGACATGTAACCTTTGCTGAGAGCTTACCACACCTTCATCTACTTTCTACTGTCGGATTGTTGGACGGCCCTATGGGCCATTTTGATTTGATGTCAAAATGTGCGGCATTATGAATACTACTTTTTTATTTTGTTATTAAAATATGCTAATAATGCACATAAATTGTAAAAAAAATTGACACAAATAAAATTTACTTAGATTTTGACATTGCAAATATCTTGGCATGGTTTGTGAGGTGTATTTTTTGTTTGAAATTGTCGAATGTACGAAGACAACAGCTCTGGTGACAATCTGATCACACTGGCTGATGAAAGCATCTAGCTATTGATGACGATGGAGTGCTTTACGCATTATCTCGTACCATCATTTTGGTCAAGAGCAATTTATTGGGCTTCAAAAATAGATCCTCCTCCGCTTGTTGGTTTAAGTCTTGACAACTAGAGCCAAATATTAAATTTTCAAGCCTCTAATTTTAGTTTTGAGGTTTTTTTCTTCTTAATATATTTTGTAACATTAGCTTTTAAGTTATTAAGATCACACATATAAAAGTTTTATCCATAAATTATTTTTAGTTGTTTTGTTTATTTTTCCACGGTTTATCAGCAGAGGAGGAAACAATGAGGGTAAAACTCCATTAGTATTTCACTATTACGTGAGCACCTATATATATATACCCATAGGACCAAGCTGAGACATTCCAAGATGAAGAACGGGACCGATGACACCGGGAGAATTACGGTGACATACTATTCACATAAACACTAATCCATCACCAACCATTCTATTTGGCTTTACACTTTTGTTTCATACTCCAGTAACTGAGAAACTGCTAACCATGCACTGTACGTATGCAAGTGCTATATATGACCTTCTAATTAATGGATAACAGGTTGGTGCCTCTTGTCTTGTACTACCGCTAACTTTACATATATGGGCAATGTATTATAAATCCATTTCCCTCTTGTTACAAATATGGAGAAGCCAAAAGGATGAGAAAAATGCCAAGCTTTTCTCCTCTCACTTTTCTCCCTTTGTGAAAAACCTCCATGTCACCATGTGCCAGCAAGCACAAAGCAAAGCTACCGACAATCTGTGCAGCTGTGGCGTTGATGTGAAATGAGTAACCCTGCGCCCTAAGTGCCCTTCTTTCTTTCTAGCGTGCCATGACCCGTGACTAGGCGTCACAATAACCTAGCTAGCACAAAAGCTCGATCTCTATGAATGAAATCAATGAATGAATGATCAGAGAAACAAGGTGAGAGAAGAAATGGAGGTCGCTTCTGTGCCAAGATTCCAATATAATGCTCGTTACCGGTGAGCAATGAGTAGAAGCATTTGGTGGCAAACCTGCACGGTTAATTACAAGTGGCTCAATCAGTACCAGCATATATAGAGCAGGCTGATGCATTGCAATGCAACTTGCAAGCATACATCGATCCGTCAGATAAGTTTTCTTGCAAATGGAACATTTCTTTTCTAGATCCATCTGTTACTGTCTAGTGATAAACATGCTCAGTGCAGAGAATGATATATGCTTTGCTACAGTAGCAGTTGAAATGGAAGGTGAGTACAGCTAGCATGCAGTAATGTGGCATATCCTTTCATGCGTTTATAACGATTTTCAGGACGGCTCTGATCGTCCTCTGGGGTGCAAATTGAAGGCTGCCCGATCGAATCGCCGCCGAATTATTATTTGTGCTAAACCGGATACGATCGTAATGTTAATTTCTCTCTAATGCGATAGATCTGAATAATCAGTACGTACAGAAGATGGGGAGTAATTACATGCAGAGAGGACTCGATCTCCTCTGCTTTACACGCTGCTGGGAATGAATGGGACATGGAGCACAGTTGGAACTTGGAAATGCAGCTGCCTCCAAAAAGTGGCGAGCTGGCAATGATAGCTAGGTCTCCCTCGGTGACGGTTCACCGTGATGAGATGGCCCCATCGCTTCAGAACCACCACTACAGTGCAGCCATATAGTGATACAGATATAAATCAGCTGCAGCCTGCCTCCAAAATCTATTACATAATGCAGCCGTGATATGTTGGGAGAAAAACCTGAAGATTACAGCTCTGAAGTTGTTCAGAGAAATGTACTGCATGGGCGCCATTACCTCGCCGAACATCCCTGCCGGCCGGCGGACGGACGGCCGGCCGGCAACAGCTCCAGCCTAAAGTTTCATTGCGAATGCAGGCAGGCATGGCGACACACACACGGGCAGGGAGGCGGCTTGCTTGGCATCGAAGGATCATTTGGGTTTAAATGCTCGTGCATTTATGCTCGGCTCATCTCGGTGTGCTGCTGCAATCGAGTAGTAGGCATTCAATTCGCCATTGAAATGGAGATCGGTTACTACGAGTACTGTACTGCTCCTTCGTGTTCATGGCTTGCAAGTACTGTACTACTCCTGCGGCTTCTGATCTTAAATAACGGCGGAGATGAAGAAATGGAGTAGTAGAGTACTATGAGTATGAACCGAAACTTCTTTGCTGTCCTGTCCTGTGGCTTGTCGATTGTGCCTGCCTATTTATTGGCGTGTTCCTTTGGCCTCCCGGGTAGGTGCATGCATCGCGAATTCGCGACTAATTATCATCACCTCCAAGATTTGCAACGGAATGTGAGTGAGGAGAAAGAATGGAAAGATCCTTTGGGTAGCTTGAGCTCAGGATTTGCAACGCAACGTGATGACTGATGAGTGAGGATATTCATGCTTGCAAATCTGCACAGCTAAGGCCCCGTTTGGTTTCTTCCCTGAAATAAAACACAGAGACGGTTATGCCTCGCTGTCATGTCCAAACAGAAACTTCTCGCTCGTGAGGAAATCAGGAAAATCTGTTCTCCGGATAGTTCACCTTCAGTGACAGATTTTACAGTACGGGACTTTTTCTTAACTGCTGAGACATTAGTACCTGGCAGTTCCTGTTAATGAGAAAGCGGTAGTGAGATCGGCGAAATATTATTGCATTCGGCGGCTCCCTGACGTTCATGTTCATCCAAGAATTGCAGTTTGGTTGAATGGGACAGCACAGGCCACCGAAACCAGAGCGCCAGACACCAGCGCATGGGCAAGAGAAGCTTAAGAAACTGGAGCTGCAGGGAGGGTCGTCAGACAGTTAAAGAGGCGATGAGATGGCAGGTGGCCGGTGTTCTCGGTGTCAGCACCAACCGAGCCGGTTGATGATGCGACGGGAGTGAGGTGAGTGACAGAGTGATACTACAGTATACTAGTACAGTGGTATAGCGTTCGCGAGGGATGTGGACTTGGAACGGTGATGGATCGTGTCGTTGTTGGCCATCAATTCCTCACCGGCTGCGTGGCCGGGGCGACGGGCGGGCGGGATCACAGAGTAGCGGGGTAGCAGCACATCGGCGCGCGAGGATGGCTGTCTGCGATGGGCGATGGCGTGCTGCGGCTGCTCGCCCCACGTCTTCGTCGTCGCGGGCTTGCGGTTCCGGGGTCAAACAGGGGGTGTCGGATGGCTGGCGAGCCGAGAGCCTGAGATGCCGCTGAGGTCGCTGTTTGTGGAGGCGGTGGGCGCTGTGACGCGCCATGCCGCGCGACGGCGACGGCGCCCGCGCGAGCGCGCAGCACGGCGAGGAAGAGGTGAAACGGGCCGTGGTTTTGGGGCGGTAGATACGGATTAGGACGATCCTGGAAGGAGAAGCCCATCTGACCACTGGCCTAAGCCCAAGGGGCAAGGTGCAAACTGCAAAGTAGGGAATATTTTTATTTTTATTAATTTTGTCTATGAAAACATTTACAAAAATATTTTTATTATATTCAAAGTATTACTGATTACACCCAAAGAGCCATCCGTAAAATAACCAGTCCTCCTTCTCGCAACCATTAGCATGCCTCCAATGATCATGTGTCATGTCATAAAAATGACCTCTCAAATAGTGTTAGAGGTGTAGATATGTAATACTTTGAAAACTTTTTTTAAAATTTTTTTAGTAAATAAAATAAAATTTGTCTAGAAAAAGTAAATAAAATTAAAAATAAAAAAAAATCCAAAGTAGGAGAAGACGAGTAGTACATTATATATAAAAAAAGAGGCCATTTATTTCGGAGTATTTATTGATTGCTAGTAGTAATTTCATTTGCAATAGAAAAGGATCAGATTAGAATCAACGAAGAAAAATGCAAAGTTAGAATAGTACTACAGCAGCATAATACGTTGGGAATACAGAATATACAGATACATATTCCTACGCAGATACAGTACGCGAGCAGACACGGACGAGCCACGAGCGCCCGAAGCCCTCGCTGGCAAGAGGTGAAGAGGGGGGAGAAAGACGCGTCAAAGCCATCAACCAGATCGATCGATTCCTCCATCCATCGATCGATCGAGGGATCCAACCGAGGTGCGCGAACATCCATCCATCCCCGCTTCCCTTTCCTCCTCCGATTCGAGATCCATGGCGGGGCCTCTGCCGTGCGGCACCTCAACTCCTCAAACCCTCTCCGTCGTACTCTTTGTCTGCAGTGCCAGTGAGCAGATCTGAAGGGGCGGCGCGGCGCGGCCCGGCCGACCTCCTCCCGCCTACCTACGTCTCGTCTCGACTCGAATTGAAGGTCTTGCGATTACTTCTTTCGTATATTGCAAATTCATCAGGGCTTGATTAATTGGTCTCCGTCCAAATAAGCCGTCGAGTTTGTTCTGAATTTATTTGATGCGTGGTGTAGTGCTAATAGCAGCTTGTGTTTCCAACAAAAAAAATCGTCAGATCTGTCCGCTGTTTATTAGGTTTGGTTGTGGGAGTAGAGCACAGTATTGCTCGCAGATACTTTTAAATGGGTAGAGAAACTGGAAGGAGAAATCTTGCTAGCATATTGTTGACCTTTCGTAAACCATAATTAATCCATGCTCGTTTATATCTCAGAAGGGACAAGACCGTGAAGTACCTGGGCTGTTGCTTCGTTATTTTTGTGGATAAACCTCGAAACTTCAGAACGAATCTTCCTGACATTTTCCGTGACAATGAAAACACATGAGAGAGCTGCCAATTTGGCTCTTGCAGGTACATTTTACGTGTTTAATTCAGCCATCATGGTGTTGACGGTGTTCATAACCATTTTTGTTTTCCTGTGGACAAACTGAATATTTGCTGAGCTGCAGTTTTATGCATCTTACATTGTATGCAGGTTTGAGCTTGGCTCCACTTGTGGTTAAAGTAAACCCCAATGTGAATGTTATACTGACAGCATGTCTTGCCGTCTATGTGGGCTGTTACCGTTCTGTTAAGCCAACTCCACCCTCTGTAAGCAATATGCTTGAACTTGTTTTATCCATCTGCTGGGCTATGTGATGGTTGTTCATCCAACTTCCTACATGTAGCTCTGAATAACTTAATTTTTGCCTTTTTTCTTATATAGGAGACAATGTCCAAAGAACATGCTATGCGGTTTCCTTTGGTGGGAAGTGCTATGCTTTTGTCCCTCTTCCTTCTATTCAAGTTTCTCTCAAAAGATTTGGTCAATACTGTTCTCACTGCCTACTTTTTCATTCTTGGCATCGCTGCTCTCTGGTACTTTCAAATCCTATCCTTGGAAGAGTTTTTCCACACATGTAACTACTTAATACTCTTTTTGTGAAATTAAGAATATTTATGTTTTTCTCTTGCAGTGCAACATTGTTGCCTTCCATAAAACGATTTCTTCCAAAAGAATGGAACGATAATGCCATTGTTTGGCGTGCTCCACTTTTCCACTGTATGACTCACACCTCATTATTGCCATCATGTATCACGTCAGATCAATACATCTATGTACTCCTATCTATTAGTTGTCTACTATATGAGGGAGCTATTTGGTTGCATCTCTAGTATTGCCAATTTACCATACATCGAAACGTTGTGGTGACATAATCCATATACTTATTGCGTGTCATAGCTAGAAAGGATTTGGTTTTATTTTTGGGAGCATTGTTTTTTTTTCCAGTAGACCAATTCATCCTAGAGCAGAACTTGAAACTGTCTGTACTGTATTACAAGATCATAAATACATGATATTGCTTAATACAAGCAAGTAACACAACTTATTCAAAAGACGTTAAGAGTAAAGTTAGAGTATTTCAATTGTTCCTAAACAATTAACTGGCATCTAAATATGCTTTCATTAACAGCATGTTGTATGGATAGGGGTATCCAGTTTTCCTGAGTGAACCATATAGATATACGTTTTGCAAAAAGTGCAATTATCATGGTGCTATTAATATGGCAGTTCCTTTTGTTAGGAAATTATTGAAATGGCAAAAAAGGATCCTCCTTTCAATAACAATGGAATTGTATCACGCTAGTCGCTTCTTTACAGGCTCAAGGCTTGGTGGTTTACTGGTCTTTTAAGTTCATTCACTTCTTATTTCAGCGCTCTCGGTGGAGTTTACCAGATCTCAAGTTGTTGCATCGATCCCAGGATTTTTCTTTTGCATATGGTATGCTGCGAAGAAGCATTGGCTAGCAAACAATGTTTTGGGGATTTCTTTCTGCATTCAGGTTTGCTCTTATTGCCATTTTTGAGATATAATGTTAATATGCATGAGTAAATTAATTATGGTATGAAAGCTTCGTAGATATGTTTTTTATCCCACCAACTTTACTTGTAGAGAAACCTGAATCCCTGATTCTCTTTGCCATCCAGGGAATTGAGATGCTATCACTTGGATCATTCAAAACTGGTGCTATTCTCTTGGTATGGATTGTTTGTACTGAACTGAAACTTATATTTTCTGGTGGTACTTGTCAAAACACCTTTTATTGTTTCAGCTATCAAAATCATTACTAGTTGAGCATGGCAATGACAATTTGAATTTTCGGATATGCTATAATTTATGGTTGCCTTTCTTTTGCCTGCGAAATTAAAATCCATATTTGTATACACCACTGTACTGTGTAAAGCATATTTAATTTGTAACTTTTGTGTATCGTGGTATTCCCTTTTAATTCAGGGTGGACTCTTTTTCTATGATATTTTCTGGGTCTTCTTCACTCCAGTTATGGTCAGTGTTGCTAAGTCATTTGATGCTCCGATAAAGGTTAGTATTCTTGAATTCACTCTTGTTTTGATAACCATTTCATTTTTTTAAAAAAAAGGTTAATCTAGTTCTCCTTTTTTGCACAGCTTCTATTTCCTACAGGTGATGCTGCACGCCCGTTCTCTATGCTTGGCCTTGGTGACATTGTAATACCTGGTTAGTAATAAAATATTTTAGATTATTTATTTCAACTTTTATTTGGCCTGTGATTTCTGGTTGAATAGGGTCATTCAGGCTGTCAGCTGCATTAGATTGAAAACCTGTTTGAATTTATAATCTATAGCAAGCTGTTAGTTCAACTGGGTTGTTTGTTAAAAATAGTAACCCGATTCAAAACTGTATCTGTTTGCCACATCATTTGAGTTCTTTTTTTTTCTCCTGTGGTTCTAAAGGGGTGTAGGCGTGTAGCCAAGAAACGAATCAACTATCATAAAATAATGTAGATATAATTTGAGTTCCTTTTGCTGGTAATAGGAGTATAGGTGCGTGTATTGCCAGAAAATAATTATAAATTCAGCTGCTTTGAGTTGCTCGTAAAAATGTACTCCGAATCTTTATTCTGGCTCTGTCATCCAGATGAAGCCAACAAGGTTGGCTATTTGTCTTCAAACTACATAGTTGTAAAATGAGGATACATGTTGGTTTTTGGCTATGATATTACTTGTTATAGTTGAATCATAGTAAATAAAATGAATCACAGAATCATTTGCACTACCCTGGTTCGTTAATTTTTTCCAGGGATTAGTTTAGTTGGTTGGTTAGGGTATGCATGTGGGCGCCTTCTTCTGAATGATGCATTGAGCTCCTTGTTGTCTTTATTAGCACTAAAGTACGAAGAGCTTGTTGTTGCTAGTTGCTAGTTGCTACTTGCCACAGATCGTTTGTCTTCCCCTAGCAGTCTCCACACCATTCAAGATTGTAAACCATGAAATTGTCACATACTGTATTCTGCTAGGTGCAACTCTTGTATTGACACATAATATGCTCTTCTACTTTTGGTTCCAGGTATATTTGTGGCACTTGCGCTGCGTTTTGATGTCTCAAGAGGAATTAAGAACTGTTATTTTAATAGTGCATTTTTGGGTTATACCGTGGGTCTTACTGTGACAATAATAGTGATGAACTGGTTTCAAGCTGCACAGGTGAGTTCTGTTACTAAAGATTCTCGCCATCGTGTTGCCTCTTTTTTTTCCCAATGGAAACAGTGAGGGAGAGCCTACTGTATATAGATTATTTTAAACAAAATGAACTATTTTATACATACATAAATAAAAAGGGCAAAAAGAAGGTAATTATGTTGGTGAATCTGCCACCTCTACACCACCTCCACCCTGTAAACTTGTAGTAGTACAAAGGAAGCTATAAACCTTGTAAAAGGAAAACAAAGAAATAAAATAACATCAAGATCCAACTGTTACTCCAGTTATAACAAGAAAAGAAAGTTGCCTCTGATTTCTCTCATCTCTGAAAATATTAATGCCCTCTTCTTTCGTTGTCTTTATTTTCTCATCGTATGCAGCCTGCTCTGTTGTACATTGTTCCTGGTGTGATTGGTTTTGTTGCTGTTCACTGTTTGTGGAATGGTGAAGTAAAGCCGGTAAGTTTGTTAACTCTGACCATGGTATTTCCCAACTTGTCCATTGTCCTGAAACTTGAGAGTAGCTCAAGGAATATCCATCATCAAATTTGTACGCTGCGTTATTTATGCTGTTGAAGGGCCCCTTTTTTTGTTACATTACTAAAAACTCAAAAGTAATTGCCTTCGTTCCTGCCTCTTAAATGCTATTGCAAAGATGTGGGAGTGACGGTTTTTTCATGTGCAATAGGGAGGATTGTATGCTTGTATGGTTGATATAATTTGTTGGAAGAGTCGCTGCATTTTGCAATCCCAATATTTTGATGTTAGTGTTAGAATGGTGTTGCTATAGTTAAGTTATTATGTATCACACGGTTAAATATTTGATTTTCTAAGCTGTGAGCAATGCCTGTACCATTTATACATGAAATGGCTTGTACACATCGTTGGAGATTATGCGATTCAGGTGCTGAAAGGCTGAGAACATGATGAACTTTTGAACGTGCATGACATTCTTTGTTGCTAACATCAAATTATTTTTCAGCTAAAAATCGCTAGATTATTTTCCTTCTATTTTTGAGGACCAAGCGTGCTTGGTTTGCTGGTTCACAGTGGAGTGAACAGCCAGGCATGGGCTCAATCCTTATCATTGAAATCTGTTCCTCAGTTGGGAACTTTTTTCCTACTCTCTGGGATTGCCTTTAGGGGTTAATCCCAGCTAGGACTGGATACACCCGTGCTCGTCTCCTGCGTATAATATATCTAGTGTGTATGTGAAAGCGGATGCTCGCCGGCGTGTGTGGAGTGGGAGTGGGAGTGGTGGGGTTGTTTCTGTTATGCGTATCCTAAGTTTTACCCTCTAAAAACTCTAAATTACCTTTTTTTTTGTTTTTGTATTTTATTGTGACTATACTTGCTGACATTTTATTACATTGCCAGCTCCTTGAGTACAACGAGTCCAAAGCGGAAGAGGAGGAAGCTTGTGAAGATACAGACAGCAAGCAAAACAAAAAGGAAGAGTAGGGCTCTAACAAGTAACAATCATACCTTGAGGACTAGAATATTCAGAAATTTTATGTAAGGTCTTCGGCATCTAAGTAGGCTGGATGACCTTTGGGATACAAGCTCACTTAGAACTTAGAAATGATTCACATGATAGAATCTTTCTGGTTTTGAGAATTGTTTGGTCTGGTGAGTAGATGAGGAATACACCCTAAAGCAATACTTTAACCGGTACCTCTTGTTTACCGACTTATTTATTCTGGTGGTTAAGGAAGGATTTTCCCGGAATTTTGGTACGGCAAATAGCGCTCTGTGATCTCTTTCTTGGCACCCTGTCGTGTCTGAAACGAGGGATCTCGCAGAAATTCTTCATGTGTGCTGCACTCTTTTCTTGCAAAATACTTGTGCCATTCCGATCTTTACATCCTCCAGTGTTTCACAGTTTCAACGAATTTTGATTACTCTTTTCTGAGTGAATTAGGTAACAACTCCTTCCTGAGAATCATGCATACTTGTACATGGCGGTTAGAGCGGTAGCGCGTTATGCCCCGCGACCGTGCGGGCTCACACGGCCGCGGTGGAGCGGGAGGCAGCCCATCGGGCCCGTTACTGGCTTATATTGGGCCTTTGGGTGGATCTCTTGGGCCGACCTTCGGATGCACACCCTGGGCTGTGGGCTGGGCTCTGCTCGTGCGTTCGCGCCCTTCGTTGCCGTCGGCGGCGGCCGGTATTGCAGGGGCGATGCGGGTGAAGAAGGTGGAGGTGGAGGCGACGCGCGGCGAAGAAACCCCCCAAAGGCGCCGTCCGCCGACTCCTCCCTCTCAGACGGCGGCGGGAGGGCTCTGATCGAGTCCCCCTCAAAGCGCTCTCGTTGCGGGTGTATTTTTTTCCCCCTCAAAATCGCAGCCGCCGCCGGCGAAAGGGTTCGAGATGGAGGGGATCCCTGCTCATACCAAACGGATTCGATGTAGGGAATGGAGCCAAACCAAAATTAGGGGTTGCTTCCCGTTCCGCTGCCCAATTCGCGAGTTCGAATGGTGATATGGGTAAAAAAAAAATCCAAGCGAGGAAGCCAAGCCGCAGGTGGATGCGAAACCAGGGTTGATGAAGATGGCGAACGCGAGAGGTGAAGAAGCCAATTAACCATGGTTGTTACTGATGATATTGATGATCCTTTTTGTTAACCTATGCTTTTCAACTTGTTTTTTTTTTCGTGATATTATGTTCTTCAGGTTGGTTCACCATGGGGGCAAAAGAAAGCAAATTGGCCATCCTGGTTGCTCACCTGATGAAGGGCAATTTCGTTACGATAATCTCAGCAGGTATTACTTACTGGGCTACTCCTTTATGATTATAACATCGCTACCAGTAAGGAACTACCAACTAGAGTTCAGAGAAAAACTTTGGAATCCCTCCAAAATTGAAAATGAAGATTTGCAAACCGGCATACATATTCTATTCACTTACGTCTTCGCATTCTGAGAAGCTGAAAGCAGATTTTGACAACTGCTGGATTGACAAATGACAATGACCATTACTTGTCAGAGCAGGTTCCCACTTTTTCATATTCCCCTCTTTGCAGTTTGCACACTTCATGTTCTTGTTGCACTGCTACGATTGATATAACTACAGAGCAGTCCTTCGAAACCTGCAGCCTTCAGCCCTTCACTAAGGCTGAATTCGGTAGTGTGAGATGAGAACTAATCCCTCCCGCACGTAAAACAGAATGACTCATTAGCGCATGATTAATTAAGTATTAATTAATTTTTTTTGAAAAATGGATTAATATAATTTTTTAAAACAACTTTCGTATAGAAAATTTTTATAAAACATACACCGTTTAGCAGTTTGAAAAGTGTGCGTGTGAAAAATGAAAGAGGTGAGTTGAGAAATGTCAGGGAAAGAACACAGCCCAAGTAGAAATAGGTTCAGAATTCTTCAGAAAAGAATGAGAACCATCTAATGTGATACTATTTTTCTTTGTCCCATTGTTTTCAGTATCACACAAGAAACAATGTGCTATTTTTCTTTATCCCATTGTTTTCAGGCTCACACAAGAAACAATGGAAGGGTGTGATTCAGGATTGCGGCTGGGACTTTTTTTTTTCCGAGGAAAGAGTTTGCAGCAGTTGGCCTTGCATCAAAGGAGTTACGGAGATCCAGAAAATCCAAGGTAGATATGCGTTTGGATTAGATTCAGTTGAAGAACCTTGCAGTTTTGGCCTGATGGCCGGAATGCCGGATTGCAGCTTTCTATGTACCTCTTGTTGATGTACACAAGATTCCTGCTGGAGTAGGATCTTGTGTTGTCGGATTCCCTTTTGAACTAGTATGAAAAATAAAGAAAAGGAAGGTGATGCGATGTGTTGCATTACTTGCCTCGTTAGAGAGTGACTAGATGAACAATATGGGACAGATTTTCCACCCGATTGTGACATTAAACATTTTATGCAATTGTTTGCTTTGAAATGGTTCTTTTAGTTTTGAGACAATAACAGTTATATTGTTACATATTGAATGAAAGAACATTACCATAGCAAACTCACATGTGGTAGTATTATACTCTTTCAGTAAATGTACTTCATGTAATAGATTCTGCAACCTGTAAACACGCAAACTTTGTTTCGTTCTTCTATGGTATGATTGCTAAGAGCTATGTGTTCTGTGGACTGTGAACTCATATAGTCATATCTATTGAAATTATGTTGCAATTTTCAGATATTATCAATCTCAAAGATGGAAAAGAGAAGGCAGAATAGGCATAAAGTAAAGGTGTTTATTCCATATATGAGTCGGTTCTTCAGGTGTTCTTTGCTGGTCACTCCCTTGCCACCTGACTTTCATGCTTTTAATTTTTCAGATGTGACTAATACGTTCTTCAGACTACTACGTAACAGTGTTAGTGGCAATTTGGCTGGGGCATGCACATTCCAGGCACTGACTTCTTGCCTTTGTTTTGCTCTCTTGGTCGAGCTATCACCTTCATTATCCTGTACCAGTCTGGACCACGGAAGCCACCAGTTCAGCATTGATGCCCTATTGCCATCCAACCCATATTCCAGCTAACTCTTGCCGTTCTTCTAATGCCATGGCAGTTAAGAAGCAAGAGGTCAGTACTCGGTACTCCTTAATGTTTTACCTTTGTTCCTAATCTCATTTATCTCTCGAGTGAGTTTGATCATTCTGAAAGCCTTAAGGAATTTGATAATGTAACACAATGGTCCATCTTCCCACTTGTGCTATTCTAACAGAATTTGGGTTTGATTTTTCTGGTTTCACGGACCACACTTGCTAATACTACAGGGGGAAAAAGTTAAATGCTTGGTTAAAATACTGAACGCTACAGAAACATAGAATGCCGCAATATGACAAGTGCAGAAATCTGCCTTGAAACAAAATGAAGGGGAATGATTTATTTGATTGGGGAGAAGTCTAGTAGCAATCGATCAAAGTTTTGTCTAATGTTCCATCCAGCGTGTTTTCTAATTTCTCCCCTCTGATTGTGTAGCAAGGAGATCTAAAGTTGATTGTCCTTCCCTGGTTCTTGACAGCTGAAAAGCAGCTTTTTCATAGGATTCCAAAGCCTCCAAATTTCCTCTAATTTTCTCCTACATTCCACATCGGTGTTGGATGGCATAATGCTGGTCTACCATGGACAATCTTTCTTTGCCCATGGTCTCACCTGCTAGGCTGCCATCTCTTTCTTAGATGTGCCGGTTCAAACTGAACCAAGAGAGTTAAAAATATGTTTTGTGTCAGTTTCCTCAGTTTCAGACCCTGATTATAAAATAACAGTGAAAGTTTTTGTGATTAGGAAAAAAAGTAAATATGTTCTTGTCGGTCAAAAAATATGATTGTTATCCTCTGTTTGCGAATGGATTGGTGAGCACACGTGCAATTATAATAAACTCTTGAGCAAATCATTACCATAGCCCTTTGATCGAGTAGTCTAATGGATGAAAGTACCCTAGCGTCGTAGACTCTCTTCTCGTGTCTGTCCTCCTGGCCCCACATGCCTCTCTTTGATGTTCCTAGGAGGAGGGACTTCGCTGGCTGGGCCTGGTCCACCGTGCAACCATCACTGTCCCCGGCTGTTTGACCATACGTGGACCCCGCAGCGACCTGGCAACTCCCGTCGTAGACCCGGTGCAGGGACTAGTGAGCATTTGCTGCCCTTTTGCTTTTGTTTGCTTGCCTGGCTTTCTTTGCGCATAGCCCTCGCACATTTTTGGATTGTTTTAAGAATAGTTCTTTCAAGTAGAATTTCTTTTGGGAATTATTAATAAGAGAGAAGCAACATGTTCCTGACTAGAATTTAGAGTAATTTGGAGGCAAGGATTCATTTTTAAGTGTATTTTGATCGTGCTAATTACACATAACTTAAGTCACAACACTTTGTTCATTGCCAATAAAGCTATGCAAATGAGTTCAATTAATTATAGAATGATTTAATGAGAGCTTAAATTAAATACGAGGGTACATGATGATATAAAGATGAAATCATGGCTTTCAGCTATGAATGTTATAGCCTCTCAAACCTATTTATATTGACTGGTCATTAAAATGATATGAAAGTTTCGAATTGCTATTTAGCATATATTTATTCCTAATATACATTTTTTCCTATAAAAGTTTTTATATAAAAGTTTTTCGATGAAAGTTTTTTTATAGAAGTTTTTTAGTAGGATATTTTTGGACAGAAGTTCTAGAAAAAGGTGTGCCATGAGAATGCATGTACGCTAAATAGCAGTCCTTATGAAATTTTGGTTCTCCGTGATGCCGAGTTAACGATAGTGTTAAACCTTCGATAAGTTTTACCACTACCAATTTTATATGTGCTATGGTTGGTTCGAAGTTCTTTGCTGCTGAATGTTATATGTGTCGTTCCTATAAAATCCAAGGTTTCATTTGCAAAAAGAGCAATAGAGCACGCACCACGCAGCAATTCACTCCAGCAGTCCAGTTCACTTTGCCAGCTTGTCTCTCTGATTTTATTCTCTTTCCTTTTCCTCACGCAGGGAAAAAGGCACTCGTTGTACACCTCACCTCACGCTCAAAGGCAACGCAAGCACGCAGCTTTTCTTTCTTGGCCTCGCCTCGCCTGCCCATCTCCCCTCCCCCTCGATTCCTCGACCTCTGCTCCGAATCTCCCTTTCCGCGTGCGCGCGTCGATTCCTCCGTGCTCACCACCCGATTTGGGGCCGGTCTGAGATGGGGCAGTAGCACTGACCGGAGCAGGGACCTTCGCCGACGTCGCCCATGGCGCAGCCGCAGAAGCGAGTCTACGAAGCTTGGAAAGGGAATAATGTAAGATCCTACCCCCTGTTTCCCTCGCCTACCTCTGTTGTTCTTGCTCGCGCTTCCTCCTCCTGAGCTCCGAATCTTGGGTGAACGATTGGTACAGTTTCTTTCTCGGGAAATTCTGCTTCTTGCTGCCTCTCTCTTTTTTCGAAAGAAAGAAAAAAAGAACCTTCTTGATGCTTCCAGGTATGAGCAGTAGTAGATTTGCTGGCCTGCTCTGTCTGTGTTGATGCCTGCTGCATATGTTGGAATGCAATGTGTGTGATGTGTTGCTGCCCCTGACAATGGTTGGTTCGCTTGGTATATGCAGAGGTTCTTGTTTGGTGGGAGGTTGATATTCGGACCCGATGCCAAGTCCCTGCTCGTCTCTGTTTCGCTCATCGTGGTGCCTATTCTGGTCTTCTGCGTGTTCGTTGCGCGGCATCTCCGGCATCAGTTCTCCACCTACAATGCAGGATATGCGATTCCCGCTGTAGCAGTACTCTTCATGATCTATGTGAGTGCAATGTCTTGGTTCCTTCAGGTAGTAGCCACACAGTACTGCATTTTGAGCACTCAACTGAATACGGCTTTGTTGTCCTTCTTTTGTGTGCATTTGCAGGTACTTACCTTCTTGTTCATCACCTCAGCTCAGGATCCTGGCATTGTGCCTCGAGCGTCGCATCCACCGGAGGAAGAGTTTGCGTATGGCAATCCGTTGAACGGGGGCACACCAGGGAGGCTGCAGTTTCCCCGTGTAAAAGAATTAATGGTCAATGGGATGCTTGTGAAAGTAAAGTATTGTGACACCTGCATGATTTACCGGCCCCCTAGGTGTTCACACTGTTCAATATGCAACAATTGTGTCGAGCGCTTTGATCATCATTGCCCTTGGGTTGGACAATGCATTGGACAGGTACAATTTCTTTGTCTGCTAAAAGCTAGTTAAATTTTCATGAAAATTGATGAACTCAACAGGACCATTAACCTGTCACGTGTGTTTTTCTTGACACTTTGGAGGACAAGTATACCAAGACATAACCCATACACAATATTTGTAGTTTCTGGGGTTAAATTTAGTTGTATTAAGAAATGTATTTTCCTGGCTATGGCTTATGCATTCAGTTTCTTAAGTACTGTTATAAGCAATACACTAGGCAGTATAATTATATTTTTTTAGAGAAATCCCAAATACTTGAGAGCATAGTAAGTAAGGAGAAAACTTGGGATCTCACAAGGATCCTTCCAAAAAGCTGAGAGAGGGATGATTAGCTTTTTATGGAATGTGCAAGATAAGGTCAATTTTGGTCTGGACGATGGAATAAACCCATTTGGTTGAGCACAATTATTAGGCCTTGTTTGATTCAGGTCAAGATTATTATAATCTAGATTATTAGGAGTAACCTAAAACAAACAGAGAGATTATTGTGATAGATTATTATAATCTGGTAATCTCCTTCAAAGGTGCTTTTTTCAGATTATTAGGTGGCTAAAGACCCAACACCCCTAAAGACTTGAAAAAATTTACCCACCTCTGCCATCCATCCGAACAAATAGCTGAGGGCATTATAGACTTTAGCCTTTCAAACCCAGTAATCCGTGCCTCCAATAATCCCGAGAAACAAACAGCTCACAACTTATTTTACTTTAGCTTATTATAATTCAACTTATAGTAATCTGGCTCAATATCTAGATTACAACAATCTTAAGCTGAAACAAACAGGGCCTTAATAAATGAGTTAAGATAACAATCGGAGCATGGCATGATTGTTAGCATAGTCCACACAACAAGGGATGGTTAACATGATTGTTGCTGTCTACTTATTAATGAGCATTAGTCACTTCTAGTTAATGGACGCATAGCACATAACCTATCGCTGAAGTTGGTGTGCTCCTTAGACCTTTCATGCCTGATCAGTTGTGCAAAATTTGCTGTATGATGTGCTTGGAATTTTTAATGATCTATTTCATGCTGAACTGCTGTGGCTGCACCTTTTTAACCTGGCTTCAGTTAATTTTGCATAGTTCTGCTCTTTATATCCCAATTTAACACCAGTTGGCAGGATATGCTTCTGTTCCAACTTATACATGCATATAATAAGCCCACAGTTGTACTTCAATTCAGGGGAATTCCACTTATGACTAGTTTCAGATATGAGCATAACTTCAGTACATTTAGGAACCACACAAATTAGTTATTAATACTCTAGATTTTATGCACTAGCAAGAAGCTATTAATTTTATTCTGAATCCTGTAAAATCTCCGCCACATCACAAGATCCACCAATTGAAACATTTACTAACTGGAAAACATATCTGAAACTGAGAGATACTCAGAATATCATTCTTGCTGCAATTGTTTTAAGGAATGATTTCTTGATATCTCATCGTAAGTTCGATTTCAGTCCATCTCTTACCGCTTTGTTTCCTGACCATTTTTGTTTCATTTCTACATTGTGCAGCGCAATTATCGATACTTTTTCCTGTTTGTTTCCTCCTCGACTCTTCTTTGCATTTATGTATTTGCAATGTCGGCAATATACATCAAGTTCCTCATGGAGGAGGGCTATCCTACAGTGTGGAAGGCTTTGAAACACTCTCCAGCATCTTTGGTGCTTATGATATACTGTTTCATTTCCCTCTGGTTTGTTGGTGGACTCACTGGATTTCATTCATATCTCATTTGCACTAACCAGGTTAGTTTTTTTAATACAACTGGTGATTTATTTGTCTAGTGATTACTTTTGCCCGTGAACACAAGGTTTTATTTGCCTGATTATTAAACCAAATGTTAAAGAGAAGTGTTATAGCATGCCAAATTGCTAATATGATAAATAGGGTTGTGATGTCTTACGCAAATGCTGGATTAGAATTTAGAAGTGATGTACTATATGTTCTATGCTCAACAAGCTCCAGGAAGGCCAATTTTTCGATTGCTTCTATGGAAAATCAAAAAACAACATTATAGCCATGATTTATTTGTCATATGCTCGAGCCTTAAGGTCTCTTTTCCCATTAAAGTAATGGTACATAACTCTAATATGATGTTTTGATTTTGCAGACCACATACGAGAACTTTCGATACAGATCAGACAACAGGCCTAATGTCTATGATCAAGGATGTCTGAATAATTTCTTAGGAGTCTTCTGTAGTAAGACAAAACCTTCTAAACACAAATTCAGAGCCTATGTACAAGACGAAGTACGAGCCCCAGTAGTTAACTTTGGCAGGCAGATGGAAGAAGAGCCAGCTGGTGGTCCTCGGGCAAAAGTAGAAGATGATCTTGAGATCGGTAGTGATCTCCTGCAGATTTCTCAGCGGCGCAACTATGGGGATGTTGATCTTGAAATGGGAAGTCAGGACTGCAGTGAGATGGAAGGCATTCCCAACGCCAAACTTGCGATAGGTTCTGAATCGCAGATTCCTGCAATCGGAAGTGAGGTACGAGTGCGGCACTCGAGCTGGGATCGTAGAAGTGGGAATTGGGACATGTCATTAGATGTAATTGGAAGAAGTGCATCAGATGTAATTGGAAGAAGTGCTTCAGGCAGTGAGACTGCACCTCCATTTCAAACAGAAACTCACTAGTCAGTTATTCGTGCATTCAGAAGATGTGTCAGAAACTGGAACTTGGATTCAAGGCTGTATAACTGATGATGACACATACCCAGAGAGCAAGAAAGAGATGCACATGACGCATTTTGACTTTGACTGCCGTAATTGGTATTTTCAATCCTTTTTCATGTATGAACAGTTACTTTAGTCAAAGATTCCGTGCGGTTGGGGTCACATATTTGTTTTTTCTTTTTTGTGTGGCAATCTGATCTCACAGCGTCTTCATGATTCTTTATGTAAATTACTATTGCATGATAATCATCCACCTGTAATTCCTCTGCAGCTTCCTTCAGGAATTTCTCTAGTGTGCTTCTCTTTTAGCTTTCATTATGATCTTTTACCTTCCATTATGGTCAGTATATCACCTTGATCAAAATGTTGTTTGATTATATATTCCATTAGGTCTCAAACCTCAATGGAGTTGAATTCTATCTTAATGCTATATTTGGTACGCAAAAAATATCTACCAGAAGTCAATTGTTTCATGTGTGATTGGTATTTTCAAAATAGGGCTACATTCTAGCAGGCTAAAGCATCCAACCCAGGGATCATAATTCAAAACACTTTGGGTTACCAATCCAACTGGCAATGATCGGTAAGAGGTGATTCCAGTCATTTTTTAGTGCAATGTTGAGGCTAATAATTTTAAAAGACTGAACAAACACAACACTTTCAGAAAAGGAATCTGTTGAATAATATTAGCAAAACCCGAAAAGGCTGAATAATGCCCGGTAAACTGCATGGTGAAATTTTTAATATCCATTTTTTATCCTTGATCCATTAATATTTTTTTTGCGATTTTGATCCATTAAAATTTTGTCATGTTTGTTTGCAAGCATAGCAAACACTCACTGCTTTTTTCTAGAATACGCTATTTCAATGTTGATATGTCCATTTGTAATTTTGTGGAAATTCCATTCTCAAGGGTGAATGCTGCTTCTGTTGGCTGTTGGATTCTGACTACTGCAAAGGACTCTACTGGAGGACTAATGCATGAATTCTGATAATGCCAAACCAGGCGACTTCACAATTCTTTGGGTCCATTTAGACCAGAGCAGTGAATGCTTGGCTTTTGCAACGGCTGTTTCAATGAGCTTATGTGGAACTCAAAATATCATGTTAGTACGTTGATCTTTTTAATCATTGGTGCACTGATAGATACTGATTCCCACTTGAAGAGTTGCTGATATTTGTGTATATCAAGTCGGCAAAGTCCACTCAACGGTCAGTCGGATATATAGCAAGTCATATCATTACTTTGATCTTGACTATATTGGTGATTAATGTGCTGCAATTTCTGAACCTGGTTGGTTTGATGCGCTGGCACGTCTAGCCGTGGAGCTTACTGGGGAAAAAAAGAAAGAAAATCTGAAATTGGAATGGTAGAGCAACCCATTTATGTTTGTTTGACATAGCTCCAGCTTCATATCCATCTTTTCTGAAGCTGTAGTACAACCAAACAGTTTTAGTTTTATCCAAAAACAGAGTGAAGCGAGACGAAATTCTCTCACAAAATGAACTAGAATGATGAAGCTGGGTTTAGATAGCTCCACAACTTTACTCTAAACTTAACTTCTAGTTTTAAATTTAAGAGTTAGAATCTTACCAAATGGACCCTTAATTTGCTTGATAATTGGAATATTTGCAGTTATCCATGCAGGTTTGTTCTTTGCTTAAGTAGTACAGTACCTTAGAAAGACTCCTCTTTAGTAATCTTTTTACTGGTCATTACAGCATTTTTTTTCATGCAAAAAGATTCTGCTGCTTGTGCTACAGTCTCATTTCATCTGTAGGAATCTTGTACTGGAAAGTAGTTTCATACACTTTTTTTTTATTGAACGCTGACCTTAAACGCGTTTTCATCCTCATCACTGACTAGCTATGCTTTTTGGTAGTGATCAACTTATAATTCCATGAAAGCAACCTTCTTCAGACTTCAGCGACGAGGACTTCACAGTGCCCACCACTTTCTCGCTCTCCACTGTCCATTTCGAAACAAATTCAGTCTGCTGGTTCGCATGTCAAAGCTTATAATAAATTCTTCGAGTGGGCAAATCCACTACAAAATTCTTCAGCATTAAATATCTAGCACTCTTAGCTCCCAGAAAACACCAGGAGGAGCAGATCGAGGAAGGCGAAGACTTCAGCATTTTTTGTTTCGTTGACCGGTGGAATACACTTTTGTCCAGTTGGAGCTTCAGTTTTGTTCGCTTCCGTCTTTTTTCACATGCATCGAGCAGAGGAAAATGGTGTTATCCATGTGGTTGTGATCTGTGAATTTTGGCGGAGAATGTGGGTTGATCAAACAGACAGGTTAGCGTTGAACATGGCATTAATGGATGGATGGATGGATGGATGGGCGCATGTAGAAATGGCGGCGGCGCGGCGCTGAAGGTCAAGTTGACTTGGTTGGTTGGGAGGCATTGGCGTACATTCCTTGCATTTGGGTTGCTATCTACGTTTAATTAAAAGGGTTTGTCTATTTCATAAACGTTCGCTAGACAAGATTTCAACATGAGAGAGGCCAACTCGATCACTTAAATGACAGTGATCGTGGAAAATAGCAATATAGCATAATAATATTCCTAGTTGAAAACCCAATAATAAAGCTCATCTATATTTTGACATAAACGTAATAGAATCATTAATTTTCAGCCTATTGTATTACCGTAGCAGAACATACATAACGAAACATTGCAAAACGCTTAGCAACTGGCAATACGAATGCTTAGCAATTTGGTGTTAATTGCAGCGCTCCTGCATGCACAACAGGAAGCCAACGCAAACATTTCGTTTGCTAGTATTAGAGGAAGCCTAATACACTAATCTATACTATACTATATAGAGAGAAACAGATGATGTCAACTAACTTCTAAAACTCAATATGTAAATGTATCAAATCATCATTTACTAGCAATTATTATCTAAAGTATTTTAAATCACATGTAAGTATATCACATCATCACTCACTAGTAGTTATTATCTAGAGTATTTCAAATATCATGCAAATATGACATATCATTTATAATTTTGTTGTATTTTTAGAACTCAATAAGCAAACAATGTCAAATCATTATCTCTACATCATTTTTATATTATTTAAACATATAAATCTATCATTTCTATAATGTATAGCATGCATTTATCCACGTATACTGTAACAAAGCGTGAGGTATCAACTAGTTGCTTTAGATAATTATATACTTTCTCTACTTTTTAATATGTAACGCGGATACATTTGATCAAAATGTCTTTTTTTAGAAAATATAATTATCATTTATTTTATTACGAATTGATTTATCATTAAATATTTTTGAAGCATAACTTATATTTTTTTATGTTTGCACAAAATTTTTAATAGGACAAAAGGTAGTTAAAAAGTCAACGTTATTATATATTAAAAAACATAAGTAGTACTGTAGTTATTTAGCTGGTACTTAGAAGAAACAATTTTGTTGGGGAGTCCTCCGCTGCCATGGCCCTCTGGCTACGCCAGCATCACTTTATCTTTTTAAAAGAATATAGGGAAGGATGAACTTGACACGTCACCTGTGAGATCAGTTTGTTATGTGCAAATTAAGATTGTGTTCGGCATATGGAGACGAGCAAATTCTTTCTACATGTAAAATGAAGTGGTCTATTAGTGTATAATTAATTAAACACTAGTTAATTTTTTTTTAAAAATAGATCAATATGAATTTTAAAGCAACTTTCGTATAAAATTTCTTTTTCAAAACACACACTATTTAGCGGTTTAAAAAATATAAGTACGAAAAACGAAAAAAGTGAGTTGAGAAACTCAAGCGCTCAACTCAAACGCAATGATCTGCATATGGGACACATCTAGCATCCACACCACAACAGTACCTCAATCCAAGATAGTTACTCCTTTCTTGCTTTTAGAGCACAATCGATCAACGCCCATGCGACATGCGAGTGAGCCCTCTTGCTTCTCTTGCCCATGCTTGGAATTTGATAGGAGGTGGCAATAATCAAGGGCCATCTCTTCCACTAAATGCACTTCACTGGAATTACAGGTGTCTCAATTGGATTTACATTATTGGGGCATCGAGACATGTTCAACCATGAGGCCCTGTATAATATACAATGTTGTCTACTATATATCACTAATATAAGTTCTATGAGACATCTCATTAATTGGTGTTATATTACCTTCTCTTTTAATATATGATGCAACTGATATTTTTTCTCAAATTTTGACCAATAATATCCACTACCTTCGTTCCATAATAATTACATTTCTAAAAAATTAAAAACAGATTAATAACAAACACAATTTACCACAACGACCCTATTTAATAACTACACTACATGCGCATATTTCATATGCATACTTGATTAAAAGGAAGGTTGAGACACACATTTCATATATAAACTTAATTAAAAGGAAGGTTGAAGGTACATATTTCATTTGTTGGGTCCTATATTATCAGAAATACATTCACAAAATTTAAATGGTAGAAAGATAATTATTATGAGACGGAGGTAGTCGTATTCCATTACTTAACTAAGAGAAAATAGTAACACTAGATTAGTCATTAAAAGGACTGTAAGAATGTTTAACATGTTTATCTACTTGCAAAAATATTTTAAAAAACGAATAGTTAAATAAAATTTGAAAAAAAAGTTATATGCGTACATTAAAATACAGAGGTAATGCATGCTGTCAGACCAGTATGAAGTCTCACCCCTCTGAATTATCTTTAATTGCCTCTCACTTTTCTGTGATTAGAAAACGCCATCAATAACGAAATGGTCTCAAGAGATAGATGTTCATGTTGTAGACTGCTTACTAGTATGAAAGGCATCTGCACAGTCTCCTCCAATGTAATATCAGTCCATAGATAGGCCCCTCAAATGTCAGGCCTTTTGACCTTAGACTTGCCGCGTTTGCAAGTCTTCCTGACGCAATCGCTAAAACAAACAGTAGCTTTGTCAGGGATAACGCATGCTCGACAACCATTACCATGCATGGAGTAGCATCGTCAAAAGGAATGTAAAATGTAGCTTTTATTTTGTATTCTTAATTTGTCGGTGTTAAAAATCCACCAATTTGGAAGTTTTCATTATTGCTCTGTCTTGCTGGCTTGCTGCAAAGGTTATTATTCAACATTTTAGTACATTTGACAAGCCAACCATTGCCATCAGCTTGTCACCTCCTTTTTCATCATTGCCCTGAGATGCAATGCCGTAACTTTGCCATGTGTTTTGTGTTTGGCAGAGCCTTTGCTTTGTTAATTTTCTAAAGACAAGATTTGCGCCTTTTGTAGTTTTTTAGTGCCAAAAGTACCAATTCAATCCTTAAGTTTGAAACAGCTGTAATGTGAAATCAATATAACTGACAAAACCAATATGTCGTTCGACACTGTCAGGTACATACCAATATACCATATGACCTTTCTCTTAATCTTAAGGCTGGTTTGAACTC
This sequence comes from Oryza officinalis, assembly GCA_008326285.1. Taxonomy (NCBI): domain Eukaryota; kingdom Viridiplantae; phylum Streptophyta; class Magnoliopsida; order Poales; family Poaceae; genus Oryza; species Oryza officinalis. The sequence goes on from BDMV01000005.1 coordinate 32,314,493, forward strand.
TTGCCATTGGAGGAATAAAGCAACAAAGAATAAATCAATAAACCATTTAGCTCACGTTTTTCGTTGTCATCATGTCCTTCGATCAAATGCAAGTGACGCGGCCACACTCTGCATTGTCTTTCAGTGACAAACCATGCGATTTTTCTCAATGATGTGATGTTTTTAACTCCATCCGTACAAATGTGATTGATCAGGCATGCAAAACCAGGAAGAACTCAATCCGTTTGACGAAATGCGCGCGTGTGGCTGCTTTTCCCTCCCGGGCAGGCATGCATGCCCCTCCTCGAGCTAAGAAACTTGACCTCCTCAAACCTCCCAATCCCTATGCACTTTGCCACTATCTAGAAGCTCTCGTGACATTTTTGTATTAAGCAAAGTTCAGAGTTGGAAACCTTAATCACATTGTGGATTAAGCATGCAGATTAGCCTAAGCAATTCTTTGGATTAATCAAACTGTGGTCTGACGTGTATGCTTTTAGTGACAGCGCATAGATGCAGATTAGGTCAAGTGGTCAACCGGCCGTCAAACAGCAAACACGCTGCCTTTTGGAAATTCCCTATTAAGATATTACTCCCTTCGTTTTATACTATAAATCATTTTGATTTTTTAGTTATTATAAACCTCTTAAAAGTTTGGTAAAGCTTATACAAAATATAGCAATATTTATAGCATTAAATTAGTTTTATTAAATCTAACATAGAAGATATTTTTATATTTTTTTATTTTATGTTAAAAATACTACTATATTTTTTTATAAACTTAATCAAAAATTAAAGAAATTTGATTTTAAAAAAATCAAAACGAAACAGAGGTAGTAGTACTAATGCAGCAATCTGATCTGAGTAAATTTTCAGATATGGTTAAATTACGGTTGTATTGTAAAGCGTTTATTGACCGCATGTCCGCATGTGACCACCGACTCCTAATTAAGGCCCTGTTTGTTTGAGCTTTTAGCCAGCTTCTCACCACAAGAAGCGGAAAGCCCAAACAAACGGCCAGCTTCTGGGCCTAGCTTTTGTTAGGTGGAAAGCCCAGGAAAGCTAGCATTACATGGAAAGCTGAAAAGCCCTGAAAACGAGCTTCTCGTAGCTTTCCCCTGAAAATTACCCGTCTGCCACTCATTACACAAGCGAATCGTTATTTTTTTCTATTCCTCAGCCCATCCCCACGAACAAACCCTATCCTCTCCAAAGCCGCTCGCGCGTCTCCTTCTCAGAAATCGCCGCACGTCGCCGAACCTCCGTCCTCGCGAGCCGCCTCCCCTCCGTCCCCGTGTGCCGCCTCTCCTCCGTCCCCACGCGCGCGACGCCTCCCCTCCGTCCCCACCCGCGCGCCGCCAACCCTCCATCCCCGCGCGCCGCCTCCCCTCCGTCCCCGCGCGCCGCCTCCCCTCCGTCCCCGCGCACTGCCTTCCCTCCGTCCCTGTGCGCCACCTCCCCTCTGGCTGCCGCTCGCTACCAGGGCCGCCGCCGTCCAAGCCGTCCCCGTGCGCAGCCTTCCCTCTGTCCCCGTGCGCCGCCTCTCCTCCGGCCGTCGCTCGCCGCCAAGGCCGCCGCCGTCCAAGCCGGGGTCCAACGCCTCCATCGCCACCGTCGTCCAAGCCGGGGCCACCGCCATCCAGGTCACCGTCGTCCACCTCCTGTTGAAAGCCGACCGGTGCCAGTTCGGAGGTAAGCAGCCCTTGCCTCCTCGATTTGACATGGACTATTGATTCTGTTTGAATGAACTATTGTAGCTGAGAATAATGGGTTAGGCTTTGTAATCGCCAATCTGTTAAATGACTTCTTTGTATCGTTGGTATGAACAAACAACTATCCGTCTAGATGGACAACAAAGGAAAGGGCAAGGGAAAGAGCAACGAAAATGAAAAGATTGTTTGCGAAGCAGATTGGGGAAATCCTGAAATGACTACAATTTTTTGTGACATTGTTGTTGAGGAGATTGAAGCTGGGAATAGGCCTCTAGGTACCTTGAATGCAAGAGGCTATAAGAACTTGCGGGAAAAAAATTTTAGCGCAACAGGAAAAAATTATACCCAGAAGCAGCTGAAAAATCGTTGGGATAACTTGAAAACCTTGTATAATTTTTGAAAATCACTTTGGAGCAATTCTGGCCTCGGAAGGGATCCTGTTTCAGGGATACCTACAGCAAGTGATGAATGGTGGGAGACGAACACAAAGGTTAGCAATCTATCATGTGTATGTTCATTTGAATTGTCTGTACTATATACAATTGACTAATCAATTTGTATTTTTTTTATTACAGGGACACCTCAGGAGGGAGAAGAGGGTATTCCGTTATGCTCTTCCACCATGTTTGAAACAATGGGAAATTATGTTTGAGAAGAGTCATGTCTCAGGGAACTCTGCATGCATTCCTGGTGAAGAAGGTGGTGGGGACGGTATTCCCAATGCAGAAGAGGGGGATGATGATCCAGTCCAGGAAATAGGAGGTGAACAATTTACACCCACATCATCTGCTCGCACCCAACTGAAGAGGAAGGGGAATTCTGGTGACCCTAGGAAAATTAGCCCAAGGAAGAAAGTGAAGAATCCTATGGTGAGGGTGATGTCACGTATGGTGGATGATGTGATTAGTTCCAACTCTATGACATCCAAAGCATTGGCCGGTGACTTCACACGTGAGTCAGTTAGAGAGGTTATGGCATTGGTTAAAGAATGTGGAGCTCTAGAAGGGAGTGATGAGCATTACATTGCAACACATTTGTCCAAGCATTCTGCAAATCGTGAAATTTTCTTGTATAGCTTCGAAACCAATGAAGGAAGGTTCAATTGGCTGAAGAGATGCTATGCAGAAAGGAACAATAGTTTTTTTTTATTTGTACTAGACTAGTTATACCTAGTTTTTTTATTTGTACGAGACTTGTTCTATCCAATAATGTGTACTACCTTTATTTATTTTGAGATGGTTGTGATTGAGTTCTCCATGTGTCTTTTTGTAGATGAGTTCTGCAAGTGATGAGTCGAGTGATGATGAAAATTCTAAAGTTTTGGAAATTGCAATTGCACAGCAGAGAAAGATGATTCGGTTGATCAATGTTGCAAACATGGTTGGAATGTATTATGATCAAACCTACCTAAACAAGTCAGCAAGGAGACATCCTAAGGTGACAGGTTATGAATGGGTTACAACCACTTTGAACAGACATAGATCATGTTATAGAATGTTCAGGATGACAAGAGAAATTTTTGATAGTTTGCATGAAACATTAGTTACCCAATATGGATTGAAATCAACTACGGGTATGCATTCCATTGAAAGTTTGGCCATGTTTTTATGGACAGTAGGTGGCCCTCAATCTTTTAGCCAAGTTGAGGATAGATTTCAGAGATCTACAGAGACCATCAACAGAAAGTTCACTCATGTGTTGAATTGCATAAACAAAATGGCCAAGGACATTATTAAACCTAAAGATCCAACATTTTCTACCATTCATTCCAGACTAAAAGAGAATCGATTTTCACCTCATTTTCATAATGCTATTGGAGCTATTGATGGAACTCATATCCCTGTTGTTGTGCCTTCTAGTGAACAGATTATGCATTTTGGTCGGTACCGATGTACCACCAGAATGTATTGGCTGTATGTGACTTTGATATGAGATTCACTTTTGTTGTTGCTGGATGGCCTGGTTCAGTGCATGACACAAGGGTTTTTAATGAAGCATTGCAAAAATATGCTAATGACTTCCCTTTTCCACCGGAAGGTACAAACAACAACAATTTTTATATTATGGATCATTTATTATCGCTAACTTTTTTGACATATGTATAGGAAAGTACTACCTTGTCGACTCAGGTTATCCTAACCGGAAGGGTTTTCTTTTACCATATAAAGGAGAGAAGTATCATTTACCAGAGTATCGAGAAGGTCCCGAGCCAAGAGGTAAAAAAGAAGTGTTCAATTACTTGCATTCGTCACTACGGAATGTGATTGAAAGGGCATTTGGTGTTCTGAAAATGAAGTGGAGGATATTACTAAAAATATCGAGTTATCCGATGGACAAGCAAGCAAAGATTATAATTGCATGTATGGCACTCCACAACTTTATTAGAGAAAATAATTTGAGTGATAAACTTTTTGACATGTGTGATCAAAATGAAGACTTTGTTCCAAGTGTTGGTCAAGCAACACCATCTCAGCCGAGGCCACATGGACATGAAGAGAGTGACATGAATGTTTTTCGTGATAGTATTGCTGATGGTTTGATGGCTATGAGAGAGTAGAGTAATGCCGCTTGAAAAATTGTATATGAATATTTATTATATTTATATTGGTAATACTTTTTGTTGTCCGTGATTTATTATAATTATATTATCACCAAAGTCTACGAATAACTGTACACAAAACAAATATAATCAGTACATACACATAGAGATAATACAGACGTTATATATCTCATCTAGCCACTCTCATCCTCAAAAGCTAGGTTGCCAAACAGACCTCAGCTTTTAGAAAGCCAGCATAAAAGAATGGTAAGCCAAAAGCCAGCTTTCGAAAAGCAAAAGCTCAAACAAACAGGCCCTAAGCTATGCGCTCAAGCAGGGCCCTGGCAGAGTTCATGAGTTCTTGGTAAATCAGCAAATTAACACCCGTTCTGTGAATATCTAGTCAAATTCCCTAAATCAAAATTGACCTGTTTAATACTTCTAAAAGATTTCAGCTTAGTTGCCTTGTTTTTCTTCTGTTTTTTCTGCAGACAGCTAGCTAGCACCTGTTTGTTCAGTTACCAACTTGGAGTTGCATTTTGCATGCTTTTGCCTTCTGGTGCTGCACAATGATGTAATAACGATGACCATGCAACTAATCACAGGCCGCTACACCCTATTTCAGTCAAAATCGACCTACCTAGTTTTTGAGAATCGGCAGAATCTGTTGTACCTCGTGTCTGCAGTGAAAAAAAAATGCTACCAGTACTAATTATTCTGTTTATTTTGGCAGAAAATGTAGAGGGGAACTAAAACACAGCAGAGTTTAGAGGTCATGGTAGTTAAAAATTCATGGCTTATTTAGACAGCATGGTATATGGTACTAGCAGAATATATATAGGTCGCTTGGAAATGCCAAGGTTTCCATATAAACCATAAATGCTGTAAACTGAAAATAGTGATGATATGTAGGGGGGAATTTGGGAAATACCATCATAAGGGTTCGTGAGTTGCAAGATACCATCATACGTGAGAATAATATGTGGGGCTTGGATTCATATGTCAATGACATATATGATGGTATCTTTCTACTCCGTGATTTTTACGTTGGTACTGGGCAAATTAGCCTGTAGTAGGACAAGGTACCGTGGCAAGAGGTGATAAGCACAAGGATGCTTGACGTTGTATGAGGAAGGTTGGTTTAGCCATTGTCGTGTCTATCGTTCCTCTCGGTGTTCAATGTTCTCAACAACGGTGAGTGGTGTCCGATCGGCTTATGTTGGCTCGGCGATGGCAACCTGGGACGTTGGTGGGATTGAATGTGGTACCGACGACAACTCGGTCAGATGGATTTGGCCTACTGGCTCGTCTTTTGGGTGAACGAGGCGGCAACAACGACAAAGAAAGATGGTGGGCTTGTTAGCAGTCCCGGTGGCGACCGGATGGCTGGATCTAGCCCAATGGCAATATCTGGTATACTTTTAGTGAGCAAGGCAACTACAGTGGGTTGGTTGGAAGTGACGGTGACAACTGGGCGTGACATTGATTATGGGTCCTAAATGCCGCTAGATCTGAGGTGTCTATGCCTGAATACGTTTATATAGTAGCAATGTGCATTAGAGGGGCTTCTTCTTTTCTATTTTCACTCAATGGCGTCGATGAGAGAAGGCACTAGGGGCTAGGTTTTGCCAGATTTGGATCTTTTGGATCCGGCTGATGGTAGAGGCAGTGTGGGGAAGAAGCTGGTCAAAGGTGGATGGATTGTGGATGAGGGATGCAAGGGTTCAAGGTGTGTCTCAAGATTGACTCTTTGCGGTTTTTGGCACAGCAAGGCTCATTAGATAGGAGGAGGTCAAAGCATAGTCTTCTATTTTTTTTTATCTTGTTGATTCTCAGTTATGAGACCTGATCTAAGTATTCCAGTAATATTTAAATTGATGATGATGAAGATTAAGTTGACGCACGTAAAATAAGAAAGCCATTGACAAATGGTTAAGTTTTAATTATTACAAACTTGACAAATAGATATATTTGATATTTTAAAGCAAATTCTATATAGAAAATTTTCGCACGAAACACACTGTTTAGTAGTTTGAAAAGTGTGCTAACGGAAACCGAGGTAAAATCTGAATCCAAATGAAAAAAGAACAGTATATATCCACTTGCGGATGTAGAGTCCAAATTTTTATCCATTATCTAAAAATTTAGGGCATTTATATACACTAGCGGTAAACCCGTGGATTTTTATATTTAAAAATATGAGTTATTTCAAGATTTACTAATTCTAAATTAATAATTAATAAATATCGAGTTGTGTTTGGTTTGAGTCTTAGTTATAGGTTTTCCATGTTGTGATATGTTTGAAATATGATATTAATAATAACTGAGTTGTATTTAGTTTAGAGTCTCAGTTCTGAGAATGTGCAAAATGGCTTGTCGTGGCTCACTATGTCAAATGCAGATCTACAATCATGGTAATACAATTTATCTCATCAACAGCCAGATCTTTTTGATTAACTGGAGAGTTCTACAATGTGCTCAGGTAATATAGGTACAACCGTACAGATGAAGACATGGTTAATCATTAGGAATAACTTCTCATATGACAATATGACACTTAGGTTGTGTTCGGGAGGGGAACCCCTTCTTTCCGACACGTAAAACGATGTATGCATTAACGCTGATTAATTAAGTTTAGCTAATTTTTTAAAAAAATGGATTAATATGATTTTTTAAAAAACTTTTGTAAATTTTTTTTGCAAAAAACATACCGTTTAACAGTTTAAAAAGTGTGCGTGTGAAAAAAAGAGAGATGAGTTGGGAAAGTGAACAAAAGAACTCAGCCTTAGAATAATCATCCGCTAAGTGATCAATCTCACGCAATCTATTTTATTGGGTATTTACTAGTATTATATAATATAGCATTTTAGGCCTTGACAATTCAATTGTGTTTAAGACATATATTCACATGTAATTATTTTTATAATTTAATCCCTCTTTAACAATTATTTTACAAATAGACCATCACACATCACACAATTTTTTGCAAAAATGAACATATGGCTTAGTGCCAAAGATCCTAGCACCAAAGTTGAACAAAATCTCCCTGCCAAATGTCATGGCACTAAAACCCGACACCGTGGCAAATAGTCCACACCAACCTCTTTGAAGTTGAGGGCTAACACCAACCTTCGAATGAACTCTACTTCGTTTCCTTTAAATATTTATGGGATGAGGGTGCTGAAGCTTGGTGCCAATAAGGTTGCACAAAAGGGCCTTACAGTGCTCATATAGCACTTTTAGGTCCTGGGTTCAACTCTCCAAGGGAGTAAATTTCAGACGAACAAAAAAAACATAGGGCCTCCCTTATTGTTTCCGGTAAAAAAAAATTTGGCTGCAAAGATACTGTGTTGACCCATTCACATCATCACCCACAACGGACTCCATGTCACTAGTGTCAGGGTGTCATTACTAACACCATTTACACTGAGATGTTTAATCTCGGCAAAGGACTTCGGTGTCGAGCTTTGGGTCTATTTCTAAAACAAGTTCTTTCAAAGGATCTATTTACAAATAATATTTCAAAAGGGCTACTAAAAAATCCACTATATTCATGATTTTACCCGATTCCTCAGCGTTGGACCAGTAATTGGCCTGTTAGCGGTCACAGTTACTAGTATTCACTGAACAAATGTTCAAATCTAAACTTTGAATTCAAAAAGTGGTTATTGGCCCGAAAAGATATGGATGGCTAAAGTACATTTTCATAGACCCAAAAAAGACATAGTGTAATGCATTATAAATATATCGCAAACAGATCAAAATGTCTAATGCAATTATCAATATACACATGCATCACAAAATATTGTACAATATACGTACAGTCCACCAAAATATAACAAAAGATGAAGCTTTAAAATTGAATCTTAGTCACTTTTTCCTCTCTTTTTTCCTTTTGAAATATATATATTTAGCAACATATAACCTTGCCAGAGAAGATGGGATTGGTATAAATTTGTATTCTTTTTTTTTTTGCGGGGGATATAAATTCATCATCGATTCAAGTTAATTTGTAAAACTTTGGTTCACTGGTTGTGTTGTAGTATCATATAGACCCAACAATATACTATTCTACTTCTCGTGTGCATTGGATAATTCATCTCGGAACTAAAATTCTAAGCCCTGTTAGTTTCAAGAAGGTACTGAGTGCTGATATGAATGTATGAGAGACCGCGTGCCTTACCCGGAAGGACTAGTTCTCGAGGTAGTGGAAAAACGATTGATGAATTTTCGATTAACTCGAGAAGAAATGTAACCAAATTCGGATCAGGACGACGAAATTTTGTTATCTCGAATACCAAATGAAGAAACTTCATGGACCAGATAAGGGACAATATCTACAATTCTGTTGGGTGCATGAACCACACGTCACTTGGTCATTGCATTGCTCGGTGCTAGTTTGAGACCATTGTCAGCGTAATTAAATAGTGGGTGCATGCGCGTCATTTGGAACAAATGACGTACTTTGATCGCCCGTTATTAGTAAACAAATGTCAATTCGGCTATGTTTATATATATATTTAGTTATATATTAATTATTTTCAAGGAAGTAGATCAATAACAATGTATATAATAGCTTGAAGTGCGGATAACCAAACTTCCTACTTAATTAGAGGCCGATTTGGATAGATACTAATTCAAAATGTGTCATATCAATTTTTTAAACTTAAATAGTAATTGGGATAGTTCGGATTGAAACCAAATAATTGGTATTGCTCATGCTCTATTTTATCATATTTTGAAATTTTCTTTTCACCATATTAAGATTTGGCTTCGTACTAATAGCAAAACAACAGATTTGTTCCGGTCCAAAAAAATTATCTCGAGATGAGATACTGGTATCAAATCATTTTCGATCGTTGGATCTAGACAGGATGGACATTGTTAGATTCAACGATCAAAAAAGATTTGGTATCGTGAGGTATCGATACCTCGAGGTATTTTTTGTTGGACCAGAGCAAATCTCGCAAAACAAACGATAGCTGTATGACTTAAGTACTTTTACTATATAAAAATAGTAATACTAAAACAAACTTAAAATATAACGTATAAAATGAGTGATTAGAATTTTTTGATGAAACCTGTCCACGTGCAGTCATCCATCAACCTAGCAAATTAACGCTAATCTATCATCCAGGAGATCGATGACTACTTAATTTGTTAACTATAATTACCGTGGTTAATTAACTGATCTTTGAAGAAGCTAGCAGTAGCCCGAGTGAGACCGAGTCTAATCTGAACTGCACCTTTTTTTAGGCGGCGGCTATCTGAATTCTGAAGTGCTGAACACATGTTTTTCTTTTCTTTTTCAGTCTATCTGTATATATAACAGTCGTCTCGTCCGACTGTCCGCCTCGTGCAAGGAATTAACGGATCGGACAGCACTCTGAACGGCTCGATCCCAGTAACAATTTGAGCTTTGATCAGTACGCGCTAGCTACAGTGCATGCGAGCGCGGCGGCGCCGGCGGCATTGCCTCTGAAGCTGATCGAGTTACACGAGCGCGGTGCGACATGGCGGACCAAAGCCGGAGATTTCACGGCGGCGGAGTGGACGACGGTTGCGAGCTCGAGGCCGCGGCGGTGGCCGGTGGATCGGTGCTGTCCGGGGAGTACCAGGCTCAGGAGATGTCCACGATGGTGTCGGCGCTGACCTGGGTCGTCGCCGGCCACGACGACCACGGCGGCGGCGGCGGCGACCGGCAGTGGTCTGGCCGTGTGGACGTGCCGGCGACTATGGGCGGCGGCTACGTGCACGACGCACAGGGGAGCTATTATTACTACGGCGCCGCGCCGACGTCGACACCGGAGTTCGCAGCAGGTGAGGATCATTTCCTTCTCGTCTCTTCTCTTCTCTTCTTTTTCTATTATATTTTTAAAAATAAATTTTATTTTGGGTCATCTTTTATTATTGATGTTTTGTTTTGAACCACTCTTTAACTAATATTTTTATTTTAGACCGGGTATTTTTATTTTTGTGTCATTTTGGACCATCCTCAACTATTTTATCCACCTACATTTAACTTATCATATGTCAAGAAAATAGTCTTATATATAGACGTTAGAGTTTCAATGACAAAGAAGAACCGATGTACTCGAGTTCATATGCTTGAAAAAAAAATCAGTGGTCCAAAATAAAATAAAGATAAAAATACTCGGTCCAAAGTAAAAACATTAATTAAAATGGTTCAAAACGAAACATCGATAATAAAAGATGACCTAAAATAAAATTTACTCTATTTTTAATCTTATTAAGAACGGTTGCATGCTTGCATCATTAGCAAGTTAAGCAACAGTTTGCACGTCACGAATTCGCGCTTACACGCTTTTGCTTTTATCTTTTTTTCCGATTTTCTTTTTCCGGTGAAGTTTCTTTTTCTCAACGCTCTCGTGTTTAGCATGTGTTACTCATGTTACGTGGTAGAATCAAATTAAATAAAGGTTTATGCTAATATTGTCCCGTTTCAACGAATATTTTGATTTGGTTCCAACGAGAGGACAGAACCAGCCATTATTGAATTTATCTTGCATTGCCAGCTAACCAACGTTCATTCATTCATCTATAATACACTGCATACTTGAAATTTTCTTTATTCAGCAAGGAACAATGGAACAGGGCAATTTGCCCTGTTCTAACTTAAACCCGATTACTTTGTACGATTCTTCGAAGAAAACTCAACGATCATACACATTAATTTGGAATATTGGTTAATGATGAAAAAAATCCGCATTAGTTTGCTCGATCGATATAAATCCAGTTTCTCTGTCCATTTGAATGAGCTAGCTAGCTGATGCCATCTATGTTCGTTGGTGTTTGAACGCCCGGCTAATTAATTATAACTAGTCGCCCCTACAAATCTGCAATTGCTTACCTCGAAAAACACAAATCTGCAATTGCGCACAACATATACATGCAAATGATCAACCCGCGATGTGGAAATCAAACGAAAAATGGGGGAGAAAAACAAAATGGCAAGCAAAACTCAGATAACTCTCTCTTCCAAAATTTCCAACTTCCAAAGGTCCCATAAGGCCATCACACACCTGCGTGCTGTGGCAACTTCACATCAATTTAACTCTTCCAAGATCTCACCAAGAGAAATGATTAGGCAACTTCACATCAATTTAACTCTTCCAAGATCTCACCAAGAGAAATGATTAGACAACTTCACATTTAACTCTTCCCAAAATTTCCGAATACCCACCAAACACACGTACTACGTCCTCCCTCCATTCTCTTAATTTGTTGAATAATAGGTATGCATCCAAAATTTAAGCTTGTTTACCAGAACACGAAAAATATATTTTTCCATGATATTAGTTGGTTTTTCATCTACTGAAAGTACCTCCAAATATTTTAAGTTTAATTGTCATAGGACTAGAGACAATGGTACGTATAGGAGGATAAGTCATTTACATATATCAAACAAGTAGAAATAAAATAGCATGCATAGCATGTACAATCTCACTAACTCTAGTCAGTAAAATTTCTGGCCTTATGACTCTACACTGCTGGAGAAACCCACTATAATCTCGGTTCGTAACCGTCTTTAGTCCCGGTTCTCGAACCGAGACTACAAATGCGGGACTAAAGATCGACATCTTTAGTCCCGGGTGAAATACCCGAAACTAAAGATCATCTTTAGTTCCGGTTGGTGTTACCAACCGGGACTAAAGATGGCTGCCACGTAGCTGCCTCGGCTATATTTAGTCTCGGTTGGTGTTACCAATCGGGACTAAAGATGGTTGCCACGTAGTTGCCTCGGCCATCTTTAGTCCCGATTGGTGTTACCAACCGGGACTAAAGATATTTTTTTAAAAAAAACATTTGCTGGTTCTGCCAGCTGCTTGTTTATATAGTATGCATATATCTGTATAAATACATATATATGCATAAATATATATGTACATATAATATGCGTATATATGTATTTATATGTATATATATATGCAATATGCATATATATATATATATATATATATATATCCTACATATAAGCACTCAAGTAAATATATACTTTTATTATCGAAATATACTCACACACACATAAGTACATGAATGCACATCTGAATATACATATATTACAATCTTTCGTTAATTATAATGTTCTATTGTATATTACGAAGAAAGCTAAGACATATTATTTATGGAGAGGATGATGAATAGCACTTCCATCGTAGAAGAATTCTCCCGCGGGATCAATTATTTGTTCATTGATAAATCCCATCAGTTGTTCTTGAACAGCCTTGATAAATTCTTCGCTGGATAGGTTTTCCCTCATGTAAATAATCTATCATTCGAAAAAAAATTGAGATATAAGTATATGAAGTCAATAAGAAATCGGGACATAATGTATAAATAATTTTTACGTACTTCCAGATCCCTGTTATTGTTGATTTGCTGTACAAGTGCGTGAGTATATTCGCAGACGTAGTAGCCGCACAAGTTATTCCCCTTCTCCTGTTTTGCACACTTAAGGAGAAACGACGAGAGATTTAATGTACTATTTTTTTTCTAGAAGCAATGAATGATTAAATAATTTTGGAGCATGTACTCACTGGAAACTTAAATCTCCTACCAAGATTTTCTTTCCAAACCCCGCGGACCAATGTACGGAACTTTGCCCATGCCCTATGTACAGTTGGAAGCTATGATTAAATACCGGAGATCTGCATAGTACCAATAGCGGTGTTCATAATTAATGACGGGCATGCTAGATGGCATTACCTATCTATCATTTCAAAAACCTTGGTGAAAGTAGACTCTGGTTTATCCATTGAGTCATAGACATGGACTTTGCAAAGTTCAAGGTCGAAGAGTAAAAGGACCCAGTGAAATCTGCAAATTGCGTCCGACGATATATATGTGACGTTATGAGTACGGGGAGGAAGTTGGTACAAATTTGAAAGACAGTTAAAATTCACTCTGTGTTGTATGACAATAGTATGTAGGTCTTGTAATGCTGCTGCACCAGAAAATGAACAATTGGCATCATGATGTACTTTCGCTTCATGCATAGCCAAGGGGGAAGGTTGTAGATACACATGGTAACAGGCCAAGTGCTATGGCCGCTGCTCATCTCCCCATATGGATTCATTTCATCTGTACTTAAACCGAACCTTACGTTTCGGGCATCCTCTCCAAAGTTTGGAAATGTTCTGTCGATGTTTCTCCATTGCGACCCGTCGGCGGGGTGTCGCAACATCCCGTCTTGTTGACGTTCTTCTGCGTGCCAGCGCATCATGCTAGCATGCTCTTTGTTCCTGAACAAACGCTTGAGCCGTGGTATTATAGGGAAATACCACATCACCTTAGCAGGAACTCTCTTTTTCGAAGGCTGTCCGTCAACATCACCTGGATTATCTCGTCTAATCTTGTATCGTAGTGCTTTACAAACCGGGCATGTTTCTAGGTTCTCGTACTCCTCACCGCGATAGAGGATACAATCGTTCGGACATGCGTGTATCTTATGTACTTCTAGTCCTAGAGGGCATACCACCTTCTTAGCTTCGTACGTTGTTTCGGGCAACTCGTTTCCCTCCGGAAGAATGTTCTTGACGAGTTTCAATAACTCGCCAAATGTCTTGTCACTCACACCATTTTTTGCCTTCCATTGTAAGAATTCTAGCGTCATACCCAATTTTTTGCGCCCCTGTTCGCAACCTGGGTACAACGAAGTTTTGTGGTCTGCTAACATACGGTTCAATTTTTGGACCTCCTTCTCACTTTCGCAGCCGTCCTTTACGTCCCGCAACATTTGACCAAGATCATCTACAGCGACGTTATCTTGAACAGTTCCGTCCGCCTCGCCTTCCGGATTTTCGTCAAATCCACCGTATTGATGAGCCCAGCCTGGAATATTCTCGTCTTCTACTTCATCTTCTTCCATTGTAACCCCTAGCTCTCCGTGCGAGGTCCAACAATTATATCCAGGCATGAATCCAGACTCAAACAAGTGCGCATGAATAGTTCTTGATGATGAATACTCCTTTCGGTTACTGTACTTTTTGCATGGACAACACATGAAACCCTTGTACTTGTTAGCATTGGCCACCTTCAAAAAATAATGCACGCCTTCAATAAACTCTTTCGACCGTCGATCCGCGGTGTACATCCATTGTCGATCCATCTAGACATCAAATAGTCCAATGTTACTAACGAAATCCACATTCTCGAAACTAATTAAATAATCATACAAAAATTTAAAACATCATTATTCAAAGCGAAACTAATTTCTAGAAAAGAGAATGGAGAAAATATTCTAATTTTGCCTAACATCATTATCCAAATTTTCTAATCTCAAAATCAACCTAATGTTGCCTAACATATTTTCTCTCTCATCATTTTGCATAAACATTTATGGAGAAAATATTTTATAGAAACAAAGCTATAAATGCAATATGCTAAGCATACATTATTAGAGAATGGATTTGCTAACCTTTTCGATCTCTCCGATTTGTATATTATCACCAAAACAAATTTATCAAAAATTTTGGCAACACTTCTCTTCTTCCTCCTCCTCTTGGCAGCAATGGCTCGGGCTAGAGGAGGAAGAAGAAGTATAAAAAGGTGGATCACTATAGTCCCGGTTAATAACACTAACCGGGACTATAAATCTAAATTATCTTTAGTCCCGGTTGGTTACCAACCGGGACTAAAGTTAGATCTTTAGTCCCGGTTGATTACACCAACCGGGACTAAAGATCCCCGCGCCCCTGACACCAGCCTGACAGGGCCAGTGGAATCTTTAGTCCCGGTTTATACCACCAACCGGGACTAAAGATCCCCGCCCCCCTGACCCGAGTCTGACAGGGCCGGTGGGTGTTTGAACCGGGACTAAAGATGATATTTAGTCTCGGTTGGTGTTACCAACCGGGACTAAAGATCATCGCGACCCATTACCTTTTTTAACCGGGACTAAAGTTGATCTTTAGTCCCGGTTCATATTCGAACCGGGACTATTCCGGTTTTTCTGATTCCGACCAAAGATCAGTTCTCTAGTAGCGCTAGCAATGACCATGTTCTCCAACAAGCACGGCTGCACGTACTAAAAGATTAATTTTTTACATAACCCTTACGAATAAGCTCTCGATTGTTCGGTTTTACTAAACGGGATCGAGTCATAGGAAATCTATTTGCTTTGCCACATCAGCCTTTTTTAAAAGTTTTGTAAGAATAATTTTGTGCATATATCTTTTCCATCTTTAATTAGATGGAGACGGGCGGTGTGATAGCAGCCTAACCGTGTAGGTGCATGCTGCCAAAGTTGCGGTTTTGAATGCAATTGTTAGGTGTAGGAGTGGTAATGCATCTGGCATTGCTAGCTAAGTAGATATAGGGATAGGAGATAAAGGAAAGAGGGTTCCATTTTGGGTAGTGGTAGTGAATTAATATGTATACGAGACATATGCAGGGTGATGCATATTGTGGTACTTAACGGTCAAGTGAGGCGTCAAGAGGAATCACAACTGTGGGGGAAGAAATGGTAATGGCGAGGGGAGTTGGGCGGCGAAGTCGTTGAATTTGATTAATTCGATCCAACTGCTGTAAAAGGACGATACCTTATTCAGGGGAGAAAATATGCGCATCCAAATATACCCTAAATCTTGATCTGTTCACAACATTCATGCAACGGAACAAAGATTATCAACCTTCTCACGACGATGGAGTACATAGAAATGCAATGCACAATATTGCGGCTAACGCTAATTGCATGGGATATAAACTTAATTTAGGCTGAGTTTGATTTAGCATTTTGGCTGAGCTAATTCCTCATTCTAAATTACTAAACGGTATATTTTGTGCAAAAAATATATATAAAAGTTTCTTTTAAAAATAAAATAAATCAATTTTCGAGTTTATAATAGTTAATTAATCACTAATCTGTCTCGTTTTGTGTGAAACAGCATAACCCATCCAAACTGTAGTTCGAACGGACCTTAATTTCATGGCACCTAGGTGTGAAAAAACCTTGTCGTAGTTGTATGCTTTACTAATCAACACAAAATAAATAATTACAATATTTTGACAATGTGGATCACATGGCCTTTGAACTATAAATTCAATATGCTATTTTAATTCTCTCTTCTAAAATGTAAGGATTTTGTAGATGGGTATTAACATTTACTATTTCAAACAAATAAACTATGAAAATATAATGAATCTAGTGATGCTCATTTGATATTGTGAATATTAGTGTCTATTTTATAAAATGTGATCAAATATAGAATAGCTGTGCTGTTTATATTTTGAAATGGAGGGAGCACGTTCTCGCAGCCGGTCGACAGAGATAAGATGCACATTTAATGCATGGAAACAAAGTGTCAAAGTGCGTACGTAGCCTGCGTAGCGCGAGACAACGGAGTCGTCAAATATGATGCACTATATACGTAGAGTTTTTCTAGCGCTAGCTAGCTTCTCACCGAGATCCAATTCGCTCGCGCGCAGGAGGGCAAGAGCAGCTCAGCTCCGACGTGCAGCAGGGCGCCGGCGCCATGGACGAGCACTCGCCCACGTACACCGTCGAAGCGTCGTCGTACGCCGATCAGCATGGCGGCGGCGGCGGCGGCCGGCGGTACCGCGGCGTGCGGCAGAGGCCGTGGGGCAAGTGGGCGGCGGAGATCCGCGACCCGCACAAGGCCGCCCGCGTCTGGCTCGGCACGTTCGACACCGCCGAGGCCGCGGCGCGCGCCTACGACGAGGCCGCGCTCCGCTTCCGCGGCAGCCGCGCCAAGCTCAACTTCCCCGAGGACGCGCGCCTCAGCAGCCCGCCCGGCGGCACCGCAGCGGCGCAGCAGGTGGCGGCGTCTCCGGCGGCCTACCCGGCCAGCGCGGTCTCGGACTACTTGCAGTACCAGATGCTCCTACACGGAGGAGGAGGAGGTAGCGGCCGCTATCCTCTCCACTACGGCTATGGCGCCGGCGCCGCCGCTGCCATGAGTAGCTCTTTGGGACCCTACTCCTCCATTCCCACCTCCTCGGTCACCGTCGCCTCCGTGCCGTCGTCCTCTGCTGCTTCGTCTTCTTCGGGTTACGGCGCGTCGGCGGAGCACGGTGAGGCGGTGCAGTGGACCAGCTGGCCGGACGGTGGTGGCTGGACCTATCCGGCGACGACGAGTTCTTGGTCTGGTTCGAGCCAGTATCCGCCGCCACCTCGGCCTCCTCAGCAGTAGTTCTTTCTTCGTTTCTTACTTCTTCCCTGGCAAGTGGTAGCTAGAGCGTAAGGTTGATGATGAAGAGATCATAGGTTCTAAATATTCTCTTACCTATATTCTTCTTGTTTTCTTACTTAGAAACCAAGAGCTTTGTTATTTTCTACCTTAGAAACCACGAGTTTTTAGTTTGTAGCCAAGATAATGATATGGTGATGTTGTGTGTTTAAAAGGGAAAGTGTTTTTATCTCGAGAGGATATCCTCTCATTTTATATCTATGCAAGAAATCAAAGAAAGATGCATGGTAATGTCAATGCTGTATTGTTCTTTATTTTGATGGAATTGTTCTTTTCTATCATTTCTTTTTATTAATAAAATAAAAATAACTATAATCTCGATGTCTGATCTTGTAATTAAACATGGATTAGTGCAGCAAACCAAAGGAGTGCTTGATGGCATGCATTTTTTACCTGAAAAATTGAATGAAGTAAAAAAATAATTTATAGTTAAAACTTTTATCTTTTTTTTCTTGATTTAAAAGTCAATTGTAAAAAAAAATATAATAAAAACCTCAAAGCGACTCTAAATTAAAACTAAGTTTTAAATTTTAAATTTTGACTTTAGCTGAAAAGCCAACAAGCAAAAACGATGGAGCTCCACTATTTACGTTTCGTAATTTTCGTGAGGATAATTTTGATAATTAGATTCTATATCGAAATTAAAAGGTTACGACTAACTCTTGCGTTTGTGTAATCTTTGCAAGGATGATCTTGATAATTAGCTTCTAACATGTGAAAGGTTACGACTAAACTTTGATTAACATAGAAAGAGTATAGGCACAAACCCAACCAAACAAAGCAGGTTTTATACGTTATCTCTTCGAGTTAATAATATTTATCATTTTAGATAAAATTATTGTCAAACTTTAAAAACTTTAACTATAAATAATATCTAAGATATTTGTCACCATATGTATAGATTAGTCATAAAAATTATTTTAATAAAATCATATATTTATTTATATATATATATATATTATATAAAAAATAGTGATTTTAAGATCAATTCACTAGGCTGCGTTCGTTAGATCGAGCTGGGAACGCGTACAGTGCGTACGGAAAACGGAACGGTCCATTAACGTGTGATTAATTAAGTATTAGCTAATTTTTTTTTAAAATGAATTAATTTAATTTTTTTAAACAACTTTTGTATAGAAACTTTTTGTAAACTGTGCGCGTGGGAGTCGTGGGTGCGAACACAGCCGAGTATTATCAGTTAATAGAAATTATGTCTCATGTTCTAACACTAAAACTGGCCCACTGACCAGTCTACTGGGCCAGGCCCAAATGCAAGATAAGCGGCCCAAAACAATCCGGTGCCGCCCTCGTCAACCAACCCTGACCTTTGACCTAGTCCACGTGGTGAAACCGTAGCCGACTCGTCCTCGTCTTCCAGGTCAGCTGCAGCCGGCGGCCGCGCGGGCGGAGAAAACCACGGGCGGGGCGACCACGGCGACGACCGCGCGCCGGCTTCTTCTTCTCCTTCTTCTTCTTCCTCTTCCACCCCCGCGACCCGCCGCCGCCCGCGCCGAAGCTCGTGGCCTCCTCCGCCGTCCGCTCCGCCCCTACCTCCCACGTGAGGCAGGCTACTCCGCGCGGGGCCCACGGGCCAGTCGGTGGGTGGGGCCCGCGGCCCGCACTGTCCCTCGGAGCGCGCGGGGCCCACCTGAGGGGCAATTCCGTCTCCTTCCTCCTCTCGCTTACGAACTCCGCTACCAACCGCTTCCTTTTCCTTCTCCTGCTCCTGCTGCTGCTGGTGGTGGTAGACAGCGAAGCCGGCGAACCACCTCGGTTTCGTTTCGTTGGCATCGTCATCCACCAGGTCCCCACCACTAGCCAGCAGCGAGAAGCTTCCGGAAGCTTCGGGAAGGAAGGCCCCCCCGCCTTGCTGGGCCCGCAATGCCGGAGGAGAAGGAGTACGCGCCCGTGCCCCTCGGCCAGGCGCCAGAGGCGACGGACCCCGAGGACCCGGTCAAGTCGCCGCCACGGCCGAGCTCGCCGGCGACCTCCACCCGCAAGGTCTAGATCGATCTTACCCTTATGCTCTCTACTCCTCCCGGATGGATTAAACCCTAATGGTTGGTTGATCCTTGCTCGGATCTGGACGCGCGCCTGTGCTCCTGCTGCGTTTTGATTTTGATCTCCAGTCTTCTAGCTTACTAGCTGCTTGGAACGTTGACCTGGCCTCGTGTTCTGCGGCTTGATGGGATGAACATGGCATGCTTTTTATTATAGCATAATGCGTCAATGCGCGTGTTTTATGCATGGATTTTTATGCCCTTCGAAACACTTCCTGACGATGATGATGCTTACATAGATTTCGACATAGCATTGGATAAACTGCAAATTCTGGCTGTTGTAAATTAGGTACGAAATTCAAACGAGAGGATTTAAATTCTCGAGTGTTGATGTTGGATAGCTTGTGCATTAGTGTGTGTAGGAGTTCCCTCTTACACATGGACACATGGATTTAAAGTTTAGATAATTCTTGGGCTAACGGATCATACGGGTTGTTGTATTGACCTATAGTTATTACTGTTTCTACACATTTGGGAATTGTCTACTTTAGAACATGCCTTAAACACTTTTTTTTTGGTCATATGCAGGGATCGCATATACTAACTGACCTAAAATCATATGATGGAATATGCGTCTGACAGTAGGAATTTGACAATGGCACTAAATTTGCCCCTACACGTTGGTCCCCGAGTCAAACTATTACTCTAATGTTGAAACTTCTGAAAAATCACATTCGAGAATTATTACTTGTTTAGTTTGGTATGCAGTCTGATCGTGTTTTCCATCTTGAAGGGTTATTTCTTATTTGATAGATATTTGATTCTGTTGACATCACTGGGCAAATTAGACAAAACTTGGAATCCAGAATTATTGTAATAAAAAATTTTCTGTTTTCACCCAAATGAGTTAGACTTCTTTTGTCCATGCATGTCTAGATTATCTTCAAAATACTAGCTCTGTGCTTAACCTTGTATGCTTAAACAGGCATGTTTTGCTGTTCTTCAAAGTTGGGTGTCAAGAAAATTTATGACGGGATGGTATGTTTTTTCAAGAATTAATCTAGAAACGTCACAAAAGCTACAGATTATATCCAAGCCTATTAACATGTTTTCTCTCTCTTCTGATTTGCAGTGTAGTTCTTTTCCCTGTTGCTGTCACGTTCTTCATCACCTGGTGGTTTATTAAGTTTGTTGATGGATTTTTCAGTCCGCTGTATGCAAAGCTTGGATTTGATATATTTGGTAACTGTTGCAAAAATGCTTCTATCTGGATATTGGTACTTATTATGGCAAAATTCTAGACTGTAATAGTAGAGAAATAGCAGTCTGAATATTTACTCTTTTTATATGTAATGCAGTGTATATTAACATAAGTAGACTAGGATATAATATATTTTTTCCTACTGGATTTTTATTTGTATTTGATCTAGATTTAATCTCAAAAAAATGAACTCGGATTTGCAAATGTGGGTGCAAACTAATGTAGTTTAGGTATTTTAGTAAGGTAATTTAGTTTGTGCTGCTTTCTTTATATTGAATATAATGTTGATCCTGAACTCCTGATAATGCCAATAACAATGACACTTTTTAGCCATTTGGTATTTAGTGCAATAACAACCTCAAGCTAAACTGGCAAAACTTCATGGTTTGTTCTTTGTGAGTAATAAAAGTTATTTCTTTATTATGTTTTGTTTATGACGAATGGTTATCACATCTTTTCAGGCCTTGGATTTTTGACTTCCTTGCTATTCATACTCCTAGTTGGAATATTTGTTTCTTCATGGGTGGGTTCAACTGTCTTCTGGATTGGAGAATGGTTTATTAAGAAAATGCCTTTTGTAAGGCACATATATTCTGCATCGAAGCAAGTTAGCACTGCTGTTTCACCAGGTGATTCATACATACATGCAACTCTATGTGCTTTGAAATATTCCACCTATGTTATTTCTTTCATTATCTCATTCAAGTTTTTCACTTGGAGTGCATGACACATTGACACTGTTTCTGAAACTGATAAATTATAGTTGCAATACCATGTTTCTGTCCACTTCATGTCTTCATGTTGGTGTTTTTGTAGGTATCAATAGGTTAATGTATCATTTTAATCGTTATATTACAAGTTTCCAACTTTGTTGTAATTCATCTTTTAAAACATATTTTTTTCTTATTTCTTATTGACAGATCAAAATACAACAGCATTTAAAGAAGTTGCAATAATTAGTCATCCCCGTATTGGTGAATATGCATTTGGATTCATAACATCAACGATGATCCTTCAGGTACTTGTTTATACATATCGCATGCTATAGAATGACTAGGATCTTGAATTCTTGATGGTTTCAGCCTGCACCTGCCTAGATGATTACCTTCAGATGCTTCATTCATAGATACAACTTCCTCCTTAGCTGACTCCAAGAAGCTTTTTGTTAATTTTTTTAGTTTGTTGATTTTCATATGCATGTGTTTGGATGCTTCAATTAGTTGTGGTCATCTGAGTCAAAATGATGTTGGGTCACAAGAAATTTTACATAACTTTTATTAGCTGGCTATTGGACTTGTAGATTATATTAGCAAGATAGCTTACTAAAAGATTTGCTAGTAAGCCTATGCAAGACCAAATAGTAACACAAAGCAAACATTTGCAGTCGATCAGTAAAATTGCCAAGATCTGTGAAATTGATGCCTTCAACTTTATAGAAATTGGTGTACGTTTTGATTTATCAAGCTGCACTCACAAATACTATACTTGGTTACATATTAAGTATATTACAGAGGCCCATACTTTATTGCTCTGTTCAACTTCATGCCACCATTAAATCATCTATGGTTTGACACTTTTTTCATGCACTCTGACACGATCATTTTATACTGCATTACAGACTGACAAAGGTGATGAAGAACTGTGCAGTGTATATGTGCCAACCAATCATCTATATATTGGTGACATCTTCTTGGTTAGGTCTGAGGAGATTATAAGGCCAAATTTGTCCATTCGAGAAGGGATAGGTTTGGTTCCTTTTCCTTATCCTTCGTATGCTAGATTTTTTCCCCCATCCAATTCAGTTGTTTTATCCTAGTACATTTCTCCTGTTCATCTAATCTTATGCTCTTTGTACTTTCTACAGAAATAATTGTTTCTGGAGGAATGACCATGCCGCAGGTGATTGCAGCACCAGGACAAACACCCCATAAGGGTCAGAGCACCCGTTTAAACAGAATGATGAGTGCGTGAGACATGAAGGTGCTCAGTACATCAGGTAAAATCTGCAGATGCGATAAGGGCCTGTAAACCTGTCCCAGGCGGTTGCCAATAGATTTCTGATCCATGGCATTTCAGTTTCAGCAGATGTTCTGTTGAATATTGCTGGTGGTAGATTAGGCAGATCAAAATACGAAAGTCAGTGTTGACTATCGTCCGCATCGCTTAGGTTTGTCCGCTGAGTGAAAAATTGTGTAATCTTTCATGCACGCCCCAAATGTAAGCCAGTACTGTGACCAATAGTATTTATACTCCAAGAAAAAAAAAAGATAGATAGCATTTGTACTTGTTTAGAGCAAGTTTAATATTGAAGGTGAATGTCACCTTTAATTTAAACCATGTCATCTATTCATTAATTAAGAGGTAACAAGCACAACATATCACATCTAATAAATAAACCTCAATACAATATTAGTTCACTCTCATATTATCTTGTATTTTTTTTGGAAATTGTGTGGAGGTTATCTTTTGCATGAGGGATGGTTTATTCTCTCTCTTTTAACTTCTCTTTTTCATCTCATCATCTAATTTTATGTGGTAAATTTAAAGGCAACATGTAGAGTCTTACAGTATTTGCTCTTACTTTACTGTGCCCTGGTTATTTTATGCCCTTCCAACTAAAACCAGGTCATGGTTCTTAAGCACTTCAACTGAAACCACTCATCTTGAGCCGGGTCCAGATCCCTTAGAGTTGACTACAACTCTACCAGGTGGAGTTATCATGATCCGTGCCATTCCATATACTTCAAGGGCTGGGATTAAGCCACGTTAATTTGTACTTAAAAACCAATAACTAACCATGCAACTGATAAACTTGCATCAACATGTCACAAGATAATTTTTACTGTAGAACTATAGAATTAACATAGAAATTTCATGCTTCATCTATTGTATAAAAAATCATACATATTAATATTGATATGGTTCACTGTTGCATATATGTGAAAATACTATGTTGGTATCCACTGCCGCTTAGAGTTGATCGAATGTATGTGTTGTTTAAGAAAAAAAAAGGTTGTTCTGTTAATTTTTTGGTGAGAACTTAATCAAATCACTATTATAGAGAAAACACGTGAAAAAACTAATTTTCCTCCTAAGCCATAATCGTCAATTTAAAGAGTTACTAATTTATTAGGTGAAATTGATGAGGCATGATCTCAGCCGTAGGAAGCAACGGATGGCATAGGTTTGGCCAACTCCACCTGGTAGAGTTATACCCGTTTGATCCTCTTGAGTCGGTTCATATTGACAACTACTCAGTATACAAGCCAAGTTTTTTTTTTCAAAAAAAACAAAATTTATTTGTTTTACAAAATTTATCTAAATTTTATCTGGGAAGGTTATCTACGAAATAACGACGTGAACGGTAATCAGTGATAAGTAGGGGTGGGCGTCTGGTTTTCTCTTTTTTGACTCGGTTTTTTCGGCTTTGGAAAAAATCGGTTTTGAAAATATGACAACTGCATTTGTCTTAAAAGAAATAATAGACCGAGCCAACTAAACCTAATAGATTTGGTTTGGTTTTTTTGATTCTCGGGTGAACCCGAAAAGGCTATGATTCCTTATTTGAAATGTACGCTAGCAAGTAGTAAGCATGCTAAAACAAAAACTAAAAATTAAAATGCACAACCAAGTACGTAAAAAGCTTGTATAACTGGATAATAGATACCACGATTCCATCAGATATTTAGAGTACTAGATAATACTATATTGAAGTACTGAAGTTTCTAAAACCACACAATAATCATTTGTCTAACATGCAACAGCAAACAACTAACATGAATATTAATAGATCATACTGCAATACATGTGCAGCAGACCGTCAACGTTACAATAAAACTGAGTTACAAGAAACCCCAACTTAAGTACTTGGCCTACCCATGTAGTGTGTGCAAGTGTAGATGTGCGACCGGCACCGTCGTCCATTGTGTGAGAGCGTAGTGGGCGATTGGGCGGTGGTGCAAAAGACGGGGGGTTAATGGCTTAATTAGCGCGAGCACACGCAGCGTCAGCAAGGTAGGATCGCGTCTTCTCGTTTCCTTTCGTTGGGCCTCTTGGGCTCAAATTAAACAGCTAGCGGATTTACAAGATAAGTCGGTTTTTGCGATATCCTCGGTTAACAACTAACAAAAACCGAGCTAACCTCCGAACACCGATACACGAAAAAAATAAAACCACAATTCCATCTGAACACCCAAAAAACCGCTTCTTCGGCTCGATTTGATGCTCGGTTTTCAGGAAATATTTGTGCCCACCCCTACTGATAAGTCCCATTTAAATCCCCTGCTTTAGCAGGTCACTCTCCCCCCCCCCCCCCCCCCCCCTTTGGTAGCACTTGACCGGTTCTGGTTAGTACAATGAAAGAAGAGAAGAAATTCGTAAACAAGCAAGAATCCTGTGGCCTAATCAAATACCTCCATAATAACACAACTTTTTTAAGATCAAACAGACACGATTTGTTCATGGCAGGGCATTACTCTCACTTAGAACAGCACAATATCCAGATACAATCCTTTGGATGCCTAAAAACAAGAAGGGAAAGAAAAGAAGCTTAAACCATTTGGTGCAGCTAAAGGCCCCAACGTCAAGTCACAGAACTCACAGCATGGTACAGCACAAAACATCGGCCTACAGGAGAGGATAGCACAGGATTCACACCTAAAGTTCAATGCTTTCCTAAATAAAAGTTGCTACTCGTCATGTCCGATTAGCTGGATAGCTTCCCCAAGATGAGTTTCTATATGCTCTGCATCTGGGAGAACGAAATCCGGATCGTGTTACCCTCCAGCGAGGTGGCATGTTTCGATACAAGGGCTTCGGTCGCCTCCTCTTCACTCTCGAACTGGAGGAGCGCCTGCCTCTTGCCGTTCACCTCAAACAGCTTTGTGTTTACAACAGAACCATGCTCGGAAACATGGCTAAGAATCACGTCCTCCGTGATCTCTTGCGGGAGGGCTGAAATGTGGATCATTTTGGTTGGAGCGCAGCAGTGTCGGTAGTTCTTGATTACATTGCTGTTGAACCTGTTAAGACTTGAAGTCGTGTAGTCGTGCGCATCAGGAGCAGTTGTTATATTTGGGTACTTTGAGTAGTTAACCTCAAGCTTCTTTGCAAATAGCACTGCCCCCTGTGAAAAATATTGGCATCCCAAATGTGATAAAACAGTAATCATACATATGAACAATAGAAAATTAGTTTTACTCAATGCAATGAAGCAGATAATTGTGAATATGAGTACCTTTAGATAATGCACAGCTAGCTCAGCCTGAAACCCATCAGCCATTTCAACAAGGGCATGATCTGGTTTGTTGCGCAGTATTTTGATTCGGACTATGTTCCCATATAGAGAGAACAGATTGAAAAGCTTATCTTCATTTATTTTCTGCAAGGCAGATGAGTTAATAACTAAAGATGCCAAGGTTTAAGGCCAATAACATCTTGCACAAAAGCTTGAATGACTTGTAAATTGGCATATCAGGCTTAAACTGCTCTTGCCTAACGATCACTTTGGTTCATTGAGTTTTCACTGAAGGATCAGTTTGGTACCTACAATTCCAAAAAAAGGCCAAAGAGATCCTTATTATTCAAAACTCTGGCCAACGAATGGCCTAATCCTGATATTCATGCCAACAGCTTGCTAGCTTGAATCGTACTCAAGAACCTCTATACATGATCAGGGAAGTGAAATCTCTTGCCGAGCATCCCACTAACACACCACACCAGAGCCATGCATCTTTGATGCTTCCTTTCTAAGGTCAGCAGAGACAGCA
Organism: Oryza officinalis; assembly: GCA_008326285.1. NCBI lineage: Eukaryota > Viridiplantae > Streptophyta > Magnoliopsida > Poales > Poaceae > Oryza > Oryza officinalis. The sequence goes on from BDMV01000005.1 coordinate 32,340,981, forward strand.
AAATGAGCAGGTAGCATTCTGCATTCATTTGCTGACCACCTTATGGGGCCTGACTAGAGAGAGGGATGAATGCTTGTATCAGCTCCTTCACCTACATCTGACCCTATCATAACAGAACAGATAGGCAACAAGCAGCTGCTTTATTCCAGTTTGGCCTCGAATTGTTTAACTTACTGATGATTTCATTGACTGGGATAGCTCACATAGGTAAACACATAATTATACACGACTTAGTGTCACTCTACTTGATCTCCACTTAGCCAAGTAGGACTCAATCCACAAGTGTAGTTGGCATGACAACTTTGATTAGGTCCTCTGGCTTTATGTTCAAAACATCAGGGCCCTCATTGGACTTCTTTAAAACGCCAAGGACCAAAGCTAACTTTTAGCGAAAACTCAGGGACCAAAGTGTTCATTCAAAACAGCTTAAGCTTAGAAGTTTATGAATAATGAATCTAAGTGGTAAGGTTAAGGTAGTCTTGCATGATACAGAACAGATGGAGACTTACATCAGTGTTCAAATTACTGACTATTAGCGTGCAACGTTCGTTGGTACCAGTCACCCCGGGGGGTAAAGTTCCACCAAATGCAGCTGCGATCATTGCAGCTCTTCCCATCTGATATGAATCAAATGCAAATGTTTTTTTATGAGAACTTATAGGGTTATTATCCATCTAAGCATTTTCCACAAAGTGAAAGACATATCACTGGGGACACTAACCTGTGCATATGAAGCTGTACACACAAAAGGAAATTAAATCAGGAACTTTTGCAAATATCAACAATAAATATTTGATTCAAACAAAACTGAAGTGTGCTACCTCCTTGTTGTTGGAAGGCATAAAGACCACCTGGATCTGGATAGCCTTGCTGCTTCAATAATTTTCAAATAATAAAATTCTCTATTTAGTTTCAGAGCAAAAATGGGTCCATGAAACAAGTGATGTGATGACAAAAGGAACATAAGCACACTCTAACCTGAGAGGCCCTTGGACGCTGTTCTGTAGGCAATGATGGGTTTGTGAAATCCCTGTATAAAGGATACAATTGAGAGCAGGCAACGAGATTAAGAAAAAGTCAAAAGAAAGAATGAGTTGGGAACTGAAGTTAAATGCTACTATAACTTTTAAAGACAAGTACAACTCCCTAAAAATTATTGATGCTTACAAATTGTCCAATAATGTCATTTGTAAGGACTAAGGATGAGAGGTTAATTTTACCTAGAACGATCATTGTTGTAATGGACTTGCAGTTCGCTGAGACTGAAATTCAAGGAAACAAGAAAATTAGATTGAGAAAAGTAAATAAATTTCAACTAAGACTAGTCATGGATCATACTTTGAATATTGAATGTCTAGCTGGCAGCAACCATCATATATGTTCCTTCCCTGGAATATTTTGTTTGTAAGAATGAAGACATCAGAAATTTGCACTCAAGGACATTAAATGAACAGTAAAAATATTACATGCAAAGCACCAAACGCGTCCATAGCTTCTTGGAGTGACTGATACTGGATAAGGGCTTGAAAACCTGCATCAAACAAACAAAATGCAATAAATATACTTTGCAAGCATTATCGGTGGGAAACTCCATACTTATTTATCCCAGTGGGAGATGAATATGTACCAGTAACTGAAAAGATCAAAAATATTTACTAGAACAGATAGACTAGGCCGCTCAGAAAAAATCAAGCTGTCACACACTTTTCTTTATGGACAACATATGAAATTTGCAGCAATTGGATGAGAGGCTCATATCTAATGATCTATGTGCTTCTATAATTTAGCCATGTTGCTGCTTCCATTAGTACTACATGCATGTACACATCTGTTGCTATAGGATACGCAATGCTGCATCTACTGTAATCAATTGATATGCACTACAACATTATTGCTGCAATAGTTGGCGTAAACGCTTTTGTAACCAGGGGTACAGCGTAGTAATACCCATATTGGAAATTATTGAGCTTATAAAATTGATAAATCAGCCTTGCCATTCACTTGCATCTGCTAAGTAACATACATATCAACTATGCATGTGTGCGGAGTGAGAGAGAGAGATGGGGGAATCTGACCAGCTGACTTCTGAAATGTGACAATCTTCTCCACATATCCATAAGCTTTGAAAACTTGATGTAGAACCTCCACAGTTATAGGATACATCATGTGGTGAATAGTAACTAAGAGGATTCGGTTGGGTTCTGATTCCTGAGGCCCAGCAGCAAACAAGCACCAAGACAAGAGAGAGGAGAGAAAGAAAAGAATAAATAGAGAGGAATACGCAGATCTAGTTGTAACAATAAGATACAGTAGATACGGTATGCAATTTAACTCAACTATTTGAAAGATGAGAAGAAATTGAATAGCTAATCACACTCTCAGTTCTGACACAACAAATGTGTAATATAAAATATTCAAAGTCAAATATTGCCACACTTCTATTATGAGCAGTGATTCAAGTTTCCGGTTTCTGCAGATTAATATTGTTTTCTGGTTATAGAATACACATATATTGCATTACTAACTTTTAGGCATCTTAAACCATGCCATTTAAGAAGAATTAAACCGGAGCACTTGAGTGCTGCAATTGGAGGGAATTAAAGATTCCATTGACTAAACCAACAATGACCAGTGGATTGTCCATCACGAGAGTATTGTGCAATTGAATAAAGACTTGTGCAATTTTTTGCATCCACAAACAAGTTAAAAATCGTAAGTGGCTTAAGAACTTAAGAATGAGGACCTTTAAGAAAAATCAATAATTAAAACACATGCAGACTTCATAGCTCAAACATGACATTGTCCGCTTTTGGCCATCTTGAAAACCTTAAAAGTAAGTCCTAAATTTCAGAAAGGAAAAACCTAATGTTGGATAGATGTGCGTGCATACCTGATCTGAATTTCGTCCATGAGAGCTTTGGTCAGTGGTAAGTTCTTGGTGGGACGAAAATTGCATGTACACATTCCTTCCCCTAAAATAGCATAACAGGTGAACCACATGCCAAATGAGACGATTTAAAATCATGAAGGACAGTAAGATTATCTTTTGTGTAAAGAAGAATGTAACACAGTAAACTCGGTGCATTAACAGTTTAACACTTGTCAATAAAAAATCGCATAAAACAGAACCCAAAACCTCCTGGCTTTCATAAATGTCCAGAAGGAGCCCATGTTTCAGCAGCAGCTAAAATAGTAAAACCTATATATATATATATATATAAAATCTCTCCTTTTTTAGGAGCTATACTTGCATCCAAAATTATCATATGCAAGAGTAGCATTACCTTACGCTAGGTTGAACGGTACTGTAGTATTGCAGCGCACTCACGGAATTATGCAAGTCTTGCATTTGGAGAAGTGCCTGAACCACCAGAAACCACCCCAAAATAAACATAAATCAGCACACATCTACCTAGCAGTTACAGGCATAGCAGACAACAACGGAAAAAAAAAACTCACCTGATTCTTGGCACGCAGCATGACGATCTTGGACACATTGCCAAACGGCTGCAATAGCTGCAGCAGATCAGCCTACAACAACAACAACAAAGCAGTGAACAGGTAAAGGTAAAAGCTTTCACAGTAAAACCAAACCATCTAGGCAGATAAGCACGAAATCCAGAAAGGAAAAAAAAAAGATCCACGATTTAATCCTTCCTCACCTCAGCGATTTCGTGCCCGACGTTCCGGATGTGGATCACCTTAGACGGCTCTGCCATCGTCCCGCACTGCACTACACCAGAGCAGGGGTGGACCTGTTAACAGTACTAGGGTTAAGGCAAAATAGAGAAGCTTCAAGACCAAGAAGAGAAGATAAGATTAAGGCAAAGAGGAGAAGATGCAGATAGAGATGGATGAGAAAGGAAGAGGATGTCCGTGCGGGTGCTCACCGGCGGCGGAAGCAGCAGGACGCCGGCACCGTCGCTGCTCGCGGGGATGGAGATCGGCGCAGAGGCAGCGGGTGAACTCGCGAGGAGACCTCCGGGGGGTCGAGGCCGAGGAGAGGGGACAGGGAGATCGGCTAGGGCCGGCGCAAGCGCAAGGAGTGGAGTCACAGGCCCATTACAATTACAATGGTAAAGTTGTTGGAGGTATGGCCACTCTGTAGCGGGAGATTTGATCGTATACTTAAATTTATCAATTTATCAGATATAAATATAAATATAGTACTAGCAAAATGCCCGTGTTACAATGGGTGAAGATAAACTTTTGATCGTTCATCCTCTCGTAGGTTGCAAAAAAAACTAAAATTATGACAAACATTAGATGATTAGGTTTTAATTTTTAATATCAATAGTATCCTTCAATTTTAAATTGAAGATGATTGAAGATGTTGCAATGTGAACAACGAATTTGACAGTGGAAGGGTAGCGGTTCAAATTAGGGTCCGTCTGGTTTCTTCTTCGGTGACAATGAAATAAACGAAGCGGCGGATTTGAGTTGGTGGCGCTGGTGCAGGAGGTTGATGCGGTCCAAATGGTCATCTGGTTCACTGGTTTTTTATAAATGCAAATAAAGCAATGATGCATTTTAGCTTAGGATTTAATTGTTTCTATATGGGATAAAACATTGTCTAACATTGCAAGCCTAAATAGCCCTATCATACAATCTACTCATAGATGAAGTAATAATCAAAACTGATGATCAACATTTGTCTTTCCATAGTGAATCTAAGCACTATTATTGGTGTAAAATGGTCAGTAGTTGAGTCACAATATAAATTCAATTATGCTATAAATTATACGAGCCAAAAAATTAATTAATTGTTCTTAGTCGCTTATGTCAAATTGGTAAACGCACACATAGAGTTGATAAACCTGTGAACTATATGTATTCAGTCAGATATATTAGCACCTAATAGCAGCAATTAAGAGGTAGTACCAAGTCTCTACTCAATACAACTGGAGAGCTTTTAAAAAAAGATTGTATCAAATACACAAACTGTCAGGATTTTGGATAAGGCATACCTCCTATTCTTAAGGTCATGAAGTATACGGATACGGCATACCCTTAGTATACGGGAAGGTTACCTTAATATTATGGAATTCGGCTATCAAACAGGGAAATTGTATCCTGAATAGAAGGTGTTAGAGTCATATTCGGAGAAGATACAATCTCTGTGATCTCGTAGGATAAAAATACTTTCCGAGTTCTACTTGGAGGCCAAGGCAGTTTGCGATATAAATACAAAGCCCTCCAGGAGGTAAGGGATCATTGAATCATAGCGCAAGCCACTACCATAGCAGAGGCAATCCGGAGGACTTGAAGACAACTCGTCGCTTGGATCTCGTCGAGTCGTTCTCGACAGGGATCTCGTCGGTACTTGTTACTTTCTGTTGTTTTCTATTGTAATCTCTGTGGTTCTCGTCGTAATTTCATATAAACTGAAGTAGGGCTATTACCTTACGAGAGGCCTAAACCAGTATAATCCTTGTCTCTTGTATGCTTGATGTCGTTTCGTGTAGATCCTTGTTCCAACGTACCCCAATACCCTCAGAATACGGTCTACGGATATAACTCGTCGACAGTGGTGCGCCAGGTAGAGGGGGTTTGGTGCTCAAGGTTTCGCCGAGATGGCTTCAAGCTCAAGGCCTTCTGACAACAATGTCCACATTCGTCTTGGATTGGGAGATCCTACTCAGCCGACGTTCGTTTGGAGTCAAGTCGGATCCATCGTCTTCCTCGTTTTTGCCGCAACTCTAATCTTGCCTTCCCCAATACTAGCTGGGATCGAGAATGAAGCCGTGAGAAAGACAGAAAACAATTCTTCGTCAGCTATCCCTCCTGTCCAGTCAGAAAAGAGAAAGTCGATGACTTCAGCTCCCCGAAGAACTCCTAAAGCGGCCAAATCCCAGACATCTGTTGGGGGCTAGGTGCCGACAAGGAAGTCCCCTCCAAACCACGACACCCGGTGTTCGATCCATAATACATCTTAGCATTCTTTGGTCGAATGTCGGGTAATACTTTAAGTGAAGGCTGAACTCGATGCTTGCAAAGATCGAGATATCTAGCGCACATCCCCATACAAGGCGTGGTGTCCAATCCACAAATCGAAAAGTCACCCCCTTACCGATTGCAAAATCTTCTTGAAAATCACCAGATCCACGGTTCGTGTTCCCTGCTGTCCGATCCACCAACATCGAGATCAACCTCGAGATGCATCAGTGGATGATAGCGAGATGGAAACCCCAGATCGTCTGGTCGGATTCATCGACATTGATCCTTGCAGACCCTCTATTCTTCATAGCTTGGAATCTTCAGAATCTAATTTCCCGCATAAGAGGGCGAAGTTCGCTCGGGAGAAGAACCTCCTGCTCCTGTTACATCACGACAACCTGTGGAGCTGGTTCGAACTCTTGCCGAGCACTTCACCATGGTCAACTCGTTGCTGAAGCAGACTTCGTTTGATCCAGTAACCTTCCCGAAGCAGATGACTGGGTCAGACGGATACAGTCAATAGTAGCCAACCTCAACTCTGCCTTTTTGGCCATGGCCGGATCAAATCCCTAAGGTCCTTCTTGAGAACTCCGTCTACGAGGTGTGGACAGAGCGCAGGAGAACGACGTTGCCGAGGACGCTCTTAGCCCACGCCCTAGTTGAGATTCGAGCCGTAATCCTCGAAACGCATCGCCAAGAAGACAGGACAACCAGCCCCCTCATCATCAAGATGACTGCGATCTTTGCAATCACTTGGAAGGACATAGACGGGAGTGACGAGATCAGAATGATGTTGGCAACCGCCAACCTCACGCACCTCGTGGAGGAAACAGGGGACAGGACGACAACGGCAACCAAGAAAATCGCAACAATAATCGAGATCACCGAGATCGCTAGAGTCAACAGGGCGAGAACGATCAAGGTCGACAACAACATGATGACAAACCGACGACAAAGAAACTCGCGATCCCCAAATTTCAGAAGGGACCGAGGACTAGGCCGTAGGTCAAGGGGCCGCACCCCAACTATGGTGACCCTTCGTCGTCATCATCATCAACTAGAGGCGGTTCTCGCAGGCTGCGAGGACGTCGTCCACCCTTCATACCGGGAGGCGGATGTCGGGCTTTCACATCTGCTCTGTGAGAGGTGCGATGGCCAAACAAATTCCATCCTACGGCAGTACTGATCTAGAGGAGTTCATGCATGTCTACTCTATAGTTCTCTATGCAGCCGACGTAGATGACAACGCGTTGGTGAATTACTTGCCTGCAGCGTTGAAAGGATCTGCTCGGTCATGGTTGGTACACCTCCCACCTCGCTCGATCTCTTCCTAGGAATACCTATGGCAGCAATTCGTCGCCAACTTTCAAGGAACATACAAGCGGCATGCGGTCGAAGACGATCTACACGCCCTTAGGCAGAACCAGGAGAATCTTTAAGGGACTATATACAACATTTTAACGAGTGCCGGAATACGATCCCCTAGATCACCGATGCTTCTGTCATACGCGCGTTCAAGTCAGGTGTCTGAGATCGATACACCATCCAAGAGCTGGCGATAAGGCGAATCACTTCTGCCATAAAGCTGTTCGAGATCATCGACAGATGTGCTCACGCAGACGACGCCCTCAGGAGGAAAGACGAAAAAAGCAAGGTGATCGAGGAGAATCACTTCTGCCATGAAGCTATTCGAGATCATCGACAGGTGTGCCCACGCAGATGACGTCCTTAGGAGGAAAGATGGAAAAAACAGGGTGGTCGAGGAGAAGCAACTAGACAACAAGGAAGCACCAGCGTCCACCAAGAAGAAGAAACAAAATTGCAAAAAGGAAGTGTCGAAACTTGGTTTCAGCAATAAGAAATTGGGGGTAGCAGTCAAGCGCCAAACACGATGGGTTAGTATGCAAAAGGGGTTTAGACAGGTTCAGGCCCTCTCAATGAGAGGTAATACCCTACTCCTGTTTCGGGGATTTGATCCGCCGAGTGGTTTATTGATCTTGTGATCTCTTTCAATCTGTACTCTTGTGTGTTTCTCAATATCTCTCAAGGGACGTCCTACCCTCCTTGTATAGGTTTAGAGGGTAGGCTTACAAATCGGAGACCTAACTATACTCGGTATCAGACTCTATATTATACCCGACTTAGGACTATAAGCCGTTCCTTATTACACAAGATAACGTAATACTCAAGTCCTAAGCCGATTACATATGCACGATTCATAACCTATCCCCTATTACTAGTCGGATAAGCCAGCCATGAGGGTATCCAGTACCCATAATCTCCACAGTAGCCCCTGAGACCTTCACAGTCGACGAGATAACATTGCCTCGAACCAGAATTACACATAGCCGAGTACCTCCTTAGCCGAGTGCTTCCATAGCCGAGTGCTTCCATCATCTCTGCCTGAGTCTCCCGAGTGCTTTATCATCTAACAAGAAGGCTGTGAAGGGCTGAAAACATCTCAAGAATTATCAAAAAGATATACTTAGGTGCATCAACTGATGCACCTAATTAGGTGTAGCCCCCGACTATGTGTTTAGTTAAACAAACTAAGCATATAGTTAAGAACTATAATAATCATACTCATCCGAGTGAAATAAATGCCTAGCCTAAGCCAAAAGCAATCATAAAAAGTTATATAACACATAACCTTATAATCAAGACATAGTGTATAATGACCCCGAGTAATGGCAAACTCTTGCTATCCGAGTCATTATGCCCGAGTCCTCTCAAAGCATACGACTCGTCCATCCTCAGGAACTTGAATTAATAAACCTTAATAGATTTATCAATTATCCGAAAAATATGACCAAAATATTAAATAGCCCAAGCCATAATATTGGTCTTAATAAAAAAAGCACACCAAGGTGGCAAAATAGCATTGACATAATATAAAATCAATTGCTTTATAAAAAACCAAACAGTTTCTGCATCCTATAGAAAAGTTACCAGGACAGTTATAAAATCTTTACTGTTTGTCACCTTCCAAGTTGCATTGTACCAACCCTCAAAAAGTTGTGTAACTGCTATATGAAAGGATTTTGAAGGCATTGGGCAATAAGACATGTGCATATTGCCAAGGCAAATCTGCTTAACTCCCTAGAGACACGCGTCTAGCCACACCTGAATAATGGGCTGTAGGCCTCTCATGGGTCTCGGCCCAAATACGAGAAAGCCTACTGATACCCTAAAAATCACTGAAGCGCCGTCGTCTTCCCTGCCGCTTCATCTTCTGAAAATTTCCCCTCTCACGCCCCTATTCACAAGTTCTTCGTAGAAACCTAGAACTCGAGCGTATCCAAATCTACCCATCCAGAAGCTCAAAGTTCTGTCAGGATCCACCGCGCGCATCCAGATCCCATCATCCCCTCCGAGAATCCTCGTTCCCAATATCAGATTCGCTTCCCCCAAACCGCATCCATGGCAGAGGAGAGAGAAATCCCCTTCGACCAATGGGCAACTTCAGATGTGAAGGAATCAACTCTGCGGGAAATGGTGAAGGACGGAGTTCTTCCTGCCAAGGAGATCATCAGCTGGCGCCCGGCGTATGGCGAAGAGTTCCCCACTCCAAACACCGGTGAGATCGTAGTTTTCACCCACTTTTTCTACTACGGATTTGGTCTTCCCACTTTCGAATTCTTCCGTGGTATCCTCGATTACTACGGCCTCCAAATTTATCATCTGAATCCAAACTCTGTTTTGTACATTGCCATTTTCATTCATGTGTGTGAAGCCTTCTTAGGCATTTATCCTCATTTCAACCTCTTCCGCCGCATGTTCTCTCTTAAGGCACACCCAACCAAAGATAACCCTTGCGTTGTTGGTGGCGTCGGATTTCAACTCCGCGGTACTCTCCGCAGAGACTACTTTCCTCTTCCTCTGAAATCTTCCAACAAGGGCTGGCACGCAAACTAGTTCTACATCTCAAACCCAGCCCCCAGTCTGCCCAACTTCATTGGTCTCCCTCCAATCCAACGAGCCAACTGGAATTCTCAGCCAGAGTGCCAGGACTGGATAGAAGCGAACAACCTCTTGGCTAAAATCCTCGAGATGAAGAATAAGGGCCTCCAAGGAGAACAGATCACCCAGCACTTCATCAAGTGCCGACTGGCTCCTATCAAAGAAAGGTCTAAGACAACATTCGAATATGAAGGCCAAAGTGATCCCAATCGGGAAGACCGAGAATCCTTGAATTTCCAGGTCTTGTGCGCTCGGATGTACAAGATATTCTCCTCTGGAATTGCAGTGGATTACAGCAATGAGCTGCCGGTTATTCCCTTCAATCTTCATCGACCACCTCCTCCGGTAAGTAGACTCCGCATATCGAATCATTCTTTAATCTGTTCATGTTCTTCAATGCATCTTATGAATACTGCTTGCAGGCAAATTCTCTAATTATCTCCCGGCCATACAAGGTGTATCATGAAGATATACCAGCACAGCCGACTACCAAGAAGCCAACTGGCGGCCCAAAGATCAAGCCTCAAGTTAAAGGCAAGAGAACTGCTGCCACCGTCGAGGAGACTAACAAACGTGCTAGCAAGCAGAGAAAGCTGGTCATGGATGACTCGGACGAAGAAGCTGAAGAAATTCAGACTCCAAAAACCAACATAAGCTCTCCGAGGCCATCCACAAGATCTACTCCAAAAATCAGTGAGTCGAACAGGTATCCTTCATATAACCGAATTTATCTTCTCGTTGAAATTCTGCTTGAATTCATCTTGATCATCTTTATCTTCTTCTGCAGAAAACCTCAGGACATAGATGCCACCGGATAGACAGAAAAAATAAATCCATCTACAACGCCAGAAAAATCGAAGTCTGCAGAACAAGGGTCTCAGGACCCTCTCCCGAGTGATGACATCCCTGAGCAGGAGCGCCCGACTGCCAGTCAAGATACCCCGACTGGAAACCAGCCGGATAAAGACAAACAAGGCTCACGCAATCAAGAAACTCCGGCTGAAGAGCCAACTCCAAGGACAGGTAACTTTTGATAATCCTAAAACTCTTGTCTTGAACACGTCTTTTGACTTCTATCTTCATTCATCATCCTTAGAGCAAACAACCGAAGAGGAGAAAATTACCCGGCTGAAGTCCTCAGACGACTCATTTCCTCCGATCAAAATAGAGTGGCGAGATGCAGAAGGCAAAAGGCAGAGCATCGTGTTGAACAAGCAAAAAGAAGCCAAAGAACGCGACACGCTCATTGCTAGCTTCAATGAAGCAACCCGGCTGATGAATGTATGTATAAACTTCTCACATCTCAATCGCATAGTCTTGTTCAATCAATTGACTCAATCCCCATAATGCAGAGAATACATCGTCGCTCGATGGCTAAGTCAGACACTCTCGAGAAGCTGGTACCTCATGTGGATTCTCTGGAGAACATCCAGCAAGGACAAGCCCTGGAGACGGCTTCGCAGACGACACTTCAGACGAACAAGCCCTGGAGCTGATTAATGAAGCACAAGAGTCGGCGAAAAAGATTGCTTCTAATGTAATCGAAAACTTCCAGGGATAACTTATTGTAATTACTCAGTTTATTTATGTGTTATGCCCTAATCTGAGTCTTCGCATTTAATTTCTTAAAAATTTTCGTCCGACTGTCACCAAGCCTAGACTTGATTAAGCCATCAAATAATTTTCAGTCCTTATTTGCTGAACTCAAACCAGAACACAAAACAGTGATAAACCAAGCGTAAACAAGTCATCATTGATAAAAAACATCATACTTTATTGATACGTATAGCCCCCGACTAACAACTCAAGAAGGCAACTTACTTGAAGTCGGCAGTCGAGAAAAACATGACACAATAAATCTAAGTATAATATCAACGATGGTGCTCAATATTCCAGGAATTCTCCACCATGGTCCCATCTTTGCGCTTCAGACGATATGCTCCTGGCCGAGTGACCTCAGCAATTATGTAAGGGCCTTCCCATAATGGAGATAACTTATGTCTATCCTTTGTAGTCTGAATCTTCCATAGAGCCATATCACCAACAATAAAAGCTCGTGACCGAATGTTTTGGTTATGATAACGTCGAAGTCCTTGAAGATACCTTGCCGACTGAACCAATGCAGCCTCACGAGCCTCTTCCAGTCGGGTCAAGTCGTCAACTTTGTCTTGATCGTAGCGTTCATCGTTAAAACTGCGAACTCGAAGAGATTCGAACTCCATCTCATTCGGCAACATTGCTTCAGCCCCATAAACCAAGAAGAAAGGTGATTGGCCGGTAGCCCGACTGGGTGTAGTTCGTAACGACCATAGTACCGAAGGCAATTCTTGAACCCATCTTTCGGCGTAAGGACGTAGCCTATCAAACACTCGGGCCTTGATGCCTTGAAGAACCATACCATTGGCGCATTCAACCTGTTCATTGCTTCTGGGGTGTGACACCGACGCGTAGCAAATCTTGATCCCAAAATCTTCACAGAATTCCTTGAAAATGCCTCCAGTGAACTGAGTCCCGTTATCGGTTATAATCCTGTTTGGAACTCCAAAACGGTGCACGATGTTTAAAATAAAATCTCGTGCCTTATCCACAGTTATTGTGACAGCCGGCTTAGCCTCAATCCACTTGGAGAACTTATCAATTGCGACGAATAGATGCGTAAATCCTCCCGGAGCCTTTTTGAAAGGACCAACCATATCCAAGCCCCATACCGCAAAAGGCCATGACAATGGGATTGTTTGCAAGTCTTGGGCTGGAACATGGCTCGGCCGAGCGAAAAACTGACAACCTTCACACGTGCGAACCACCTTGTCGGCGTCGGAGACTGCCGTGAGCTAGAAAAAACCTTGCCTGCAAGCCTTGTCCACCAAAGTTCGTGCCACAGCGTGACTGCCGCAGATTCCCAAGTGAATATCCTGTAGCAATTATCGTCCCTCCTCGGGCGTGGCGCATCTCATCAAAACTCCAGACGGGCTTTTTTTGTACAGCTCCGAATCAACCATGACATAACTCTGACTGCGACGTCAAACTCGCTCCGCATCGTCCCGGTCTTCCGGTAACTCCTGCTGAGTCAAAAACTTGGTAAACGGTGTCCTCCAGTCGGTGTCGAGCATGGAGATCTGGTCTGTAACTCCTTCATCGGTAACTGATTTTCTGGCAACAGTTGGTTCATAGAGATGCTCCACAAAAACGTCAGTCGGGGCTACTTCTCGCTTGGACCCAAACTGCGCCAACTCATCAGCCGCCTCATTGTTGTGTCTCAAGACGTGAGATAATTCCAGGCCGTCAAACTTATCTTCCAGCCTGCGAACTTCTTGTCGGTAGGCTGCTATGTTATCGTCTAAGTAGGACCAATCCTTCATTACTTGATTTACCACCAACTGGGAATCTCCACGTACAACCATCCGTCGTATGCCGAGTGACACAGCAAGTCGTAGGCCATGAAGTAAAACTTCGTATTCGGCGACATTGTGTGAGGCAGGAAAGTGTATATGAAGAACATACCGTGGCCTCTCCCCAGTTGGGGAAATCAAGACGACTCCTGCTCCCAAACCGGTGACTCGTTTAGACCCATCGAAATGCATAGTCCAGTATTGCAGCTCCTCCCTAGGTACATCTTCTTGACGCTCGGTCCACTCGGCCACGAAGTCAGCCAAGACTTGAGATTTTATAGTTGTTCTAGCTTTAAAGGTAATATCCAGCGGAATCAACTCCAAGTCCCACTTCACGATGCACCCAGTAACCTCCGAGTTATGGATGACATCGCCGAGTGAAAAAGACGTGATAACAGTAACCGAGTGACTTTGAAAATAATGGGCCAACTTCCTGACGGTAATTAAGACTCCATATAGCAATTTTTGTACCTGGGGGTAACGTGTCTTGGATCCGGCCAGCACCTCGCTAACGAAGTAGATCGGCCTTTGAACTTTTTGAGCTCGTCCTTCCTCCTCTCGTTCGATGACCAAGACCATGCTGACCACCTGGTAGGTTGCGAAAACGTAGAGCAACAGAGGTTCTTGAGGGTAAGGCGATGCCAACACGGGTGGTGTCGTGAGGAAATCCTTGAAGTCTTCGAAAGCTTTCTGGGCCTCTGGGGTCCATTGAAATTCGTCGGTCTTATTAAGCAACTTGAAAAAGGACATGCCTCGTTCACCAAGTCTGGAAACAAAACGGCTCAGTGCCGCCATGCAACCAGTAAGGTTTTGGACATCCTTCTGGGTACTCGGGGGCTTCATATTCCGGATAGCGTTGATCTTCTCTGGATTAGCTTCAATGCCGCGATGAGACACCATAAAGCCGAGTAGCTTGCCTGACGGCACGCCAAAAGTGCACTTCTCCGGGTTCAACTTCATTCTGAAGGCCCAAATATTTGCAAAGGTTTCTTCTAAGTCGGCTATGAGGTCCTCTTTCTGTTTGGTCTTGATGACGACATCGTTGACGTAAGCTTCCACGTTCCTCCCGAGTTGACTTTGAAGACATCTCTGAATCATCCGCTGATAAGTAGCTCCGGTGTTCTTGAGGCCGAAGGGCATCGTGATGTAGCAATAAGCTCCGAACGGGGTGATGAATGATGTCTTCAGGCAGTCGGACTCCTTCAGGCTGATTTGATGATATCCCGAGTAATAATCCAAGAAGCTTAGAAGCTCGCAGCCGGCTGTTGAATCGACAACTTGATCGATACGGGGTAATCCAAAGGGATCCTTCGGACAAGATTTGTTGAGGTCGGTGTAGTCCACGCATATGCGCCATTGTCTTGTTTTCTTCCGAACCAGAACCGGGTTGGCTAACCAGTCGGGGTGGTATACTTCCTTGATGAATCCAGCCGCCAAGAGCTTGGCGAGTTCTTCCTTGATAGCGTCCCTTCGATCTTGAGCAAAACGACGAAGTCGTTGTTTTATTGGTTTCACGTCTTCTTTAACATTTAATGAGTACTCGATCACCTCCCTAGGAATACCCGGCATATCAGACGGTTTCCTATTTGGGATCTAACTCCGTGCCTATTACAGCAGTTTTGAAAGGATCAGAAGGATCAAGGGGAATCTTCTTTGTCTTGGCGTCACCTTCTCCCGACTTGGCTATCTTCTTTGCTGGGATCTCGCCTTCGCCTGACGTGGACGCAGCCAGTCGGATCTCTTGTTGGCCGCGTAATCTCTCACGAGTTTGGGCCATGTCACAGCTCTCCTTGTCGCAGGTGAAGGCTTGCTTGACGTCGCTACGCAGGGAGATGACTCCATTGGGATCGGGCATCTTCATCATGTGGTAGGTGTAGTGAGGTACCGCCATAAACTTGGCGAGCGCAGGTCTTCCGATGATTGCATGATAAGCTGCTTCGAATTTGGCAACCTCAAAGCTGATGTTCTCTGTCCGGAAGTTTTCTCGAGTGCCGAAGGTGACCGGAAGGGTAATTTGCCTGAGTGGCGTAGATGACAGCTCTGGGATGACTCCGTGGAAAGGGGATGAACTCGGCTTCAATTCTGATCTCGGGATTTGCATCTCGTCCAGAGTCTTGGCGAAAAGGATGTTGAGGGCGCTGCCACCGTCGACGAGGACACGCTTGAGCTTGATGTTGCGAACCACCGGATCTAGTACAAGGGGATACCGCCCCTGGTGAACCACTCGGTCAGGGTGATCCGAGCGGTTGAACGTGATGGCCACCTCCGACCATCGTAAGTAATTTTGGGACTTTCGGTTGTACAGCATTGATTTCTCTGTCGGTCAGCTTCTGCTTCCTCTTTGACTCGTACGCCAGCGGTCCTCCAAAGATTTGGTTTAACTCAGTCCTGTAATCTTGAAAAGGCTCTGAGCTACCAGCTGGGTCGTCCCTCTTGGTTCCTGAAGTGCCGGCTCCATCCGATGGCTTCTGGTGTAATTGGGCTGCATATTGCTCGATGAACTGTTTGTAGATGAAACAATTTTTGGCCACGTGCTTGTGATTCGGGTGATGAGTGCATTGAGCGTTCATGATCTTGTCGTAAGCGGCAACTCGGGGATGCTGTTGTTGGTAGTTGGACGTCGTGGCGACTAGATCCTCGGGCTTACGCTTGCTATCTTTTTGGTCGTTGTTGCCATTGTCATTGCCGTTGTCCTTCTTGGGGTACCAGCTACTCTCGGATTGCTTGTCGTACTTGTCTTGCCGTGATGCTTTGATTGCATCGTCAGATTTGGCGTAGGAGTTGGCTGTCTCGAACATCTTCTTGACCGTCCTCGGAGAGTTACGCCCGAATTTGCCGATCAGCAACTTGTCGCGGACGCCTTTCTGAAATACGGCTATGATGACGTCGTCGGTGATGTCGGGGATCTTGTTTCGCTTCTCCGAGAAATGCCGAATGTAGTCCTTCAATGACTTGTCGGGCTTCTGAATCACGTTGTAGAGATCGAAGTGGGTCCCGAGCCTTTTGAAAGTGTCCTAGAAATTGGCGATGAAGTGGTCCCGAAGCTCGCTCCACTAGTCGATCGAACCTCTTGGTAAGCTTGTGAGCCAGTTCCTGGCTGAATCGGCGAGAGCAACGAGCAAGTAGTTCACCATGGCTTTGTTGTCTCCTCCTGCTGCGCGGATGGCGAGGGTGTCAACGGTCAACCATGACTCGGGGTCGGTTTTGCCGTCATACTTGTCAATCCCTATGGGCTTGAAGCCACTCGGCCAATCCACTCGACGTAGGTCCCGAGTGAACGCAGGTATTCCATCGTCGTAGTTGTTGGGCGATCTCCTTCGATCTTCGTAAGAGGGTCTGTTGCGCTCCCGATGGTGCCGGTGAAGTACCTCCCTTAAGTCACTCGGCGGGGGCCATCGAGAACTGCTCTGGTAGTTGGAGCTATGACGAATCCAATCGTGGATGGGTGGCCGGCCGTGACCTCTCTCATGAGAGTCAGCCGATTGATCTTGATACTTCCATGCTGCGTAATGATGAGGGTCTCTGGACTTGGTGGGTGTCTTACTGAGCTCGGGTCTCCGGTAATCTTTGGATCGCATCGGTGGTAGGCGGTTGCCTTCGGGTGTCTCGGCGATGGACTCGGTAGATCTTCGCGCGGATCCTGTGGGAGCGTCGTCGGCTGTGGCTGCGATGATAGTCTTGACTTTGTCTAGGATCGGTGTAACCATGGGGGGTGCCACTTCGATGACGGTGTCGATGAGGGTAAGGGCAGTGACCGCATTCTGTTGAGGCGTGAGGAAGATGTTGGCGTTGTTGACTCGTGTCTGAAGTATGGCCTCGCGAGCGGAGCGCCCAGTCGCCCTTAGATCTCGTTTTCTCTTGTCGACTTCTTCTTTCCGCCTGAGCTCCTCCTCCTTGCGCTTGTTTTCATCCTCCATACGCTTGTGCTCCTATTCGAGCTTGGCTCGCTCCTCCTCTGCAACTCTACGGGCCATGGCCGAGTCGGTCTCGGCTACTTCGGCCATGAGGACGTTGAAGAACATCGGGTCGTAGTCCTTGTCGAAGTTGGAGTCGTCGAAGTCGTCCGTGGAGATGTTGTAGATGTCGTCGAAGTCGGAAGAACTGAGGTAATCAGCGATCTCGGTAGATGAGCACGACCCGAGCGGTTGAATCATGACGGCAATTTCCCTGGAGCTCGGACCGCAGCATGATGACGAAGAAGATTTTCCCAAGTGGATCGATTCCAACTCGAAAGATAGAAGATTATGGTAGGTCTCAGCGTCGTTTGGTAACCCAAACGGCACCGAGCGGTTTCCCCCTCCTGACTGGTTCGAATCCGAGTCAAGGAGAGAGATCTTGCCGAATTTGTCGATGATGAAATCGAGGCTGCCGAAACGAAACGCCTGCCCAGGGGCGAAGGCGAAGTCGTCGATGCCTAATGAAGATCCCATCGCGTTCGTCAGCGAGATGAAGAAGAAAACTTGATGTAGAGCCTCTACCTGGCGCGCCAACTGTCGAAACTTGGTTTTAGCAATAAGAAATTGGGGGTATGTCACACTCAGAAATTCGCTAACCCGAATTCCAAGCAGAATGTGTATTAAAATCCCTGTCCAGGACCAGCCAGGGTACACAAACGACAAAATTGATGTACAGATCCACGTCTTATAAACATTATAAAAATCTCTTACATAAACGCAGCGGAAAAAAAACAAGCTAATGTAATAAACTAGACACTCGAAGTGTAGCAACTCCAATCCACAGGCATCCTTGACGGTAGCCACAAGCCTACTCTTCTTAAAAGTCTTCCTCTGATACATACTCCAACTCTGATGTGGGGGAAAAATAGAGCAAGACTGAGTACTACCCACTGTACTCAACAAGTCATACTGGAAAGGGAAATACTGATGCAAGTAATAACAAAGGAGGCTGAAAGGTTAATTTGCATAAAATACGCATTTGTAAACAATAGTTGAAAACAGTAAAACAGTTGAGTAAATTAATCATAATTCAACCATCACTGTCCAACGCTACACCACATTGCGACAGGCCCAAACCATCATCTGAGCTACACCAATTCCATTAAGTCAAATTATTAGAGGTGAAACTAATCACGGTGAATCTGGTTGATCGTCCATAACCGCGGGCATGGCTATTCGAATAGTTTTACTCTGATCAGAGGTGTACAACTGTACCCACAAGACACAGTCCCACAACACGTTACCGTGTGCCGACATACCACCACGGTACACCGGAAAAGGAGCTGTGACAGGACCCTTCGCACAACCCTTCCTAACCAAGCGCACCACACCTCAGGTTTCACCCCCACCTTTATACCAAGGTAGGCAGCCCCCTCTCGTGCCTAGGTGAATCCGGTAGCCGATCAACGGGTACACCCCCACCGACCCAACTCCATCACGCCCACCCTCGCCTGGGTACGTCGGCTAGGAAAAAGCTATACTACAAATCCAGTCATTACCCACGCTGGCTTGTGGAAAGTACGATAATTCTTCCAGGGTTTCCCGTGAACCGGTCCTTAATTGTCATGAGCACGACCATCAAAACCATGTGCTCACAACCCACCATTAGCATATTTTGATTAAATATTATTACCATGGTGGCTCCTAAACCAAAGTGTCACCATAGGGACTACATTAATTAATTATTTAAGGTGATCCCCTTTAGTGTGCTAAGTTAGCTAAGCATGGCTAAGCACTCCTAAATCAGCTAATAAAGAATTAATTACCCAAACTATCAAAGGTACAAGATGATCAATATAATTGGCTGAGTACAATAGGAAAGAAACCACATAAAATGACATTATGAAATAATGCAGCATTTACAGAAAAATAAGGTATTTGTAAATTTAGGAACAATATGATCAACGTGAAGCATGACTTGCCTTGCTCTTGCGCTGGATCGACGTCGGCAACGACCTCGAAGTAAACCGGAGAGTCGGAATTACTGGAATCTAGACGACAAACAAAGCACACAAGCAAACAAGCTATAAGTCTACTGAAACAGAGAACAAAACCATTTTTAATGGATTCTAGACATTTTTATGAATTTTCTGCAACTTGAACGGACTCAAATGGAGTTCGGATGAATTAGTTATGAATTTTTGAAGTTATCTGTGTTTTTACTATAACAGAAAAACCTTGATTGAATTATTACGCAATAAAACCTAGGGCTGACGTCATGCTGACGGCGGCGGGCTAGGGCTGACGTCAGCGGGCGGCGGCGGCTCCGACAGGTGGGCCCCACCTGTTAGTGGCACGGGGACTCCGGTCCACGGTGGACCGAGTCGACCGGCCGGTGGCGGTGGTGCACCACGTGGCGCACGCGTGGCGCCGACGCGGCGGCCACGCGGCGCGCGCGGCAGCCAAGCCGCGGCCATGGCGCGGTGGCCGGCACGGGCGGCGTGCGGAGCCGGGGCGGGGGCGGCGGCGGATGCGGCGGCTGGTGCGCGCGGACGGCGGCGGAGCGGCAGCCGAAGGAGAAGGGAGGAGGAAAAGACGGCGGCGGCGCTCACCGGAGACGACGAAGACGACGGCGGTGGCGACGGATCTAGGGTTTGCGGGACGGCGGCGCTTGGGGAAACGGGAGAGGGGGTCGCGGGCGGGGAAAATAAATAAGGGCGGCTAGGGCTCGGCCGGGAATCCCGCCGAGAAACGCGGCGGCGCGGGCGGCGCGGCGGCCGGCCGAGTCAGAGACGGACTCGGTCGCGGCGGCCCCATCTGTCAGCGGGCGCGCGGCGCGGGGAGGCGGCGTAGACTCTCGGGCGGCCTTGGGCCACGGCCTCAGGCCGGCCCGAGAGGAGGAGGGATGCGAAGGCGAGGCGGCTTGGGCCGCCTTGGACCGAGGAGGGGAGAGGCGCGGCAGCTCGGGCGGCTGGGCCGGCCCGGGAGGGAAGGGAAATTGGGCCGACGGCCCAAAAGAAAGAAAAACAAAAAGAAAAAGGAAAAAGGAATTTTCCAGGGGTTTATTTATTGCGCTTGAGGTTTTTAATTGATTAAAATTATTTGTAGGGCTCTGAAAATTCTACTAAAAATCCTGTTAATGTATTTTAACATGGGGAACACAAGAAAAATCCCACCATGCCAATTCCACTTGATTAAATATATTTTTAAATTGGAATTTGCTCTAGGTTAAAAAGGAAAATTTTGTTTTACGCGATTTAATTCATGAATTTTACCTGGAACGCAAACTTCGGGGTGTGACAGGGTAGCAGTCAAGCGCCAAACACGATGGGTTAGTATGCAAAAGGGGTTTAGACAGGTTCAAGCCCTCTCAATGAGAGGTAATACCCTATTCCTGTTTCGGGGATTCGATCCGTCGAGTGGTTTATTGATCTCGTGATTTCTTTCAATCTGTACTCTTGTGTGTTTCTCGATATCCCTTAAGGAACGTCCTACCCTTCTTATATAGGTTTAGAGGGTAGGCTTACAAATCGTAGACCTAACTATACTCGGTATCAGACTCCATATTATACCCGACTTAGGACTATAAGCCGTTCCTTATTACACAAGGTAACGTAATACTCAAGTCCTAAGCCGATTACATATGCACGATTCATAATCTATCCCCTATTACTAGTCAAATAAGCCAACCATGAGGGTATCCAGTACCCATAATCTCCACAGGAAGGAAAACGCAAGATGGAGACAATAGTCCTTGTTGCAGAACAAGCGAACCCACCCCCAAAGCGCCCGGCCTTCTAAGGTGATGAACTAGTACGACAATGGTGCCCAATTCACAAGACCAGTACACATACTATGGAGGAGTGCCTGGTCTTCCAGAAAGCATTAGCAAAACAACTGGCCCTCAAAAAAGGAAAGCGAGTTTGTGTGGCCAAGAGGAGCACTTATGATCTCTCGTCCGACAACGAACTGGTGTTCCCAGATTTTGACCTGCATGTAGCTCATATCTTCGACGGTTCTAGGACGTACACCTCTAAAAGGGAGTATAAGAAGGTAGAACGCAAAGTCTGCTATACGTCACAAGGAGTCGCTGCTAAAATGAAGTGGTATAACTAGAAGATCGAGTTCTCTGAGGGTGATCACCCGACAATAAAAATCGTGCCAGGCCGGTATCCGATAGTAGGCGAGCCTACCATTCGGAATATCAAAATGGCACGTGTCCTCATCGACGGCGGCAGCTCCATCAACCTCCTCTTCGCCAGCCCACTCAATGCAATGGGTATCCCTAGAAGCGAGCTTGTCGCTTCCGACCAACCCTTCCTTGGGATCACTCCAGAATCATCATCCAAATCACTGGGGAAGATCACGCTAGCCGTGACGTTCGGCCAGGCTAACAACTTCCGTATAGAGGAGATCACTTTTGATGTAGCGGAGTTCGACACGGCTTACAATGCTATCCTCGAAGGACTGCTCTTGCGAAATTCATGGCGGTGTCCCACTACGCGTACCAGATTCTAAAGATGCCAGGCCCAAAAGGGACAATCACAATCCTCGGGAACACAAAAGTAGCAGTATAGTGCGACAAGAGGAGCCTCGACATGGTCGAGCATACTCCCACACCACTCGCCACCTTAGAACCTCCTCGGAAACTGAGCAAACCCAACAAGGCACCCAAGTCCGACGACGCAATCAAGATCATCTCGTTTGCCAGTAGCAACCCCGACAAGACAGTCAAGATCAGTGCAATGCTCAACAACAAATAGGAACTCGAGCTCATCACCTTCTGCTGCGAGAATGCAGACGTGTTCGCTTGGCAACCATCCGACATGTCCAGAGTCCTTAGAGAGGTGATCAAGCACAAACTGATGGTGTGTCCCGATGCCAAGCCAATCAAACAGAAATTGCGGTGGTTCGCGCAAGATAGGAAAGAAGCTATTCGAGAAGAACTGAACAAACTTTTCAAGGCAGGCTTCATCAGAGAGGTTCTCCATCCAGAGTGGCTCGCTAATCCAGTAATGGTGTGCAAGGCCAATGACAAGTGGAGTATGTGCGTAGACTTCACCGATCTCAACAAGACGTGCCCCAAGGACCACTTCCCTCTTCCTCGCATTGACCAACTGGTGGATTCAACCGTTGGTTGTAAGTTGTTGAGTTTCCTCGAAGCTTACTCTGGCTACTACCAGATCAGCATGGCCAAAGAGGACGAGGAGAAGACAATGTTCATCATGCCCTTAGGTGTTTTCTGCTACACCAAGATGCCCTTTGGATTAATCAATGCAGGCAACACATATCAGCGAGAGATCCAGGGGGCTTTAGACGACTAGATCGGTAAGAACATGGAGGCATACGTCAATGATGTCGTGGTCAAGACAAAGAAAAAGGACAGGCTGATCGATGACCTAAGGGAAATATTCAACAATCTTTGACGACATCGGCTCAAGTTAAACCCGGAGAAGTGTACATTTGGAGTACCATCGGGGAAGTTGTTAGGATTTCTTGTCTTTGGACAAGTAATTGAAGCAAATCCCAAGAAAATCAAGGTCATCGAGAACATGAAGTCACTGACAAGACTCAGGGAAGACAAGAAGCTTATAGGATGTATGGCAGCGTTAAGCTGGTTTATGGCCAGGATGGGAGAACGATGACAACCTTTCTTCGCTCTACTCAAAAAGCAGGATAGATTCGAGTGGACATAGGATGCCGAGAACGCATTTGTCACGCTCGAACGGTACTTGTCCAACCCTCCTGTACTTGTTGCCCCATAGCCAATGTAAGAACTATTTCTATATATTGATGCTACGTCTTGTTCTGTTAGTACTGTGATTATCGTTGAGAGGGACAAAGTACAGCACCCTGTGTACTACATCAGCAATGCCCTCCATGACGCCAAAACTCGATATCCTCAAATCTAGAAATTGTTTTACGCTGTAGTCATGACATCACGGAAGCTGCGTCATTACTTCCAGGCCCACAAAGTCACGGTCGTCTCTTCCTTCCGTCTAGGCCAGGTGGTAAGGAACAAAGACGTCATCAGACACATTGCCAAATGGGTTGTCAAACTCAGCCAATTTGATGTCAACTTCGTCCCACGCACAGCCATCAAATCTCAGGTTCTCGCCGACTTCGTTACCATTGGACTGTTCCTGAGAACACCCTAACCAATCAGACAAATAACGAGACATGGACAATGGCATTCAACGGGACATTCAACAGCCAGGGAGCAGTGGCAGGATTCATTCTGAGATCTCCAGCTGGAGATCAGTTCAGACATGCAATACACCTCAACTTCAGAGCGACAAACAACACCGCAGAGTACGAGGGACTACTTGCTGGGTGACGAGCAGCTGCAGCACTTGGAGTAAAGCAATTAATTGTGAAAGGGGACTCACAGTTCGTCGCCAACCAAGTGCACAAGGACTACAAATGGTCAAAGCCAGAGTTGACCAAGTACCTCGTCGAAGTCAGGAAGCTGGAGCGAAAGTTTGACGGCTTGGAGGTACCTCATGTCTATCACAAAGACAACACCGATGCCGACACCCTAGCACGGCGCGTGTCCAGAAGAGACCCTGTTGAAGCTGCCTTCATGAAAAACGACTTTTCCACAAAAACAGCTATGGGTAGGGAGAGTACCGTACTCTGTCGGCTGAGGGCCGCCGTTGTGAGAGTACTCGTACACTATGTTTTTTTTCAGATACTTATACAATAGATTTCAATTCTTACTTAAGTTCTGATATATATGTAAAATGTTAACATGTACATTAAGTGTTCCCTAGGTACACAAACTACCAAGACGACCACTGCCAGTTCATTATGGAGAAGACGTCCTCGGCCAGCGGAGCAAAGGATTTCACAAGGCGGTCGATCTCGTTAGCCTTCATGCGAGAACGTGAGAAACCTTCCTGGAGAAAACCTAAGCTCATCTATGGATGCCCATCTCGGATGCAGGCGAGAATGTGACCACCAGCATACCAGCTAGCGTGACGACATTCCTTCTTCAAGCTGTCGTCGATCCGCTTTCTGATCTCTGCAAGGTGATCGCACGTACTCCGCATTCACGAGAGATGACCGTTTATGGACTTATCAGGAGGAGGACGGATGACCTGTAGTTCTTCACAAAGATGTTGCAACGCAAGACTGCAACCCTCGAGATAGGCGTTGACCCAGACTTCCCTACCTCGAAGGGCCTCTACAGCTTGATCCTTTCTGACAGCGTTGGCCATCTTCTTGAGTACCACCTTCTCAAACCTCGCCTTCCAGTACTTGATGCGGCGTTCTCTCTCCTCTAAATCTTTCTCGAGGCCTACGCATGACATGTGATCTCGATTAGCTTCCCCCATGTACACGGGAGAAAGCGCTACAAAGGTCAAGTCTTGTACCTTGATTTCGCTCAAGAAGAGAGTTAAGTTGAAGTCTTTGTGGATCCAGCGTGCTATTAGCATTGACGACGACCAAGGCTTGGTCGTTGCCACACAGGGTTGAGGAAGCGCGGGGAGAAGGAGGCGCAACGTTAAAATCGTGAGCACATCCTCCTTGCGGGACGACCTCGTTTGCGACGCATCTAAAGATCGACATAATCACACCAAAAAACTTAGGGACAATAAAGAAGGACATCGTTCTTGGAAGACAACAAGCCTAACAAACTGTTCTTAAAAATTACAAGGGGAGCAACAATTACTGTTCAAAAAAGGGAATGACGCTCTCCCCCAGATCGATGAGCTCCAACATCACGTTCTTGCGTGTCGCGTTAGCCCCGCCCTTCTCTAACACCTCCTCCAGGTTTACCTCAGGGTGTGTGAGCTTTAGGCACACGAGAACATGACATGCGTCGGTCCGAAGGCCGGTACACATCTCCTCGGTGACTTGTCCGGCATGCTTCGTGGACGTGCCCTCCAGCTTGCCGATGAGAGAACCCAAATATCCCAAGAAGGTTGTCTCATCAGGAAACTCGGGGCCCTTCTCGTGCATGCTGAAGTTACGGGCCATCATATCAAGCCACCCGTAGTTGTCCTAGAGGCCTTATCAAAGCGACGCCAGGTTCTCTTGGGTCTCCTCCAGTCGTTTCTCCTAGCCTTGCCATTGTTTCTCTTGGCCAATGAACAGGTCCTTGAACTTCTTCAAGTCCCTCTGTGCTTCAGCCAGTTGAGTCTCCAGCTCGGCGACACGCTTGTCTGAAGTCGATGTTGCCTTCCGAAGCTGCTTGACTTCGACGTGAACGCCACGCATGCCGAATTGAAGCAGGCGGCTGGCCTCCTCCAGCCTATCGATCGCGGAAAGCGACATGACGGTAGGGGAGGCATTGGGAAGGGCTACAACAGAGGGGAACATGTGTTTTAGAAGACATTGCGAGCCGAACACAAAATTGATAAAGACGGTCTCTTACTTGGGCTTGTGCCGCTTGAGGAGCATCTTCTTCCCAGTGAAGAAGACTTCGCCCTGGAAGTAGTCTGCAAGATATATAAGTCAGGACCAAAGATCTTCCTCGGGTTGGTTTATGGACCATAGGGAGTGAGACTTACCTTAGAACCGCTTGTCGACACAAGCGTTCCTGCTCTGGACGACTTTGTTAAAGCCGCCTACCACCTTTGGGAGGGTTTTGTTTCACTGTTGCTGGGAGCGTTCTTGGTAGTGGCCTGTTCTGAGATCGCCTTCTCTTTCAGAGAAGACGTGGCCTGGTGATCGGCAAGCGGGCCGATGATGTCCGTCAGAGGTAGGACCTGCATGGTTTAGATTACTACTCTTTCGGATAACAATAGCTGAAAGTAGAAACAACAATCAAGGTCACTTACGTTGATGGAGACGTCCTTGTCCGAGGACGGAAGGTCGCAAAGCGGGGTGAGAAGGTTGTCCAGGTCTGGTGGAGCATCGATAACTAGATGACCAGCCCGGGTGGCCACGGTTCCGTCATCGAGTTCTGCAGGCAAGACATTAATATCAGTATTCAAGATCTAATCATCGCACGAATTTAGGTTAGGAGGGTTATGAGAGCATATACCCCGAACCGAGATCCGTGTTTCATCCTGCGCCTTCGCGTACTTGTATGCGGGGTGGGCATGAGCTTGGAGAGGTTGGATCCGACGACGTATAAAGTCTTCGGCGACTTCATACCTCGACAACCCTTATTCTCGAAGGTCGTGGATCTTATCTATGAAGCTTTTGAGAGAAGGGTTAAGGATGGCCTTGAGGTTCACAAAGGGGAGCGCGTGGCTTTCTCGTTCGGGACAGCAAGGCAAGCTGGGTGGTCTTCGACGTGAAGGTAGAACCATTTCGACCTCCATGATCATTGAGAGGAAGGGCAGTAGAAGGGAATGTATTCCGCTTTCATCCTGTCTCAAAGGCGTAAACCGCAACAACCAGAAATCCTACGGGCCTCCATCCACCTAAGCTCGTAAAGGTATCTAAACAAATCTAAAAAGGGTGGTATCCCAAGGTACGCCTCACAAAGATGTGTAAAGATGGCGAGGAAAGCTATAGAATTTGGGTTTAGGTGGAGAAGATGGAGGCCATAGAAATCCAAAAGTTGAAGAAGAAATTCGGAAGGAGGGGGCAGAAAACCACATTGCACGAAATCCCCAAGACAAACTATTTGCCCTAATGTGGGGTTAGGACTGGTACCTCCTTCCGATCGATTCAAGGAATTTTTCCCAGGGAGGGATTCTTCAATCTGCAGCTGCTTTAGATCCTCCGTGTCGATGTTAGATTTTCGAAAATCCATTGGATTGACTTGAGGGTAAAGGAGACGTGCGGAGTTAGGGTTTTTCGGCTGGTGGAGATTGTGAGAGTTGGGTGCGTTGGGAGATGGAAAGTTACTTGCGTAAATGAAACCCAAATGAATCTCAGAATTGGAATTTATAGGTCATGGCTGGCGGTTCATATTTCGAGGAAGAAAGAGAAATGCCCGCCGTGATTTTCTTGGTTTGTTTATGATAGGTTTTGAGACTTCAATTCAAACTCATGGTGGACCGTTGCTTCTTGACTATGTTGTCGAATGCTTCATACCTTCTCGATAATTCGAGAACGGCTAGGTAGGCACGACATCATTTATTCAATGACTTCGGCTCGAGAACATTGTGAATTTATTTGATTTGAAGTCGGGAGCTACTGTCAGGGTTACGGATAAGGCATACCTCCTATTCTTAGGGTCATAAAGTATACGGATACGGCATACCCTTAGTATACGGGAAGGATACCATAATATTGTGGAATTCGGCTATCAAACAGAGAAATTGTATCCTGAATAGAAGGTGTTAGAGTCCTATTCGAAAAAGATACAATTTCTGTGATCTCATAGGATAAAAATACTCTCTGAGTTCTACTTGGAGGCCAAGACATTCTACGGTATAAATACAAGGCCCTCCAGGAGGTAAGGGATCATTGAATCATAGCGCAAGCCACTATCATAGCAGAGGCAATCCGAAGGACTTGAAGACAACTTGTCGCTTGTATCTCGTCGAGTCGTTCTCGACAAGGATCTCGTCGGTACTTGTGTTGACGCCAAATCCGTACCGCCGATGTGGATCCGGCGTGCGGACACGCAAAGGCCTGGGAGATCTGCTTAGCTCCAGTGCAGGTCCTAAAATTGATGAAGCGCAGACGTGCCAGTCAGTTTGATCCTGCTACTGACAAGATATGCGAAAACAGTAGAACATATAGCATTTCGGCCTATCGGCCGACGAGCCGATAGGGCAAAAACAGCCGATCGGCCGATGAGCCGATGGCGCGGTTCCAGCCGATGCTGATGCCAGCCAATGCAGTTAGGGTTTCAAACCATCGGCTGTGTACTGAGCAAACATCTATATGGAAGTGATCGGCTGATGATAATATGATAATATAGCAATGTGATATAAACCAATCATATGATAAAATAAATATTGATCTAAAGATTAAAGCACACATCGGCTAGAAGTCCGATGGCATAAACCCTCAATAAGCAGATAAACAATAAATACTTTGTTGTCATCGGCCAGATCCAATCTATATGTAAAACTCTTGGGCCGATGCAACGTCCGGATAACTCACCGGCTGAAACCCCGGTGAAACCCTTATTGGCAATCGACAGGCAGGCTAGAGATTACGGTTCTAATCACGACTTAGCGGCACAAAGTATGAAAAGAAACGCAAGATCTAGACAATCAAGCCCTCGACTGATTTTCGGGGTGGTGGATACTTTAGCCAATCTAATCTAGCGAGGCGATTTAGTTGATACCGGCGTAAACCCTAAAGCGAATCTCAGCCGATATGACTAAATCGAGAAGCCGAACCAGATTGACTAAGATATATGATAGTAGGTGCTTACGTTGACGAGATCAGAACGTCGAAGCCCTAGCCTCGACAGCGTAGGCAGCCATAACGAGACTTACCCCTCGTAGGAAGGGCATGAACTCGCCGAAGAAATGAAAAGTAAAAGGTGGCGATGCGTCGAAGTTGTATTGATCCTGAGATGAAAATTACATGAACCTCGGGCTTACATATTTATACCCATAGGCTAACAAAGATCCTAACAGATTACGACTCAAACTTTCCTAAAGATAAAAGGAAACAAATAAAGTCCTTACCGGACACTAACACACTTTCCTAAAGATAAAACAGAAAACTAACAAACTCTTCCTAATTAAGAGATACAAGCCGCATCCTTCTTGAACTCGGTCTTCTCTAGATAAGATCTTCCCGAATCTAACAAGAATCCGACTGTTGTTGATGGTTGGTTTAAGATAACCCCCATCGACCGATGTAGAACTCTAGGCCGATACTAGCTTCGAGCCGATATGAACTTTGGTCCGATGGGAACTTTGGGGCTTACCAAATTCTGGTGTTAACAACTTGTTACTTTCTGTTGTTCTCTATTATAATCTCTGTGGTTCTCATCATAATTCCATATAAACTGAAGTAGGGCTATTTCCTTATGAGGGGCCTGAACCAGTACAATCCTTGTCTGTTGTATGCTTAATGTTGTTTCGTGTAGATCCTTGTTCCAACGTACCTCAATACCCTCAGAATACGGTCTACTGATATAATGCATCAACACAATCAAACTGGGTGGTAGATAAATAAAGAATTTATCTCAAAATATATATAAGATTTTTCATCTGTCACCTCATCTCTATCAACCATATATGTAGTTCTAGAGACTATATTTGATCCCTCATCTTAATTTAATGGTGATTAAAGGGAAGGGTCACATTAAATGGGGATGGTTGTGATTATTTGAGATAAAAAAATATGTGAAGAAATAAAATGAGAGGGATGGGTCTACCAGGATTGAGTTGTGCTAGTGATGGTGATGCACTGAGGCAGCACATGTTGTTCCTGTGAACTGTTGCACGTTCATCTCATGTAGCTGTCTCAATAGCTTGGCAAACATAACAAGTTCGTAGATGAGCATCAAAGAAAAAAAGCCATCATCATGACAGAGCAATTGCATTGGCCGACGAGCATACACATTGAGGCACCGAGCCACCTCAATCTGACGAGATCGCTTCCAAGCGTCTCAATTCCATCACAACTCCTACACAACTAGCGTGCCTGATTGCCGGTTGGGAAGAGCGGGGCTAGTAGGAGCCTGGCAAAAGTTTGATGAAGGAGAACATGCATGGAGGTGGCGCATGGCAGGGATATACCGATACGGTAAGGGATCAAGCTGGATTGCACAAAATCACTGCCTCATTGGTGTCACCTCTCAGATGACGGGATGAGTTGGTGGGGTATGCAACGGGGAGAGACTGTGCTCCAGTTCTTCGATTCCATATGTGACCGCTGAGCGCTGCCGTGGCCTGGTCGTTGTCCACGTCCTCTGATATGGGGACACACGGCTGGTTGATGGCCGCGAAAGGAGTCCCATGAAGGAGAGGAGCAGTGTTGGGAGAGAGGCGCTGCCGCCGCGGCAGTGTGACATGATAGTTGGCAGGCTGGCGACGTACAGAATGTCTCCCAACGTGCGTTGGTGATCACCCTTCTCAGGTTGCTCGCAGGGTTGCATTGCATGAGACAAACTGAATCGGAAACGAAGCGAGTTCGCAAGCGGACGTGAACGCGCACTTGAATTAGATGCGTGCGACAGGTGACGGTGTGAAAGCTAAAGCAAATGCGAATGATGAGGGCGGAGGGCAAGCTGGGCAGTCGGACAAGGACGTATCAAGAAATCACGTGATTTCCTTCACATCACCTGATCTGAGCGCGACTCGAATGACGGACCTAGAGGAGGTGAGTGCAAAATCATCTTTATTTTTTATAATATATAAGTAAAGAAAAGGTATAGATTTTTAGGGTCGGTATGTTAGGTGGGAGGACAAAAACACTACGAATCTTATAAGTAGGTAAAGATAATCATAGTGTAATTAAATTATAACTTACTTATAATTATAATACAATTTGTACTCACTTTAACATGTTGTTTTCACAAAGCAGAGGTAAGGAGACCAAAGCTCCTCATCCGTGTGTGCATTATGATTTTTTTCCAACTTGCACAAATCTTAAAGTAAATTGTCAAAACTTGATTTCGGCAATAAGAAAAGGGGGTAGCGCACAAGATCTAAAGTGGATGGATTATGAGACAAAGGTTTAGAGAGGCTTAGGCCTTCTAGAAAGAAGTAATACCCTACTCCTGTTTCGGGGATTGTATCCACCGTATGTTGTGTTGATCTGACGATCGAGTTATAAATATCGAAGAAGTTATGCCCCCCAAAGGGCATAACTTCTTATATAGCTCAAGAGGACATGATTACAAGACAGAGACTTAACCACATACGATATAAGTCTCTTAAACCTCATCTACAATATTACCAGCTCAGGATTATAAGCCGTTCCTTAATACACAAGGAAACGTAATACTCAAGTCCTAAACCGTTACATAATCATTGCATACAACTTATCCCCTATAATCAGTCGGATAGTCCAGCCGTGTGGGTATATGGTACCCATAATTTTCACAGTAGCCCCTGAGACCTTCATAGTCGACAAGATAACTCCACGTCAAACCAAATTATTCCATAGCCGAGTGCTTTAATCACCTCTGCCATAATCTTTCGAGTACTATCAATCCAACATAAAGACTGTGAAGGGCTAAAAAGATTACAATAAAAAAAATACCTAGGTGCATCGACTAGATGCACCTAATTAGGTGTAGCCCCCGACTATGTGTTTAGCTAAACAAACTAAGCATATATATATATAAATAATGTGCTCAGCCTAAGCTAAAAGCACTGTGAGAAAATCACATAGCAAATAACTTTGATAACAAAGCTTGTTGCATAGTGAATATAAGTTCTGATATCATCTGACATCATATTGTGCACATATTGTCAAAGCAAATATAGATAAGTCACTGTAAGACACACAATTTCACCATCCTCAAAAATATATGCCATTTGTTGTATAAATCCGAGTTAATAAAACTCATAAACAGATTTACCAACCACCTATAAAATGACCAAAATATAATTAACCTAAGTCATAATGTTGCTCTTGATCAGAAAAATACACACATATGTCAGAAAATCAATTGCTTTATAAAAAACAAAGTAGTACCTGTAACTTATAAAAAGTTAACAGAACAACTATATAAAGCTTCACTGTTTGCCACCTTTTAAATTGAATCGTACCAACTCCTAAAAAGTTGTGTAACTGCTAGATAAAAGGATTTGAAGGTATTGGGCAATAAAACACGTGCATATTGCCAAGACAAATATGCTTAAATCCCTAAATACATGTGATAAGCCACACCTGAGATATGAGCCGTGAATCTCTTTTGGACCTCGGCCCATAACAGAGACTTCACCGATACCCTTTAAAAAATTCCATCAAATCTCGTTCTTCTTCTTCTCCGCCGCTTTGCATTCCAAAAATCCCCTTTTTGAGCTCATGTTCACAACTGCCACCGCCGGAGCTTAGGGTTCCAGAATCCACCAGATCCATGCATTCAACCACTTCAATCTCCATCAGATCCCGCTGCGCGCATCTTCAACTCCGTCCCCTGCAGAAATTTCAATTCAAAAATCCACATCCATTCCATCCCAAACTCTTGTTCATGGCAGAAGAGAGAAATCCCTTTCGAGCAATGGGCAGTCTCCGATGTGAAGGACTCGACCCTGAAGGAGATGGTGAAAGATGGCGTTCTTCCAACAAAGGAAATCATCGCCTAGCAACCGGCCTGCGGTGAGAAATTTCCAACCCCCAACACCGGTGAAATCGTTGTTTTTACTCTTTTCTTCTATTGCAGCTTTGCTCTTCCGACTTCTGAAATTTTCCGAAGCCTCCTTGACTACTGCGGAATTAGGATTTATCATTTCAATCCAAACTCCATTCTGCACATTGCCATTTTTATCCATGTCTGTGAAGCATTCCTTGGAATCTGCCCCCATTTCAATCTTTTTCGCCGCATGTTTTATCTTAAAGCGCATCTAGCAAAAGAAAACCCTTGTGTCATTGGTGGCTCCGGATTTTAGCTCCGCGGAACCCTCCGCGAGGACTATTGTTCTCTTCCTTTGAAAACTTCCAATAAGGGCTGGCATGCCAATTGGTTTTATATCTCCAACCCAGCTCCTAGCCTTCCCAATCCACCAAGCTCACTGGAATTCCCAGCCGGAGGGCCAAGAATTTATTGAAGCCAATGTATTGTTATAAAAAATCCTTGAAATCAAAAATAAAGGGCTCCTAGGGGAACAAGTCACTCAGCATTTCATCAAGTGCCGACTAGCTCTCATAAAGGAAAGATCGAAACTAGCCTTTGAATACAAAGGACAAA
This sequence comes from Oryza officinalis, assembly GCA_008326285.1. Classification (NCBI taxonomy): domain Eukaryota; kingdom Viridiplantae; phylum Streptophyta; class Magnoliopsida; order Poales; family Poaceae; genus Oryza; species Oryza officinalis. The sequence continues at coordinate 32,373,899 of BDMV01000005.1, forward strand.
CCGATCCAAGCCACGAGGACCGTGAATCTTTAGATTTCCAGATCTTATGTTCACGCATGTACAAAATCTTCTCCTCTGGGATCGTAGTCGACTATAGCCATAAGCTGTCGGTCGCTCCTTTTAGTCTACATCGGCCACCACCTCCGGTAAGCTGGCTCACAAATTATTTTCAACTTCAGTTAATTCATCTTATTTGTCAATGACACATCTTGAAAAATTATCCTTGCAGGAAAATGCCCTTCTCGTCTCCTGGCCTCCTAAAATCAGCCATCTAGCTCCCTGCACACACTCGGCAAGCTGTTATCGACCAACTGAAGGGCCGACCATCAGACCTCAATCAAAGAACAAGAGGGCTGCTGCAAAAGAGACAAGCAAACACGCCAGCAAGTAGAGAAAACTGATCATTGATGACTCGGACGAAGAGGATGAAGAAATTCAAACTTCGAGAGTCAATATCAGCTCGCCAAGGCCATCATCCACTAGATCAAAAAATCCAATAGGTAACTCTTGTATAACTTTTGCTGCATCTTTTTGCCTTCAAGAATATTCCCGACTGCACTTTTATCCAATCATACATGACACACTTGCAGAAAACCCCAAGATATTGATCCAACTGGTCAATCTGAGATACCACCTCCTGAGTCAGGCTCCAACAACCAAGAAACTGTAGGATCTGGGGCCAAGGATTCAACTCAAGACCAACCAGATTCAAGCAAGCCGACTGCTGATCAGGAGCCTCCGACTGGAAACCAGTCAGGTTCTTCTGACCTAGTAGCTGAACAAGAGCCCTCGACTGAAAACCAGGAACCTCGAGTTGAAGACCACTCCAAAGGTAATGATGAAAACATAAACGAAGATCATCAAACCGGAGACACTGCCTCCCAGGAAGTTCAAGAAAAAACAACTCCTAGTGCGGATGAAAGAGTTCAAGGTCCTTCGTGCAAGCGTCCCGAAATAATCACAGGTGAGGTCTTAATTATTTAAATCTTTGAATTCAGCACTTGTCTTGAATGCTTGTACTTTTTCTCCTTTTAGAACCAATAATTGGGGAGGGCGAAGAAATACTTTGAATCAAATCAGCACAAGATTCACTCCCACCCGTCAAGATCCAATGGCATGATTTGGAAGGCTGGGCTCATGGAATTATTTTGAACAAACAAAAAGAAATAGAAAAACGTGATCTGCTAGTAGCCCGACTACGAGAATCCACCCGACTGTTGAACGTAAGTGAAAACCCCGTGTTCTCTAATCACCTCTTGTCATGATATCAGCTAACCATCTTTTGTATGCAGAGAATATATCGCTAATTTCAAGCCAAGTTGGAAACATTAGAGAAACTGGTGCCGCATTTAAACACCCTAGAGGCTCTCCAACAAGAGCTCAAAGAAGCAAAAGAAACCACCATATCTTGGGAAAAAGAACTGAGAGCAGAAATCAGCCAGCTCCAGGACACCAACCTAGAATACTGTGGTTCAATCAGAGGTAAGTACAAACATCCCAATTATACCTATCAATTGATTCTTGCTGCTAATTCTTTGTCTCTGTGTTTCAGCTCATTTATCAAAAATTGAATCCCTAAAAGCCTAGTTGAAGAAAGCTGAGAATGACAACTCCTGACTGAAAACGGACAAGACCAAAGTCTTAGCAGAGCTAGAAGGTAACTTCACTGTTTCTGACTTTTAAACTGACTCGTAGCATTTCCAATATATCTTGCTTGTTTTGTAACCTGCAGCTCACAAGATGAAGTCCTGAGCCCAGTTTGATGTCTTTGCCAAACGAATCCGGAGGGCTGAAAGCATTAGGGATGATATTGCAAACGCCACAGCTCCAATTTTGAATGCAATCTTTCAGAATGGTTTGGGCTTGACTTTTGAAGATGCTCCTGAGATTTTTGAAAAACTCAGAAGGGCTCCAAAGATGTATCTGAAAAATATTAATGAAGTAGCTGCTATGGGCGCAAGCCAAGCGCTGGCAATGACAAAGTCCTTGTATCCCTGAGTGGATATAAGCACTATAGGAGATGGCTTTGCTGATGGCACCTCGGATGAGCAAGCTATGGAGTTAATAAATGAAGGTCAAGAGTCTGCTAAGAAGATAGCTACAGATGTACTAGCAAACTTCCAAGTATAGAATCCCAATGTAAAAAGCACATTTGTAATCTGACTTGCAATGTATCGACTTATTTATGTTTATGTCTTGAATACTGAATCCAGTTCTAATTTCTTAAAAATTCTCCTCCAACTTATACCAAGCCTAAAACTTGATTAAGTCTTCAAAAAATTTTCAGTCCTTATCCACTCGACTCAGATCAAAACAAAAATCAATGATAAGCCAAATATAAACAAGTCATAACCAAAGGAAACATTATACTTTACTATTATTGATAGTCCCCAACTGGCGACTCAAGAAGGCAACTTACTTGATGTCGGCAGTCAAGAGAAATAAGATACAAAAGAATAGCTTAAGTATAATAACGCCAAAGGTGTTCAATATTCCAAGAGTTCTCCACGATCGATCCGTCTTCATGCTTTAGTCGATAAGCCCCTGACCAAGTGACCTCAGCAATTATGAAAGACCCTTCCTATAACGGAGACAGCTTGTGCCTATCCTTCATCGTCTGAGTCTTCCTCAAAACCATATCGCCAACAATAAATGTCTGTGACCGAACATTGCGATTATGGTAATGCCGAAGTCCTTGGAGATATCTTGCCGACTAAATAAGAGCAGCTTCACGGGCTTCTTCTAGTCGGTTTAAGTCCTCAACGCGATCTTGGTCATAATGCTTCTCATTAAAATTACGAACTCGAAGAAATTCAAATTCCATCTCACTCGACAACATAGTCTCAGCCCCATAAACCAAAAAGAAAGGTGACTGACCCGTAGCCCAACTGGGTGTAGTTCGCAACGACCACAAAACTGAAAGCAATTCTTGTACCCATCGTCCGGCATAAGGACGTAATCTATCGAAAACACGAGCTTTGATGCCTTGAAGAACCATACCATTAACGCGCTCAACTTGTCCATTTCTTTTTGGATGTGCAACCGACGCAAAACATATTTTGATCCCAAAGTCTTCACAAAAATCCTAGAAAACTCCTCCTGTGAACTGAGTCCCATTATCAGTAATAATCCTATCCGGAACATCAAACCGATGCACAATGTTGATGAAGAAATCGCAGCTTTATTACCAGTAATTGTAGCGACAAGCTCAGCCTCAATCCACTTTGAAAACTTGTTGATAGCAACAAAAAGATGTATGAAGCCTCCTGGAGCCTTCTTGAAAGGACCCACCATGTCCAAACCCCAAACAGCAGAAGTCCATGAAAGTGGAATAGTTTGCAACTCTTGAGTTGGAACATGGATCTGCCGAGTAAAAAACTGACAACCTTCACAAGTCCGAACAACTTTATCCACATCTGTAATAGCCGTGAGCTAGAAAATTTCCTGTCGATAAGCTTTTCCCACCAAGGTACGTGTCACAGCATGACTGCCGCATATTCCTGATTGGATATACTATAACAATTGCCAACCCTCCTCAAGAGTAACACATCTTAACACCAGACGGACTTCGCTTATATAACTCGAAATCAACCATCATATAACTTTGGCTACGATGTCGAACTTGCTCAGCTTCATCATGATCTTGAGGCAACTCCTGCTGAGTCAAAAACTTGATAAAAGACATCCTCCAATCGGTATCAAGCATAGATACTTGTTTCATAGCATCATCTTCAATAGCTTCTTTCTTAGCAACAGTTGGCTCATGAAGGTGTTCAACAAAAACATCTGTCGGGGCTGCCTCTCTTCTGGATCCAAAGTTAGTCAACTGATCGGCGGCTTCATTGTTATGCCTCAAAACATGAGATAACTCCAAATCATCAAATTTATTCTCCAGCTTGTGAACTTCCTGGTGGTAAGCAGCCATGTTGTCATTCAAACAAGACCAATCTTTCATAATTTGATTGACCACCAACTGAGAATCTCCTCGCACAATCATACGTCGTATTCCCAATGACACGGCAAGACGTAACCCATGAATTAAAGCCTCATACTCGGCTACATTATGTGATGCCAGAAAATGATTTTGAAGAACATAATGCAATCTTTCTCTAGTCGGGGAGATCAAAACTACTCCAGCCCCCGTGCCAGTAACTCTCTTAGACCCATCAAAATACATGGTGCAATATTTCAATCTCTTCACAGGTACATCTCCTTGGCACTTGGTCCACTCGGCAACAAAATCGGCCAAAATCTAAGACTTAACTGATGTCCGTGCCTTGAAAGTAATGTCTAATGCCATCAACTCCAAAGCCCACTTCACAATACATCCCGTACCCCACGATTATGAAGAACATCACCGAGTGGAAAAGACGTAACCACCATAACCGAGTGAGTTTGGAAATAATGAGCCAATTTTGTTATGGTAATTTAAACTCCATATAATATTTTTTGTACCTGAGGATAGCGTGTTTTAGACCCAGCTAGCACCTCACTGACGAAGCAAATAGGCCTCTGAATCTTCTGAACTCGACCTTCTTCTTCCCATTCAACAACCAAAACCATACTAACCACCTGAAAAGTCACCGATACATAAAGTAATAAAGGCTCTTAAGGATGTGGCGAAGCTAGTACAGGTGGCGTTGTAAGAAAATCCTTAAAGTCTTTGAAAGCTTTCTGGGCTTCAGGGGTCCACTGGAACTCGTCCGTTTTCTTGAGCAGTTTGAAGAAAGGCATGCCTTGTTCCCCGAGCTTAGAAACAAATCGGCTTAGAGCCGTCATGCACCCAGTAAGTTTTTGAACATCCTTCTGAGTATTCGGCGGTTTCATGTTTTGTATGGCATTAATCTTCTTCGGGTTGGCTTCAATGCCTTGATGAGACACCATGAAACCAAGCAACTTCCCTTACGGTATTCCAAAGGTACATTTTTTTGGGTTTAGTTTCATCTTGAAGGCTCGAATATTTCAAAAAGTTTCCTCCAAATCAACAATCAAATCTTCTCTTCACTTGGTCTTGATAACAACATCATCAACATAAGCCTCCACGTTTCGCCCAAGTTGTGTCTACAGACATCTTTGAATCATACGTTGATATGTAGTTCCTGCATTCTTGAGACCGAACGACATCATAATATAACAGTAGGCTCAAAATGGGGTGATAAACAAAGTCTTCAAGCTGATCTAATGATATTCCGAGTAGCAATCAAGAAAACTCAGAAGCTCGTAGCCAGCAGTTCAATCAACAACCTGATCAATACGAGGTAGACCAAAAGGATCTGTAGGACAAGATTTACTGAGATCTGTGTAGTCGACACACATGCACCATTGCCCCATCTTTATTTGAACCAAAACTGGATTAGCCAACTAGTCGAGATGATAGACTTCCTTGATGAACCCGACTGCCAAAAGCTTGGCATGCTCTTCCTTGATAGCATCTCTCCGATCCTGTGCAAAGCGACCAAGCCATTGTTCGATAGGTTTCGCATCCTCCTTAACATTTAATGAATGCTCAATCACCTCTCTAGGAATACTAGGCATATCAGACAGTTTTCATGCAAATATATCTTTATTAACTTGAAGAAAGGTGATGAGTGTGCTTTCCTATTTACAATCTAACTCGGCGCCTATTATGGCAGTCTTTGAGGGATCTGTAGGATCAAGTGGAATCTTCTTGGTCTTGGCATTGCCTTCTCCTGGCTTGGTCAATTTTTTAGCAGGGATTTCTCCTTCAGATGTAGACGCAGCCAGTCAGACCTCCTGTCGGCCGAGCAACATCTCATGAGATTGGGCCATGTCACAGCTTTCTTTGTCGCAGGTAAAAGCTTGCTTGACGTCGCTGCGAAGGAAAATAATTCCTCATGGACCTGGCATCTTCATCATCAGGTAAGTGTAATGTGGACAATCATGAACTTGGCGAGAGCCGGCCGTCCTAAGATAGCATGGTAGGCTGCTTCAAAGTCTGCAACTTCAAAACAAACATTTTCTGTATGAAAATTCTCTCGAGTGCCGAAGGTGACTGGAAGAGTAATCTGCCCAAGTGGTGTTGACGATAATCCTGGAATAACTCCGTGAAAAGGAGCAGAACATGGTTTTAACTTGGATCTTGGGATTTGCATCTCTTCCAGTGTCTTGGCGAAGAGGATGTTCAGAGCACTGCCACCGTCGATGAGAACACATTTCATCTTGACATTACGAATGGCTAGGTCTAGTACCAGGGGATACCGACCCGGGTGGACCACTCGGTCAGGGTGATCCGAGCGGTCAAACATGATAGCAACCTCGGACCATCGTAGATATTGCAGTACTTCGGGCTGGATTGCAATTATTTCTCTGTCGGTCAGCTTCTACTTCCTTTTGGACTCGTAGGCGAGTGGTCCTCCAAAAATATGGTTTAACTCGGCTCTTGGATCTTGAAAAGGACCCGTTCCACCGTCGCCGTCGTCCTTATTATGCCCTGAAGTTCCTTCACCGTCGGACGGCTTCTTGAGTTGAGCTGTGTACTGCTCGGCAAATTTCTTGTAGATGAAACACTCTTTGGCCTCATTTTTATGATTTGGATGATGCATGCATTGGGCGTTCGTAATCTTGTCGTAGGTGCTGACGCGTGGGCGCTGCTGCTAGTAATTGGAGGTAGTGGCCACCAGATCCTCGGGCTTACGTTTATGATCTTTCTGGCCGTCACTGTCGCTGCTGCTGCCATTGTCCTTCTTAAGCCGCCAGTTGCTTCCCGACTGCTTCTCCTGACATGATGCTTTGACGGCATCATCTGACTTAGCATAAGAATTAGCCGTCTCAAACAACTTCTTGACTGTCCTTGGAGGTTTGTGCCCAAATTTACTGATGAGTAGCTCGTTGCGAATTCCCTTCTAGAAAGCTGCTATGATGACGTCGTCGGTGATATCTGGAATCTTGTTACGCTTCTCTGAAAAACGCTGAATGTAATCTCTTAAGGATTCGTCTGGTTTCTGGATCACATTGTATAGATCAAAGTGAGTCCCAGACCTTTCAAAGGTACCCTAAAAATTGTGCCTGTTGATTGCCAAGTAGGCCTTTCAAAGGTACCCTAAAAATTAGCGATGAGTTGATTGAGCCCCTTGGTAAGCTAGTGAGCCAACTTCTGGCTGAGTCGACAAGTGCCCTGGGTAAATAATTTGCCATGGCCTTACTATCTCCTCCTGCTGCACGAATTGCGAGGGTGTAGATGGTGAGCCACGACTCAGGGTCGGTCTTGTTGTCATGCTTTTCAATCCCAGTGGGCTTGAAACCACTCGGCCAATTCACTCGACGCAGGTCCCGGGTGAAAATGGGTACTCCTTCATCGCCGTTGTCGGGTGAGTGTCTTCGTTCTTCACGGTGGGCATTGTTGCGCTCGTGATAACGCCGGTCAAGCACGTCCCTCAGGTTGCTAGGTGCAGGCATCCAAGAACTGCCTTGATAGCTAGAGTTGTCGTGACGAATTCGGTCATGAACCGGTTGTCGGTTACGGTGTCTATCATGAGAATCAGCCAACTGGTCTTGACGTCTCCTATCTTCTTGATGACGGTGCTCCTTTGACTTGGCATGGGTCTTGCTACGCTCAGACTTCCTGTAATCTCTGGATCATAGCAGCGGTAGGCGACTGCCAGTGGGTGTTTCTGCAGTAGATTCATTAACTTCCCGACTGGTTCCTGTGCCTTGTGGTACAGTAGCCGCAACCATAGTCTTCACTTTGTTTAAGATTGGAGTCACGCTGTGTGGAGCCACGTCAATGATGGTATCAATGAGGGTAACTGTCGTGACCGTGTTTTGTTGTGGCGTGAGAAAAACATTAGTGCTATCAACACGGGTCTGAAGTATAGGTGTCGTGAGCTGCACGCCCGGCCGTAGCCAGATCTCATTTCCTACTATCTTCCTCCTCTTTGCGTTTGCGTTCCTCCTTCTTGTGCTTGCGTTCCTCTTCAAACATGGCTCGCTCCTCCTCCGCAACCCTTCGGGCGATGACTGAGTCGGTCTCTCCAACATCCGCCATGAATACGTCAAAGAAAAGTGGGGTGTAATCATCGTCAAACTCGGAACTGTCGATGTACTCGGTGGTGATGTCATCGTAATCTTCAGACAAGCTGACGTAGTCGGCGATCTCAGTAGACGAACAAGATCCAAGGGGTTGAAGCATGACGTTGACCTCCCTGGAATCTGATACAGGTGTCTTCGAAGCAGGCTTAGGTTGGAAGAGGCAGATCTAGATCTGAATGTCTCTGCGAGCATTGGAGGGAGTTGCATGACAATCGGCGGGTACACCTGTGTTTTGCTGAGGAAGTTGCGTGCAAGAATTGGTGTTGAAGATCCCTCCGAGTGGTTTAAAGCCAACTCGGAAGAAAGAAGATTGAAGTAGGTCTTGATGGTGTTTGGTAACCCTAACGGCACCGAGTGGTTGTCTCTTCCTGACTGGTTCGAATCCGAGTCGAGGAGAAAGATCTTGCCGAAGCTGTTGGTGATGAAGTCGAGGCTGCCAAAGCGGTACGCCTGCTCTGGGGGGGAGGCGAAGTCGTCGATGCCTGAAGCAGATCACATCGCACTTGTCGACGAAAAAACTTGACGCAACCCCTACCTGGCGCGCCAACTATCGAAACTTGATTTCGGCAATAAGAAAAAGGGGTAGCGCACAAGATCTAAAGTGGATGGGTTATGAGATAAAGGTTTAGACAGGTTTAGGCCTTCTAGAAAGAAATAATACCCTACTCCTGTTTTGGGGATTGTATCCACCGAGTGTTGTATTGATCTGACGATCGAGTTATGAATATCGAAGAAGTTATGCCCCCCAGGGGCGTCATGTCTTCCTTATATAGCTCAAGAGGACAGGATTACAAGACAGAGACTTAACCATATACGGTATAAATCTCCTAAACTTCATCTACAATATTACCAGCTCAGAACTATAAGTCGTTCCTTAATACACAAGGAAACGTAATACTCAAGTCCTAAACCGTTACATAATCATTGCATACAACATATCCCTTATAATTAGTCGGATAGTCCAGCCATATGGATGTATGGTACCCATAATCTTCACATAAATCTAACAGTTTAAAATTATGTGAAAGATACATATAAGTTATATTGTAGATTGCATGTAACTACAATGTAATTACATTACAATTACACTGTATTTACCATTTGACAAATTTATGGGAGATAAAATTTATCAACAAATATATAGCAAAATTGAATTACATTTCTATGTACAGATTTATGGGCTTGTTTGGTTTGGATCCAAGTTGTCCGTTACCAAAATTTTGGTAGTGCCAAAAGTTATTAAGGTTTTGGCTCTACCAAATGTGGTGCAATACAATTTGAACTAGTGTGCGTAAAAATTGATTGCAATTCAGACATCTATTTGATACTATTGCATTTGCCAAAATTTTAGTAGGGAAAATTTGGCTTCAAACCAAATAGACCCTATGTACAAAAGTGTCTCTCTCTAGATCCTGAGCATTAGGGTTTATCCAAGAGTTGTGTGGTGTTTGTTACTTGTAGGTAGAGGACTCTTGGATGGCTATGTGTTGCTTTTGAGCCACTGATCTACTTGTAATTGGCCAAGGGAAACTTATGAAGGCCAGATCTCCCCACAAAAGAAAATAAATACCTCTAGTGGAGGAGTGTATTTGTGCAATCTCAAGAGGATATGGTTGAAAAGATATACCTCTTTATGAGCTCCTTAACAAAGATTATAATACCCTTAAGGATTTGTACTCTGGAAATACATCATCATGCAAACCTCAGTAATATCTTCTCTCTTTACTCTCTTGTTGCATTACTTTTTGCCTTGCTAATTTAGTTGTTGTTTGAGCTTTCTTACTAGTTGTGTGTTGGATCTAGATCTTTTACGTTGTTGCTTGTTAGTGTTGATGCTCTGTTGGTCAGATAGTCTAATATCAGTTCAAACAATCGGATTTACATCGGACTCTTTGAGTCGGTATGGGACGATCCGATTTACATTGGACTGTCTGACCAGGTATTGGACAATCCGACCCTGTTTTGCTTTAACTTTTATATTTTGTTTTAGATTGCCTATTCTCCTTCCTTCCCTTTAGGCCTATCAAGATCCTTTCAGTTTGTACCCAACTTTTACGTTGCCAAAATTTTGGTAGTAGAAAAAGTTGCAAAGGTATTGGCACTACCAAATTTGGAGGTATAGAATTTTGTACTAGTGTGTGTAAAAATTGGTCGCAACTCAAACATCCATTTGATATTATTGAATTTGCTAAAATTTTGGTAGGGAAAATTTGACTTCAAACCAAACAAGCCCTATGTACAAAAGTTACCTTATTTTTAGATGAAAGGAGTATTGGTTTACCCTCATCTACTAATGACATGTGGGACCATGACTGTTCGATGATAGGTTCGAAAGATCTTCTCCACATCAATAACAACCATAAGCTAGAAAAATCTCTGTCGATATGCTTTGCCAACAAATGTGCAAGTTGTGGCATGGTTGCCACATATCCCCAAATGGATATCCTGCAATAACTGTTGTCCTTCTTCGGGTGAAACGCATGGAGTAATATACTAGACGGGCTATGTTTATATTGCTCTTTGCAGCGACGAATACGCTTGGCTTCGTTCCTGTCTTGAGGCAACTCCTGTTGATTCAAAAACTTGATGAACTGCATCCTTCAGTCGAAGTCCAGCATAGAAATTTGTCTTAAAACATCATCTTCGAAAATGACCTCCTTTGAAACAGTTGGCTCGTGAAAGTGTTCAACGAAAACATCTGTAGGAGCAGCTTCTCGTTTGGATCCAAAATTCGCCATTTCATCCAGTGCTTCATTGTGATGTCTTAGTACATGAGACAGCTGCAAGCCGTCAAATCGATCCTCCAACTTGCGCACTTCCTGACGGTAGGCAGTCATATTATTGTTCTGGCAGGACCAATCTTTCATGAATTGGTTAACAACCAACCGGGAATCGTCACGAACTATCATCTGACATATTCCTATGGATACAACAAGATGCAACCTATGAAGCAGAGCATCGTACCTGGCCACGTTGAGCAACGCCGAGAAGTGAATCCGAAGAACATATCTCAATCGCTCTTCAGTTGGTGAAATAAGGACAATCCTTGCTCCAGCACCTGCGACCCTTAAAAATCCATCGAAATACATAGTCCAGTACTCCAGCTTCACCGTTGGTGTCTCTGCTTGGGCCTCTGTCCACTCGACAACAAAATCTGCCAAGACTTGAGATTTGATTGATGTATGAGCCTTGAAGACTATATCAAATGCCATCAATTCTAGGGCCCACTTTGCAATTCATCCCGTAGCTTCGCGACTGTGAAGAACGTCGTCGAGTGGAAAAGAAGTGACCACAGTAACCGGGTGACTTTGAAAATAATGCGCCAGCTTCCTAAACGTGATCAAAACTCCATATAGCAACTTCTTGACTTGCGGGTACCATGACTTGGAGTAGGCTAAGACCTCGCTAACGAAGTAGATAGGCTTCTAAACCTTTTGAATGTGTCCCTCCTCTTAACGTTCAACAATTAGAACTATGCTAACCACTTGGGAAGTCACCGACATATACAATAATAACGGCTCTTGCGGCATGGGTGAAGCCAACACGAGGGGGGGAGGGGGTGTTGTTAAGAAATTCTTGAAATCTTCGAAGGCTTATTGAGCTTCGAGGGTACATTGGAAATCGTCCATCTTCTTTAGCAACTTGAAGAAGGGCATGCCTCGCTTTCCAAGCCTGGAGACAAACCGACTGAGCACTGCCATGCACCCGGTAAGTTTCTAAACTTTCTTCTGAGTACTCGACGGCTTCATGTTGTGTACGACATTAATCTTCTCTGGGTTGGCCTTGATGCCCGATGCTTCCCTAACGGTACTCCGAAGGTGCACTTCTCTAGGTTCAACTTCATCTTGAAGGCCCGGATGTTTTGGAAGGTTTTTTCTAGATCGGCGATCAGGTTGTCCTTCTGTTTGGTCTTGATGACAACATCGTCGACATAAGTCTCCACATTACGCCCAAGCTATGACTGCAAAAATCTCTGAATCATGTGCTGGTACGTGGCACCAGCGTTCTTTAGGCCGAAGGGAATTGTGATGTAGCAATACGCGTCGAACGGTGTGATAAACGAGGTCTTCAAGTAGTCAGACTCCTTCAAGCTGATTTGATGATATCCTAAATAGTAGTCGAGAAAACTGAGGGGCTCGCAGCTGGCTGTCGAGTCGACGACTTGGTAAATGCGAGGTAACCCAAAGGAGTTTTTGGGATAGGCTTTGTTGAGGTCCGTGTAATACACGCACATACGCCATTGCCCTGTCTTCTTCCAAACCAGTATTAGATTAGCCAACCAATCCGGGTGATAAACTTCCTTGATGAATCCAGCTGCCAGAAGCTTGGTCATTTCTTCCTTGACGGCATCTCGTCGATCTTGAGCGAATCAGTGGAGTCGTTGTATGATAGGTTTGGCATTAGTCTTCATGTTTAAGGAGTGCTCGATCACAGTATGGCATGATAGGCTGCCTCAAAATCAGCAACTTCAAAGCAGATATTCTCCGTCCAAAAATTTCCCAGGTGCCAAAGATGACTGAGAGAGTGATCTAGCCAAGTAGTGTTGACGAAAAATACATGTCCAATCGATATGCCAAATCTGCATTGACGCGAACCGTGTCGAAACACACGAAGGCCTAGGAGATCTGCTTAGCTCCAGTATAGGTCCTAAAATATTGATGGAATGCGGGCGTGCCAATTAGTTTGATCCTGCAACTAACAAGATATATAAATTGACGATCAAATAGTTGATCGGCAGACAAACCGATGGAGCAATACTAGCCGTGTAGCGATACTAGTCGATGTCGATAGGAATTTGAGCAATCGGCTATATGTCCGATGTAGATTCTGACACTTGGATAAATGATATAAAAGCAATCAGACAAGCAGTAAGAACTTGTAATAATACAACAATATAATCCAATAGAAACCAATCGGCCAATAATGATATGATAGAATAAATGTTGATCCGATGATTAAAGCATACATCGGCTGGAGATCCGATGTCATTAAATCCAAATGATTAAATAATCAATGAAGCATTTGCTGTCATCGGCTAAAACCAACTTGTATATAATCCTTATAAGCCAATGCAACATCGTCCAGATAATTCATCGGCTGAAACCCCGATGCTACCCTTATCGGCAATCAAAGAGCAAGTTAGTTCTCACAATTCCAAGCATGACTTAGTAGGTCAAACCGAATTGATGCAACACTAAGTATGAAAGGAAGTATAAGGTCTAAACAATCGAGCCATTGATTGATTTTCAGGGTGATCTATTAAATTTAACGAAGACAGTAAAATCATCAAAGAGAAATTTAACACATCGGATAAGATCAGCTAACTCTCCGATGAAACAATAGCATGAACCTATCGGCTTAACAAGACTTAGATTATCAACAACAATCTAGTAGGTTGAACTTAACTGATATAACATGAGATTGTATATAATAATCTAATACTCAATGAGCTGATAAATCTGTCTAATGTGATGGATATAACAAATATATCTAAATCATCATTGTGATTGTAGAGATATATCGGCTAAGACAGAAGATCAGACCTAATCGAGACAGTCCCAACTAAACCGATGTGTCTCTAAACACAATGCTATTAAAGATAGAATCGAAATATCAAATAGGAAAATATATCAACCAAACCAGAGCAATCCAAGAGGTCAAAGCGATGCAGCCTTGAACAACACCAATGTAGTCGATCTATTCACTGGGGTTGGCGGAACGTAGGGCTTACCCCTTCGCCGGAGATTGAAGCCGATGCAGCCTCGCGTCAGGTGCCAAGTTTCACCGGTGATAAATAAAAACCTTGAAAAGAGGGTGGCGATGCGCCGAGAATAGTTGTATTGATCGAGAGATAGATTACAAAGACCCTAAGTGTACATATTTATACCCTCAAGCCGATATGAGTCCTAATTGGACATCACACAAACTTTCCTGAAGATAAAAGGAAAAACATAAGTCCTGATCGGACACTAAACACACCTTCCTAAAAATAAAAGGAAACTAACTGACTCTGCCTAATTAATAGATAAATTGTCATGCTACATCCTCTTCAAACTCGGCATCTTCTGGATAAGCTTCCTTTAATTGTTTAATTTCCTTAACAAAATCCACTAAGAATCCAACTGCTGGCGACTGATAATTCCCATCGGCTGATTCCAGGACTCTGAAGCCAATACTAACTCTAGGCCAACGACGATTTCGGGGTTTACCAAAATTTGGCGTTGACAAGTGGCGAAGAGGATAACTGCATCTCGTCCAGCGTCTTGGCGAAGAGGATGTTGAGCGCGCTGCCACCATCAATGAGGACACGCTTTAACTTGATGTTGTGAACCACCATGTCTAGCACTAGGGGGTATCGCCCCGGGTGAGCCACTTGGTCAGGATGATCCAAGCAGTCGAACATGATTGCCACTTTGGACCATTGAAGATATATAGGTACTTCCAGTTGGATGGCGTTGATTTCTCGATCAGTTAGCTTCTGCTTCTTCTTGGACTCATAAGCGAGAGGGCCTCCAAAGATGTGGTTCAACTCAGTCCTGGGGTCTTGAAATGCCCCAGAACCAGGTTCGTTGTTGTTGTCCTTGTTCTGCCCTAAGGTTCCCTCGCCAGTCGTGAGGTTTAGCTACGCTGCATGTTCCTCCGTGAATCTCTTGTAGATGAAACAATTCTTGGCCGCGTGCTTGGAGTTAGGATGATGCATGCAGGGCTCGTTCTTGATCTTGTCATAATTGTTGACACAAGGACATTGAGATTGATAATTCGACGTTGTGGCCACTAGGTCTTCAGGTCTTCGCTTGCGATCCTTCTGGCGGTTATTGTCATTATCCTTCTTAGGGCACCAGCTACCTAGTTGCTTTTCTTTGCGTGAGGCGTTAACGGCTTTAGCTGACTTGGTGTATGAATTTGTCATCTCGAATAGCTTCATGACTGTCTGTGGAGGTTTGCAGGAAAACTTGGCGATGAGTAACTCGTCTCGAATTCCTTTCTAGAAGGCGGTGATGATGATGTCATCCGTAACTTCTGGGACCTTGTTGCGGGCCTCGGAGAAACGCCGGATGTAATCCTTAATGGACTCATTGTTGCGTTATATGACATGATACAGGTCGAAGTGAGTTCCGGGTCTCTTGTAGGTGCCCTGGAAGTTGGCAACAAAACCAGCTCCGAAGCTCACTCCAGGAATCAATTGACCCCATTGGAAGCCCCGATAGCTAGCTCCTTGCTGAATCGGTGAGTGCCATAGGCAAATAGTTCGCCATGGCTTTGCTATCTCCTCTTACTGCGAGGTCGGTTTTGTTATCGTACTTTTCAATTCCAGTTGGCTTGAAACCAGTTGGCCAATCCACTCGACACAGTTCACGGGTAAAGGCTGAAACCCCATCATCATCGTCATCGGGTGAGTGGCGATAGCGAGGTGAGTGGTCGTCGCGACGTCCTTGATTTTCCCGTTCGCAGTGGCGATGGTTTAGCTTATTCCTTAGGTCTTCGTGTTCCCGATGTTCATGCCTGTCGTCGTTACTACGGCCATTATTGTGTTGTGCATCTTGATGACGGGGCTCGCGATGACGATCGTTGTTATGGTCGTGATTGCTGACCGACTGCTCCGGTCGTTGGCTCCCATCCTCAAACTGTGACGTAGGCTTGAAGCCGTGTGCCCTTTGCTGCATTCAACCGCTAGGTGTTCCTTGGAAGCACGATTGGACGGTAGATGACTGCCGGCAGGTGTCCAACGTGTCTTAGCGAAAGACTTCTTTGGTCGGCGACTGGGCTTGGCTCCTTTGTCTTGTTGTGTGGTCGTAGCGACAATCATGGTCTTGACCTTGTTCAGCGTTGGAGTCATGTTATCCGGGGCGGCGTCGATGAGAGTATCAAGCAATGTGACAGCTGCGACAGCGTTGTGCTGGCTCCCTAGGCCCCGGTCCGGACATGGTTGAAACATGCCCAGATCGAACCATAGGAGGGGACCGATCTAGATCCGAACGTTGTGGCGAAGAGTGGAGGAAGTCATATGGCGATCTGAGGGTAAGTCATTGTATTGTTGGAGATGCCACGCTGCTGAGTTGACACTGATGATTCCCCCTAGTGGTTTGGGGCCACATCCGAAGAAAAATCTTCTAAGTAGATCTCGGTCGCGTTCGGGAGACCGAACAGTGCCGGAGTAATGTGATCCCTCCTAGACTGGTTCGAATCTGAGTCGAGGAGAGAAATTTTGCCAAAGTTGTTGGTGATGAAGTCGAGGCTGCCGAAGCGGTAGGCCTGTCCTGGAGGGAAGGCGAAGTTGTCAGCTCTCGAAGTTGATCCCATCGCACTTGTCGGTGGAAAACTTGACACAACCCCTACTTGATGCGCCAATTGTCGATTTTGAAAATTGGCAATGAGAAAAGGGATAGCACACGAGATCTAAAGTGGATGAGTAAAGGGGACAAGGTTTAGACATGTTCAGGCCTTCTCGATGAGAAGTAATACCCTACTCTTATTTTGGGGATTGTATCCGTCGGACGTTGTATTGATCTGATGATCGAGTTATGGTTATGCCCTTGGGGAGCTCCCTGCCCACCTTATATAGGATCAGGGGCAGGGTTACAAAGAGGAAAACCCAGCCAAACACGGTATAGGTTTCCTTATATATTTACATAATCGTATTTGACCAAGACTCTAGGCTATGCCGTAGGAAAAAAGACAACATAATTCTCAAATCCTAATCTATTTCATAATATATGGATCCGGCTCATCTCCTATCTCCAGTCGGATAAGCTGGTCGAGTGTGTACGGGGTACCCACAATCTCCACACCACGATGTGTCTTGCCAAGCTTTACTTGAGAAGGAGACAATTAAAGGTATATATATAAGAGGCCTATTAGGATAAAAAGGCATCAAAATCTCAATAAGCCAACATAAGCTACATTGAGTCGATATTCGGAGGAATCTTAAGGGCTAGCCGTCAACCACATTACCAAGATCATATCTCACCGACATAGTTGTATAGCTTAAATTGTAACTCTCACTATAACCTTTTGTATTCAGTGTGTCCATAAGGGAATACATATAAATAGGATGTAGCTCTATTACCTACTCCAGGGGTTTAGATCTATATAAAAATCTATTTATGTTGCTTTCTTGCTACAATTTTGTTTGCATCCTTATATCAGCTATACGCTATACACACAGATACCGTAGTCGGAATATTATCCATTGACAAAGGCATATGATCAAGTTCCATCTAAAAGGAAGATATGTATGACCAGTTTTGTCTTATCTAGCTTAGAACTTGGTATGAAACCAGGTAATAATGTTGGACACTCCTTGAACTCAATTAAATTATTTCTCAACTAGCAAAATGTTCGTGCTTTGTAACAGGTGAAAATAATTTTATTTGTATTCATTAAATCTAATTGGCTTTAGGTTGTACAATATTTTTAATTAGTTATTTATTCTGGATTTATAGTCCTTTTAATTTAGAGTTCATCTTTAAATTCACAAAGGCTATGGAATTTATAAGTGTATTGTGTGTTTGAAGTAACAATGAGCCTCTACCACCCATCAAGTTATGTTCCTGACCATATTTCAACTTTGGGCTATTTCAGTTCTAAGCTAAAATTTTGTCCTTCGATTAGAAACAATCTAGGCTCGACGAACAACATTCACCAAATAATATGGAAGCTAGTGCCTTAGGCCCTATTCGTTTCACAGGAATACAAATTCATAGGGATAGGAAAAGTGGAGGATTAGGAAGACACATGCACTTCAATCCTATAGGAAACCAAACCTCAGGAATTCAAAAGCAAAGTGCATTCGGATCCATCCAAAGGAAAAACATAGGAACATTCTGCTACTTGAAGAAATATATTATTTTTTGAAGTTTGAATCAGCTAGCAGCCGTTGAGCATGTCTGCCTCAACTAGCCGTTAGTAGTACATTTCAAGTTCATAATATAAATAGCTCCAGGGCTTGTATCAGGTAGCACCGTTCACTTCACTTCCTCTTTCTGTTTGCTCATCAAAAGAAGCTTGCTTGTATCATTTTTGGAGAATTAGCTTGCTCATCATTTAGCCAACACAGCTATACATCATCACTGGCTCCTGGAACAATAAGGTTAGCACTTGTTCAAGTTGTGCAATAAAATCATTAGTTTTCATAGGAAATGTTATGATTTTTACTCTCTTATATTGATTTATTTACTTGCAGACACAATGTATCCAAGCTACCGACGTAGGTCAGATAGTGACAATGAGTTCATTCATTTTGTTTTGCCTACCTTGAAAAATTCAACACAATCATCTTCTACTAGGAGACCAATGCACACATCAAAACTTTCAGGGGGTTGTTGTGTTCATGAGATTTTAACTAGACATGAAAGATTATGTAAAAGGAACTTCCGCATGGAAGTTGGCATTTTTCATGCACTAGTCGACAAGTTGTGTGAGAAAGGGTACCTAGCTGATACAATATATGTTTCAGTGGAAGAGCAAGTTGCTATATTTTTGTATACAGTAGCAAAAAATGCAACCAATGAAACACTTCGAGATTGGTTTCAGCATAGCCCAGATACAATACATTGATATTTCAAAGCAGTGTTGAATGCAATAACAAATCTTACATCTGTCTACATTCGTGCACCTTCCCTACATCCACATCCAATCTTGAGCAAGCCACAGTTTTACCCCTTTTTTAAGGTATGACCACTTGTTAAGTTGTTCTGGTTTCAAAATTTGAATGGCATAAATTTTCATGAATTGGAGAAAAGTTTCAAACAATGGTGTGCCTTTTTTTCTACAGAATTGCATTGGTGCTATAGATAGTACTCACATCCCTATGAAACTTCCATTGGATGAGCAAGAGCCATACAGAAATAGGAAGCAAACAATCTCACAAAATTGTATGGTTGCTTGTGATTTTGATTTGAAGTTTGTGCATATACATCCTGGATGGGAGGGGTCAGCTTTAGATGCAAGGGTTTTGCATGATGCACTTAACCATGGTTTTGAAGTTCCAAATGGTAAATTTTATCTTGTAGATGCTGGTTATGCAAATACACCCCACTTTATAGCTCCATATCGTGGTACTAGGTATCATTTAAAAGAACAAGGAAGAGCTCGCCAAAGGCCACAAAATTATAAGGAATTATTTAATCTTCGACATGCTCAACTTCGGAATCATGTTGAGAGAATTATTGGCATCTACAAAATGAGATTTCCTATACTAAAAGTGGCTTCACATTTTCCAAAACAAAAACAGGTTGACATATCCATTGCTTGTGCTGTTCTACATAACTTTATACGCCTATACAATGGAGATATGACTTGGCCTAGTAATGCTACCATGGATATTGATCAAGAGCAGATTATTGATGTGCCAGATGGAGACCATAACTATCAGGATGATATAAATGCATTTAATTTCTCTAGGGAAGCAGGAAATCAAATGCGAGATGACATAGCACGACAAATGTGGGATCAGTACATATCCCGAAGGACTTCAAGATAGAAATATATTGATATGGCATGCAAGTTGTATTACCGTCCATGTATACTACGAATATTACTATTCTACTACATTATATAACTATTCTTAATTTTTTTCCCTGACCAAAATATGCTAATCACCAAATGACCAAAATATGCTAACCACCACATGCCCAAAATATTGCTAATCTGACCAAAAGATATTTGTTCTAATAGTAATACTAATAATCTGGGTTGCTACGTGCAATCTCCCTTCTAATCCATGCCAATTTTAGTGCATCACTAGAACATGACAAGAAAACTTCCCTGTTATTTGTTGATTGGAATATATCCGATGCCATCAGAATGTCACTTGTTTGTAGACCATCCAAGCCTTCAAGAGTTGTGATGCACTTGTTAATGCTGTAGGGATCATCTAGTTTCCTCTCTTCAATAGCTGCAAATCGATTTATTTCTTCCTGCTTCAATTGTAGGTATCTCTCATGAAATCCATCAGCTGGTTCAGTAGGACTTGTCTTCTGTCTTTTTGCACGTTTACTAGGCTTTTCTGGACAAGATTGTTTGCAGGTTGGTGTAGACTTCATGTGTTGCATTGGTGTTGATGACCGGTGGGCAACATCCAAATTTGTATCCTCAGTTTCTTTTTGATCAAATAAATCCAAACCAGATTCACCTGGACCTTGTAAATTAGGTGATGGACTATGGTAAGCATCAGTACTTTCATCAATAGAGATGAATGCATCATGTGCCTTGCTTGCATAATAGTCCATACCACGACGAGTCCTTCCTTCAACATAACGACCTATATCTTGTTGAGCAAAAATTAGAAATATAGAAAAAACATGATGTCAAAAAGACAAGGCACTACGGCTTTCACTAACCATCGTAAAGTGCAGATAATTCATCAAAGTATGGGTAAGACTTGTCTTTCCATTGGAGGGGTTCCTTGTTGTTCCTGCGAGCAGCAAACGTGGCCCAAACACTCTCAGGTGCATCTACCATCATTCTCTCACTATCCCATCCAAAACCACTTTCAGCTAACAAATCCTTAACACTTCGATATTCCTTTTTCAAATCTTGCTCTTTTTGCTTGACTTGGTTAACAGTATATGATAGACTAAACCTGTTATTTAATTGAGAAGCAATACTTGTCCATGCATCCTTGCTCCATGCATTGTGTGTTCGATAACCAGGTACATCATGATCTTTCAACAGCTGAATAAGAAATGACCTCATTTGGTGATTCCATTTAGCTCTACGACAAGTGCTTGTGGTACCTAAAGCAGCTGACAACATGTCCATATTCAGTTACAATAGTCCTACTATTAACTAGTAAGAAACTAGCATATGTACTAAACATGTAAACAATACCTGTTTGTTCAGAAGGCAGTGAGGACAAACGATCAGCTCCAACACTACTACATCCTTGCGAATGTGAATGATGTCCTCGTTGCACATGGTTTTGATGATTAGTCATCTGCAGTTGACCAAAAAATTTCTCTTTTTATTGCTATCGATTCATAGAAACTAGCTATGTGATAATTTAGACTGTTCGGATTGAAAAACTGGAGCATGGGCAGTCAGAAACAATCAAACAACCCTAAACAAAAACAATTTCTCATATTTGCTACATAAATCTGACTTGAGGGTTAAATTTCAGCAATGAACTGTTTTCTACGAGCTTTTCTTCTCTCTATCCATATATTGCTACTAAGAAACTGCATTAAATACTATAAACAATACCAATTTCATGAGAAGTTGTGTCTTTTTGAACCCTTTCCTAGATATAAAACAGTGGAGATAGAGTATTTACAAACTAAAAAGGAGACAAAAACACAAGAAATTTCTAATGATCAATCCACTGTCAGTACAGATGTACTAGATCCTCACACAGCAACCAAGCACGAGAAAGAAAGCAAAAGTTAAGCAAAAGCAAGTGATTAGCTTAATCTCAAGTTCACAACCCTAATCACCAATCAATGGACCAACCTCCGCGTCCGGAGCCTGCTGTCCTGCCGCAGGCCTAGAACCAAAAGCATGCGGCCTGCTTGTACTCTACAGCCAAGATCTATGAAAAAAATAAAAGGGGCAAAAGTCTGCATATACCACTGCAAGAGGATGCACAGACCTACAATAAACGAGTCCTCGTCGATCCCTGCGGCCGCTCGTCCCGTCGTGGCCGATCCCCGTCGCCACTCGTCCCCTCCTCGCCGGTCCTCGCCGCCGCCCGTCCTCGCCGATCCCCACCGCTCGTCCCGTCCTCCTCCTCGCCGATGCCGCGTACGGCAATGGCTGAGGCAAAGGTGCCTGCTACTGGTAGGACGAGGTCTTGGAGGGATTCATCGACTGCGGAGAGAGAGAGGGATCGCAGGCGAGGATACGTAGGAAGAGAGAGAGGGGAAAGCTGTTTCACAGACGAAGAAAAGATATTTATCCGAGCTTCACGGGATTTTTTTATTATTTCACGCTTGCCTTTTTGCCGCAAGAGAGCTATCGCGCGCGCTGATTTCCCGCCATGAATTTTCCCATGAGGTCGTATCGGATGTAAAATTTCCTTTATTTTCTTCTTGTGACCAGTAAGATAGGAAAAAATCCTTTACTTTTCCTGCCATGCAATCCTGTAAAATGAACGTGGCTGGTAGGAATAAATCTGGTACAAACAGTATTCCTTCACTTCTCCCGTGAAACGAATAGGGCCTTAACGTGTGCGCGTGTATTTACGTTGTGATCGAAGTATTATTATTGGACAAAGTGCATATCGTGTACATCCCGTTCAACCCGGAAAGTCGTGTCTGCGTAGCTTAGGCCTCTCTTTCCCCCAATGTTGTGAACTTGTCCTGCATCTATCTAATGTTCTGCAGATCAAAACCTGGAGTGAGCATCGATCTAGCTAATTAGAAGCCACGATCGAGGATTCGATTAAATTCAGTGTAACTGCATCGGCAAGCATGAACACTGTTAGTTCGTTTTCCCTTGCCTTTGCTTATGGAAACCAGATTTAAGATCGCGATCATCTCGTCCTCGCAAGAAACAGATAGACCGATCTCGAGATCGAGGCTAGAGTATAGCATCCATTTTTACAAAAACCGATTGCTATCTACTACTAGAAATCTACAATCTTGAATCTTGCATACCTCTAACGACTCAATGATGCGCATGAGCTAGCATTTCTTGATCCTTAGCTCGAGCGACATGCTTGTCACGTATTAGCTACTTGTGCCGCTCGATCGATCACCTTCCCTTGCCGGCCGCCGCCGCGTCGTTCGCCGCCCTCTTCGTCGTCGTCCTCACGCCATCCTCCTCGGCCGCGCCGGCGACGACGACGACGTGGTCGTTCGGTCTCCTCGTCTCCCTGTACACCGCCGCCAGCGACCGGAACCTGGGCCTCCTCCTCGCCTCACCNACCGCCGATAACCACCTCGTCGATGTCGCCCTCCTCCTCCTCCCCGGCAGCCGAGGCTCTCTTCCTGCTGCAGCTCTCCACGGCCGCCGCCGCCGCCACCTCTTTATCTCCCTCCTTGCGGCCGGTCGCCGCCTTCTTGCCGCAGCGCTTATTCTTGCTCACGCTGTCCGTGCTCCTGCTCTCCGACTCGCCGCCGCCGTCGCCGCTGCAGCAACCGCTCAGTTGGATGAGCTGCTCCGCCGCCTCCATGTCCAGCTCCGACGCGCCGGCCATGACATCAACATCCACGAACATGCCCGATACCGGAGATCTCGAGAGAGAGACGACGAACCACGGCGACCACAAATAGCTCTCGAGGAGGATCACCACCGAGCAGTGGATGGCGCGGCCAGCCAGAAGCTTAAATATAGGATTCCGCCGCGTAGCGGGAGATCGATCGATCGATCAGGGAGGGTGAGGTGCCAAGGAAAGACTTGGAAGGCGGCAGGAAGGAGACGACTCGTCCTGTCGTGTGTCTTGCCTCGCTTTAGCTTTTGCTTGACTCTTGTATTATCTTCAGTATTTGCCTTAGCTAAGGTTGCCTTATGCTCTTTTGTCTCAAAATATAAAGGATTTTGGATGGATATAACATATACTAGTATTATAAATGTGAAAAAAAATCTGTATAAATTCATAGTACTAAAATATATCATATCCACCCAAAATTTCTTATATTTTAGGACAGAGAAAGTATATTGATAAAATAGTAGAGTAGCTGAGGACTTTGTTTGAGATGAGAAAAACGTAGAAACTTAAAAAGATATGTAAAACGAGATAATTAATTAGCATATGATTAATTAAATATTAATTATCACAAACTTAAAAAATAAATTTTTATAATTTTTATAAAAAAAATGTACCGTTTAGAAAAGGTGAATGTGGAAAACGAAGAATTTTTTCTCTTTTTTGCTTTTGCCGAATACAACCTAAGTTTAGTATATTTGTCTTGGCAACAACTCTCTAAAACTTGACCCCGTCCGATTACAGAAGTTGAAGCCATAACCGTGTAAAAACATCATGAATTCCGCTGAATTCGTGTTTCTTGTATCTTTGATTTTCATTGGGATTCAAAGGATGGCGGAAGCAACCGTAGTGACGGGCTTGATCAGGACGCGTATTGTGTCGGCTGCTAGCAGTGGAAGGAGGATTACATTGACCTTGAACGGAGAGATTTTGGTTAGCTGTGACGGCGAACGAATAGGTCTAAGTCTCTCAGGTTAAAGTATTGTCATAATCGTGTACTGTACATGATCCATTTGACGCGTTGCAGTGTACTGTATTAACTAGATCACTTTCACTTGGAATCAGTAGTGCGTGATACTGTATCCATACGTATCTAGCTCGTCTATACTATACGCCTTAGGGTGTGTTCGGCAGTGTAGGTTAGGAATTTATTCCCTTCGTACGAAAAACGGAGCGACTCATTAACACATGATTAATTAAATATTTGTTAATTTTTTTAAAAAAATAAATTAATATGATTTTTTAAAGCAACTTTCGTATATAAACTTTTTTTAAAAAAACACACCGTTTAGCAGTTTGAAAAACGTACGCACGGAAAAAGAAAGAGATGAATTAGGAAAGTAAGGGGGAAAACTCACCTTTTGAGCAAGTCAGAAGTCATCAGCAAGTTCACATTGGTCAGTCACACTGTCTGCAGAGTGGAGACGATGAGAAGTGCACATCAATTGCTCAGTAGACTAGAAATAATGGAGCAACTCATATTCGACCAATCAATTCATTCACCAATTGTTTCATCAATTGTAGCCTGTGGCGATTTGCGCGGCTGTTTCAGCACGGCAGAAACCGGATTTACCAAACTTGGCTCATTGACCCAATACGCAATGATCCAGTTGCATCAACCAAAAATTCCAGAAAACAGTCATGTACTGCGTAGGCAGGAAGTACTGTTGCTTTCAGTTAAGTTACCACTTACCACCAGCTAGCTGTCAAGTATAGAATACAGGATAGCAGAGCCGTGGCAACATGGCATAGATGGTAGAACCAGAGCACCGCGCACAAGCCAATTCAGCAGTCTACGAATAATTTTTGATTGTGCAAAAAGATGAAAGTGCCTTTACAACATATGTACTATATATATTCTACTGCATTCTACTGGAGTAGTACCCTACAGCCTTACAACTTCTGCCTATAGAAAGGAAAAAAAATCATAGCTGAACTAAAAGTCAGCAACAACGACAACAGGAACGTGTAATTAATTCTGTATGAATTATGATGCTCAAACGGGAAACAAAATTCAGGTTAGTAGCATAGCAACTATTCCGCCCTTAATCTATTGCGATGATAAGGAACCCAACAGAGACATACATAAGGAAGACAGGATATAGCGCCAACGCCTTTCTCCTTGGGTTAACAGCAGCACTCATGAATGGATATGCTGCCCAGGAGCTCCATGCCAATGTAACCACTACCGCAATGATCTTCAGTATTACATTATCCTTCAGCATGCAAATCAAAGCTCCAACATCCAAAGGGAACAGACAGTATCCAAGAAGACTCAGGCTCTGAAAGAAGTTGATGTGCCCACCCTACAATGGAATATAGTAGTTATTGCCAAGAAAAAAAATATCAGCTGGTCCTGAAGGGATTTGGGAATTCCCACACGAGCACATGAGAGAGTAAAAATACCAGGAGCAGCACATTCAGTGTGAGAATTATAGCGCCAGCAGCTAGTACAGCAAAAGCAACAGCAAACACTTCAGACTACAAAAGACAAAGCAAATCATCAGAATCAATAAGTGATATATCATGTCATGCCAAAGAAGTAGAACAGCACCCTGAGGAAACTGAACTATTGAATATCCCTGGAATACTGGTAAATATGTTAAATCTCTGATAGGAACATTTACAAACTACAAATTGTAGAGTAAATTGAAATAGCTTCCTTCTAATGAGTGTGCTTTCTCTGTATTACCGATGGAACGTTGTACAAGCATTCAAATGCACAATTTACTAAATATGGTTCTTATTGCTGCATCCATAATTTTACAACAGGAAATACATTAAAAATCTAATAGGAATATCTAAAACTACAGAATTCTGTAGAAAAAGGAAACTACTTTATCCTAATAGGGGAGTTTCTCTTTGTTACCCATGAAAATTTGCAAGAGCATTCAAATGCTCAAGTTACTAACAATGGTCCTTATTGCTACATCCAGAAATTTTCAATAGCCAATCCTCTCATACTGTTTGTCAACGCACACCTTACATAAGAACCTGGTAAACATTATAATCTGGCCAAACCAAAAATATACTCATGAATCACACAAATATCCACAGAAAAAAGATGATACTTCTTATTGATGCACAAGGTTGGAAAGGCTATGTGAAAATAAGAGTCCAGAGAAGCATTAATTATAGACTAGTCCCCAATACTTCCTTCCAGTGCTCTAAAGATGGTCCTAGGTGGCACCAAAGCACTAGGAAATATCCTGCTGCTGCAGTTTTTGCCAAATCAGCTTGCTAGGCACCAATGCTGTCTAAGCAGGTTAGATGGGCACGCCTAGGCAGGCTAGGCATCTTTCCGGGAATCCAACTCAAATGCACAATTCTTCAGACTACGAATAGTTTCGGTGCAGACATTGTATTACATTCATGCATGCATGTACGGAGGAGATGTTCATAGATCAGGAATTGTCAGAATATGAACTATTAATAGCACATAATGTCCCGGATATAAACTCTGTACTCATCAAATTTGGCTAGGCAAACTAGATTTGAGTTACACCTCAGGACTTCAATAGTCAAGTTTAGCTCTTCGTCTCATAGTGAAGGTGACTACTGAGCTCTCCTATACAAACTGATCCAGCCTTTTAACATTAAATTAAAGATGCTGGAATTTATCTTGTCTGCAAGATTTAGCATGATATGCCTTGTTTGACATATTTAATTTAAGACGTGCCATAGTCTGTTGCAGCTACAATGGTGCAAAACAGTGAGAGAGCAAGCTAGCCTTCCATTAACAATTTGAGTAGAAATCGACACAGTCATACACATTACACATGCATCTGATAAATAAGTAGACATGTACCCCTTTCTTAAACTTCATGATGGACCAAGTACTTAAGAGAAAGAGATATACAGAGATAACTGTACCAGAATTACATATGAGATGCCTTGGAAGACGCATGCATTAGGGTAACGAGGCATAAAAAATTCTAGGAGTATGCTCAAATTTCTCCAAGTAATTACTAACGCATGGAAATAACATTTATTGGATCATTCAACAGTTAGTCAAGCTGTGATTTTGTAATTCGCGGTCGTTTGTCCTGCAACATCTGTAATAACTGGCTATAGCTTCTTTGAAGCAAAGGCCAGAATGGATTCCATTATCTAAAAAATTCAACGGATAGTCGATGTATTTTCATCTGATCAATGTGATTTTGGTGATTCAAGTGCTCTAAAGGGTTACATAACATTTTAGGTTTTGACATTAAAGGGTAGGGGAATCAACTAAATCTAATTGAACATGGAAAGAGATTGGATTTCACATAAGAATGCAGAAAATCAAATGCCCAGATGCCGTGGTACCTTCTTGACGGAGGCTGACCAGGAGAGGGTGAGGCCGAGGAAGACGATGAAGAAGAAAGGGCCCCAGAGATCCCAGTCGCGCAGCGCCTTCCCCGGGTCCTCACGGAAAGGGTTTGGGAAGACGACGAGCTTGAGGTTGCTGACGATGCGAGCGAGGTCGCGCTTGACGGTGTCCCACACGGGCTCGGTGAGCGTGTTGGGCGGGGGCCCGAACCCGTCGTCGGCGATGGCGACGGAGACGGAGGCCGAGGCGGAGGGGAGCGGCGGAGATGACGACGACGACGCCACGGAGGAGGAGGAGAACGGGGGGAGCTGCGGCTTGGACCCGGCCGCTGGAGGAGGCAGCAGGGGCGGCGAGCTGGAGACGGGGATCGAGGCGCGCGGAGGCGACGGCGGGCGCGCGGGGAGCACCGCGGCCGCGGGGGTCGCCGCGTGGATGAGGCTCTCGATCTCGTCCATGTCGGACTGCGCCGACGAGGGGTGGAGCGGGATGGTGTCGCCGTGCGGGTTCGTGTGCGACATCGCGGCCGCGCGCCCCTGCCTAGTGCTCGGCGGTGCCCACCGGCGGCGATATACCGTGTGATCGCGAGCCGCGACGGCGGGGAGAGAGGGTGGAGACGTGCGCGAATCGCAGAATGGTGGTGGTGCGGTCGTGTTTTGTGCGACCCGATCGTGTTTTTCGCTAGTGGGCGTGGAATGGATCCGCGGCTCACGGGCGACTCGGACACGATGCGGGGCTCCGTGCACGACATCACCGTGAGACCGTTAACCCGCGACTCCCAACACGGCCACACGCCGCCACGCCGGAAGCACAAGGTGAAACGGCTCCCTCCGCGGCCGCGCGCGTGGGCCCAGACCGAGAGAGAGCAGACGCCTCCTCTCCTCACACAAAAGCACGCACGCCGCGCACAGCGCCGTCGCTCACTCGCTCGCGGTCTCCCTCCCTCACGTGTCACGTCACACGCGTCGCGTCGCGTCGGTTCGCTTCCCTTCGCCCTCGTGTCGAGCACTCTCTCCTCTTTCCATTCCGGCTCCAACCAACCAACCACCCCTCGTTCCCAGCCCAGCCTCCCTCCCTCCCTCTCTCTCCGGCTCTCTCCCCCAACGACGGCGAGAGCCGCCGAACAGCCAGCAAGCTGCCACGCGGCGCGACGCGAAGTCGCGAAGGCTCGGGGGGACGGCGGATGGCGTCGTCGAGGGTGATGGCGGCGGCAGCGTCGTCGTCGTCGCCCCCGCCCCCGCCGCCGGCCGCGGCCGGCGGCGCCGATCTCGCGCGGTTCAGGAGCAGCAGCGGCATCGGATCCATGAACATGGACGACATCCTCCGCAACATATACGGCGAGGCCACGCCGCCGCCGGGGGCCGCCGGCGCGGCCCCGGCCCCGGCGGCGGAGGCGGCGGCCCCCGTGGCGGAGGTCGCCGCGCGGCGGACGGCGGAGGAGGTGTGGAAGGAGATCTCGTCCTCGGGTGGGCTGTGTGCTCCCGCTCCCGCTCCCCCGGCCGGCTCTGCGGGTAGGGGTGGCGGACCTGAGATGACACTGGAGGATTTCCTGGCTAGGGAGGACGACCCTAGGGCAACGGCCGTGGAGGGGAATATGGTTGTGGGGTTCCCGAATGGAGCGGAGGGTGTGGGGACGGCAGGAGGAGGAAGAGGAGGAGGCGGCGCCGGCGGCGGGAGGGGGAGGAAGCGGACGCTGATGGATCCAGCTGACCGCGCAGCGATGCAGCGGCAGAAGCGAATGATCAAGAACCGCGAATCGGCGGCGAGGTCCAGGGAGAGGAAACAGGTTGGGCTGGATTCTTCAGCTGGGAGAATTTGATGCATCCGTCAGTGGGTTTGGGCTGTTTGGCTTTATTCTTCTTGAGTTCAAAACATGATGCTTTCATTTTGTTCTCAATGCAGGCGCATATCGCAGAGCTGGAGGCGCAGGTCGCGGAGCTTGAGGAAGAACATGCACAACTGTTAAGAGAACAGGTACTGTTTCTGTTTGCGTTTTCGGAAATGAATCTGTGAAATGTTGAAATAGAGCATGGACACATCAACCGATTATACTCGTTTGCTGCTTTATTATGCCTGAACTCTTTTTGATAGTAATTTTCTCATGTTAGATAACTGCTTAGTACATTACATTATTTCAGTAAAACACCAGGGCATATTGGGAAAAAAGGGACAGCGACATATGAACTGTCAGCATTCAGGATGTTGGTTTGTTCAAAGTATAAATTTGTCATGCATCTTAGGATAATGCACTATACAATATTAGTGTTTGTACAGCATGTAAGGCGATGCTTGATCCATGGAAATTCACAAATCAAACAAAAAATGTATTTTAGTATTAATATTCCAGTACCAAATATGTCAAATCTTTCCCATAAGTAAAATAAGGTAGTTCATATCCCTGCCATTTTCCCCTTATTGTGTTGAATGAATACAAAATATTATTTTTGTTGGCCTTAGTTCATTTCAAGACTTTCATCTAGTTTCTTTTCTTGTACAAATAATTATGAAGTTAAAACATGTGGCCACCAATGAACTTTTGGTAGTCTACTGTCTTATGTATTTCCCAGTGCATAGTGTCATATGTAAACTGGTATATGATGTATTTATTGTTGTCATGTTCTTGAGGTAGATATATTTTTCCCATTACTTCATTCTTTAGTATGAGCATTTTGCTCCTTGCAGTGTCAAGACCAGGATTACCCCCTTAAAAGTTGTGCGCTATTCTTTTCAACAAATTAGACAAACAGCAAATTGCTAACATCTACCAAGTTTATCTAATTTTACCATCTCTGTTGAATTGCAGGAGGAGAAAAATCAAAAGAGACTTAAGGAGGTAAGTTTGATTGTCTAACATAATTGCTTCTGTATTTTTTTTACTTTGAAACTTGATTTAACATCTATATGGTACAGTATCATAATATGTCCTTAAAAGTTTTCATTCTGCTTGAGAGTTGAGACATTTAATTGAGTTGCATATATGTTTCCATGTTTAAAGTCATAGTGTGGTTTATTGGACATTTAATACGCTCTTTTGGAAAGCGTACTGCAGAACTGTTAAGCTTTTTAAAAATGAAGGCAGTCGTTATGTCAAAATACATGCTTCCTTGGCCATTTTGATCTGGTTTTTTCCTACAGGGGCTAACAAGCTTAATATCTCCATCGGTGTTTGGTAGACTAAATAATTAATGCACTGATTAATCAAGCTTATCTGCACACTATGTCAACTTGCTTGGAATTATTTATTTCATGTTTGGTAATACATGATTCAAATAGTTTTTGTTATTTAGAAGTGGTCTGTCCAGCAATCCTGACAACTATTTCTCACGACAACACTGCTTGTCAAGTTGATCCACCCAGGTATAGTACAATATGTTATCATTTTCTCACTATTGTTGGGGGTGGATGGCGCTCACTGCATGCATATGACATAATGAAAATGGTATCACATCTTCTATATAACAATGTTTGCAGCCCAAATCTAGTGCATTGAGGTGTTCATATAACAAATGTAAACACGACAAAAATCCATATTTTCTCCCAATCTAATTTCTGTGTTGTTTTTAAATTTATTTTGCTAAATTTGTTGATTGTTATTTGCTGCATAAGTATGTAGCAAGCAAAACATGCCATTGTTTACTTTATTTCTCAGAAATGGCACGTGTTTATGCAGATCAAGGAACAAGCCGTTGCAGTTGTCATAAGGAAAAAAACACAAGATCTCCGAAGAACCAACTCAATGGAATGGTAGAAGTAACCCAATTTCTGTTACTCTCTTACAGCTACAGAGATTCTTCCGTTTTCTGTTTCCCCTAGATGATGTTTCAGGCGACTTGGTAGAATAGTGAAGGCTTTCAGGTGACATGAAATCTTAAATGCCATCAGAGGGTGTAGCTGTGCGTGATCAAAATGTCACGCCATTCAGAATTGGTCTGCGATCTGTTATTTATTTGTCATCATGCTCATGTGGCTAACTGTGTGTACAAACAAGAATAAGCCGGTTTACATGAAAGGTAGATTAATGTTACAGATCGGATCCACCTGTGTTCTGAGTGTCTTTCTCTCTGCTTCTGTGTTTCCACGTCTGGTGAAAAAGCCTTCAATTTGTTCTTCAAATAAAAGGGGAAAAAATGCAGTGCCGTCTATGAGCTGATTTGATTTGAGCTGCTTAGATGTAGGGCATCCGGGCTTATCACTTCATTGGGCTCGATCGTCTCGTCCATTGTCAAAACAGTAAAGAGCATCTTTCCATTTAGAAAGTTGCGTGACGGAAAATTTCATCAGAACTGGAAAAGGACAGCATGAGTACGACAGTACCGGCTGTTTTACGGGAAAATGGCACGTCGGCATTTACTAGGACAATTCACATGCGGGCCTGCTTGGCTCTCATGGATTATATTCCAATCCGCTGCAAATTTTAAATTTTACAACTTCATTCTAAGAATAATTTAAAGTTATTTTTGTCATTCCGTTGTCTACTCTCTTCGTCTTGTAATATAACTACTTATAGCATTCAAATTTTATTCTACAATATAGTTACAGCTTCATCTATACTGGTCATAAACATTACCTACTTTATTTCAACCAATCACAACTATTATTTATTTAATTTCATCTCTCCTAATCCTGACAAAAAAATTCATAAGTGCTTATATTTTACTACGAAACATGTGCTTCTCTTTTTCAATGATAGCTAAATAAATATGTTTAAAATTCTATCTAAAATTACACTTACAATTCAGAGTTTAGAATTAAAAATTACAGTTGAATTATTCCTTTGTTCGGTAAACTGCTCTACAAAATATATAGGGATTAGAGCAACTCCAGCAAAACCCTGAACGCACCCCTCAAACAATTTGAGTTAGAGTTGAAAAAAAAACAAGATCCAACCTAACCCATACTTAAGAGTTCTTGGAAAACGAAGGCCCCCAATCCTATGAGCTCTAGGCCACAGGGCATTTAACTTTTTGTCACTTTTAAGATATGGCAATTAAAAATATCAACATGTAGGTTTTTATTATATTTTATGACATGTGGGTTTTTATGTATATATGATATGTGAGTCTAATGACAAATTTTTAATTATCACGTGTAAAAGCGATAAATAGTTAAATATTTCAAGCGAGGGGCCTATTCACTGTTTTCTGGTAACGGAAGAACATTCCCACTATAACCCCCTCCACGTTCTCCCTTTGGCCTAGGCGCCACCCCACACCGCCAACCCTCTTCTAACCGTTTCCGTACCGACCACCTCCCGAGCTCAACGCCTCCCCACTCTCCCCACCCTCCACCGCCTCCCGAGGCTCCTGAGCAAACCATTATTTTTCTTTGGAATTGTGGTGTTTTATTGTTAGTTTGAATTTGGTTATTCTATGCATGAGAAACAGTTACTATACACAACATAGAGTGCACGTTAAAATATAAGAGAAAAATAAATAAAGTTGCTAGAGTTGGAAATATTTTTAGGGTCCTCGAGAAATTGGACCAACCTCCATTCAGCCTGACCTTTTCATTTTAGGGTTAAGGGCTTTAAAACGAGAGGCTATTGTCAGAGATGCTATTATGAAACACATCGATAGTCTCCATTCCATCTGTGCCTGTTTTCCTTGAAAAAATAGGAAGAAAAGCTGTCAAATAGAAGTACGAATTAGAAATTTCGATGTATTTCAATGGACCGTATACATGGATAATCCGAATAAAAAATATCTTACTTTTCAAACTGATCACAACGCTGTTTTCCCAGTATGGTGTACAAACAGAGTAAAAAACACGGTAAAAACACTCCAATGTGAAAAGGAACACAAACTTCATATATAGTGCACTTCAAGTTCCTTAGCCATCTCTACTCTTCTCTCGTACGTCTGAATGACTTTGTATGGAAAGGCAGAGCACCATAGTTTCATCAGAGCAAGTGCCATGGACCTCGAACAAGATACCATGTAAGATTACATAATGAGGTGAAAAAGAGAACAAAGGAAAAAGAGTTGTCACCCCTCATACAAAAGATAATCTCTACACAAACTCAACTCCTAGATAGATAAGAGAAAGTGACCAATAGATTAAGTAAAAACAAATAAAATAGTATACTAGAACAAATGCATTAAAGACAATATGTTGTATAGACTACCTTCTAATTAGCAAAAAGATAATATATATAAATAAAATTAGATGTGACCATCACCTCTACTATCACCTCTACTATAAAAGACAGCTCTCAGGAGTCCTCTGCAAGATTATATATTGACCCCAAAAAAAATTAAATTAACGGTATAGGCATAATAAAGGACAGCTCTAATCTCTCTAAACCACATGGCCACAGGATCATCGGCAAAAGCTTCTCAAATATAAACGAGATAAGGAGAGCATCACATATTACGAAATTTTTACAAAAAGATACCAGGGAGGACGATCCATGGATGGACTCATCTCAAGCAAACATGACAATGGCAAGAACAAGAATGCCCTCAGAACTCATATACAAATATACATTGATGGTGCAGGAGACAACCTCAAATTGTGAGCAAGGACCTGTGATGCTAAACCACTTCCTGGTATGATGGTAAAGTACGCATCCTTATATTTGAGGACACAGGTTGTACAAGCTAGGTAGCTGCAAATGTGCAGTCATGGGAATGATGATGTGTCCGAGTTGGGGATGAAGGCTAGGTAGCTGCAAATGTGCAGTCATGGGAATGATGATGTGTCCGAGTTGGGGATGAAAACGGTCGGAAAAATGCTCAAACCATTTCCATTACCATATTTCACACACACACACACACACACACACACACCCACAGACACACACACACACAGGGAGAAGGATGGATGGATACAGCACTTCCCAGGAAGCCAAACACCATCTCTGTAAATCAAGTTTCATCACTGGGCTTCAAATCAAAGCATGGCACCTACGTAGTACTATTCTACTGCAGAAGGTACTAAACCTTGGTGGAACTGCCAATATCAATCAAATAAAACAATGATCCAATTCAGAATCACAAATGATAGTATATCAATGGTTACTCTCATTGAGAAGAGGATGGCATTCAAGATGAGGCAATTTTCTGGTTTTCTTTCATTCACAAACTCAAAGCCATACCTACCCGAGGGAGGTTGGATACATATATATATATAGCCATAGCCGGTTGCAAGCCTATTGCTGCACCCTCCTAGTCTACAATTCGAAATTTGAATGGGATGCTGTCCTAGAGGGTATCCAAACTGAATAAAGCATAAATGAGGCATAAAGGAGATGCCAACTGCTGCTGTCCTACTAACCGCAGCTGTCCTAGCAACTGAAAATATGCTAAAGGAGTAGATGCTGTCCTGAAAAGGTGAAACTATCCAAAAGCAAAAGAAGGACTCACGACCAAGGACCACAAAGACTTATCCATCATTCTCCCCCTAAGTCTTGTGCATCATCTTGTGGGGAAGTTGGGCCATCCCGATCCTGGAGCAGAGCTCGAGAAACTTGATTCTCCCAAGGGGCTTGGTGAGCAAGTCCGCAAGCTAATCCTTAGTGTTGATGTAGCTCGCCTTGATGCTCCCTTCTTTCAAGTAGCTCACCCGGATGTGCTTGCTCCGTTCGTGGAAAACGAGGTTCTTTGCTAGGGCCAGGGCGGACTTGCTATCCACCCTGAGCTCTATCGCTCTAGTGTCTCTGCCAAGATCACTAAGCAGTCAAGCAAGCCAGAGCGCCTAGGTCGAAGCGGCGGAGGCCGCCATGTACTCGGCCTCGCAGCTGGACAGGGCCACCACCTGCTGCTTAACCGACTGCCAGCTAATGAGGCACTCGCCAAGGAAGAAGAGAATCCCGCTCGTGCTCTTGCTGGTGTCGATGTCGCTGGCGTGGTCGTTGTCGCTGTACCCAACGAAGTGTGCCTTGCCAGGACACCTCGGGTAGTAGAGACCGTGGTCGAGAGTCCCCGCAACGTAGCGGATGATCCTCTTCACAGCCTACTGGTGCTCCGTCGTCGGTCGCTGCATGAACCGACTGACGTAGCCGACGAAGAAGGCCAAGTCCGGCCGTGTGTGAGTGAGGTAGCGAAGGCTCCCCACAAGACGTCGGTACTGTGTAGCATCCACCTCCTCCGTCGTGCTGTCGTGGCTCAGCTTCAGTCTCTCCTCCATCGGAGTGAGGGTTGAGTTACAATCGGTGAGCCCAGCCAGCTCAACGACGCGCTTGGCATAGGCGTTCTGTCAAAGCGTGATCCCGGAGTCGTCCTGGTGCACCTCGATCCCCAGGTAGAAGGAGAGAGGCCCCAGATCACTCATCTGGAAGGTGGCCTTCATCTCCTCCTTGAACGCCGCCACCTCCGCATCCTTGGTGTCGATGATCACCAAGTCGTCGACGTAGACACCCACCAGCAAGGTATGTCCTCCATTGCCCCGCCGGTAGATGGCCGCCTCGTGCGGGCTTTGCTCGAAACCCATCCCATTGAGCATGGAATCCAACTTGGCATTCCACGCCCTCGGTGCCTGCCGCAAGTCGTAGAGAGCCTTGTGCAGGCGTAGCACCTTGCCCTTCTTGCCGGTGATCACAAATCTCGGCGGCTGGTGCACGTAAACATCCTCCTTCGAGTCGCCGTTCAGAAACGCCGACTTGACGTCCATGTAATGGACGCCCCAGCCTTCCTGAGCAACCAGCGCAAGGAGTCGCACGGACTCCATCCGTGCCACGGGAGCGAAGGCATCGTCGTAGTCGATCCCCTCCTGCTGCACGAAACCGCATGCCACCAAGCGAGCCTTGTGCTTGACAATGGCTCCGGCTTTATCCCTCTTCAGCTTGAACACCCACTTAAGGGTGATCGCGCGGTGATCACGGGGGAGGTCAGCAAGCTCCCAGGTGTGGTTCTCCTGAATCGCGTCCATCTCCGACTGCATCGCGGCACGCCATGCCGCGTGTTTCTCGGCCTCCGCGAAAGACCGAGGCTCACCGTCGTCGCACGCAAGGTGCAACTGCTCCTCCAGGTCGCGAGGCACCAGTCCCGGCACCGGCTGATCGCCGAGAAGGTCCTCCATCGTATGGTACCGTAGCTGCTCGCCGTCGTGGTACGCGTTGATGTGCTCCCCGTCGTGGGAGGGTGGAGTAGCGAACTCCACCGGGCTGCGCTCAACACGAGCTGGTGTCGAAGTAGGCGTGCCCGGAGGAGTGGCTGTTGGTGCTGGAGCGCGTGGGGTCGCCGGCTGTGGTGGTGTCGGCGAAGAGCTTGTCGCAGCCGAAGTCGTAGCTCGAGAGTGTGTCGCTGCCGGAGTCGGTGGAGGCTCGGTGAATAGGAGCTGCCTACTCCCCCAGCTCCCTCGAAGTGGACGTACTCGATAGTGAAGTCGTCGTACGTCGGGGTCGAGCCATCGTCCACCGCCTTGTCCCATACCCACCCCCACCCTTTGTCGAACACTACGTCGCGCGCCGTGCGCACACATTGTGTCTCCGGGTCAAGGATGCGGTAGGCCTTCGAGCCCTTCGCGTAGGATATGAACACCCCTGGGGTGCTCCTGTCGTCGAGCTTGCCGATGTGGCCAAGCTCCTTAGCGAACGCGAGGCAACCGAAGACCTGCAGGTGGGAGACCACCGGCTTGCGCCCATGCCAAGCCTCATACGGTGTCCTGCCATCGAGGGCCTTGGTAGGAGAGCGGTTGAGGATGTAGACGGCCGTCACCACCGCCTCTCCCCAAAAGATGGCCAACATCCCCTCTGCTTGAGGGCCCGAGCCATCCCCACAACCGTTTGGTTGCGCCGCTCGACGACGCCGTTTTGCTGCGGGCTGTACGGCGCGGTGTAGTGGCGCTGAATGCCCTCATCAGCACAGTACGACGCGAATTTAGCCGCCGTGAATTCACCGCCGTTGTCGGTGCACAGCACGCGCAACTTGCGGCCGCACTCCGCCTCCGCAGCAGCCTGCGCGCGCCTGATGGCGTCCGCAGCCTCTCCCTTGCTGCCGAGGACCATCACCCATATGTAGCGGGAGATGTCGTCGACGAGCAGCAGAAAGTAACGTCGTCCTCCTGGTGTGACCAGTGTCACTGGGTCACACAAGTCCCCGTGCACGAGCTCGAGCCGCTCCTTGGCTCAAAAGCTCGTCTGCTGGGGAAATGGGAGTCGCCTCTGCTTCGTTAGGACGCAGACGTCGCAGAGCTGCTCCACGTGGTCAAGGCATGGCAGGCCTCGCACCATCTCCTTGGCACTGAGTCGCTTCAGGGCCTCAAAATGGAGGTGCCCGAAACGCTCGTGCCACTGCCACGCCTCGTCGTCCTGACGAGCAGCGAGGCAAACTGGTTGTGCCACCTGCGCGCCGAGGATGTAGAGCCGATTAGTGCCTCTGGTTACCTTGGCAAGGAGGCGGCGACGACGATCCCAAATTCTCATGACTCCGTGCTCGACCAGCACGCATGAGCCGTTTTCATCCAGCTGTCCCACGCTGATGATGGAGTTTCTTAACGCGGGGATGTAGTAGACTCCGGTAAGCAGCCTGTGCTCACCGGACTTGGCGGAGAAGGTGACGGAGCCGACACCCTTGATCTCCACGCCGGAGGCATCCCCAAACTTGACGGAGCCTTGGATGCTGGGGTCAAGCTCGGTGAAGAACTCCCACCGGCCAGTCATGTGATAGGTGGCGCCGGTGTCGAGGTACCACCCATCAGCCTTGTCTTTGCTGGAACTGTTGCCAAGGAAGGCGTGTACCTTCGGCTCGTCGAGGTGGAGGAAAGCCGTTGCGGCCGGTGCCGCTGGAGATAGCTCGATGCTTGCGTGTGCCAGGAGCAGAGCCGGCTCTTCCTCCACCTGTGCGACGTGGGCCTGGCCGCGTCGTGGCTGTCGGCAGTCTTTGGCCCAATGGCTAAGCTTGCCACAGTTGCGACAAGTGTCGTCTCGTGCCGGCTTGTGGTTGCCGGCGGCGCCGCCCTGGGCGCCTCTGCGAGCGCCACCCTCGGCGCGTCTTCGCGCCCACCGCAGCTGGACACCTCCGCGCGCCTTGCGCGGCTTGCGGCCGCCTATCGAGGAAGAAGACTCCCCCTTCCTCCCATCACCCTGAGAGGCCTCCCACTGCTCCCGAGTGAGGTGGAGCTTCCCGCCAATGGTGATAGGCCCCAAGAGAGGCTGTGGCTCATCACCGTCGACGACCTTGAGGCGACCTAACGCCTCCTCGATCAACATCGTGGAGAGGTCCAGCAGAGACTTGATCGAGCAAGCGATCTGCCTGTACTTCTCTGGGACGCAGCGGAAGAGCTTCTCGACAGCTCTCTCCTCGTCGTAGGTGTCGTCGCCGTACTGCACAATCTTCTGCAAGAGTGTTGAGACGAAGGGCAAAGTCATCAACATCCTCACCTGGTTTGAAGGCCAGGTTCTCCTACTCCTTGCGGAGTGCCTGCAGTGTGGACTTGCGGGCGCGATCGCAGCCAATGCGTGCCGCAGCGATGGCGTCCCAGGCCTCCTTCGCAGTCCGCTTCTGGGAGAGTGAGAACTGCATCTCAGGCGAAACTGCAGCAATGAGGGCATCCAGCGCCCGCCGATCCTCGTCGTAGTCGACGTCGCCGTACCGGACTGCCTCCCACATGTGCCGCACCTAGAGCCTCACCCTCATCACCGCGGCCCACTCGATGTAGTTGGTTTTGGTGAGGGTAGGCCACCCACCGTCGAGACCAAAGTCCCTGATCACCGTCTGGACGCCATGGTAGTCATGGCGCCGGTCAAGGAAGGGAGAGTCGCGCTGTCTGCGAGGGCCGAGCCACCTCCATCGGGAGCGCCGCCGCCGCGCGCGCGCTCCGGGTTGCCGCCGGCACGCCCGCGCCCGTCTGGGTTCCCGTCGGCGGACGTGCGGTCCCTTGGGCTGCCGTCGCCGTCGTGGGGGTGGGTTGCTGCCCATCGCTCTGCCCGCTCCTGCGCCCTTCTTGCCAGCTCCTCAAGCTTCCTGTCGACGGTGATGTCGCCGGCGATGGAGCCGTTGATGCTGCTGCGCAAGGTCTCAACCTCTACCTCCGCCGCACATGCCGCATCTTCCACCGCCTCCGCCCTGGCTGCTGCCAACTCCGCTGCCGCCAGTCTGGCCGCCCTCGCTGCTGTTGCAGCGGTCTGAACCGTTGCTCGTATGCGCTCTTCTGCTACGGCGAGCTCGGCGTCCTGCTGACGCCGAGTGCTCGAGGCGACCGAGCGCCGAGACCGAACGTCGGACATGGCGCGCCTCCGGGAGGCTGCTGCGTGGAGAGGGGGAAAGGAAAGGGGAAAGAGGAGCCGCCGGTGCTGCTGCTGCTGGTGGCTGAGAGCTCAACCGAGCTTGGGAAGGGGTAGAACAGAAGATGTTTAGCCTACAGGAAAGTGTGGCTCTGATACCAGATGATAGTATATCAATGGTTACTCTCATTGAGAAGAGGATGGCACTCAAGATGGGACAATTTTCTGATTTTCTTTCATTCACAAACTCAAAGCCATACCTGCCCGAGGGAGGTTGGATACATATATATAGCCATAGCTGGCTGCAAGCCTATTGTTGTACCTTCCTAGTCTACAATTCGAAATTTGAATGGGATGCTATCCTAGAGGGCATTCAAACTGAATAAAACATAAAGAAGGCATAAGGAGATGCCAACTGCTACTGTCCTACTAACCGCAGCTGTCCTAGCAACTGAAAATATGCTAAAGGAGTAGATACTGTCCTGAAAAGGTGAAACTACCCAAAAACAAAAGGACTCACGACCAAGGACCACAAAGACTTATCCATCAACAAATACTGGCCATGCAACAAACACAAAGGTTAGAGCAGAAACACAATATCATATTGAACAGTTAATAAAACAAACCTACACAAGCCAAAACAAAAATGTACTAAAAGAAATGAAGCACTAACTATGTGATATTATAACAGAAAAGAATGCAAATGAAGAGTCTCTCGTCAAGCCAACATATCCAAACCTGCAGGAAACAAAAAATCAGAAGTGTTCATTTTGATTAACCCCTCAACACTTGCCCAAGTCCAGGAATCGTTAACTCAAC
The DNA here is from genome assembly GCA_008326285.1 of Oryza officinalis. Taxonomy (NCBI): domain Eukaryota; kingdom Viridiplantae; phylum Streptophyta; class Magnoliopsida; order Poales; family Poaceae; genus Oryza; species Oryza officinalis. Next base: position 32,414,384 of record BDMV01000005.1, read on the forward strand.
AAACCGTGGCCATTCAACAGTACCCACATAAATAGTTTCTTTGCTGCCTAGGTGGAGGGGCCATACGAAACTTATAATTATGTGCTAACTAAGCAGTGCTGACTCATCAACATGTTCACTTGTACGCATTTCGCCAGCATGGTTTTGGGTAATGGGGAGTTTGTAATGATTTTGATAGATCAAAGATGTTAAACATGCAATATTTGTAGTTTTGGGTTGCCAGGAAAGTTCAGGTAAAATGGCCAAATAGTACAATAAAAAGAACATCGACAAAAAAACTTACAACTTGTGCATGTGCAGGAAAACTTTATTGATGGCAAGTCACTCTGATGCATTTCATTGACAGTTTTGCTATACAATTGTCGACAAATTTTCTCCTAAAAATTTGACAAAGTGTAATAGTGTAATTACATCATAATTTGTATGTAACTTTCAAAAATCTTACGATAACATGTTATTTTCACGAAGAGGATGTCACGGGACCAAATCCCCTTACTTTTGTGTGCATTGTGATTTTTTCTTCTCCGCTTGCACAAATCTTAACGCAAATCTAAGGGTTTCAAAATTGTTGTTACATGTAAGTTATAATGTAATTACATTAATATTGTACTATATTTACATCTGACAAATATTTAGGAGAAAATTTGTCGACAAATGTATAGATAGTTCCTTTCATTGATGGTAAAATATATGGTCAGTGATTTGCCCGCTAAAACTTATGCGGTACCTGCATTCCAAACAGATCCTTTGATGACAAATTCCCTACCAGTGCATGGATTTTGAGGGAGGGAGGAGAGAAGACAAAGTGCCACCTATGCATATTAAGTTTTTATCATTAGGCAATGCATTTAGATATGCTACTACCAAGCAAAGCACATAATTATATCAAGCAAAGCACATAATGTAAAAAATGGAAATATGAACCTGCTGGTAATCAAGACCATGGCTATCGCAGGCTCTTGATTCATCATATTATACAGGAGGTAATTAAAAAAAGGAGGTGGTAAACTAGATGAAAGAAGGAATATCGACGAGATGTGTTAACACAAAAAAGAGATAAACAACGTAGTGGCATAAGTCGAGGTATTTTGAACCTGCTAGGAATAGACAAGGTGGAGAGATTTAAATTGTTCTAAACATCAATCACTCAAACATCTGCAGCAATGATACATTAAGTGCGTACTTGTTTGCACAGCAATGGACCAACTCCGTCAGATAGTAAATCTCTGGGAGTTACATCAGTCTATTAAGGAGACACAAAGAGTCTGAGGCAAGCAACAAAACTAAAAGATCCAAACAAAAAGACCTAAAGGTCGATATTACCAAATGGCCCTCAGATTTCACAACTTTGTTTTTCATCTTAGGCTGGCTAATGCGGCAGCCCTCAACGCTGGCACTGGAGCATGTCTCAAGGGAACGGCAGAAGTGGATGATGATGATCGATGATGACGACGACGACGACTGCCACAGCGGTGGCAGGAGGGGAGGACGAAGAAGAGAAAAAGAAAGAAAGAGAGCTACTTTTCCAAAGCAGAAGCAGCAGCAGAAACCATGGTCCTGCCAATTGCGCGGACCTACATGTCAGTGTCTCTCCGACCCCTGAGCATGCTTCAGCGCCCAGATCATTGAGGAGCCAACGCCGCACTAGCCATTTTCAGCTCAACCCATTGCAGATGCAAAGGGCAACCCCATTAGAGCTCAAGTCCGAGCCGATCTATCTATCAATCCATCCATCAATCAATCAATTGATCGATTCGCGGGGGTCTTAGTCACAATCATCATTGGGCCAATGGCGAATCCAGGCAAAAACGAGAGAGATCAGAGGCACCAAGCCACAGTAAAAACAAAACAAGCAAAATGCAGAAGAGACGGGTGCACCAGAAAAAGGACCATCCATGGATGGACTCTTCTCAAACGACCTGACAAACATGCCATAAGAAAAAGAATGCCCTCAGAATTCACATACACAGTATCCATTGATGGTGCAGGAGACAGCCTCAAATTGTCAGCAAGGAAATGTGAGGCTGAACGAATTCCTGGAATGATGATGGAAGGTTAAGCTAGCTAGCTACACATGCACAATCATTGGAATGAAACATTCCAAATGATGACATGTACGAGAGAGAGAGAGAGAGAGAGAGAGAGAGAGGGGGAGGGGACGGATGGATGGATGGATACAGACCATACAGAACTTCCAGGAAGCCAAACACCATCTCTGTATATCAAGTTTCATCACTAGGCATTTAAATCAACTAAATCAAAGCATAGTACCTGCTATTCTACTGCAGAAGGTACTAAATTTAGGAGAAATCGCTAGTCTGAATCGAGGTGCACCAGGACGACTCCGGGATCACGCTTCGACATACCGCCTACGCCAAGCGCGTTATTGAGTTGGCTGGGCTCACCGATTGCAACCCAGCTCTCACTCCGATGGAGGAGGCTGAAGCTGAGCCGCGACAGCACGACGGAGGAGGTGGACGCTACGCAGTACCAGCGTCTTGTGGGGAGTCTCCGCTACCTCGCCCACACACAGCCGGACTTGGCATTCTCCGTCGGCTACGTTAGTCGGTTCATGCAGCGACCGACGACGGAGCACCAGCAGGCTGTGAAGAGAATCATCCACTACGTTGCGGGGACTCTCGACCACGGTCTCTACTACCCGAGGTGCCCTGGAGAGGCACGCTTCGTCGGGTACAGCGACAGCGACCACGCCGGCGACATCGACACCAGCAAGAGCACGAGCGGGATCCTCTTCTTCCTCGTCAAGTGCCTCGTTAGCTGGCAGTCGGTCAAGCAGCAGGTGGTGGCCCTGTCCAGCTGCGAGACCGAGTACTCCACCACTTCAACTCAGGCGCTCTGGCTTGCTCGACTGCTTAGTGATCTCCTCGGCAGAGACACTGGAGCGGTGGAGCTCAGGGTGGACAGCAAGTCTGCTCTGGCCCTGGCAAAGAACCCCGTCTTCCACGAACGGAGCAAGCACATCCGGGTGAGGTACCACTTCATCCGAGGCTGCTTGGAGGAAGGGAGCATCAAGGCGAGCTACATCAACACCAAGGACCAGCTTGCGGACTTGCTCATCAAGCCCCTTGGGAGGATCAAGTTCCTTGAGCTTTGCTCCAGGAACGGGATGGTCCAACTTTCCCACAAGACGACGCACAAGACTTGGGGAAGAATGATGGAACAAGTCTTGTGCTGTGCTGATTGGTCTTTGTGTGTTTTTTTGCTGTTTCAGCTTTTAGGACAGCATCTTGCTTTCAGTTTGGGATGCTCTAGGACAGCATCTCCTTTCACTTTTTAGACTAGCATCTTGGACTAACATCTTAGCATATGCTTGGCTAGTTTGGATGGCTATAAATATGTATCCCCAACCCCTAAGGTTGGCATGGCATTTGTGAGGAATAAACAGAAAATTGCCCCAACTCTCCTAGCGCCATCCTCTCAATGAGAGTAAGGATACTACTACTAACATCTGGTATCAGAGCCATTCTATCCTGTAGCTTAGACATCTCCTGCTCATCTCCTTCCCGAGTTTCCCTCTGTCCTCAGCCAACAGCAGGAGCACCGGCTGTCCCTGCTCATCCCTTTCCCCTTGCGCTGACAAGCAGCAGCTCGTCAGAGGCAGCCTCTTCCCCACGCAGCAGCCCCCCAGTAGCGTGCCATGTTCGCAGGGCAGTCTCAGCGCTCGGTCGCCTCGAGCGCGCAGCTCTGACAGGAGGCCGAGCTCGCTGCGGCAGAGGGACGCGAGCGAGCGGTGGCAGAGACTGCTGCGGCGGCAGCAAAGGCGTCAAGGCTGGCAGCATCAAGGCTGGCGGACAGCATCTTGCTTTCGGTTTGGGATGCTCTAGGACAGCATTTCCTTTCACTTTTTAGACTAGCATCTTGGACTAGCATCTTAGCATATGCTTGGCTAGTTTGGATGGCTATAAATATGTATCCCCAACTCCTAAGGTTGGCATGGCATTTGTGAGGAATAAACAGAAAATTGCCCCAACTCTCCTAGCGCCATCCTCTCAATGAGAGTAAGGATACTGCTACTAACAAAAGGCACCACTTCAATACACTCTGGCTTCTTGAACAAAGCTTGAACATAATAAATAACATGGCAATGAAAAAAATAACAAATGAACTTATCACAGTGTAAATAAAGTAATAAACTAGTCAATCTGCAGAGTGAAAACCCTCAGAAGCTCTAGCCTAGAAAAGGGTTGAACTTATCACTTGGAGCACAAACACAAGCTGACTTACAATAAGTCAATAAGAGTATCTAGGAACCGTCATCAGGGAAGAGCTGAAGAGTCTGCTCTGCTGGGTGTCTATCAGTTAAAAAAGAGATGAAAATACTGGCCAAGCAACAAACAGAAAGGTTAGAGTAGAAACACAATAAACAGTTAACAGAACAAACCTACACAAACCACAACAAAAATGTACTGAAGGAAGTGAAACACTAATATAACAGAGAAGAATGCAAATGAAAAGCCCCTCATCAAGCCAACATACCCAAACTTGCAGGGAAACAAAAATTTGAAAGTACCAAGTCCATTTTGATTAACCCCCTCAACTCTTGCTCAACTAGTGACCATTCAATATTTGTACCCACATAAATAGTTTATTTGCTGCCTAGGTGTGTTTTGAGTATGATGTGAGGAGCCATGCAAAATTTAGATTGGTTTCAGCAATGGGGTGTGTTGCAATGACTTTGATAGTTCGAGGGTGTTGAACATGTAGTTTGGGGTTGACCGGGAAGTTGAGGAGGTAAAATGGGCAACAGTAGAATAAAAATATTGAAAAAAACATACAGCTTGTGCATTTGCAAGGAATGTTATACCCTCAAGACTCACTTATGCATTTCATTGATGGCAACATATATGGTCTCTGATTTTCCCGCTAAAACTTAGCGGTACCTGTATTCCAGACAAACCCTTTTGATGGCAATTCCCAACTGCTGCTGCTGCTGCTGCTGCTGTCACATGAGGGGGGGGAGGAGCCGAGGAGGAGGAGGAAACCATGTGCCACCTCTGCATAGTAAGTTTTCATCATTGGGCAATGCATCATCATGCTACTACCAACCAAAGCAACATAGTAAGAAAAAAAAGAATATGAACCAGATGGTAGTCAAGACCATGCCTATTACAGGCTCTTGATTCATCCCATTATACGGGAAAAGATATAAATAATAAGGAATACAAAATGAGACAAGGATGATACACATAATAAAAATAAAAGTTGTCCTAAAATGAACCAGAACGTATGTAACAGTATGATCCTAGTGCCCTCTGGCTTAAGACATAAATGCACTTCTGCATTTCAAGATGGCACAAGAGACGGGCATCCAATTTGTAAATCAAAATTAGAACTCGACGAGATATGTTAACACAAAAAGAGACAAACAATGTACTAGCATAAGTCGAGGTATTTTTGCAACTGCTAGCAGTAGACAAGGTGGAGAGATGTGAACTGTTCTGAAGATCAATCACTCAGACATCTCCAACCATGATATATTATGTGCGTACTGTTTGCACGGCAATGGTCAATGGACCAACTTCGTGCATTACATCAGGCTATTAAGTAGACACAGAGAGTCAGATAGGCAAGCAACAAAACCGAAAGATCCAAACGAAAAGACAGAAAGGTCTGTATTACCAATTGGACCTCAGATTTCACAACTTCGTTTTCCATCTTAGGCTAATGCGGCGGCCCTCAACGCTGGCACTGGAGCATGTCTCAAGGGAACGGCAGAAGAGGATGATGATGATGGACGACGACGACGACGACGACCGCAGCAGCGGTGGCAAGAGAGGAGGAGGAAGAAGAAGAAGAAAAGAAAGAAAGAAAAAGAGCAAGTTTTCTATAGCAGAAGCAACAGCAGAAACCATGTTCATGCCGCGTGGGCGGGCCCACATGTCAGTGTCTCTCCGACCCCAAGCATGCTTCAGCGCCCAGATCATCAAGGAGCCAACGCCGCACTAGCCATTTTCGGGAGCTCAACCCCCTTGCAGTTGCAGATGCAAAGGGCGACCCCCATTAGAGCTCAAATCCGAGCCGATCTATCTATCTATCTATCCATCCATCAACCAACCAATCAATCGATTCACGAGGGTCTAAGTCGGAATCATCATCGGGCCAATGGCAAAATCCAAGCAAAACGAGAGAGATCAGAGGCATCAAGCCACCGGCAAAATCGAAGCGAGCGGAAATGCAAAGACGAGACGGTAGGGGAAGCGCATACGAGTAAACCTCCCGCCGAAGCGGGGCCGGGCCACGGTTGATCGGATCGGCGAACTCCCCGTGGCCCGAGCTGCTCCGGGGGATCGGAGAGCACGAGGGATTGCGGTCTCTCCGCCTCCGCGAGACAGCCCGAAACCCTAGTTTTGCCCCTTTATCTTCTCTCTTCCCCCCGGAGAGAGACAGTTTGCTGCCTTTCGAGGCCACCATTGCGCGACTTCCAAAGACGGCAAGACCACGCGGCAGCCGCATCGGCGCGGTGTGGTGATCTGGGCCGGGCTAATCGGCTCCAGCTCCAGTATCAAAGTGGGCCTGGTTCTACGTGGGCGGCAGTTTTAGCCCATCTGTACTTGTAAATCACCTGGGTCATCGTGTGCTCGGCCAATCTTGTCTCCAATGAAGCAGGGGCAATGAAATAAGTCCACTAACCGTTCCTCAACTTTACGTCGAGTTTGACTGACATCTCTTATTCTCAATAGCAGAAATCTTCACCCCTAAACTATATAAAACCGTGCAACCTCGATCCCATGGCAGTATCAGCAGCTAGTTTCACTAATGTAACATCCTATTCAGCAAAAAAAAACATATGAGCCCATATGTAAGTGAAAAGAAAAAATATAGATGATACCCACATGTCAGCGCCCACTTTTTCATCTTCTCCTTATCCCAAACCATGCAGGCCAGGTCAAAGGATCGATGGCGCTGGGTGGAGGCGGCAGCCTCAAATCTGCGAGGGGGCGGGCCGGTGGAGAGGATGTTGACGAAACACCCTTGAGCTCGCAAGGTGTTCGACAAAATGCAATCAAAACAGAGTGGATGTGAGAGGACTTTATGTGCTGCTAAAAAACTTGTAGCGTTTTCTGATGCATTTAGGAGCTTAAATAGCAAATGCAAATACATGTCTCGGTAGCTTCCTACAGAATCGTGCCATCCAACGATCGAAGCTCTTCGCCATGCGTTCCTACAACTCCGGCACACTCCCCATGACTTCCGACTGGGCCGCGCCATCCCACGGCCGAAGACATGCAGGAACACGCACTCCCTAAGACACGGACGCATGAACACCGCATGCGCCAGTACACGGTACATGCACACGGACACCACAAAGTCAATGTCGTGTGCCCAAGAGAAAAGGTTTGTTCGTTTGGGTGAGTTGGGAAGATATCCCTCCGTACGAAAAACGGAACGACTCATTAGCACATGATTAATTAAGTATTTACTAATTTTTTTAAAAAAATAGATTAATATGATTTTTTAAAACAACTTTCGTATAGAAAATTTTTGCAAAAAACACACCGTTTAGCCGTTTGAAAAACGTGCGCGTGAAAAAAAGAGAGATGTGAGTTGGAAAAGTTGGGTGAAGAAATCACCCTAAGTAGAGAATGTAGCGCTAGGATTAATTCAACATTTCCTCCCTAATTCTTGACGCCATCACCAGTGAGATTGACGATGTCAATCCCAGCACACAAATCCTAGAATCGAACACGCCCGTTCGACTTCGTCAGTACGTCCGCTAGCTCTCCTCCATGCGAACATAGTTGATGACGATTTTTCCCTCTTCAACGCACTTCTGGATGAAGTGATACTTGGTATCGATGTGCTTGCTCCGATTATGGAAGACGGGGTTCTTGGACATTGAGATGGTGGAATTGTTGTCCACCTTGATTTCTGACGCTCCAGACTTTTGAGTCGAGCAGATCGCTTAAGAGCCGAGCTAGCCAGATCGCTTGACAGGCTGCAGCCGTCGCGGCGATGTACTCTGCTTCGCACGACGACAACGCCACCACCTTCTGCTTAGCCAATTGCTAGCAGATGGGACTTGACCTGAGGAAGAAGGGGATGCTCCTGGTGCTCCAGTGCGTGTCCAAGTCATCGGCCATGTCGCTGTCACTGTAGTCATGGAGAATTGGTCGGCCTTCTTCCTCCTTGGCATAATGGACACCGTGTTGTCGCGTTCCGGCAATGTACCGGAGAATGTGCTTCACCACCACTTGATGATCTTCGTGTGACTCCTTGTTGACGAAAATTCGCGCCTGGCCGATGGTGCCAAATCTATGTTACACGAACTGTTTTGACAAACATAATGGCCTAGGAGATCTGCTTAGCTCCAGTGCAGGTCCTAAATTTTGATGAGATGCGAGTATGCCAGTCAGTTTGATCCTGCAACTGACAAGATATATGGATTGACAATCAAAGAGTTGATCGGCTAATAAGCCGATGTAATGATACTAGTCGATATCGATAGAGTTTTAAGCAATCGGCTATATATCCGATGTAGATTCTGACACTTGAATAAATAATGATATAAAGGCAATCGGCTAATGACAATGTAATCCAATAGAAATCAATCAGCCCATAATGATATGATAGAATAAATGATGATCCGATAATTAAAACATACATCGGCTAGAAATCCGATGTCATTAGATCCAAATGATTAAGTGATCAATGAAACCTTTGCAACAATCGACTAAAATTAACTTGTATATAATCCTTATAAGCCGATATAACACTTAAATACTATTTAAATAACTCGTCGGCTGAAACCCCGATGAAACAATGATTGATGCCTACTGACTTAAATAAATCTAACTTACAACCACAACCTCATAAGTCGGATCTAACCGATACAGCATAAGGTTGATAATTGCTTAATAGATTTAAATCAGCCAATATGACACCGATCAAAGTGGTCATGTATTAAATTTAACCAAGACAGTAAAACCATCAAAGAGAAATTTAACACATTAGATAAGATCGGTTAACCCTCCGATAAAACATTAGTATAAACCTATCGGCTTAATAAGACTTAGATTATCAATAACAATTTAGTAGGTCGGACCTAACCGATCCAGCACGAAACTGTATATAATAATATAATACTCAATGATCCGATAAATCTGTCTAATGTGATGGATATAACAAATCTATCTAAAGCAACATTATGTTTAAAGAAACATCAAATTGATCAGAATATCGGACCTAACTGAGAAAGTCCTAACTAAGCCAATGTGACTATAAACAGTAATGAAATTAAAGATAAAGATGATATACTAGATAGGCAACACTTATGTTGGCCCGATTAGAATATCATACTTAACCGAGAAAGTCCTAACCACGCCAGCGCAAGCGAAGATGACGGAACTCACTTGTTACCGGACGTCGAACTCAATCGGTGAAGCCCATGCGCGAAAACAAGAACTCATCGAAATAAAATCTCATAAGAGGGTGGCAATGTGCTAAAAGTAGATATATTGATCTATGGAAATAAGTTATAGGGACCTTGGGTGTACATATTTATATTCATAGGCAGATAAGAGTCCTGATTGGACACCACACAAACTTTCCTAACGATAAAAGAAAAAACATAAGTCCTGATCGGATACTAAACAAAACTTTCTAAAGATAAATCTTGCCTAATTAATAGACAAATTAAGCTGCCATGTCGTGGTCTTCATAATTTCTTCTTGAACTCGGTCTCTTCTAGATAAGCTTTCCATCGGCTGATTGTGTTTTTTCCTTAACCAAATCCACTAAAGAATCTTACCAAATTTTGACATTAACACTCCTCCATGAACCGACTCAGGTAGCCCACCGCGTATGCGATGTTCGGCCACGTGTTTACCAAATAGCGCAGCCCACCGATGATGCTATGGTACTCCATCGCATTCACCAGGGGACAAGTACTCGCCTTACTCAGCTTCAGCCGCGCCTCCATCGATGTGGCACAGGGGTTACAATCCCCATGCTGCTCTTGTCGAGCAGCTTGTCGGCATACGTCGCCTGGCAGAGCGTGATGCCCGTCTTCGCCTGTTTCACCTCGAGACCAAGGTAATAAGAAAGAAGCCCGAGATCACTCATCTTGTAGATTAGGCACATCTCCTTCTTTAACTCGTCGATGTTGGCGTTGCTCGCGCCGGTGATGATCAAGTCGTCGACATAGACGCCAACGATCAGCTTCGAGCCGCCCTTGTCGTGCATGTACACGCATTCTCGGCAATGCTCTTCTGGAAACCAAGCGACAACAAAGTTGTCGTTGAGCTTGGCATTCCAGGCCCTGGGTGCTTGGCGAAGCCCATACAGAGCTTTTAGGAGGTGATACACCTTGTGTTCCTATCCCTCGACGATGAAACCCGATGGCTGTTGCACGTACACTTCGTTAGCGAGCTCCCCGTTCAAGAACGCACTCCTGACGTCCATGTGGTGGACGCCCTAGTCGGCGTGGGCAACGACGGCGAGTAGGAGTCTCACGGACTCCATACGTGCCATCGGTGCAAACACTTCCTCGAAGTCGATGTCGGCTTGCTGGACGTAGCCCTTGACAGCGAGGCATGCTATGTACTTGGCGATGGCACCGCACTCATTGTGTTTCACCTTGAACACACAATTGAGACCAATCGGGCACTGGGACAGCAACGGATCGACGAGGTCCCATATTCGATTCTCGTTGATGGCGTCCATCTCCTCCATCATAGTGTGTCACCAACTTTGATGCTACTCCGCCTCACTGAAAGAGGACAGCTTCTCAGCTAACACGAAGTGTAGCTCACTAGCGTCTAGCTCGTGGGGTGCGAGGCCCAACGTATGCACGTGTCCGAGGATGTTGTCAATGGTGCGGTATCGCTGTGGGGCATCATCGTCGTGGTCGACATCCAGGATGTAGCTTATGTTACTTGGGGACGACACTATTTCTTGTGGTGTCGCTGGCGTGTTCAGTGTTGCGCCCGTCAGTGTGGCCGACGCAGGAGATGGTGGCCACATGGGTGCTACAGTGGATATCAACGTCATGGACGTCGAGATTGTCATTGACGCGCCTCCCTGCTCCAGCCTTGGGGCCGTGACCTCGATCGGCACCACCGTGTACTCCACAGTGAAGTCCATGGCATCGTCCGTGCTCTCGCCACCACTGCAGGTGCCCCAGTCCCAACTGGTCGCCTGGCCGCTTCGTCAAACATGGTGTCTCATGTGACATGGATGCGTTTGGAGCTAGGGCCATACACTCAGTATGCCTTGGAACCAGACTCATAGGTTAGCCCAAGAAGATCATCGGCTAGCTCCTCTCGTCGAGTTTCTTTAGGTTTGGCTTGGTGTTCTTGACGTCAGCGACACAATCTCACGTGTGCAGGCAGTGGACCGCTAGCTTGGCGCCGTGCCAAGATTCGTACGGTGTCTTGCCATCAAGGCACTGCGTCAGTGCACACTTGAGGAGGAAGATAGCCGTCGAGATTGCCTTTCCCCAAAACCGGGCAAGGAGCCCTTCGCCTTCATCATGGAGCGGGCCATGCCAACCACCGTCTGGTTGCGGTGTTCGACGACGTCGTTCTGCTGCAGTGAGTACGGTGCAGTGAGGTGACGCTGGACGTCGCGGTCTATGTAGCACGTCCCAAACTCGATGAAGATGAACTCACCATCGTAGTCAGTCCTGAGAACCTTCAGCTTGAAGCCGGACTCCAATTCTGCCATAGCCTAGAAGCGTCTGATTGTTGCCAGTGCCTAATCCTTGCTTGCCAGGAGAGTGAGCCACATGTAGCGGCTCACATCATCAATTAGCAACAAGTAGTGATTCCCGCTAGACATCGTAGGCGAGATCAGCCTACATAGGTCTCCATGTACCAGATCGAGCAGTTGTTCAGCGAAATGTGTGGCTTCTGCAAGGAACGGGGCCCGACGTTGCTTGCTGACGAGGCAGCTGTCACAGACTTGATCGACGTGATCGATGTCCTCTCACCATGTCACCTTGTACCAATTTCCTTAGTGATTGAAAACTAAGGTGCACATACCTTGCATGCCATCACCACACCTCATTGGAGCTACGGGCGGAGAGGCAGATCGGGCGCATGACGTTGGTCTGGATAGAGTACAATGGTTGTTGGAGCGAGGACTCCTTGCCAGCAAACACCGATCATGGTCCTAGATCCGCATGAACCCGCCACGAACCAAAGCTTCGCAACCGTTCTTGTCAAGTTGCCCGATACTGACGAGATTCGCGGTGAGGCGGGGGATGTAGTACATGCCCGTCAACCCGCGGTGTTTGTTGTTCTTGCAGGCGAAGAGGATGGAGCCATAGCCCTCAATGTTGACAATGGAGTCATCGCTGAACTTGACGGTGCCCACCACTGCCGTGTCGAGCTTGGTGAAGACAGAGTAGACACCGATCATGTGATTAGTGGCACCAACGCCCGGCCGATGGTGCCAAATCTGTGTTGACACGAACTATGTTGACAAACACAATAGCCTGAGAGATCTGCTTAGCTCTAGTGTAGGTCCTAAACTTTGATGAGATGCGGGCGTACTAGTCAGTTTGATCCTACAACTGACAAGATATTTAAATTGACCATTAAACGGCCGATCGGCTAACAAGCCAATGTAGTGATACTAGCCGATGTCGATAGAGTTTTGAGCAATCGACTATATGTCCGATGTAGATTCTAACACTTGAATAAATAATAATATAAAAGCAATCGGCTGATGATAATTTAATCCAACAGAAATCAATCAGTCAATAATGGTGTGATAGAATAAATGATGATCCGATAATTAAAGCATACATCGGCTAGAAATCCGATATCATTAAGTCCAAATGATTAGGTGATCAATGAAATTTTGGGTGCAATCGGCTAAAACCAACTTGTATATAATCCTTATAAGCCGATGCAACACTTAAACAATATTTAGATAACTCATCAGCTGAAACCCCAATGAAACAATGATTGATGCCTACTGACTTAAATAAATCTAACTTATAGCCACAACCTCATAGGTCGGATCTAACTGATACAGCATAAGATTGATAATTGTCTGATGGATTTAAACCAGCCGATATGACACTAATCAAAGTGGTCATGTATTAAATTTAACCAAGACAGTAAAACCATCAAAGAGAAATTTAACACATCAGATAAGATCGGCTAACCCTCCAATAAAACATTAGCATAAACCTATCGGCTTAACAAGACTTAGACTATCAATAACAATTTAGTAGGTCACGGATATTGAGGAGCGTCTTGATCAAGATTGCTATCTAGGAGAGATGCTCCGACACAACATTCAATAGCTTAGTTACAACATCTACCTTGGGGAGATCGCCTCCAAAGGTACGGAATCTATTGGCGAGGCCGGTGAGGCGGATAGAGAAGTCAACGACATTCTCACCTTCCTTGAACCTTGCATCGGCGAATTATCAGCGCAACAGCTGCTCGTTCGTCACCCATACGCATTGTGTGCCGATGCGAACCGTTTTGATCACCTCTCACGCGGATTGTGCCGCGCGCTTGGTGGAGAGGGAGCACAGCATCTCCAGTAGCATGACGCACAGTATCACGACCAGCGCCAACCTATCGTCGTAGTACTCAATCTCCTCATCTTCGTACGGCCCCACGGCGTGCCAGAGTCCTTGCGCATGCAGGTTCACCGTCATGAGGAATGCCCACTCCTCGTAGTTGGTCCTCGTCGGGACTGGGTATTGGACGAAGGTGCTCGACTCCTTGACGATGCGCGGCAGGATGCCCTCAGGCTGTCCCTCGCCGCGTCCGTGCCCGCGGCACAGTGACGGGGACTCTGTAGGTCCGCGGCATGGTGGTGTGCTTGATGGGCGAGATGACGGAGTACATGACGTCCGTGGCAGAGTGTGCGACTGCTGCAGTGGTGGTGATCACTGCGACATGGAACCAAGGATCCAACGAGGCTTTGATACCAATCGTTGGCGAAACACCTTGAGCTCGCAAGGTGTTTGACAAAATGCAGTCAATACAGAGTGGATGCGAGAGGCTTTTTTGTGCTGCTGAAAAATTTTCTGATGCATTTAGGAACTTAAACAGCATATGCAAATACATGTCTCGGTAGCTTCCTACAGGATCGTGCCATCCCATGATCGAAGCTCTCCGCCATGCGTTCCTACAACTCCGGCGCACTCGCCATGACTTCCGACTAGGCTGCGTCATCCCACGGCCGAAGACATGCAGGCACACGCACTTCCTAAGACTCGGACTCACTCACGCATGAACACCGCATGCGCCAACACACGATACATGCACACGAACACCACAAGTCGATGTCGTGTGCCTAAAAGAACGAAGCAGAGAATGTGGCGCTAGTATTAGTTCAACAGAGGATGCGGCGGTGACTGCACTGCCCCGCTCCGCCCTAGAGCCTCTTGCTCCGCCTGCCCTGACGCCAGCACGTCATTCCCCGTGTCGAACTCAGGTGGCGGCGGCATCATCATCGACAAGCCGTCGTCTGTGCCAGGCGACGACGGCGTGACACGGCGGGATCCGGCCTTGCGACATACTCCGTGTAGTCGCTAAACGCCGTTTTCCCCGCCACCGTGAGCTTGGTGCCGACGACAAGCGTGATGACGACGAAGACCGTCGCCGTCTAGTACCACTCGATACTCTACAACATGAAGCAAACCCTCATTGCTTCCCAAGCTAGTTACAAGCTCGAGATGGGAGCTTACAAGACACTGCAGCAGCATCACCCCGGCGACGTCACCAGCTACTTCCTACCAAGAACTATTGTGACCTGGCTGTCCGTCGCCTACCTGTCCCTTGCCCTCCTCCACCTTCTCTGCTGCTCCCCTCCGGATGCCCACCAAGCCCGCCGGGTACGAGCTCCCATCGTTCGATGCAGCAACGTTCCTCACAGCGGCGAGAGGGAAGCACGTGGTGTTCGTCGATGACTCGATGGCGTGCAATGGCGGAGTCCCTCCTCTAACTCCTTGACCCCCGTTCCCATACGACCTCCTCGACCAGGACGCCAAGCACTACAAGCGGCAGTCCACACGGTGGTCTCCCGTCGCATGGTGTGACACTGTTCACCTACTGGGCACCATTCCTCGCCAGGTCTGGTGGCAAGCCGTTCAACTACAGCATGCCGTGCAACCTGCAGGGCGGCGCCGTCATCATTGCATCCTCTCCACCGACCCGCCCCCACGCGGATTTGAGGCTGCCGACTCCACCCTACGCCGTCGATCCGTCGGCCTCGCGTGCGTGGTTGGGGAAAAAGATAATAGGAAGAAGTGGGAGTTGACGAGTGGGCCCCATATATATTTTCTTCTCACTTATATGGGGGCCTGTACATTTTTTATTTTATTTTTGCTCACTAGGTGTTTTCGCAAAATACGTCATACACACGAAGGCTTGAAAGATCTACTTAGCTCCAGTGCAAGTCCTATCAATCAGGTTCACGGCGTGCTAGTTAGTTTGGTCCTGCAACTAACAAGAATAATAGAAAGAATTGAACCAGTGAATTAATTGGTCAATACTGATATAGCATGGTAGATGCAAGTTTGATGGTTAAAGCATACATCGGCTAGAAATCGAATGCTAGTTAGCCGATATGTCTAATAGCTAAATCTCATAATAATGATAACTCATCGGCTAGAACTCCGATGAAACATTGCATAAAAATCTATCAGCTTACTAGAACTAAACTTATTAACAACAATCTAATAGATCAGACCTGACCGAGACAGTATAAGATTGAAGATACAAACATGATGGATATATCGATCGATCTAAAATAGCAATGTGGTTAAAGAGATATCAACTTAGTTAGAATATCCAACGTAACCGAGAAAAGTCCTAATTAAGTCGATACGACTCTAAACAACGATGCAGTTAAAGATAAAACCAATTTATCAGATAGATAACGTTTACATCAACATGAATAGAATATTGGACCTAACCGAGAAAGACCTAGCCATGCCAGTTGACGGAGCGTGGGACTCCTCACCGGGAGACCGTGCAGGTCCCCCTTTGCCGGTTCGGCCGGGGATGCAAGGTCAGATTCTTAGCCCCTGATCTGAGGGATTTCAGCGAGAGAGAACGCGTGGACACAGGCGATTTAGACAGGTTCGGGCCGCTAAGAAGCGTAACACCCTACTCCTGTGTTTTGGTAGATCTGGGAATGTGAAAGAATCCAGAGAGTTCAGCCTCTAGAGCAAGTTCGCCAGAGTCTGATCCATCCTCCTTTTTCCTAGGCCTGAGCCTCCTTTTATATGGCAAGGGGCTACCACATGGGCCACAAGCTGCCTAAGAAAGAAAACATTCTTTTACAATTAGGGTTATCCTACTGCCGGAAGCAGTCTCTGACAGACGCCGCAGCACGCCTCTGCTCAGCCAGCCGGCCCATCCGGGAGACGCCCGTTTCAACCATCATTAAATGGCGGGCGACTTTCTCGTCTCGCCTGCGCTGGAATCTGGAATGCATCTGACCGGGACTGACATACCAACTCCGGGAGTTGGCACGCCAGCTCCGGCTAAGAGACGAGAGACAGAGGGCTCTCATCATTCTGACGGGACGGGGCGAGGCGTGCTGCAGGCCGCCTGGCGCCACCTAACCCGCGATCTGACCGGTCTGTGACCGGTCACTCGCTGTGACCGGTCACGGACCAGATAGGCATGCGCCACGCCGCATTAAATGCGGCGTAGTGCGCTCGTCTGAACCGCCTTAAATGCGGTTAGGTGAGCTCTGCCACGCTCACCTAACCTGCACGCGTGGCACCAAAACCACAGGGGGTCGGGGCGCCCCAGCCCTCGGGGCGGATTCGGGAGCGGCCCGACCCCGGGGGGAGACCGGGAGGGCAGCCGCCACGTCACCCTCGGGCCCGACCCCTCCGGGGGGAACGGGCCACGTGAATCACTGTGGCCGCCCTTCCCTTTGGACTCGACACCCCCGGTCCCATGTCACCGACAGTAGCCCCCGGCATTACGCCCGGGTGGCCCCACACCGGGGGGGCACCCAGGCTTGACGCCACCCCTCGGGCCCGATGACAGGTGGGACCGGCCCCACAGGCGGGCAGGACTCCTACGGTCGCGAGCCGCGCTTATCGACGTAGAATGCCGACCGACATTAATGAGCGGTCTCTTCGTAACCGCAACATTACTCGAGGCAGCGCGCGGATCGGGACACGTCGGTCCGTTTCGCCTAGGGATGTGATGATGGTGCTTTTTGCGGTAACTGAGCACGATTAATGCGCACACAATCTGCCCCTCCTCAATCGCCGCGGCAGCACGACTGCCGCGTGCGCCGCTAGCGGGCGAGTGGGGTTAGTGGAGGCGTGGGCGCGAGAAACGAGGGGGCAAGGTAGTGAGCGCGGGAAACGAGGAGCCGAGCGCGGCACAGGCAGGGGTATAAAAGGCGCCGAGGAAGGGATTCGCTTCCTTTCTCTCGCCACTTTTCCCTTGCCTCTGCCATCTGCGCTCTAGCTCTTCGTTTCTCTTGCCCCATTCTCGCCACACACACTCGTTCTCAAGCTCCCCCTCCACCGGCGCCATGGCGCGAAGCTCCGCACCGCTCGACGGCAGCGTGCTGCCGCCTTCCCGCATCACCAGCGAGAGGCAGGCCGGGCTGCCGCGCCGGTTCATGCCAGAATCTGGCACCGGCCAGGAGGTGGTCACGCTGGGCGAGGGACGCCCGACGCCGCACTACCCGGGGCGGTCCGTTTTCTTCCTCTCCTTCGCCATGGCGGGCCTGATCCCGCCATTCTCGACATTTTTTATGGATGTTCTGGAGTTCTACAATCTCCAGATGGCGCACCTCACCCCCAACGCGGTGATGACGCTGGCCATCTTCGCACACCTGTGCGAGATGTTCATCGGGGTGCGCCCATCCCTTCGGCAGTTTCGGTGGTTCTTCACCGTGCAGCCGGTATCGCCGCCGACAGTGGTCGGTGGCTGCTACTTCCAGCCGCGGGGGCAGGTGCTGAACCGCTACATCCCGTGTGTCCTTCGCAAGAAGTGGGACGACTGGAAGAGCGATTGGTTCTACACCCCCCTCACCAACGAAGCGCGCCTCCGACTCCCGAGCCAGCCCCCCAGCGCAGGCGCCTAGCTGGCGGGCGACAGTAGATCTGGTGGACGGCTACGATGCCGTCCTGGACCGCCTGGCGGGCCTGCGAAACCAGGGGTTCACGGGGGCCATGGTGTTCGGTGACTACCTCCGCCGCCGGATCGCGCCGCTCCAACGACGCGCCCGGGGCGCCTGGGAGTACACCGGGACCGAGGACCTCCTGAGGACCCACCAGGGGCACAAGTGGGACTGGGACCCCGAGGATTTCAGGATGGTGGTTCAACGGGTGCTAAACCTTAGCTCCGTGGAATCATCCCCATCCCTCAAGGGATCCTCCCCTCTACTGCGATCCGGAGTGCGCCAACATCCTGGCCATCATACAGATGGTCGGGGCGTCGGGGGAGCGGGCCCCCCGAGGCCATGATGGCGCGGCCGGCAGCCGCAGAGGGGATCAATCTACCCCCGGAGGGGGCCATGCTTCTGGGCCCCGCGGCGGGGGCCCGGGGGCAGCCGCCCCGCCGACGCCAAGGGGAAGAGGAAGCAGGTGGCGACCCCTCCTCCATCTCCTCCCCGAGGGGGCGGGGCGGTGCGCGTCAGCAGCAGGCGCCCGGAGGGCGCCGTACCGACGCCTCAGCCCGAGGGGGAGCGGAAGAAAAAGCGGCTCCGCAAGATGGGAGAGACCGAGCCGTGCAGGGGGAGCCTCATCACGCCCCCGAAGTGGTCATTCAGCCGGCCACCCCGCAGGTTCGATCTCCCGCCCGTAGCAGCCACATTCTTACTCCCAAACTCCCAAGGCAAGTCTTTACTTACCTCTTTTTTGCTTCTTGTTTTTCTTCTGCCTCAGCGAGATCCCGTCCCGCCCCACACGCCACCCCAAGACCGGCTGGCCCGAGGCCGGGGAGACAGCGACCGCGGAGGCCCGGAGGCGGGAGGCCGATCTGCAGAAGGCTGCAGGCCGTCTCCGGGAAGCCCAAGAGGCTGCCATGGAGGCTGCCCGGGTCCGCCAGGCCGAGAAGGCCGCTCGGGAGGAGGCCAGGGTCCGTCGGGCCGAGGAGGCTGCCCGGCAGGCAGAGGCGACGCGCGCGCACGAGGCGCGGGCGGCCGAGGCTGTCGCCCAGGTCCCTGACCCGACCGCACCCGAGGCGGAGGCCACCCCCGAGGCCGCCCGCGGCGATGCCGAGGGGACGCACTCGGGGCCCGACGCCCCGGGCGACGCTCCGGACGAGCCGGCTTCAGGAGAGGCCCCCGAGGCCAGCGCGCCGATCGGCGAGCCGAGCCGCGCTACACCACCACCGAGGTGGCCCTCCCCTCTTCCTTCCACCGCCCCGCTGAGCGCGGAGCCCCTCCTATAGGCCCTTGGCACAGCAAACAGCACGGTGCTAGACGGGCTAAGCGCCCAGATGGAGGCCCTGCAGGCGGAGCGGGCAGAGATCGACGCGGCGTGGGCGCGCGTCGAGGAGGGACAGCGCTCCGTGGAGGCCATGGTGGAGGCGGGCCGTAAGGCGCACCACCTACACACCTCGCAACTCGAGGCTCGTCGCAGGAGCCTGGCGGAGATCGCCAGGGAGGTGGAGGAGGAGCGGGAGGCTGCCCTCATCGCCACCGCCGTGCTCGACGGGGCGCGGGATGACCTCCGCCTCCAATACGGGAGCCGGGTGGCGGAGCTGGAGGGGAAACTCGACGCCGCCCGGGGAGTTCTCGACGCCGCCGCTGCCCAGGAGCGGCGGGCGGCGGAGATCGACGCGGCGACCCACCAGCGCGAGGAGGCCCTTGAGGCCCGCACCATGGCACTGGAGGAGCGGCTCACCGTGTTCAGGGGGCGGGCCTCGCGCTTGCTCGCACAGGAGGCCGCCGTGCGCCGGCGGGCCGAAGCCCTCGACCTCCGCGCCCGGGAGCTGGAGGCACTGGAGGAGCGCGCCCGCGCCCTGGACGCGAAGGAGGCGGCGCTGGCGGACCGCGAGGCCGCCGCCGCCAGACGGGAGGCGACGCTGGCGGCGCACGAGGCCGCCTCCGCCGAGCAGGAGTCCGCACTCCGCCTACGCGAAGACGCGCTCGCCGAGCGGGGGCGAGCCCTCGAGGAGGCCGAGGCCGCAGCGTAGCGGCTGGCGGACAGCCTGTTCCTCCGCGAGGCGGCGTGGGTCGGAGCTAGTGACTGGGGAGATCCGCATGTCGAGACTGGCCAGGCCAGGAGCGCAGTGACCGAGGGTTAGGGGGACCCGATTGTGGGCCATTGCCGATTCCCCCCCGGAGTTCACCGCGCCCTGGGGCACGGCTCGGTTCTGGGCCCCGTTTGGCGATTTTAGACGACCCGGGCCGCCGAGGGCAAGGTTGAGCACGAGCAGACTGACTCAAGTCAAGACTTTTCAAAAGGAAACGACAACACAGACACGGTCCTTAGGAAATCGAAAATGCTTGTTATTGAAATGCTAGGAAATGAATTAAACAAGTATGTGCATGTGGTAGCCCCCGGCCAACCCTGCGTGCCCGAGGGGGGCGCGAGGTTGGCCCAAGCTCGAGGTACGACACCCGACCCCCTTATAGGTAGAAGCGGCGAAGATGCTCGATGTTTCACGGGTTAGGCAGCTCTGTGCCGTCGCCCGTGGCCAATCGAACCGAGCCCGACCGGGGGACGCCGATCAATCGATACGGACCCTCCCACATTGGTGAGAGTTTGCTCAGTCCAGCACGCGTTTGGACGCGGCGTAGGACGAGATTGTCGACGTAGAGTGATCGGGCCCGGACGTGGCGCTGATGGTAGCGCCGCAGGCTCTGCTCGTAGCGCGCGGCTCGGAGGGCCGCGCGCCGCCTTCGCTCTTCCAGGTAGTCGAGGTCGTCTCGACGAAGCTGATCTTGATCAGCCTCGCAATACATGGTGGCCCGAGGGGACCTCAAGGTGAGCTCGGATGGGAGGACCGCTTCCGCGCCGTAGACGAGGAAGAAAGACGTTTCCCCGGTCGCTCGGCTTGGAGTGGTTCGGTTCGCCCAGAGCACCGCTGGCAGCTCCTCGATCCACGAGTCGCCATGCTTCTTGAGGATGTTGAAGGTCTTAGTCTTGAGGCCCTTGAGGATTTCCGCATTGGCGCGCTCCACCTGGTCGTTGCTTTTGGGGTGGGCGGGTGAGACGAAGCAGAGCTTAATGCCCATGTCTTCGCAGTAGTCGCTGAAGAGTTCACTGGTGAACTGGGTGCCATTGTCCGTAATGATACGGTTAGGTACCCCAAACCGAGCAGTGATGCCCCTGATGAATTTTAGCGCCGAGTGCTTGTCGATCTTGATGACCGGATAAGCCTCGGGCCACTTAGTGAACTTGTCGATTGCGACATACAGATACTCGAACCCGCCCGGGGCCCTCCTGAAGGGACCCAGGATGTCCAGCCCCAGACCGCAAATGGCCATGAAAGAGGTATGGTTTGCAGGGCCTAAGCCGGCTGATGCGTTTGTTTGGCATGAAACTGGCACGCCCTGCATCGTCGGACCAGGTCAACTGCGTCGTGTAGCGCCGTCGGCCAATAGAAACCCTGGCGAAAGGCCTTGCCAACCAAGGTGCGCGAGGCGGAATGAGCTCTGCACTCGCCTTCATGGACATCGGCAAGAAGCTCGACGCCTTGTTCCCGAGGAATGCACTTCAGGAGGACTCCGTTAGCCCCGCGCCGGTAGAGGGTCCCTTCCACCAGTACGTAGCGCTTGGAGATGCGATGGACGCATTCACTCCCTTCGCGGTCCTCGGGTAGAGTCTTATCTGTGAGGAACGCCTGGATCTCTGTCATCCAAGCAATCAATCTTGAGGGGCTGGGGTCGGCCCCCCGGGTCCCGAGGCCTGGACTCCGACGGGCCTCGGGGAACGCTCAGGCGCGTCCGTCTCCCTGGGGGATCGGGTCGCGCCGACGGCTGGGCAAGCCTTTCTTCAAAGGCACCCGGTGGGGTCGGGGCTCGCGATGAAGCGAGCCTTGAGAGCTCATCGGCGACCGCGTTATCCCGTCTGGGCACGTGCCGGAGTTCTATCCCGTCGAAATGGCGCTCCATACGCCGCACCTCGCGGACGTAGGCATCCATCTGCGGGTCGGAGCACCGGTACTCCTTGGAGACCTGGTTAACGACCAACTGGGAGTCGCCTAGAACTAGGAGGCGGCGGATCCCCATTCCGGCCGCCACTCTGAGTCCCGCAAGGAGTCCCTCGTACTCCGCCATATTGTTGGTTGCCCGGAAATCTAGGCGAACCAGATATCTGAGGACGCTCCGCTTGGCGAGGTCAAGGTGACCCCCGCGCCGGTGCCCTGAAGGGCCAGGGAGCCGTCGAACTGCATCACCCAGTAGGCGGCGTGAGGCAGCTGCGAGGGGCTCATGTTGGCCTCGGGAGCAGAGACGGGCTCGGGAACCGGGGTCCACTCTGCCACAAAGTCGGCGAGGGCCTGACTCTTGATCGCGTGGCGTGGCTCAAAGCGCAAGTCGAACTCGGAGAGTTCGATTGCCCATTTTACCACCCGTCCGGTACCCTCTCGGTTGTGCAAGATTTGGCCGAGGGGGTAGGACGTGACCACCATAACCCGATGCGCCTGGAAATAATGGCGCAGCTTCCTCAAGGCCATCAGAATCGCGTAGAGCATCTTCTGGGCCTGAGGGTATCGGGTCTTGGCGTCCCGCAGCGCCTCACTAACGAAGTAGACGGGTCGTTGCACCTTTCGGCGGGGCCTGTCCTCTTCGTTGAGGGCACCGTTCTCGGGGCGCTCATCGTCCGAGGAGCCTTGCCAGGCCCACTCGGCATCTGTGCCGACGACCTCGAGGTCGGAGGGCGACGGGCGCGGCCTTCCCGCAGTGGCCAGAGGGCCACATCCAGTCGTCAGGGGCCTTAGGCCGCCGTCCGGCTCGGGGGCCTCTCCTCCCTGCTCTCTCCCGGGTCGGGTCGACACAGGGTGGGGGCGCACGGATCGAGCACTGTCCTCGTCGCGCTCCACAACCAATGCCGCGCTAACTACCTGCGGGGTTGCCGCCAAGTAGAGCAGCAACGGCTCATCTGGCTCCGGGGCGACCAAGATCGGGGGAGAACTGAGGTATGCCTTCAACTGAGTGAGGGCCCGCTCAACCTCCTCCGTCCAGGTAAACGGCCCGGAGTGTTTGAGGAGCTTAAATAGGGGGAGCGCCTTCTCTCCCAGCCTCGATATGAATCGGCTTAAGGCAGCCATGCATCCGGTGACGCATTGCACGTCCTTAAGCTTGCTGGGAGGGCACATCCGCTCTATAGCCCGTATCTTCTCGGGGTTGGCCTCAATGCCTCGGGCACAGATCAAGAACCCGAGAAGCTTGCCCGTCGGCACACCGAACACGCACTTTTCGGGGTTCAGCTTTATGCGGGCGGAGCGGAGATTTTCGAAAGTCTCCGCTAAATCTGAAAGTAAGGTCTCTTGGTTGCGCGTTTTTACAACCAAGTCATCGACATAGGCCTCAACATTGCGTCCTATCTGGCTACCCAAAGAAATACGAGTAGTACGCTGAAAAGTAGGACCTGCATTCTTTAACCCGAAGGGCATGGTTGTATAACAATAAGTTCCTACAGGGGTAACGAATGCAGTTTTTTCCTCATCCTCCCTAACCATGTGAATCTGATGATAACCTGAGTATGCATCTAGAAAGCACAAAAGGTCGCACCCCGCAGTGCAGTCGACAATTTGATCTATGCGTGGCAGGGGATAAGGGTCCTTAGGACATGCCTTGTTGAGGTCGGTGTAGTCGATGCACATCCGAAGCTTGCCGTTCGCCTTGGGGACGACGACCGGGTTCGCGAGCCACTCCAGATGGATGACCTCACGGATGAATCCGGCCTCCAGAAGCCGCGCCACCTCCTCGCGGATGAAGGCTTGGCGTTCCGGGGCCTGCCGCCGTACCTTCTGCCGGACGGGCCTTGCGCCCGGCCGCACGGCAAGACGGTGCTCAATCACCTCCCTAGGACCCCGGGCATGTCCGCCGGTCTCCAAGCGAAGACGTCGGCGTTTGCCCGCAGGAAGGAGACGAGCGCGTCTTCCTATTTGTTGTCCAAGAGACCACCGATCCGGTTGGTCTTGGACGGGCCGTTGCCCAGGGCGACCTCCTTCACCGGGACCTCGCCGCCTGAGGCCGTCCGCTGCCTCAGGGCGGGCGAGGTGGAGGTGCTGAGCCTCTCGTCGCTACCCGCGGGCTTGGACACCGCAGCGAGGCGGTCCGCACGTTGCTCCATACAAGCGAGCACGACTTTGAGGTCGCCGTGGACGGTGATGGGGCCACTGGGGCCCGGCATCTTCATCTGGAGATAGGCGTAGTGGGTAGCCGCCATGAACTTCACCAACGCGGGCCTTCCCAGGACCGCGTTGTAGGGCAGACTGAGGTCCGCCACATCAAAGTCCACCCGCTCGGTGCGGAAGTTGGCGGGACCACCGAAGGTGACCGGGAGGTCGATGTGACCTAGCGGCCAGGTGTGCCCCGGCGTCACGCCGATGATCGGCTGGGACGGCCGGAGCACCATCCCCGGAGCCTTGATAGCATCAAAGGTCGCGGGGGAGAGGATGTTGAGGGCTGCCCCCCCGTCTATCAGGACGCGCCCCAACTTCACATTGCAGATGGTGGGGGAAACCACCATCGCGATCTACCCTCCCCGGGCAACGCACGGCGGGTGGTCGGTCTGGTCAAAGGTGAGGGCGACCTCCGACCAACGCGCCCGCCGCGTCACCTCATGAGTATGGGCCGCGGCCAGAAGCTCTCGCTTCATGGCCTTGAGGCTCCGGCGAGAAGCATGAGCGCACGCTCCCCCATCAACGGTGGCGACGGTGGCCTCGGGCTCCTGAAAGCCCAGATCATCGTCGCCATCGTCGATGTCCTCGGCGGGGGCCTTCTGCCTGGCCTCACTTCGCCAGTTGCCGGTGGGAGTCGCCGGGGCCTTGCCCTCACGGCACTCCTGCCTCTTCTCCTCCTCCCACTTCCTCGTCCGCTCGGCCAAGCTTTTGACCGCGCGGCAGTCTACGAGGTCGTGGAGGGAGGTGTTGTGGACGGTGCACCATCTGCCGCCCGGGCGCTCCCTGCCAGGAGCGCCAACCTCCTTCTTTTTGTCGCCCGCGGGCCTCCCCTTTCGGGGGGCCTGTGAAGCGCCCTCGATGGCGAGGACGTGACCCTCGTCGTCGGAACGGGCCGACCTCTTCTTCCTCCTCCTGTCCCGCCGCCTCGAACGAGCGGCGGACTCAGGGGCAGCCGGAGCCGCCGCTCCAGAGCCGGAGGAGTTCCAGGTCCAGGCCTCCTCCTTGCGAGCCATGCAGTCCGCGAGCTCAAAAAGCTGCGCGGTGGTCTGGGGCTCCTTGGAGGCGAACTTCTCGAGCATGCGGTTGTGCCGCACGCCTCCCCTGAATGCGTAGATCACCGCATGTGCAGGGATGCATGGTATGGTATTGCGGACTTGAGAGAACCGCTGGATGTACGAGCGGAGAGACTCATCGTCCCTCCGCTGTACCGCGTGCAAGTCCGTCTCTTCGCCTAGGCGCGGATATGTGCCCTGGAAGTTCGTAGTGAACTGCTGGCACAGATCCTTCCAGGAGTGGACCGATGCGGGTGGTAAATTCATTAGCCAGCCCCACGCCTAGCCCTTCAGGGCCATGGGAAAGAAATTCGCCATGACCCTGTCGTCACCCCCCGCGGCTTCTATCCCAGTCGTGTAGATCTGGAGAAACTCTGCGGGGTTGACGCTTCCGTCATATTTTTTGGTGATGGTGGGCCGGAACCTTGGGGGCCAACGGACATTCCGAAGGCTCGCCACGAAGGCTCGACAGCCAGCACCACCAACCGGGGACACGGGGGGCCGGCCCCCGTGACCGGAACGGAGCGGCACTCCAGAAGAGGAGGCGCCTTCCGTTGCATGGGCGGCGCGACGAGCGTCGCGCCGGCGCTCGATATCGAGCCGGGCATCTGGCCCCCCATGCATATCTTCTTGGGTCGGAGGCGTTGATGAGGGAACCGCGGACGAACGGCGTGTGTCGGCCATCGTCCGCCGTGCCCTCCGCCTCGACGACATAGAGCCGGTGGCGGCAGCGCTAGAGGTCCCGGTGGCGGAGGACCGCCTGCCGGCGCCTAGGCGCTGCTGCGCCGTCATGGCCAAGTTGGCCACGTCATCCAGCCAGCGTTGAGCTGGGGTCTCTGGATCGGGGACGACGGGCGGGTGACGCAAGAGCACGCCCGCAGCCTGGAGCATGCCCTGGGGCGTGCCGCCATCGCCGTAAGTGAGGCGACGGCGCACTCCGCCTCGCCGTCCTCCTCCATCGCCTACGAGCGACGAGGTCGCGGATCCCTCGAATCCCTCAAGCGCCTTCCCACGCCCAAGATTCCAGCGGGAGGGGGACGACGGGGTGCGAGCCCGATGGCGCGGGTTCTGCTCCCCGCCATCACCGCTGGCACTCAAAGAGGGGTTGTACGCCACTGCCTCTTCGGCCATAGGGCTGACCTGGCGAAGCTTGGCGCACACGGAAGGAGATGGGGGCTCAGAAAAAAACACGCGCACCCCCTACCTGGCGCGCTAGATGACAGAGCGTGGGACTCCTCACCGGGAGACCATGCAGGTCCCCCTTTGCCGGTTCGGCCGGGGGTGCAAGGTCAGATTCTTAGCCCCTGATCTGAGGGATTTCAGCGAGAGAGAACGCGTGGACACAGGCGATTTAGACAGGTTCGGGCCGCTAAGAAGCGTAACACCCTACTCCTGTGTTCTGGTAGATCTGGGAATGTGAAAGAATCTAGAGAGTTCGGCCTCTAGAGCAAGTTCGCCAGAGTCTGATCCATCCTCCTCTTTCCTAGGCCTGGGCCTCCTTTTATATGGCAAGGGGCTACCACATGGGCCACAAGTTGCCTAAGAAAGAAAACATTCTTTTACAATTAGGGCTATCCTACTGCCGGAAGCAGCCTCTGACAGACGCCGCAGCACGCCTCTGCTCAGCCAGCCAGCCCATCCGGGGGACGCCCGTTTCAACCATCATTAAATGGCGGGCGACTTTCTCGTCTCGCCTGCGCCGGAATCTGGAATGCATCTGACCGGGACTGACATACCAACTCCGGGAGTTGGCACGCCAGCTCCGGCTGAGAGACGAGAGACAGAGGGCTCTCATCATTCTGACGGGACGGGGCGAGGCGTGCTGCAGGCCGCCTGGCGCCACCTAACCCGCGATCTGACCGGTCTGTGACCGGTCACTCGCTGTGACCGGTCACGGACCGGATAGGCATACGCCACGCCGCATTAAATGCGGCGTAATGCACTCGTCTGAACCGCCTTAAATGCGGTTAGGTGAGCTCTGCCACGCTCACCTAACCTGCACGCGTGGCACCAAAACCACAGGGGGTCGGCGCGCCCCAGCCCTCAGGGCGGATTCGGAAGCGACCCGACCCCGGGGGGAGACCGGGAGGGCAGCCGCCACGTCACCCTCGGGCCCGACCCCTCCGGAGGGAACGGGCCACGTGGATCACTGTGGCCGCCCTTCCCTTTGGACTCGACACCCCCGGTCCCATGTCACCGACACCAGTAGAAGCGAAGTTGACGGAGCTTACTTCTTCGTCGGAGATCAAAATGATGGAGCACAACTTGAAACTAAGAACTCGCTGAAATAAAAGTTAGTGATGCGCCTAAAGTAATTGTATTGATCTATGGAGATAATTTACAAAGACTCCAGCTGTACATATTTATACCCTTGAGTTGATACTAATTTTGATCAGACACGAGATAAGACTCCTAAAAAGAAAAGGAAAATAACTAATCATGCCTATTTAAGAGATATACTAAAAATATGAAACTGCCTTTGTCGTGGTCTTCACGATTCCTCTTTGAATTCATCTTGATCTGGATAAAACAGCTTGATCTGGATAAAACTTCTATCTACCAATCAGCTTCTTTCCTTAATCGAATTGACTTCTTTCCTTAACCGAATTCACTGAAGAACCGTACCAAATTTTGACGTTAACACTAGAATGCCATGTCAATGAAACCAGCTGCTAATACTGCCATGGGACCGATGTAGCATTGTTTTGTATAGTTTAGGGGTAAAGATTTCTGGTATTGGGGATAAGGAATGTCAATCAAACTCAGTTTAAAGTTGAGATACGACAAGTGGACTTATTCCTTTTCCCTACCAGCGGTTATCACAGGCGGGGCACTGTAGGGAAAACCACGGGTAGAGTTTGATGAATTTTGTTTAAACTTAAATTTAAAGAAAGTAATATTTTTTTGAAATAAAATCTATAATTATTGCCTAATTGCGAATGAAGTCTTCGTCGGATGGTGAACAGTTTGGTTTTAGTCTACTAGGTGTTAGTAGTCTTTAGTTTTCTGTAATGTTTTTTCCCCCCGGCTGTGCTTTCCTGTGGTGGGAGTGATGTTGGCAGGAGTATTCTTAAGGGAAGAAAATGCTATGTGGGTTATGGTGGTTTTTTTTCAGTTTCTCAGGATCTGAACTTTGCAGGTACTTGCTTTTCTGATATGAGAAAAGGGAAGGGCAGTAAAGCCTTTCTGTTTCAAAAAAAAAACTATTACCTAATTGCTATTGCTATCTATTAGTGAACAAAGTTTGTGAAAATTATGAAATTTACTTCATAATTTTAAGCTCCAAGAGTTTTAAAAATCTGTGCTGGTCCATTGCTGCTTCACTCACTCATCACGAATCCATATCAGCTACTTTCTTCGTCCCAAAATATAAGCATTTTTTAGATTGACACGAGTACTAAGAAAGTAAAAGTAAGTGAGAATGATTGAAGAAAGATTATGATTGATTGAAAAAGAGAAATAGATGAAAAAAATGGTTATAATTGATTGAGAGAATAAGATAGGTGAAGAAATAGCTTTATTTTAAAATAATATAATGTCTTAAAAATAGCTATGTTTTGCGACAAGATAATACTGAACATGTTCTACCCGCTGTACCAGACTCACATGTTCTACCCGCTGTACCAGACTCGGTAAAGCCATAGGGGAAATCCTATTCTCTTTCACAATCCGCCGGTATCTTTTTTCAGATTCGATCTGTGCAAGCGACACTTCTTACAGCGCGTGACTGCAGCCACAATGCGGAAGAAGATAAGAGGGATCAGATTACACCATCATTACTCGTACTATGGGGGAATCCATTACGCTCCTCATAGTGGGATTCCGCCGCGTCGTCCCACCTGAATTATAGGGAAGCAATGCTCTTACTATGCTTGCATCTAAGCCACTCTCCACTCATCTGAAGAGACGAGAGATTAGATTTTGTTCTTTCCTTCCCTATCTGAAGATGCAGTCAATATCATTTTTCATGCCGATTAAACTAATGGCAAATTAACTCGCAAACACATGGAAATTTCATCCAGAAGTAATAAGACTACACGTAATGCTCCCTTAAAACACCTGATTTGATGGCCTCTCCAATTACGTGCACAAGGCGAGGTGTAGGCATCATCACCATCATTCAGCAGATAGATAATGTGACAGTGCTGCACAATGTCACCATTATGGGAGCCATGAGAACTTCTCATTTGCACAAAGAAATGATTACCATGCACCATGTATATTCAATTATTTCCTTCACTCGTGCTCTCCAAGCAAGCCAACAACAACATGTTCCTTGGAAGAAAGATGAAGGATTTCATTTCGGTCTCCAGTACGATGTGCATTCCAGCACAATCACATTCTCCCATCTCCAAGAAAAATATTCTTCTCATCCAGTCACACTCATCATGGGTCCGTCCATAAGTACTCATCCTTTTACTATTTTAATTGCTCCTCCTAGCTGTACTACTCATTGTTGTCACCACAGAAATGTATCCTCTTCTTCCTCTGCAATGGAAAGAGCTCAGCTTAAAGAGAGGCAAGACACCCAGCTTTATTCAGGAGATGAAAAGAAACAAGAAAGCACAGGTACATGTGCAATGATTCTCCCATTAGTCACAACCACTGTATTTCGCGCGCCAAGCAAGGGGTCATTTGTAAATGATGCCATGATGATACATA
Organism: Oryza officinalis; assembly: GCA_008326285.1. Lineage (NCBI taxonomy): Eukaryota > Viridiplantae > Streptophyta > Magnoliopsida > Poales > Poaceae > Oryza > Oryza officinalis. The sequence goes on from BDMV01000005.1 coordinate 32,444,370, forward strand.
GTGGTTGTGGCCACCTTATTAAAAGGGTAGTAGTAGTAGTACAAAGTAGGAAGAGTTATAATCTGAAAAAGAACTAGGAAGGCTCCATCATGTGAGACAAGTCCAGAACAACCGGATGCAAGCATGATTCTGATCTTATAGAATAATGCAAGCACACATGCACAACAGCACAATAGTTCTAAAAGAACAGCCTTGAACCCACTCGGGCACAAAATAAGTGAAGCACTGAATCTTTTCTTTTTCTTTACCAGATCACGGCATCCACGCAAAGCTTAACAAAGACATGAACGGATCCTTTCAGCTTAAATCCGGAACCGCATGTACACCACACAAATGGCACAATGCAATGCATGAACCGCTGTCCCAAAGGAAACCTATCATGGTGCTACCAGGTGAAACATACAGGCTAAGAAATCCAGTTCCAGGCTACAAGCAGAAATACAGCCAAGACGACACGACAAAATGCAAACATGATCTAGAGCCCTAGGGCATTACATTTCTCATTTTGCTCTCTGTTGCATTTCCAGTTCTCCATTAGAGCTCACTGTTCCCTCATTCGCAGGCCAGTTTTGTGTCGAAGCTACTTAAACAGATTGCAAATGCCTGGAAAGCTGAGAGCGGATAGCGGTAATCCATTGTGAACATATCTTTTGCTACCTTACCAAACTGTAGAATAATCTTGTCCTGCTCTGGTGGAGCAGGTTGTGACGGAGTTGGAGCCCCTGCAGGAGGCTGGGCTGGTGCAGCAATCAACTGGAAATTCTTTACCGACGCAATGGTTACACGCCCACGGAAATTAAGGCACCAGCATTGGAGCTGCTCATGCCACCTAGGGGCCTTGTTGCGAAGCACTAGTGGCCTCTCCTTGTTTTGCCCCTCTTCATCACCATTTATGGTGCCTCCAGCGATGTCTGAAAAGCGAGCACTGCTGAAATCACGGGAACTACTGAAATCCATGGACCGATCCATGATGGATGACTTAGAGAAGGAGGTGGTGCTGCGAAATGACTCCTCTAAAGCTCGGGGAACAATCTGCTCAGGCTGCCCAGGGACAATGCCACCAGGCTCAACTGAGGCGGCAGGTATGGAGTGCATGACACAGTGCATCCGCCTAGGTCCCCTGGTGCCAAGAACGTTAAGCTCATACGTCACCTGAGCTATGCTGTAACTACCAGACGGCATCTTAGGAGACACTTTCTTGGAGTTGAATCTTCGGCTGCTCCGTCCAACAGGAGGGATTACAGCCCCATTATATGGGGGCTGCGTGTCATAGATTATAAATTTTGTGCCAAGGAAGTTTGACCTAAAAATGAAAGACACAAGAAGGTTGGTTTGTATCATCGAGTAAATGGAGACAAAGGAAAGGTGTACCATCTGCACACAGAATAGTTACCTTAGTTTTCCAATATAGGTGCTGCTTGATCTTGAAATGTTGTCCGCATCCATTGAGATAACATATTCTGTGCAGGTTGTTTTGCGGTGCCTTTTAGCAGACAAGAGGAACTTGCCACTATCGGCAAGTACGGCTGATTAAATAATCAGTAGTGAGCCAACTCATTCAATACAGATGAAATCAAATTTGCCAGTTGTTTAATCATTCCATAACAAAAATATTTGGAAAAAAATACCATGTATTTGCGCACATAAATGAGGGACAAAAATTGTGCTAGATGGTAGTAGATGTTTAAACAAAAAGATAAGGCCTTGCAATGCTGTTAACCAAATTAAGAAAAAAGATCTGCTCATATGAGTGAAAGAAGCACAAGACATACCGGTACTCAGGCACAAGTAGAGATGGTAAGTTGATTTAGATTTATCCCGCTTTATAAAACATTGAATCATTCCATCTCGAGGGCCAGGCTGAAAGTCAAAACAAGGATTATGAATTTGAGAAGAATAAATGAATAAGCAACAACCACACTTGCAGGTAGCTATCACTAAGGTACGATATAATTCATAATAACAGTCAGTTTAAGTTATGCTTTCATTAGAGGATATGAAATTTTACCTGCTTTAGAGAGACCGGGAAGGTAAGCTTCCCACAAAACTCTGGGCTCAGCACAATCTCTTTACACATCTCCCTCCATGCCTTACAGACGGCAGCACAGGACACTACATCCTTGCGTGACGGCCAGGTGCTCTCACTAGCCTCCAGCCTCCGGATCACATCGCGGAGGAGCTCAGGAGGGAGACTAGCCCAACAACTCTCCTGGATTATGAGATCTGCATCACAGAGCTCGTGAACTGTACTCTGAGACTTGCCTCTATGGTGGCCGGTGAGCGCAGATAGACCAGCCAGGGTGACCTCAAAGCTTCGCCTCGACAGGCTACCAAAACTATCCCTAACATCACGAACAATGCTGCGAAACGACATCTAGGCTTGCTGAGTTCAGCCAACTTGTACGGCGAACAAGAAAACTTGAAGCTTAGCCCACCCAATATATATCAGCGAAGACCACCAACAATCTTTCACAGCTGTGTTTCCACTTATGGTACAATGGCCTCAGTCCCAGATCACGCTGCCACGGTAAGAATTACTGCTTTAGTTGTGTTTATGCACAAGCAATCAACAATCTATACCTGCGAGAAGAAAAGAATCTTGGTGAGAAAGCGTGCAAATCTTGGCATGGAGTTAGACCAGAAATATATGCTAAGAACAGCGGATAATAGGCCGATTCCAAGTATATCTCGCAACGGCTAAATCAGAGTTTGTGAAAAGCATATTATACTAGCAAACAAGGGAGTTATGGAGACTAAACAGCCCTATACTTAAAATCTTTCGGAGTGCAGCTCTACAAGAGACAGCCAAAAGTATTTGAGCGCCATGCATCGCCTCACATAACAAAGCATTCATTTCGCTAAAACGTTACAACATTTCGAGAAAGAAATTACTTCCCTGGTATACCTAGCCCACGCCAATCTACAAATTAGGCATTTCACAGACATAATATATATGAAAAAAAAAAGAACATCTTTTACCCTGGTTGATCCTGGATAGGAGAGAGAGAGGGACCTCTTTGACAAACACTACAATAAGTGGTAAAAAAAATCGCCAGTTATAGTAGGCTAAGAATAGTGGGATGCCTGCAGCCCTACACAAGATCTACAAGGTTTGAGAGGGAGGCAGCAACAGGTGCAAGCAACTCAGCTCCAGCCTCTACCCAACGGGCTCTTCCTCCTCACACGCACCCACCGATAAACCGGGGAGGAAACCGCACATAAAAAGCTGAAAAAACTGGCTGATTTCCACCTAAAGCTTCTCCAGAAGATACGGCGCATTAACCCCCCCACCCCAACCATCCGTACACACGCACGGAGCCGCTGATCCGGATAGACGCCGCCGAGAACGGCCATAGCGGAATCAAACTCCCCAAGAAAAAGAATACTCACATTAGAGCCTGATCCGGAGCCTCCCCGCCTCTACTGGAAACCGAATCGAAGCCGCCGGATCCGAATTCCGGACGCGTTTCTTCCTCCTCGCGACGCGAGGCGAGGAGAGGAGGGTGTGTGATGGGGGGAGGAGGGGGAGGTGGAGACGATGAGGAAAGGGGGTGGATGGAGCGAGCAGAGCGAGAGAGAGAGAGACGCACGAGGTGTTCGTTTATCGTCGTCGGCTCGGCTCTGGTCCACGGCGAGGGGGCGCGGGTTGACCTTTCCGTCCCGGCTCCGTCACAGAGGCCGGGCCGACGTGCGACGGCGCGTCACGGCGCTGGAGCCGTGCGGCCCTTTTGCTTTGCTTTGCGTTGCTTCGCCCGCCGCGCGCGCAGTGAAAGCGGGTCGGCTTTTCCGCTTTCGTTTTTTCTCTTGGTTCTTTAGTCTTTACCCCCACCAGGGCGTGGCTGTGAGAGGAGAGCTCATGGAGTTGGCGGCTGCACGTCAACGATGCGGCCTAACCAAATGATACCGACCAAAAACGAGTAAAGTTTGGTCAGTGCAAGTGTAATCATTGATAAGTTTACTGTGGGCATGTTGGTTATCTGCATGGATTTTGTTGGCTCGTATGCACGAATGTGATCTCGAGATGTTTGGTTGTCTATTCAGAGCTCTTAGCATGTTTTTATATATGGATGCAAGACGCTCTACCTAGCTTGCTCCGAGAGAAACGCAGGGGAGGACTTTTGCATCCTAGCTAGACTGAAAGGATACAGACACGGATGTGAGTTTGTGGCCTAAACAATGCGACGTCTATAGTACGCTGACCGAAGAAAGAAGAAGATATGAGGGGCAACACGGTCATTTTGTCGCTTGAGTTGGCGGTTAAAAATGGCAAAATTGAAATACTTTAGTGGGCTTGGATAACAAACAATTAAAGTAGGTTAAGAGGATGGCATCTGGAAATACACCATTGAAGAGAATGAAAAATAGCCAAAAATCCACTTACCTCCCGTGTCTCATTTGTGCATGTCTTTCTTATGTTTCCCTCTCCTCTATATTTGTCCCTTATAAAACGCTATCAGATCCAAAAGGACTAGCAAGGGTTGATCACTCAAGAGGAAGAAGAAAAAACTTAATAAAGGACACTCCAATCTAAAAATCCACGAGTGACAAACTCGAAAGAGGATGCTAGATCTATATGAACAAAATACAACTTCAAAGATTAAATTGAACCTTCGTTCAAACTTGAAGGACTAAGTTGGCTATGAGTTAAAGATTTTTAGCTATAATAAATTGTAAGGTAATGACACCAAACAAAACCGTATGCAAGCATCCGCCGGTCACATTCTCATCGCACACAGTCATCTCCTCCACTTTATTTATACAACCAAGCAAAACATCATTTTGGATTATCCAAGTCCACATGGTACGCTCTACTTTGCACCTCTCATCTGGAGCCAACTCAGCCTAACGGTATATAGACTCATACAAGATAGACTTGCGTGAAGTACAATATTTTACCACCGATGAGTTGTAAAAGACACTGCTACTTTGGTTTACATATACAGAGTACTTTGAAGAGCCATGCATTCCATTTCTCGTCCTCAAGTGGGCCTGCGCTACTTTGAACAAGCCAGCAACCAGTCGAGTGAGTACACGTTCACCGTGCCTGCAGCGCCAGGTAAAACAGGGACCACGCGGATTATCCCTTTTAACAGTTTTAACATGTGTTTGGTTTAAGGGATGAAGTGGATTGAATAAGATCAAAATCATTTTTCAGAGTGTTTGGTTTGAGGATAGATGAGATGAGATGATCCTAAAAAGGAATATTCTTCTGAAATCCGAGTTGGGCTGATTTTTCAAAAACTAACGGACCAATTCATCCCGCTTTTCTGTCTCACTGACATATGAATCATCCCCTAAAAATTAAGACCATTCTATCCCTCATGTCAAACAGGTAGTACGAATGATTTCATTCTAAAAATAAAAATAAGTCAAACCCATTCTCTCATTCTCAAATCAAACACATGCTTACAACAGTAACATTAGGCACAAACCAACACAGGTTAACTTTCTCTTTCACATTTGTCTTTTCCGTGCAGTGCAGCCTGTGCATCTGTGCAGGCATGCTCTCCGTTATCCGAGAAGGAAAAAAGTTTACTGCTGCTTTTGAGTCATCATCGATCGATGCCCGTTGCCGCCAGTAAAATAAGCGCGCGGCGCAGAATTTGTGCAGCCGAGGTCTCGGCGTGGACGGTGATGAGGGCGGTGGAAAGGCGCGCGTCGCCGGCGCCGTGCACGCCGTGTGAGTTGTGACCAAAAGCTTCTTATCCTTAATTAAGAGTCGCCATTAACGGATGGTTATAGACAGAGACCCCTCATCGTTCACACTGCCTTTAATTAATTAACCTGGCACTGTCAGTGTTCAGTTTCAAGCGCTGCTAGCAGTAGCAGTGACACGTGCGTCTCTTATGAATGGCCATGGCCGTTTTTGTTTTCTTCGAGGTCCTGAATACTCGCAGCGGAGTATACTGGACGGACTACTGATGAGGTATTCGCTGGAAGCACCAAACGACCGAGTTCTCGGGGGTCACGGGGTCGGAGCTAGGCGCTACCGAAGCCGATGACTACGGGACGTTTGCCAATTTGCCATGTCGTACTACGTCCACCTACCGAAGCCGGCGGCCTGAGGCGACGCTGCACCAAGCGAGCGCCGCGTGTGAGAACACGTGAGTTCGTCGTTGCCAGCCACTGTCGGAGCTACAGCTCCGGTAGCTTCGGCTCGAGTCCGATGTGGCGAGTAAAGAAAAAGAAGCCTGTCGCCCTCGCGGCCAGGCCGGGGTCCCGGTCGGCAACGCCGCGACGCCGCCGCGTGTGTCGCGTGCACAGCCAGGGACGCGACGCGGGCTAGAGGTGTGGGTCCCTTTTCTCGGGCGTACGTGTCGCCGGGCTGGCAAAACAGACGGAAAAACGGGGGAATTTTCTCTGGGGCGTTGTCTTGCCCTCTCTGGAGTCCGGACTCTTCTGAACTTCTGTGTGACGTATCCACGATTAGGCGTGTTCATGTCGCATGAGTCTGTTCTATTTCTTTATTTCTTTTTGTACTCACTCCGTTTTTATATTATAAATAAATCGTTTTATTTTTTCTATCAAAATTTTTTAAATTTAATCAAGTTTAAAGAAAAAAATAGCATCATTTACAACATAAAATTAGTTTCATTAAATTTAATATTAAATATATTTTGATAAATATTTATTTTATATTATAAATGTTATTATATTTTACTATAAACTTAAAGAAATTTGATTAAAAAAATCAAACGACTTATAATATGACATGAAGAAATTTTTTTTTTGGGTGGAACATGGCTTCCGATTGTGCAATCAGACGATAGCAAATCACTGGGGTAACCGGTGTCTCCTTAATTTTGTCAGGAAAAAAAACCACTATGACAAGCACGCAATCGCTGTTTCATTCATCTGCTTCAATCCGAAGAGTAGATGGAACTATGGAAATGCATTATACATGAGCTGCCAGGTTGTCTGGCCGCAAGCTGCGGTGATCCGTGATCCAGGAAGAACATTAACCCCCTTCCTAAATGTATTGTCTTTTGGGCTTTGGCATAAACGTTAAAAAGGTAGATCAATAATAAGTATCTCGTTCTTTATTTGTACTACATTTAAAAATATGGATCATTTTTTGGTAGCAACATTTATTTATTTATTACCAAAATAACAAATGCGACAAAGTGAAAAGAGGGATGGATGCTAAATTAGTAAATTGTAAAGTAAACAAGTTCAAGCCCGCCATGACAAATCCTGGGCCAGAAGGAAGCATTGTCATTTGGGCCTAATATAGGCCCGTACACATGATGGGGACACGTTCGGGTTCTTTACTCCTCCGACCCGACGACAATAGGAGTCACTAAATGTTTTTTCTTCCTTTTTCTGTTCGATGCATAATTGCATATACCTGAGGAATTGAAAAAATGCAGGAACTTATTCTAGTTTGTTTGTGTTCAAGATTGCAAAGCTACTTTGGAGCGAAGGGGCTGGCATATGCCTGAGGCATCACTCACGTGCGGATTACACTGCCACCAGTTTGCTAGTGATGCTGTTTAGCGTGAACCATGATCTGGATAGGATGAAAACACACATCAAACAGCTGTCGTCTTTCCATTGTTTACAATTTAGTTTGATGCGTGTACCTTTTACAAGATCTCCCGTATTTCTGCGGACACCACTAATGCAAATTCTGTTATTTTAGAACATACCAAAATTAAGAAGCTTGTCCTGTGCTAAAAACAAAATTAAGGAGATTTTCCTTGATGAAACTAGGTGTATATTCCAAACACAATGCTAGTACATACACATTGAATTTGAGTGGAGGTGCTAAGGGTAGCATATCTAGGGGTGTTTTGGAGTATGCCTCTTTAGGCCAACAGGGGTTATATACAGGATGAAACATGTACACATTTGCTGGCCAAGTGTCCCTACACCAACCGTGTGTGGGAATCTCTCAGAATTTGGCTACGCGTCCTGTTCCAGTTACCTGGTTAAGTGCAACTTGGTGTGGACGAATGGTGGCTAACGGCAAGGCTAGTTTTTCGGTTCAGCTACAGCTATGCCTTTGATTCACTAAAGACGATGGTATGCTGGTTTATTTGGAACGAACGTAATGCATGGGTGTTCAATCAACGGTCACGCACGTCAGCTTAGCTGGTGGGTGATATGAAAGACGAAATCACCATTTGGAAGCAAGCCGGCCTGTTCAAGTCTGCGGATGAGTAGTTTCATACTGTAGGTGGGCTTTTGTCACAGCTTGGGCTTTTCTGGGCACAATTGTGCTCTCGGCAGTATAATGCTGATATAAAATGTAATTTGTAATAATACCCTTTCATAATCTATACCTATTTTAAAAATACATAATTTTTTTGTTCGTCACACAGTATTTTCGTCCGTCGTTGTTGTGCGACCGCATGAAACGTTCGTGCACCGTCCGATCAAATCGCTTAGACGCTTAGGATTGGCCGCACTGTCACACCCCAATCTGGCACCACTGGACAACGACACCCGATAGAAGCGTGTCGTAGGAAAAACGGCGTGAACCGCTTCCTATGAGACCACGATATCGGTACCAGTTCCAGGACATAGTACTGGTACGGTAACAATTATAAATCGTTGCAATCCTTAAATTAAATAGAGGATTTATTTATCTTAACTTACGTTGTAGCTCAGGACGACCTGAGAATGTAACCGACAACACGGAAGCAGCAGCAACAACAACAACAACAACAACAGCGGAACCAACGAACTAACACCCAACACCACAGGCGACGACTAGGAACCAGGACAAAACCCTAATCTTCACTCCACTTTATCTTCACCTTCAGGACAGAGGAACTATATATATAGAGCAAGGGTGAGTACTTACGTACTCAGCAAGTCACAGGAACTTAGGTGTTTAGTGCAAGCCTGAAAGAGGGGCAAGGTTGTTTTGCAAATCCTTTATTTGAAACCATTTTGAAACCACTAAGTGATTTTCTTCTTTTTAAGTTTGTGCCAAAAAGAGACTTGCGTCTCGATTCGACTTAAGAGATGCTTTTCAACAACTCGATTTGGTAATGCACCGACTTCCCAGATCGGTTCATTGATTCTCAGCTCACACAGCCAACTCACTTGATTAAGCAGCTCCTCGAGCCATTTTTATTTTCTCAGACTCCAAGAGTCCCGCTGCCTCGCAACTCTAAAATCTGCTTCCACCCGGAAAGCCTAGTCTATGATGCCCTCAGACATCCCGGATCACACAGATCCGTTTCTAACCATCTAGGCCATCCATCTACCACAAAGACTGATTCTGGTAACGATTCTCAATCCACAACAACTTTTCACAAAACACAGACAAACAAACTACGCAACGGGAAACACCTTACATCCATCCATGACTGTGGGCACGGCTGTTCGAGCAATTAGTTAACCTCTGCAGAGGGGTACACTTTACCCACAAGACGCGAACTTATTCTGAACACCCGTCGATATCGGAGGCTCGCAACCAAGCCTTTCTAAAGCCAATCCAGGGTTACCTCGTGCCACATAGAAGGATCATAATCCTCACAGAAATGAGTCATTTTAGTTCAACAAATCAAACTCCAATCACCTCGACCGGTAATCTGGCAAGCTTCTCTTCCTTGCCTTACCAGAAACCCGGAGATGCACCAACCACCGCATCCCGGCATTTCCCAACTATTGGCATGTGAGGTTTTCCTGAACCGACTAATTACTTAGCCAGGATGTCCCATTACACCATGTGGTTGCACTTGTTACTTGTTATGCTTGATGAATTTTCCACATGAATCGGTCCTTATATGCGAATACGGGACAACGCCACACAGGCACAACACCCGCATTATGAGTTTTCACAAACTATTTTATTTTCAAACACGCCGACACCACGTGTTGGGTTTTCAAGGCTTCTCAAACCCATTTCCCAAGTTTTCGACAAACAACGGTGTATGTGGAGTAAATAGTACCCACGCTCAAAGAGCACGGATACTGAACACCACAAGGGTGGAGCGACAAGAAAACAGGGTATGTCGGCCTACAGGAAGTAGCGCGACTACTGGGTAGGTCCGTTGGTTTGGCACGCAAACCGAGGCCAAGCAAGTTATGTGTGTATTCCTAACAATGCAAGTTGCAAACAAAATAATAATGACTTTTCAATTATAGGAGAAATATGATCAAGGGTGACTTGCCTTGCTCAAGGTCTTCACGAAGCTTCTTGAAATCCGCGCTCAAACGAAAATTGGCAACCGCAACTATACGCAAACAATTAAAACCTAAACAAAAGACTAAGAAAATATCCTATTTAGGCTATTAAATAGTGCCATTAGATAGATCACAATTTTAGAGAATTACTGGAACTGGAACGGGGTCAATCGGAGCTACGGATTGAGAGATAAGAATTTTGGAAGGTTAATTGAATTTCTGGACAAAGGATAAAGGATTTATGGAAAATCTGGAAAAATATTATTCTCGGGAATATTCTCTCGGAGGTAGGGTCCACATGCCAAAGGGCTAGTAGCCACGGGTGCACTATGGACTTGGTCCATGAATTGCTAGCTCGGTGTGAGAGAGGAGAGATGGACTTAGTCCACGAGCCGATTGGTCCACGAGGGAGTATAATGGACTTTTGTCGACCGGGCCGAGCGAGTGAAAACGACCCAGTTGGCCGGGACGAGTGAGGCCGAGGGGCCGAAATGGACTTTACTCACACGGGCCGAGGGACAAGGCTATGGCCCAACAAGGAGCACGGGCGGGCGAGGCCGGCGCGCGAGAGCGAACCCAAGGCCGGCGGGCATGAGGCAGGTCGAGGAGGAAGGACACGGGCCGGCGTGGCAATGTGGCTCACGAGGCCGGCGTGGCGTCACGGCCCACACGGCCTGGGCGACCGAGGAGACGCGACGAGCCGGCGCGGCTTGACCCGGTCAAGCGGGGCGGGAGCCTACATGGACGACCACGTCGGATTGGGAGGGTGCGGAGGTCGGGCGGTCGATCCGGCGGATGACGACGACGGGACGACGCCGGCGAACGGCGACGAGGCGGAGCAAGCGGCTGATACCGACGGCTAGAGGAGGAGAAAGGGAATCGGTTCTACGGCTCAGATCCAAGAGAGGAGACGCGACGGCGGTCGGCAACAGCGGTGAAGCTTGCCGGTGCGGCTCGCGCGTCGGCGGAAAGGGCGGAGTGATGAGGAGGCAAGAAAAAGAGGGTGGCGGCCGTGGCGACTCTCCGGGAGGCTCACGGGTACTCAAGGTAGGCGGCCGCGAGAGGAATCGGCAAGAGGATGGTCGGCGGCGGGGCGAGGCTGCTTGCGACGGCGATGGTGGCAGGACGATGGCAAGAAGAGGGGAACGGGGCCGACGGCTAGAGCGCGGCCGAGGGGAGAAGGGGCCAATGACGGTGGGATGGTCGGCGGCGGCAGCGGATGCAACACCGTGTGCGGCAAGAGGGAGAAGGAGGTGGGGAGCTCACCAACGGGAGGGGAACGACATCCTTGGCGCCGGTCGTGGGAGAGAAGATGGAGGCGGCACTGGGTGGAGTCGTGACGAGGCTGTCCCGATGGCGGCGCAGCACCGGGGATGTGGTGGCGAAGCTCGACGGCGAGCGAGATCGAGGTGCTCGGTTGCAGCGACGGAGAAAAGAGAGAACGTAACCGAGGGAGAGGGGATGATTTTATAGCGGAGGAGCGGGAGAGCGGCTATATCGGTTTGAGGGAGGGGCGAGCTGGCGCGGTCGCGCGACTCGGCGTCCGACGGCGTGGTGGGGACCATGGATGACGATGGCATTGTTGGCGAAAGGCGGTGGCCAGTTTTGGCTGGGAGCGGGGACACGGGAGGGTGTCGGCGCTGGCTGATGGCAGCGATGACCGGGCGGTCGGCCACGACGCGCGCGCGGGCTCGATTCAAATGGCGACGACGAATTTTTTGGGAGCGGCGAGCGGGATTGGCGCACGAGGGAGAGAGAGAGAGAGAGAAGCGAGCACACGAGGGAGACGGAGGAGACGCGCCTCCATCCCGACACGTGCAACGCACGCGCGTGGGTGCGTGAGTAGGCCGGTGACCTGGTGTGCCAATGGGCCGGAGGTGGAGTTGGACTGGGCCGAGGCGGCGGCCCAGGTGGGAAGGAGAGAGGAAACGTGAAGAGGATGGGCCGGCCGAGAAGAAGGCGGCCCAAGAAACGAAGGAAGGTAATTTAGACTTTTGCAGTGGAATTGAATTTGAGAAATTTGGAGCTGAATTTGAATTGGAATTTGAATTCGAATTGCATGTTTGAACTCTAGGATTCAAAGAGAAGTCAAGGAGGGGATTTAAAATGGGAATTTGATATTTTTGGAGTTGGGAGAAATATTTGGCAGGGAGTTCAAAGGAGAGAATGATCGAAATTCCGAATTTGATTTTGCGAGACTCGATTTTGGAATTGGGATTTTGAGATGGTGATTTTCGATGTTGAGGAGAGGAAACATGGAGAGATTTGGATTGAGATCCTTGGCACGACTTAGACTCTCACACAAAGAACGAGCTTTTCGCGAATAGGTTTTTATTAATTTAGTTTTTAACGTCTTGCAAAAAGCGGGGTGTTACACACAGCCCCGCTGCTCGTCATGACCACACCCTCTCTTTCCCCCAACCCTCATGCACCCCCTTCCCCCTTCCCCCGCCGCCCTCTCTCCTCTCCACCTCCGCCCATCCTCTTCATTCCTCGGTTTGCTATCCCTCCCTCCCTCCCTCACTCTGTTTGCGCCGACACGCCGCTCCAGGCCCCAGTGCTTCGATGCCATGGTGAGCAGGAGTGGGAGCATGCTCGGTGCCGACAGAGGACCCATCGCTGGTTCATGTTGTTCCAGATCCATCCCACGTGCGAGTCTTGCTAATGTTTAATGACATCCGTATCTATGGCAAGCACGTGTGATGAATTTGGAGTTAGCGATGGGATATTTGGGATGACTCGAGCGAAGGATCAACACATTGAGGTCTTCTTGATGCACCGTCAGGCCGGCCAGGTGGTACGCCGGTGATGAAGAAGGCAGGCAAACCAGACAGCGCTCTAGTGATAGCTTGAACTCGGGAGAGGGGTTTTGTTTGAGGGAAGTAAGGCGATTCTAGCTCACCGTTGGCGTCAATCTGAGTTGTGCTAGATAATTCCCAGGCTGTTTTGCTTTGCTACTTCAGGCGGCACATGCTTTATCTTGCCATTGCCAACGGCCAGTGAGGTTCTACTCCCACCAGCATCTTTGCTTGGTGGTGCCAAAAGCTAGCACAAAATCTATTACAGCTAGCAGCTGCATAGATAAGAAAATGAGACAAAATAAAGGTCAACAGCGTGAGTAGCTGATAACTGCTGTTCAGTGTTCATTCAAAAAAATGTCGATGAGTGACAATGCAATTAACATGGTAGAGTGAATTATTCAGCTAGCATTGCCGAGGCCTACGTCAAGCTGACCAAATTGCTGAAAGTCTTCTAGCTAGGCCACCTAAGAAATCAATAGGTTGCGAACCAAACACGTCTTCAGTACGATGAGGGTCCAGGCAAGGTGGACTATAGTGTGGATGACAACCAAACATGCTTTGAATTGTTTGCCATATTGCCGCATGAGTTCGCAGAGATGACAAAGAGAAGAAGCATGCATAGTTGCAGAAATAATATAATGCTCTTTTAGTTTCTCCTTTGGATGGGTTGGGTGACTAATTTGCAGATCAGGAATCTAAGACCCCAAAATCCCTAAATAAGTAGCTAGGCAATTTGCACTCCTTTTATTTCTTTCTTTTTTATCGTATCTTTTTTTCCGCAACAACCATTGTTACATGAAATTAGAAATTTTTATAACTAAATAAAAGTCATGGATTTCGACTATAAATTAAGTATAAATGCGGCAATCTATAATATTCACCAATCTAACTATGTTAGCAAGATTTTGTCCTGTTTCTACTCAATTAACATTTTAATTCTTCTGGTTGTCAGTTTTGTTGCATAGTATTGTTTTTTCTCCTAAACAATTGAAAAGCAAATTATTTCCAATGTTTTTTTCTGACCGCATATCTCCACATTCACATGGACAACATCACACTTTGTTACAAACTACATCATATATTAACAGTATTTTACATCGCGTTTTTCATGTAACTGAAGACATCAAGATATTACATTCAACTGTGTATAATTAGAATTGCTTTAGCTCATTATAATGCATGGACATTTTGCTATTCTTAATAAGATTTGGTTGGCCTCTTTTAACGGTCAACCCGACTAAAAAAATCAAACTAGCCCTTAATTTTGTTCGTTAACCATTTCGGTGTAGACGTGCTTAACTTGTGAATTGGCAAACGACAACTTCGACTCTTCAAGTGCTTCCTAAGCCCTTCACAGCAGTGATTAACAAATTAAACAACTGCTTAATGAAATCTTGAACTTGTCTAACGTTGTTATCAAACTCTCAAGACAGAAAGTGAAATTAACCAAACATGTGAGTTGTGTGAAATACTAATAAAATTGAATTGCAACTATTCCTTACTAATGTGGAGATCCCACTTCGGTGAACGCTGCACATTTAGTCGGTACTTGTAACTGCATCACAAAACCCAAAATGTCGTAGCGAACAAATAGTATCACCAGACGTCAAACGTACAACTTTCACTGATACATAAATACACGAAGAAGATGACACCGTAGATATTGTAGATATTAAAAGTGTTACACCTATAAACTTTTTTTACCTTTGTAAGCTAAAAACATAATAACCAGCATCTTTAAATAATTATGTATGAATTTTAAAAAAACCGATTATTGGTAAAACCGAGCTTAGCCGGGTGGAAACTAGCTAGCCATGGAGATTCATTTTACTCTCCTTCTCTCTCCCCAGACGTCCTCATCCTCTTCTCCTCCTCCTCCCACCTCTCTCTCTCTCGATCCACTTTCTCGAGGGCGCTGCAGACGACGGAGTGGTCGGCGAGCGCCGCGAGTGGCGCGAGATCAGCCCCTCCCCTCCTGGCCTCAAGGCCGGCACCGCCTGTGCCGTCTACGTTGGCGGCGGCGAGGATTCGATGGCGACGGCTCCGCTGCTCCGACTCTTCGGCAACGCGACGGCGACAGCTCCGTGGTGGCGGAGGCAACAGCTCCGTGGCGGCGGAGGTGCCAGATTCGACGGTGATGTGTCCAAGGCAGGTCAGTATCCCCCCTCCCCCCTCGTCTTCTCCTTCCTTCCATCCTCTATCCCTCTCATCTTGCCGCCGGCGGTTCTTTGCAGGGCAGCGGGTGGCCGGACAGCGGCAGCGAGTGGTCTTGATGTGGTTGTGAATATTGGTTGTGATGTGTGTGATAGATTGTGTGATGTGTTTATTATGTGACGACCTTGTAAATATTGGTTGTGATCTGTTTCATTCATGTTTTGAGGGATTCCAATCATCGGCTTGAATTATGTGATGAACTTGTGACTCTCTTTCTCTCTCGCTTTTTGATTTATTTTTGGTTGATTTGGAGCATTGGCTCGAATCGAGCCGAGCTTTTTTTAGCTCATACAGCACATAGGTGTCGGTTGTTAAACCGGCACCGATGACTAGAGTCATCTGTGTCGCCTGTTGGGTGCCGTCTCGTATGTGAGGTTGGCAACCGTCATCTAAAGCATTTTCTGTACTAGTGTTTTACATTCATAAAAGTCCATTTCACAACCTTCATGACAACGTGCTCAGCATCGACCAGCATGCGCATCACGACTCCATGCATTTTTCCCTTTTCCTTTTCCTTTCTTTATACGAGTAACACCCCTATCACGATCTCAAAGCCCTTTGAATGGGTTTCATGCCTCTCCCCTCTCATTTTGTTTTTTTTTCCAGTATAAGCGAGCTTAAAGTACTACATTAGCAGTGACAGTCCTTTCCAGATCATCAAACATGTCATTACGTAAAACAAAAACGGAAATGCTAAATGGTATTGGACAGAAATTTAGGGAAAAAACTTATAGATTTTGTACAGTTGGATCCGTGCCAAGATTCGTGCCCAAGGCTTCTTCTTCTTTGACTCCGGCAAGCTCTCCCTCTTCTACAACACCCCCAACTCCGATAGTGGACATACAGATTAGGGTTTGGGGTTGAAGTTGGGGTAGGATGAGGGATGAGAGAGGTGAAAGACGAGGGTTCCCCAGGGTTTAGAGGGATGACCGTGGGCGGCGGAGGACCGGCGGTGGCGACTGACACCGGCATGCGGTGAGGCGGTGGCGGCAGCATCAGAACCATAGGGTTGGCAGGAGGCGGTGGGCCGGTGTTGATAGCAAGGGTAAACAATGACATTGGTTAGAAGGCGACAACTGGTGATGGTGAATCCGGTGATGGGAAGCTGTCAGAGATGGAGAAGACGGCGAGGCGAAGGACTCGGTGTTGCCATCTTGAAAAAGAGAATGGGAAGGAGGAGGAGGTCGACGTTGTTGACCCCTTCTGACCAGCCAACGAGGCTGGCGAGTGGCAGAGGTAGAGGTAGAGGTGGAGGTGGAGGTGGAGGCTCCGCGAGCTAGACTGAGAAAGGAAAAGAGAAAAAAAAAGGGTTTGGATATGTTACACGAATCTTATAACATTCCAATGGTTTCGTATTTGTAAGATTTGAGATGAGTTTTTAATCAAAAGCCATATAGACAGTAAAAAAAATCATCAGACGAGGTAGGTGACGTGACATGCTCGAACGCTGGCGCTGCTACACTCGTACTCCTAGTCTCCTACCATCCTACGTACGCACGCTGCTGCACACAGCACGTCACCAGTTCACCATAGCTCGGGGCTGTACTCACTCGGCGCGGCCAACGTGCGGCACTCGCACCGTCACACGTTGTGCGCGCGGGGAAGTTTCCCACCGTCGCGCGGGCGCAGCATCACTGGCACCGCACATGCCCATCCGCCGCGTTAGCCGCGGCCCACCCCTTCCCCACCACCAACCCAAACCGGCCGCGGCCTGTATAAATTCCCCGCGCGCCGCGCGCTGCGGTCATCCACCGGTCGTATCGTAGTCTGCACCGTACCACGTACGTACGTGCCGCTCACCAAACCAACCGACGGGATCGATCGTGCAGGCAGCGGTGCTAGACGAGATGAGCCAAGAGAACGGAGAGAACGGGCACGGCGCCGCCACCGAGGAGGTGGTGGAGGAGCAGCCGCAGCAGCGGACGCCGCGGCCCGCGCCGAAGCTGAACGAGAGGATCCTCTCGTCGCTGTCGCGGAGGTCCGTCGCCGCGCACCCGTGGCACGACCTCGAGATCGGCCCTGATGCTCCCGCCGTGTTCAACGTCGTAAGTGCCCTGTGCTTTGCATCCTCCAGCTTCCGTTCTTTGCCGCCGGCGATGACAGCTTGCGATGTGTCCGTGGTGGATTGACACAGGTCGTGGAGATCACCAAGGGGAGCAAGGTGAAGTACGAGCTGGACAAGAAGACGGGGCTCATCAAGGTCTGCAACGCTGCCGCGCATTTCCTCCCACGTCTCTGAAACTTCGTCTCTCGATTGCATGATGAGCTAAGATCCGGTCGCTTAATGTGGCTGAAAAAATCTCTGACAGGTTGATCGGATTCTGTACTCGTCCGTGGTCTACCCTCACAACTACGGTTTCATTCCGCGAACGCTTTGCGAGGACAATGACCCCATGGATGTCCTTGTCCTCATGCAGGTGAGCTATTACTTATTTAAAAAAAATCACATTGCATTAGCATTCTGTAACAACTCGGTGTTGCTCGCAATCAGGAACCAGTTCTTCCCGGTTCATTCCTCCGAGCCAGGGCCATCGGCCTCATGCCTATGATTGACCAGGTAGGTAAACCAATACATTCATGATTCATATCTGCCTAAGTCAACTATTTGCGAGAAAAGAAAACTTTTGCCATGTTAATATCGGCACCAAGCTTACAGTGCACTGCTTTTTTTTCCGTCCTTTTCATGAACAGGGAGAGAAGGATGACAAGATCATAGCTGTCTGCGCCGACGATCCCGAGTACCGCCACTTCAACGATCTCAGCGAGCTTTCTCCTCATCGCCTTCAGGAGATCCGGCGCTTCTTTGAAGACTGTACGCCTTCTTCCTCATTTCATACAATTGCCACATTTTTATGCTTGGTATTGCACCTTGAATTCCATTATTTGATTCTTGATCAAAATCTCTCAGATAAGAAGAATGAGAACAAGGAGGTGGCCGTCAATGACTTCTTGCCTGCTGCGACTGCTCGTGAAGCAATCCAGTACTCTATGTAAGTCCTGAACATTTCGCCACATTGATATGCATATTACCATGTTGGATTTGTCGATGTTTGCTGATCAAATTTGTTGTCTTCTTTTCAGGGATCTGTACGCGCAATACATTCTGCAAAGCTTGAGGCGGTAGAGCGTATTCCAATTTTCTAATCACGAATTCTTGTGTGAGCTCAAGCAAAGAATGGCTCTTCAGAACATTTAAGATCTGAAGCATAGCCAAGTTACATGAGTTATATATGTCAACAATCTTTTTTTCCCAGAGATGTATTAGTTTGTATTTCTGCATTCCTCATTTGGAAAATTGTTTGAAGGCTTGCGCTTTGATCTATGTACACCTATTTTGTTCTTACTCGGAAATGGAATTGATATGGCGATTGGTGTTACCTTGATATTTGATTGGGCTACTGTAGCCTGAATATGTACATTACAAACCTTCAATTTTGTAGCAATAGCTTTTTATGAGAGAAGTTTAATTGTTATTAACGAGATACCGAATGTACCAAGAACAAAAAAGTGATGTCTTTCTATACCTTGACAATAAAATTAATTCTTGAAAAAACGAGCGGTACCAAAATTATAACTTGGAATACTTGTCAAGAGCTGTAAAATGACTATTAGAGCAATGATGTAATCATATTTAAGACCAGAAATGATTTGGCCATAAACCGAAACAAAAGATCAGATGTACACCTAAAATTAGCTATTGCAAGGAGCTAAAAAGGTACTTTTGTGCCAATCAAATTATGTAAGAATTATATTCCTTTATTCTTTCATATTGATGAAGCCGTATCGTGTCAGTACATGCTGATTTTTTTTTACATTAATGCGAAAAAAAAGAAAAAAAATGTCTATGTTCACAGTGATACATGTCTCGTTTTACTCTTCAGTAACACCGTTCAAGCGATGGTAGAT
This sequence comes from Oryza officinalis, assembly GCA_008326285.1. NCBI lineage: Eukaryota > Viridiplantae > Streptophyta > Magnoliopsida > Poales > Poaceae > Oryza > Oryza officinalis. The sequence continues at coordinate 32,463,431 of BDMV01000005.1, forward strand.
TCTGAAGCGTACAATGCTTTGATATCCTCCACATCATCATAGCTCCCCAGGAATATTGGAGATCTATCATGAATCTTTCTGGGAACAAGTTCAAGGGCCTGCAATGCAAACGTAGCAACAGCTTTTTTACTTTGTTATGGATGCTATTGATTTGTAAAAACGTTGAAATTTGAATGCTGCAATTTTCATTGAATCGTCTGTAAGATGAATGTGCTACTAAAATCAGGTGTCGCGCAATGTTCGACGAGCGAAGTGAAATTCAGCTCACCCGTTGTTTGCCTGTGAAAGCTTGGCCTCCAGCTTGCTCCATCAGGAATGACATAGGGAACACTTCATAAAGAACACTGCAATGCCACATGTAACCAACTTCAGAAATGTACATCTACTAGTCTACCTTGCAGTTCAGAGTTAGCATCAGCATACCGAAGTTTTCCGTTTGGGCTCTTCTGATCCGCAGGGTACAAAAATATGCCTCCATATAGCAAAGTACGGTGGACATCAGCAACCATACTGTGGACCATCCAGAAGAAGAAGAACAGCAAAACTAAAAATTGTTAGGTTCAATGTAACAAAGAGAATTCAAATTCAGACAACTGTGGTCATATTATTGGGCGTTGGCATGCACGTTGCCACATCTAAAGATAATTAAACGTGTTGCTTTTCTTTCAGATTATAATCAATTAAAGACTGACTGACCTTCCGATGTATCTTAGGGATTTAGATGGCGAACCATCCTGGGGAAATTTACATTTCTCCACAAACCTGCAATATTGACTTGAAAATTCAGCTCAAGTACTCAAGAATTAAAGATAATATTTCGTAAGTGAAATTAAGGCCTTTCATACTTCGCTGTAGGAGCATCCCAATTTTTGGCATTCCCTTCGTTGACTGAATAGATCTTTCCTCTGTTTGGTATCTACACAAAAAGAGGAGTACAGTACAGGTGCCAAAAATGGTCATTTGTATTGATCCATGATCAATCCAATTAAAAACAAGAATTGCATTGTTGAATCACAGACCTTGATGTTTGGATAAGTCAGAATGAATTCCCCAAGGGAAGGATCAAGGGTGAAACCGTTTACTCCATTTCCAGTGCTCAACACAAGCTGTCATAGCAGAACATCAGTGTGTTAGGAAGAAGAGTAGGGGTGATGCATTTGAAGAGGAAATGGATTCAGCCGACATAGTTACCGTGCATGAACTCCCATACATGCAGTAACCAGCAGCAAGCATGTCTGTTCCAGGTTGCAGTACATCGTCCAAAGTCACGTTGTCCTTATCTTTAATCATGTAAATCCCAAAGATCTGTAGAACAGAACAGAAAACTACATTTAACGGGCAGCTATCGTTGGACCTTGGAAGTGTTTCTCAAATTAATCACTAGTAACTAATAGAAAGAACCAGTGAAGCTGAGAGGCTGTTTATTGTGTTGATAACAGAGCGAGTTCAAGTCGACTATGAGACGTGGAGTAAGCTTTATCAGCAACCAACTTGTCATGTTCAGAAATCAAGAAATCCTCTGATTGTTCGCAGATAACAGACTACCAGACCATTCATTTTCTTTGATTTACAGTTGAGAGTTGAAACCAGAGGAGATCCGCTCGGTTAATGATAGTGACACTTACCGTCCCGATGGAGACACCACAGCCGATATTGGAGGAGCCATCCAGTGGATCAAAACAAACGCAATACCTGAAGAGAAAGGGAACCCGTGCAGCTTCTGATGAGACGAAACCGTCACGATGATCTTGTCGAACTCGTAACTGATAGCAAGCAACTGAGAAGAACATAGTAGTACACTAGTACTATTCTAAATTTCACATACTTTCCGCGGAGGGGAGCGTCGACGAAAATGGCCTCCTCGTTCTCTTCAGACACAAGAACACACTGCACAGAAAGGAGTGGACTGTCACTGTCAGGTTTCAGAACTGAAATTATCTGTAGCAAGCCGAATTTTTTATGAGCAAAACATAGTAAGGTACTAATCTCTAGCTACGGAGCGTGCGTTGCATGGTAGTATTACCGTGCGGCCGCTGCTGACGAGCGCCTTGACAAAGACTTCGTTGGAGAGCACATCGAGCTTCTTCTGCTCCTCTCCCTGCACCTCGTACATGTGACAGCGTGAAATTAAAGCAAAGAAGAACTAACGAGGAGGCCATCACATGGATTTGTGTGGAGGAACAGTAGAGTAGAGCGGAGAGATGGGCTTGCTTGCCTGGACGTTGGTCTCGCCGGCGAGGCCGATGAGCTTGGCGAGGCCGGCCTTGTTGACGGCGGAGGCGACGAACTTGCAGCCGAGGACGATGTGGGAGAGCAGGATGGTGAAGTCCCCGCGCGACTCCGGGTGTCGGCCCTGCTCGTTGAGCACGTGCCGCGTGATCGTCATCAGGTCCGTCCTCTGCGCCTCCGCCGCGTGATCCATCTCTCCCTCCTCTTCCTCCTCTGCTTCTTGCGCGGCGCGCGTTGGCCGGCGGGGAAGGAACAAAACGAACGCGAGCTAAGTTGAAGCCTGGTGGTGTGACCGTGCGAGGAGAGGAGATGAGGAGGTAGCGGCGGTCGGGAGGCCTTGTCCTGTGGCGCGAGAGGGACGGACGCGACGCGGCGCGGGTGCAGATGGATTGGACGAATTCGGGCAAGTGTGTTAGCGAGCGGAGTGGCATCCGGTCCGCGGTCCGTGGGGGAATGGATGAAGAAATATACTAGGCGAGGACGCCGGCACGGGGTGCGGATCCGCATGGACGTGGTGCCGGTGCGGATGCGTGATATGCCTCGATACGGGGATTGCTTTGCTCGTTGGCAAGCCGCGCGCGGTCAAACGCGCGCCGGAAAGAAGGGGAAGGCCAACCGGAGTGCCGGACTGGATGCGTCCAGTTGGGGCTAGTTGGTGTGGTGAATTGGTGATCAACTGATCAGTGATCACCTCCCCTTCCAACCTGTGCAGTTAAGCACGGTCCAGTTGAAGCGTGGGCGTGGATAGCACGGGGCACCTCTGGCCTTTGGCAGAGATGGAGCGGGACGTTTTTGTGCGATTCCGGTCGGTTTAGGGAATTAGGGTGAAAAGCTTCTTTTGCCAGCCGTAAATTCCTGGACCTGCTGTGGGTGGCTCGATGCAAACACATCCAATTATTCGCGTTGTCTCAAATTGCAGAGTCCTACGAAAAAAGATAAACAACATAAATATATAGCGTGCTACCACAACCTTTTAATTCTACCAAAAAGAGAAGGAAAAATTGGTACCATAACATCAAAAGTTCACTTACCCAAACGAGTTGATCTGATCTCCGAATCCCTGGCTTGTACTAATCTCTTTGTTGACAATAATAATGCCAAACAATCTGATGCTCTACAGTCAACTACGGAGCAGGGTTTAACTTTTCAAAATCGATTTTAAAGTAAAAACTGCTCCTTACCGATTTACCGATATCCAACCGAAAACCAATAAAAAACAACAATTTTTTGTTAACGCCATATGAAAGTCGGGTAATACTGATCGGTTTTCACAAACCGAAACCTAACGGTTTTACGAAAGCCGGCTGATTTTTTCATGAAATTTCATCGGCTTTGTGAACCTCGTTAGGGAGTAGTAAAGGATACTAGTAGAGAAATTGAGCTGACAGCTGAACAATGCATAGTATGGCATTCTGGCCAATGAGCTGCCGTTCTGACCAAATCAATTCATTGCACTTTATCAACGTAGAGAAGAGATAATATTGGATTACCATTTCAGATGTTTCCACGGTTTAACACATGCAATTAAAACCTTACAAGTAATCGTTACTACGGATTAAATACATTTCAGCGTCCATGTAAACGCATTGCATTCAGTTGACTAATGTACTGAGGATAGGATGATGAGGTTTTGACATGTCACAACGAGGTAGGACAGCAGGATTGCAGATAAGATTCAGATAGCTTGAGAAAAGAAGGAACGCAACGGCTGTACTCAAACGCTGATGTCATGGGCTGTTTGCACCGTTGTCATTAATTGCTCATCGGCGGACAGCGGTACATGATGCAACGACAGGTATATAGGAGTAGTCATTACTCATCTGCCATATGGCTAGCAAATTCGAGGAGAAAAAAAACAAAGTATAGTATTTTGTTTAAAGCTGAGTTCGGTGAATCCTTGCGTACGTAAAACGAAATGACTCATTAATATATAATTAATTAAATATTAATTTATTTTTTGAAAAATAGATTAATATGATTTTTTAAAGTAACTTTCGTATAAATTTTTTTAAAAAAAACACATCGTTTAGCAATTTGAAAAACATGCGCGCGAAAAAAAAAAGAAAGATGAATTGGAAAAAGCTCGGAAACAAACTCAGCCAAAAAGTTTTGCGGAGAAACGGCTAGGCAAATAGGACATGTTCAAATATTCAAATTCTTTTTTTTGGCACAATTTGTTTGAATTTAACTGGTTTTCGTGGGTAACCGAGTGATAATCAAGGTTATCAACGAAACCGTTGTGGGACAGTTTTTGTTGACCGGACAATTTTGCAAACCGACTCAATTTCCTTCAAGATAAATGACACCGTTCAGCACTAAAACGACTCTGATGGATAGGAGTAGCTTAGACACTTCAGAGAAGGACGTCATTTGTGTTCGCATGATATTTCAGCAAGGTTCAGAGTTTCAGACTCACTGGCCTTAACTCCTTGATGGCTGAGGCTTGAGGATTGGAGTATCTGTTTCTTTTAGCAAATACTGTCTTCCTTGAAACTGATTCAATGTTGAATCAGTCTCCCTTGACAAATTGCAATTTTTGTTTGTCAGAATAAGTCATGCGATCCATACATTCAGTAAGGTGTACTACGTATTATACCAATCTACACAACAGGTAGTAACGGAACTGTTCACTGTTCAGTGACCTTTTTTAATCATAGAAATAAAAAAATATAAAATTCTAACAGAAATGTAAATAGAAAATAGAAAATCACAAAACAAAATAAAAACGAAAAATGATTAAAAAAAACACATGAATCACATGAAAAATATACACTCAAAAATATTTTCAAGAAATTGTACAATGTGCCATTTTATAGAAATTGTATAGGTTTTGAAAAACTCCAATCCTTTGAATCAAAAGGTCAAATGAAAAAAATTTCTATAGAATTTCAATTATTTGAAATTCCTTAATAAATCCTTTGATTTGAAGAGCCAAATGAAAAAAATTTCTATAAAATTTCAATCCTATGAAATTTCTTCATAAATTCTTTAATCTCCTTCATAAATCCTTTGATTTGAAGAGCCAAATGAAAAAAAATCTATAGAATTTTAATCCTATAAAATTTCTCCATAAATTCTTTGATTAAAGGAGCTCTGAATTTCGGAAGAAAGCGGCGGAGTACAGTATAGTGAAGATCGCTATGAACTCCGCAAAAGGAAATAGTTTAGGAGAAATCATTTTAGACAGTAATACGCCTTGCAAATTGAAAAGCTCAGACAAATAAACTTGCTATGGGATCAGAGAGACAAGAGTTGAATCCATGGGAGAAACCTTCAGAACTCCAGACCAGTACTCCAGATAGTGTGACCTGTCCAGAACATCATATTCAGAGGCAACAAACCAGCTACCAACTGTTTTAGGCAGAACAAAAATTAGAGACACGGATAGCATTTTCCATTGCTGATGATAATGAGATGGTAACATCAGACGCTGCATAACACAAGAACACCACTGCGACAAGGAACACAGGTTAAAATAAAACTGGTAACATCTGATCTAACTCTACAACTGCAGATCTGACACCGAGACATTCTACGCTCTCTCGCCACGGATGCGGCGGGCGAGCTGGATGTCCTTGGGCATGATGGTGACGCGCTTGGCGTGGATGGCGCAGAGGTTGGTGTCCTCGAAGAGCCCGACGAGGTAGGCCTCGGCGGCCTCCTGCAGCGCGGCGACAGCGGAGCTCTGGAAGCGGAGGTCCGTCTTGAAGTCCTGCGCGATCTCCCGCACCAGCCGCTGGAACGGCAGCTTGCGGATGAGCAACTCAGTGCTCTTCTGGTACTTGCGGATCTCACGGAGCGCGACGGTGCCCGGCCTGAAGCGGTGGGGCTTCTTCACGCCGCCGGTTGCCGGGGCCGACTTGCGCGCCGCCTTCGTCGCCAGCTGCTTCCTCGGCGCCTTGCCGCCGGTGGACTTCCTCGCGGTCTGCTTCGTGCGGGCCATCGCTTGAAAGCGGAAGCGCGAGTTCTTGGAGGATTTTGGATTGAAGAATTGGAGTGAGATGAGGATGGCGATGGGCGCCAGAGTTTAAGTAGGCGGTGGGGATGAGCGGGAGATCGCCGAAATTTTGAGTTTTTGGAGGTGGGAGGGCGGCGCCGTGGGCGCGGTGCGTTTCGTCCTCGGGGCGCGGGATGGGTTTGGAGCGTCGGATTTGCGGGGTATGGACGGCGCGGATGGGGTTTCGCGGGGGTGCACGCGGATCGTGGGGAGCGATCCGTGGGACGGAGGATGGACGGTGTGGATGGGGTTTCGCGGGCGGCACGCGGATCGGTGGGTGGGGGGGGGAGCGATCCGTGGGGTGAGGCGTCCTGCGCTCTGATTGGTTGCCACCGCGCGTGTTTGCAGAATGGTACCCTTTTGTTTCTTGGATAGCGGTAGCAATCCTGAGTTTTTCAAAATCCCCTCCTGTGTGCGAAATGAATTTTTGCTAAATAGTCCCCCTTTCCACGTTGTGATTGCATCAGGTTGCGACTTCGTAAGTTGTGAGGGAGCAGCGGAGGACACACTCAGCGATCAGCCATTCAGGCATCAAGTGAGACCAAATGAAAATGAAAATAAATGATGCAAACAAAAACTACATTGCTATATATAAGGTTTGCTTCATTATTCCATACAGCAGGTAAACAACCAAGGTAATTCCACTCCAAAAGAGCAAACAGGTTTTACGACATAGACTGCTCAAGTTTATGTATCATCAAGTTTGTAATTTTTTTTCTTTCCTGTGCCCTCTTTCTCTTCAGGGTACGATATTCTCAACGTTCTCAGGAATCATGGCTCGCCATGCCCAACGCGAAAAGTACATCTCACATATCGAAGGGTACAAGTATATGTTTATCTGCAAAAGCAAGTCTCCTTGTATACATATACCAACTAAGATTTCTCGACACCTCGAAGTACCGCTCTACAAACTTTGCAAGCTCAAAAGCACTTCATATGGACAATGCCAGGACCAGATTCATCATACTCGCCCTTGGAGATCCACATCTGCCAAACAAATGTTATCGTTGTAAGAGGTGATTCTAAGGATAAGTGCCATAAATACAGTTATGACATGATATCAGCTATTATACACTTCCAGTTCTATATGTCTATTGCAAAAGCAATCTCAGCACATACTAATACTTCAAGCACAAATACTTGATGTAATGTGATCCTGTTTGTTTCTATTGTAAAAGCAGTCCTAACACCTAGTGGTGATTTGCGGCGCCTATTGGAGAATAATCCCTTTTATGTGATAAAACTAGGACAAGGAGATTTGGCCATTTATGTTGTATTGGATGCTAATCAGACAATTTCCTAAAACACTCACAGCACAGATGTGAACTCAACTTCTTTTCAAGAATTCAAATTTAACTATCAAAAACGGAGTGAAAAACCTACTAGTATAAATTGCATCAAGATCAAGGATAAACTACAAACAAAAAAGTGAAATCTTATAAAAATAAATAAAATATTTTTCTGAGACAAGACATCAGGCCAAAATAGAATTGAGGGGACAAAAACTACCTGCTGGAAAGTGCTCAGAGAAGCCAAAATAGAACCACCAATCCAGACGCTGTATTTTCTTTCTGGTGGTGCAATCACTTTAACCTTCATACTGCTAGGAGCAAGGGAAGTGATCTCCTTGCTCATACGATCAGCAATTCCAGGAAACATGGTAGAACCTCCACTTAGGACAACATTGCCATACAGATCCTTCCTAATATCTACATCACACTTCATGATTGAGTTGTATGTAGCTTCATGTATACCAGGAGATTCCATACCAACAAGAGATGGCTGGAACAGAACCTCAGGGCACCTGAACCTTTCTGATCCAATGGTAATTACTTGGCCATCAGGCATCTCATAGCTTTTCTCAACAGAGGAGCTGCTCCTAGCAGTTTCCAGCTCCTGCTCATAATCAAGGGCGACATAAGCGAGCTTCTCCTTTATGTCCCTGACAATTTCCCGCTCAGCGCTTGTTGTAAGGGAATACCCTCTCTCTGTGAGGATCTTCATGAGATGGTCAGTGAGGTCCCGGCCAGCAAGATCCAACCGGAGGATAGCATGAGGAAGCGTATATCCTTCATATATTGGAACAGTGTGGCTCACACCATCACCAGAGTCAAGCACAATACCTGCAGATAAAAAAGAAGTGTCACTGCCCCCAACACGTTGATAATTTTAATAGGATCTATTGCAAAGGTAATAATCATACCAGTCGTTCGACCGCTAGCGTACAAGGATAGAACAGCCTGGATTGCGACATACATTGCTGGGCAATTGAAGGTCTCAAACATGATCTGGGTCATCTTCTCCCTGTTGGCTTTGGGATTGAGAGGGGCTTCAGTTAGCAATACAGGGTGATCTTCAGGTGCAACACGAAGCTCATTATAGAACGTGTGGTGCCATATTTTCTCCATGTCATCCCAGTTATTGACAATTCCATGTTCAATTGGGTACTTTAGAGTCAGGATACCCCTTTTTGCCTGAGCTTCATCACCCACATAGGCATCCTTTTGGCCCATCCCAACCATGACACCGGTGTGGCGTGGTCTCCCCACAATGCTAGGGAAGACAGCCCTTGGTGCATCATCACCAGCAAAACCTGCCTGTTAGACATTAGGAAGGTGATCCGTTAAGCTATGAGGAACATACCGCTTTGCTGAAAAGACTAAGTTCAGGGTAACTACCTTGACCATTCCAGTGCCATTGTCACACACTATAGGTTGAATATCCTCGTCGGCCATTCTTCAGATGTTCTGTAACAGAAATGCATGATGTGTATACACATCACTTGTCAGGCTCAGACTAAAGTACCTAGAGGACTAGAAGTCTCTGTGCAAAACCAAGTAAACTAATGACATAAACACTCCATGTATACTGCTTGAGATGTCCAGAAGTACAATTAAAAAAAATTCATTGGTGCCCTGCAGATTGGAATGTATTTAATCGAAGCAGCAAGGTTGAAAGTATCTCATGCAATTTTCAGCTAACTAACAGAGTATACCCATGTTAACTGCATCAATCTGTTTCAGTGGCGTTTTGATAATACATAGTTTATCCTAAATCGATTCCAATCTGATAGGGAAAAAAAATAGAGCACATACGTCACAGCTTACACGAAGAGTTCAAATCCGGACACAACGGAAGAAGTGTCTCAACATCAATCAATTCATAACACTAACAAAAGGATAGTGAAAGATAATGCATCTTCACAACCATGGTGATCACTGATCAGGGGAGAAGCTCTACAAAAGCAAAATCTACCGGCTGATTTCTTATAACACCGGAGAGATCATGCCCTCCAAGACGGAAAACCAGTTCACCCAACCTGTATGCATGTTGCATGAGCTACTTACAATATCGGGGGGCAAATATCACTAACCACTACACAGTACAAACTGGCATGAACAGTTACCAAATACAACACGATAAACCTGAAGAATTAAGTCTGGTTGTTCCAAAGGGGATCACCAGAGCACCAAATCAACCACCGAAAATTCATCGATACAGCCGACGAAACGCACACGCAGTAATCACGAAGAAAACAAAATCAACCATCGCCGGTCCCGTTCAGGGAAACGCTAATAAGGCGCTGTGAGGCGATGAATCCTAGAGCAAGCAAGGTAGTACTAGAAGCAAGTAGCAGCAGATTTTCCTTCTCAGATCGAACAGCTCGGAGGACTGAGGGGATCGGAAGGGAAGGGATCACCTGCTTGACGAGGCGTACGCGTAGCGATCGCTTCCTCCTCCTCCGGAGTCTGGAGAGCTCGGCGCCTCCGCGGCGGAGTGAGTAACGCGAGCTCGAGAGCGAGGCGAACGGAAGGTGCACTGCTGGGTCGGTGGATGGACGAAGAAAACGTGGGGGGTGTGAGCCGGTTTATACGCGTCCGTCTCAAGGCAAAGTACGCCGCCCCGTAGAAAACGGCGGTCTACCGCGGGCGTTGTTTTGGGGACTCGTGATTTTTGCTCCTTGCCCCCATCTACCACCGTATCCCTCGCGATCCATGTTAATTCCTTGGAAACAACGGGTTTCGAATTTCTGAAAGACTAAAAAAATTCGAGGCAGATTTGATTCATGAATTGTGAATTCGGCTTATGAAATCAGCGATAGAACTGTTCCATATGCCGTCGAGTGTACGTGTAATGCGGCGGAATGATGAGCGGCCACGTAGCGACGGCGGCGGCCTGATGGGCGTAGCACGTGTAGTCGTGAGTGGACACGTTGGGTGCTGGCTCGCAAACTCGCACAGATGGACGCGTGCAGGACTCGTCTATCACCGGAATTGTGAACCGGGACAGCAGAAAGGGCCCCCGGAAAACTAGAAAAGGCTTCCGACCTGGCCGCCCAAAAGAACTTTCGGTGCCCGAAGCGGCACGTCCACGTCGGCGCCAGCGGGAGATTCGGCCGAAGATTTGGACAGCAGCCGTGCGGCCCGCGCGGTCGGTCGCGGCTGATGACGTCGTCCGGCTCTACGGCCTACCAACCTTTTCATTCCCGTCGAGTTTTCGCACGGCACGCCGCGAGCTGGCCGTGCGCCTGGTCGAGCTACTAGTCCACGCCGCACGCACAGCGCGGTGCGCCGGATGCTCGCTTGCTCGCCCCATGTGGAGCGGTGACCACGGACCAGGGTTTATTTACCTTTCCGTTTTCAACATAAAAACAGACCCTCATCGATTTATCAAAAACTAACTAAAACCGATGGCTCTCGTTCAACACCATATGAAAACCGATGAGCCCAAAAGATGGCTCTCGTTCAACACCGTATGAAAATTGGCTGAAACCGATCAACATCTAGCGGTTTCAAAAAACCAATCGGTTGGTTTTGTGAACCCTGTCTCAACCTATTGACTGGTTTGCTCTTGTTGTGTGGGCTATTGACTCATCATCTTCCATTCGCTTCTTCAATAAAAATTGCATAGCTTTTTTTTTAGAAACATAATATGTTTCTAGTTTTGTGTTTAATCTAATATGTCTAGTGTGTGTCTATATATATATATATATATATATATATATATATATATATATATATATATATATATATATATATATATATATATATATATATATATATATATATATATATTGTTTTTTATGAAGAGTGACATAGCCACTTTCTTGGATATGCTAAAAAAGTCTAAGTAGTAGATTTGCCTGGCCCCTAGCCCATAGTAGAGAAAGCTTGAATCGTTATGGGAAAAAGTATAGTTTGACTCCCTCAAATATAGGTCCAATATGACTCGAATCCTTTAACCACAATATCAGATGTCTTGATTCTCCAACTATTAAAACCGATGTAATTTAACTTCCTTGGCTTTTTAGGGCAATTTTTGTTGACATGGCTCGTTGACCTGGTCAAATCGACTGAATCGGCATGCGAAGCCCACATTTCATCCTTTCTTCCATTCTCTTCTTCATCCTTCCTCTTTCCCTTCGGCCCTTCCTTCCCTAGTCAGTAGGAGGCACGGGACGATCCTGTTTGACTTGACGCTACCCGACCGTCATCTTCCTCCCCAAATCGGGCGAAAGGACGAGAGGGAGGTGCGAAGTAAGACGACAGTTGGCGGTGACATGATGACATCCAACGATGAGGATGCACGTCGTTGGGCCTGGGGACCTCCATCCCACGCCTCATCCACTGTGAAGGTCACCATGCCGCTTGCCCACTTGGTCAACCTGGCCACATCACTTCTCGCCTCCAGCTAAACCATTCCTCCCACTAGCCCTGGTCGCGCAACCTCGCACGCCTTGTCGATGGGCTATACCCGAAAATGGTATTTGTAGAGTATGAGGATCGTTGGAACCAGAGTATATGCGAGATTGAGATAAAAAAAGATAGGAGACAAAAAATTTTATATAGATTCGGGCCCTTTAACTGATAGGTAATAGCCCTACTTCTGTTGGCTAAAGTCGGTGTTGCCTTTGCCTTTATATATCAATATCTCACGAGTACAATATTTGGAATGACCTAATCTAGTCAACGTCGGCTTGGCGGCATGAAACTGTCACATAATCGATGGCTAGTGTAGTCTTCTTCCTCAAATATGAGCTCGGCGAGATTGGAGGTAGCACTAGATACTCTTGTCGGCCTCTATGGCTCCATATTGGGTTTGTCTAGGCTTGCCTTCTATCATCATCTCCTCCTAGGGAGTCTTGTATTTATACCCTTGGATGTCTTCTTATCCAAGTAGAACTAGGGAGACAAGTATGGATACGATCCGAGTAGTCCTTGTAGTGTCCGAGTAGGACTCCGCTTCTCTTTCCTTTCCAGAACACCTTCTATTTCGAGAAGATAATTTCCTTCTTTATCCATCGTATCCTTCCTTCACGCGCTCATCTACACATCCCTGCTGCTTCTCCCCTGACTCCACGTCAGCACCGTTATCCTCTCTGACCCTTTCCCCTTCCCCTATCCTCTCCCCTCTCCACGCCACCAACCTCCTCGCCTTTTTCGACCACCTATTTTGTGTCCTTGCTGCACTTAGGAAGGACGCTCCCTAGCTTAGATGCAGAGGTCTGCTTGTTCATCGACGCTATAGGGGAGATGCGACGGTGAGCGACAGCAAGGCGAGGGAGCCAGGCGGCGGCGGCTTGAAGGTATGTCTGGCAAAGAAGCAACAAACAACAGCCGATGATAGAGGAGCCTGTGGACTATGGTGGTGGGCTACTTGTCATTGCTCCTCGTCATGCCACCACCGCCATCGCCGCTGACTATAGTCCTGGCTCAAGCTCACGTGGCAGTGTGGGGGAATGACGCTCCTCGCCCCTGGATGTCGTTGATCAGCCGCCAACTGTCATCCCGCTAGAACTCATTGTACAGTGTGGGAAAAGGCTAGTTGGTTGGACCAAGTCAACAAAGCCAAGTCAGTGAAAATCGTCCTTATAACAATCGAGAGAGTCAATTTACACTGGATTTTATAGTCGAATATCACGGTTAAGGTATACAAATTAGATTAGGTTTATTTTAAAGGTTGTCAAAGTGGACTTATTCCAATCATTCCGCCTGTATCGTTTGCACTAAGGGCTCCCCAGGTTTACAGGCCCACAGTGCACGGCCCAGATTCGATCATACGAATTACGAAGTCATGAACTCGGTTGGTAGATGGGCTTTGCTTATGAACTCGGTTTCCTTTTCAGATTTTATTTTAGCGAGGTTCCAGCTTTCTTCGCTTGAAATAAGTCTTCAACATGGATGACACAATATATGCTGTATAATATGAAGCATTTATTTGGCGAAACATATGTTTTGCGTACACGCAGATATGTAAAATTACTAGTACTGTAGTAAGTTCTGTATGGTTTCGTAAACGGGTGACAACGCACGACTGTACAACTAGGACCCAAAAACAGACTGAGATAGCATAACAAAGGGAAAAATGTGTGATACTTGTGCTTTGTCACCGCCTCACAGGATATGGTCTGTTTTTCTAAAAAAAAAAAGTGCGTCACAGGCTGACAGTACACAGAACTTATATCGATTTGGCTTCATACCATCGTGTCCTGCGTGCAATATGCATAGCCCCGAGCACTTGTACACCCTACACATGACATCCATCACCACTTTACCAAGTGTAACGCCTTCAAAACGTTTGCCGATTCGGCGACACACGCCAAGTCGGCAAGACGGCAACACACAGTATAGTATAGTACACTGTACTAGCTGTGGACACCGTGCCGCTGCACACGAGGCGATCGACCACGGCTCATGCCACCATGGGTACCAGCTATTGACTAGTGAGTACTATCACTCGCACCACATGCACGGCCGCCGGTGCAGGGTCCAGCGCGACGGGCTCGGCGGCGGCGAACGGCGCCTGCCTGCATGTGGGGCACGTCGGCCTCGCCGCGAGCCACCGGTCAATGCAGCGCTCGTGGAAGCCGTGGTTGCAGCCCGGCAGCACGCGCACGTGCTCCCCGCGCGCGAACTCGGCGAGGCATATCGCGCACTCCGACCGCGACGAGCCGGCCAGCTCGAGCCCCTCCGAGTACGCCACGCGCGGGATCGTCTTCGACAGCGGCGGCGTCCGCTTCCTGCCCCCGCCTCCGCCGCCGCCGCCCCGCCTCGCGCGGCCACCTCCTCCTCCTCCTCCTCCTCCTGCACCGGCGGCGGCGCTGGCGACGTCGGCACCGTAGCACGCGCGCCGCGTGACACGGAGCGCGCACTGGAGGACGACGTGGAGCGCGACCGCGGCGACGAGGCCGCAGACGAGGAGGGCGAGCAGGACGATGGTGTTGGTGTTGAACGTCACGGCGAGGGGACCACCGCCGCCGCGGCCATTATCGGTGGCCGGCATAGCTCCGGCGACTCCTGCTGGCACCGCCGCCGGCGCGGGAGACGTGCTCGGCGCCGCCGCTGGCGCCACGAGGAGGAGCGCCCTGGCGGAGTAGTGCAGCCGCGCGTCCATGAGCGACGACGAAGCAGCTAGCTCGCGCGATCACGTCGGAGCTAACAGTGAGCTACTTTAATTTGTCACTTGTAAGTTGTACCGTGGGCGGTAAAGCCGCATGCAGAGGCATATATAGAACGTGACAGGACTGCAAGTTTACGGAATGGAATGTTGCAGGGAATAAGTTAGTCAGAGATATTTGGAGGTCACTGTCTTTGTAATCTTGTTTAGTCGGCCGATTAAAAATGATCCTAATGCTGGTGTGGCTTATGCTGGCCTGGGGTAAGATAAGATGCACGTCGTCAAGGGGCATAAAAAGGAGAAGAGATGGAGAGAGACTGTCAAGGTGCAGAATCATGCATGGAAGTTACGACTAATGGAGCAAATTAATGCAAACATGCTACTAGTATCTCCTGCAAGTCGGCAACGCCAGCTACTGAATTGACCATTTTTAGCACTACTATAGTATTTTTTTCGTCTCAAAATATAAAAGATTTTTAGATAAATATGACACATTTTAGTGTTCAGATTTTTCGTAATACTATAATATATCACATTCACTCAAAATGTCTTATATTTCAGTACAGAGGAAGTAAAAACAGTTGATGCAAAAAAAAACAAGTATCTTGAAAGAGAGAAGAAACATCTGGTGTCAGGTGGTGTTTGAATTTTCTGAAGATGAAGATGAAGATAAAGATTAAGTGTTTTACGTAAAACAAGGAGGCATTAACGTGTGATTAATTAAGTTTTAATTATTAAAATGAATTTATTTCATATTTTAGAACAACTTTCATATAAAAGTTTTTTTTTTACGAAACGCATCGTTTAACAGTTTGAAAAACATGTCACTAATATCCAAAAGTTTATCCAAAAGTTTTAGAAGAAATGATCAGAGCCAATGTCATCAGTTGAACAGATGAATAATACAACCACCGATCGATTTAACAAAACTGATGAAGACAAGAAATGTCAAACGGATGCTCGCCACTATACACAATCACACCAATGACAAACACAGCGAGCATATCCATAAAGTAGAGTGTGCTTAATCTAGAGTTTTCCATGGCCAAATCTTAACCCACAATTTATCCCCATATTCCGATGTGCTCAACAAGGACGTAACTCTGCAAAGAGGGTCAATTAGCGTCGCGATGCGCACCTAATCGGTCCCATCAGTTTTTGCGACCAAAAGAACCCATCAGGAGCCAGCAATTTGGGCTCAGTAGTTGAGCCTCCACTAACTGCGACTCGTAGGCTCACGGGATGGCTCCACGTGGCAGTGAGGCGGCCCGCGCGTCGGTGACTTGTCAACGTGCGAGTGGCTCGGCTGAGCCACCTGGCTCCACGTAGGAGTCCGACTTGTCTGTACCTGGAGCTCTCAGCTGAGCAGTCTGAATTCCTCTAGCGACGCGGTTCTGTTCGTTCAATGGGCTGAAATGGGCTGCTACTTTGGGCTAGATATGGTGGGTATCAACGGAGTGCGGATGGATTAATATTTTTTATATAATTTACAAAATCACTAATCTAAGGGTGAGTTCTTCTCCCAACTTCCTCAGCTCACATCTCTTTTTTTCCACGCGCACGCTTTTCAAACTGCTAAACGGTGTGTTTTTTTGTAAAAAGTTTTTATACGAAAGTTGTTTTAAAAAATCATATTAATCCATTTTTCAAAAAAAATTAGTAAATACTTAATTAATCATGTGCTAATGAGTCGCTCCGTTTTTCGTGCGAAGGAAATTTCTTCTCAACTTAACCAAACGAAGAAAGCCTACGTATTGTATTATTTTGGATTAAAACACATAAATATTTCTTTAAATATTTTGTTCTTTCCTTCGAAAGGAAATATTTTGTTCTTGTTGGGCTTATCGGTATAGAATGGCCCAGACTATTCTATATACAACAATAGTTGAACCGCACGGCTGCACCGAAATTTCTCAGCTAGCTAAACAATAACATTTTATCTTAAAATATAATAATCTAGTTGACGATGGAGCGAAGTAGCCAACTCGATCAAGGCTGTCTCGTCCAAATTCCATGTGACCAAGCCATGTAAGATTATCAACTCATGATCACATTGTTTCCAGTAACCATTCGAGTACTGACACACCAGCATCTCGTTCGGCGGCGTTGCGGAACAGCAAAGAGCGCACCAAAAACTATAGCCATGAACGTACCATAACGATATATAGAAATTTATTTCTTCCTTATGCATATCTCGTAGTCGACAAGCATTTTATATTGGTCGATAAAAGCTGGAAAAGGAAGTTGACATGCACATGCAACTATAAGTTCGAGGTTCAACTGGGAGCACAAACATGAATGATTTCTATGCATGCATTTCTTCTGCCTTCTGGCATGTTCTGTGCCGCCCTTACAAAAGTTACAGTGTGTTTCGGAGGGGGAATATCGCCTATCTTATAAAGATATTAAAAATTTTAATAAGATATATATCAATGTGTAACATATCATTTTACACCCACATAAATTTGAATTCAATCTATACAAGTATAAAAACAACAAATTTGCATGCAAATAGTTTGTTCCAACTTATATAAGTCAAACTATACTTGCATATGTTTGTGTGACATATATCATATTGATCTACCATATTAATTTTTTAAAAAATATCTTGATAACTATTTAAATAACATTGAAAAATGAAGAGATATTTGATCCCTTCAAAGATGAAAATACTTTTTCGTGTAGTATTTCTCAATAGACCTTCTAAGACATGTTTAAAAGAGTTTCTAACCGTTACAGTTTCTTTTAAAATTAAAAACTTTCTAAACCGTCTAGCTTTTTATCCATATTTTAAGAAACTATAGTTACAAAATGAACTATAAAGTCATAATGGATTTTTCAACTTCCTCATACTCTCATCAACTAGGTGTTTCTTATGATCTTAAGCTCCACCAAAGCCTGACCGAGGCAGAGCAGCTGCTTTTTACGTAGAAGAGGAAAATATGCAGATGCTGTTTGCTGTTCGCAAACCGACTGATCCAGAGTGATGGGCTATAGCCTCAATCTCCCCATGACAGAGATGTCGAACTCAGTGTCTCATGTACGGGTTCGTTTCGGGAAGACACACGGTGCGTAGGGAAAACGAAATGGTTCATTAGCGTGTGATTAATTAATTATTAGCTAATTTATTTTTGAAAAATGGATTAATTTGATTTTTTAAGCAACTTTTGTATATAAACTTTTTTAAAAAAACACACCGTTTAATAGTTTGAAAAGCGTGCGCGCGAAAAAAAAAACGGTGAGTTTGGAAGATGAGGTGAAGAACAAAGCCGTAGTTATGTTGTCACTTAGAGAGTGGATTTTAAACTTTAAGAGGATGTCTCCTCGTTATTTGCATCTCAATGAAAAAAATTATAAAAAATTAAGAAGATATATTAACATGTGATATATCATCCCACAAATATGTAAACAAACATGTAAGTTAAAATTTAATTTTTATAAGTTGTAAAAAAATAAATTAAACTACAGCTAGTTAACGTACATTCATAGTCAAATTTGTTTTTTTTCAACATATAAAAGTTAAATTTGATTTTAAATATTTGTGAAGTAACTTATCACATATTAGTCTAGTTGCAACATGTAAAAAATAAATTTGATACATGTTTGTGAAGTGACTTATCACATATTAGTCTATTTTATTAATTTTTTTATTTTTTATAACTATTTAAATAATATGTAACAACGAGAGAACGTTGAGAGTTTAGAATACTTTCCTTGTCACTAACGGCCTCCCACGAAAGTGCTGTCTAACGGCCTCCACGAAAGTGCTGTCTCAGTCTATCATGCTGTCGCGTAACAACGATTGCACTTTCGCAGGGATAGGATGTGAGTTTTGTTGTTTCGTTAATTAGCTACTGGCGCATGCATTAAGGTCTTCCACAAAATTAGAAGGAAAAAAAAGCAGGTCACTCTTGTCATGGTTGTTCCTTCAACACATAGTCATTTCCAGCAGGTGATTTCATGATTAGTATAATATAAATTAATTAAACGATAATAATTAGTTAATGTTCCCAGTGACTTAAACATTCTAAAATTCTAGAATAAGGAGGAGAGAGACAACTGACACTTCTTGCTAAAGATGACTTTGGCAATGTAGTGTTGATCAATATAGGGTAAGTATGTTCATACCTCGAGGGAACCTCCTCTTTTCACAAAATATATGTAAATATAGTTATAGAAGATTTCATCATATTTATCTTTTTTTTTCATTTTGTAGATCGATTTTAGACTTGATTTTTAAGTAAGCAGTAGATGTTAATGTACTCTATATTCTTGTTTATCAATGATTTTTCTATGACTATTGTATTGTATTTGAGAACTAAAGTTAAACGGGAGACATCCATCAAGTTAAAGAAAATCATTTCTACAGACACGTATAATCAATTAATCATGTTTGCATATAAGAAAGATTATGCATAGACAACTTAGGCCTCTTTGTTTTGACTTAGATTTATTGGCTCAGATTTTTAAGTGACCTTTATTCCATGGTTTATAAGCATGTACTCCCTTTGTTGCATACTAAAAGTCATTTTGGCTTTTCTTTCAAACTTTCTTAAGTTTGATCAAATTTATAGAAATTATCAATACAAAGCAAACATGGTACCAAAATATATTCAATATTCGATTTAATGAAACTAATTTGATGTTATAGATGTTGCTAATTTTTACTATAAACTTACTTAAAAATAAATAAGTTTAACTAAAAAAATCAAAACGTTTTATAATACGAAACGGAGGGATAATTTTTAAGCCTTAAGTTTAACAATGAAGTCCTATCTTTAGTTCATATAAGAAAAAAAACTATTCAAACCTAGATGTTGGTTTAACAGTGGGAGTGATTTATGACATAAAAAAGCCCAAGGAAAAAATCACATGTTTGGTTGGACTTTGGATTTTTGCTATAAGTTGGCTCATAAGCTCTAATAAATAGGACCTTAATTAGAGGGATAGAGTTTGATACAACTTGATGATGTTGAGTTGATTAATATAAAACTGAGAGGGAAAACTCCACTGGTATACTAGTGGAGTAGTGCGCATCACAATATATGCATGTATCTTCAGTATAATGAGAAAAAAATTATGAGAAGTCATAGCAGGAGACAGTTTGGGACTTGCAACATAAATGCCCTGTCTTACCATTTTTCCGTTGATGGAAGGCCATACATCAATGTCACATAGGAATAAGTTCATCCTAGGGTCTCTCAATTTGTCATCTAGTCTGAAACCATAATATCAGATATGACGCGTCCCTCAACTTTCAAAACTAATATAAATAAGGTCCTAAGACAGTTTGGACGATGGTTTCGACTGACGTGGCACCTAAGCGGCGTTGACATGATATTTAAAGCCAAAAAAACCATAGACCCATATATCAGTGACTGTCCGGTTAAAAATAAAAAAAAATTACAGTGAGACCCACGTCACCACCTCTCTCTTTCCCCTCTTCTCTCCTTCCCTCCTATTTCTCTCTTTTCTTGTCGTCGTTGGCCAGGCGCAAGCATCGCACTCGCAGACACGGCCGTCGTCGCCCTCGCCATTGCCATTTGGTTCCTCCTCGTGGCCCAGCATTAGCACGCCGTCCCACCGACCTCTTGCCGCAGGCAGTGGTGCTGCCCGTTGTTCCCGATGCCGTCCATCGTGAGGCCACCGCGGAGCTGCTTCTTCTGCCCAAGCCGGTGGTAGAAGCCGACACGCGGACACAGATCTGATGACCACCATGGTCGAAGCATAGGAGGAAGAACCGGAGGTCGGCCCAACCATAAGCCTCGACTCTTAGACGAGCGTAGGGAACTCATCATCCTTGGATGAGGCAAGCTCAACAAGCATCCTGAGGGGACCCGCGTGGCTAGCACGACGACGAGGTCATACAGGGCGAGTGCGATGAGCATGATCCAGGTGGTCCACTCGGGAACCTGAAGAGCCAAGCGACAATGATGATGACGACGAGTGTAACCATGTAGCCATGGCGCACGATGATGGGAACCGTGGAGGCGAAGATGGAGAGGACGCCGACGGCAATGGCGTTGAAGAGGAGCACGAGCGCGGTGCAGCGTCGAGCGAGGCGCCAAGGCGGTGGAGGAAGGTGGTGGCGATGACACTGCCCATGGAGAAGAGGACGAAGAAGGTGAAGAAGCGCATGTAGTTCTTGAGGAAGCCCGTGCAACAGTAGTAGTAAAGCGTGAGGAGGACGAAAGTGACAAGGACGATGAAGATAACGGCGTCGAGGAGCGCGCTGATGAGCTTCTGCCCCGGGGTGTCCATGGGGCTCTCAAGGTAGACGAGCGTGGTGACGGTGACCGGCGGCGGCGCGGCCGTGGCGGACCTCGGGGAGGAGGGCGACGCGTGGAGGGAGATGAGCACCTTCTTGTTCACCAGGTTGCCCATCTGGAAGAGGGGCTTATGCCCGGCCGATGATGAGGAGGAAAGGAAGAGAAGAGGGGAAAGAGGGGTGATGACGTGGGTCCAACTGTCTTTTTTTATTTTTAGGTCCCATGGTTTTATCTGACTTTAAGTGCCACATCAATGTCATGTAGGTGTCATGTCAGTTAAAACCACCATCTTGAAACTTTATTTGCACTCGTTTTGGGAGTTGGGGGATGCATCATATCTGATATTACGGTTCTGGGATGAATTTTAGACTCGACGACAAATTAAGGGACTCAAAGTGAACTTTTTTCCAACTCACATAAATGTCGGCCCATAGAGCGAACAATGAAGGCTGCATCCTGCATGTATCCGGCCTGCACAATATCAGCCCTCCAATTGTAAAGGGCCGCTATTTTTACCTCTTCCTCAAAGGAATTTTTTGCATTTTTAATTTTATTTATTTAAAGATTTACAAAAATAATTTTTCGTTTCAAAATATTGCAGAAATAATCTCCTCTCGCCCTCTGGGAGGGCGAGATTTAAAAATCGCCCTCCCATAGGGCGATTTTTATGACGTGGCAGACGGCCGTTGGGCGCCGTCTGCCGCGCCCTGGCTTTTTTGCATTTAAGTCCCTTGCCGCCCTCGGCAAGGGCGTTTTTTGACTGTAGCGCAGGGGGCCACCTGCAAAAGGGCGGCCGCCCTGGCAATTTTGCAGGCGGCCCCCTTGCCGCCCTTACAGAGGGCGATTTTTTGCCCTCCCCTATAAAACCCCCATTTCCAACTCCGCGGCCGTTATTCGCAGCCGTCGAGACTCGAGAAAAATAGTAGAGCGAGGGGTGAGGAAGAAGAAGGAGAGCGGCGAAGCCCTGTTGGTGTGCACACTCGATCGCAGGTAAATACAATATCCTGCTATATGTTTGTGTTATTTATTTTGTGTAGAATATATAACAAAAGAATTTTTTTTTTGACTATTTGAATAGTTGTTTAGTAAGATATTGATTTATAAATTAGGGCACGATTTAATTTAAGGAGTTTGACCTAGGACGAACCGATTTAGATGAACCTACGTATAATACATTCTGATCTATGTCTATGTTATTTAAATAGTTGTGTAGCACTATAATATGGATTTAAAAATTAGGGCATGATTTATTTTAGTCAATTTGACCTAGGACAAACCGATTTAGATGAACATATGTAGGATATGTCCTTATGTATGTATACATTTCTTTGCGTAGAATTTTGTTTAATATAGAATTTAACTTAGGCACAGATTGATCTAGGCAACATATTCGTAGTATGAAGTAAATTAAGTTTGAACCTGTTTATCAGGCACAATGGCAAGCAAGGTCATATTTCAGATAGTTCACGGTAAAGGCAATGTTAGATATGGTCGAGATGGTGTTGATCTGTCAGAATTTAGTATGAAATCAAAGGGCATCGATAGGCCAACCGATAAAACATTTGAGTCGGTCTATAGTTGGTTACTACGTGGATTTAAAGTGGATACAAGAGTGAACACAATGTCTCTATCCGTTGTAGTCAGTCGTGCAACGGAAGGATATTATTGGGAACTAATGCCTGTAGATAACACCGAGTCCTGGAGACGTTATGTAGAGATGGCATTTGAAAGGTCCTGGCCCCTTGTTATTTTTGTGGCATTGCATGAAATCGATAGCAGTGTTACAGTGCAAACAGAGGATGGTGAAGGTCCTAGCAATGCTGTGGAGAATGTTGGACCATCGATGCGAACTGGGGGTAACGAAGCAAGGTTGGAGGAGGCAATAGGCGTGGCGGATGAGGGGGAGAGAATCGAAGCAATTGTTGAGGAAATGGAGAGGGAAGATTCTGAAAATGAGCTGGCGGAGGGCGATGAATCATCGGACGAGGAGGAAGATGTACTGCCCGTTGATTGGACAAAAGCCGATTTCTCTCAACTTGTTATCTCAGAGGGGCAGCAAGCACCCTTTGAATACAAGGATAACGAGGTAATCCAAGGTGCCAGGTATGCGCATAAGGAAGACATGAAAGAGGCGGTGAAGCATTGGGCGGTCTCCTTGCATAGAGAGTTTAGGGTGGTGAAGTCTACCAACTGTGTGTATGACGTGAAGTGCACGAAGGATGATTGTCCGTGGCGCGTTCATGCATATAAGGGAAAATGGAATGACTATTGGAAAGTGAGCATTGTTGGTGAGCACACATGTTGGTTGCCAGGGGTTGATAAGTATCACCGCAACATCACCTCAGCTTTTGTTGCCGGTGAGATGTACAGCGATGTGGTTTGTAACACGGACTTTGAACCGGGCTCCATTATTAGGCACATTGAAAACAAATTCAAGTATACTATAAGCTACTACAAGGCTTGGAGGGCGAAACAAAAGATTTTGGAGATGAGGTATGGC
The DNA here is from genome assembly GCA_008326285.1 of Oryza officinalis. Classification (NCBI taxonomy): domain Eukaryota; kingdom Viridiplantae; phylum Streptophyta; class Magnoliopsida; order Poales; family Poaceae; genus Oryza; species Oryza officinalis. The sequence continues at coordinate 32,486,823 of BDMV01000005.1, forward strand.
ACATTTGAAGCATCCTATGATAACTTGCCTCGTCTGTTAGGCACCATTGCTCAGAGAAACCCCAATACCTATTATGACATTCAGACCTTTCCGTTGTCTAATGACCCGAGCAAGAGCGTGCTGCAAAGAGCCTTTTTCTCGCTGGGTGCTTGCATCAACGCATTTGTGCACTGTCGCCCTGTGTTGTGCATAGATGGAACCTTCTTGACAGGCAAATACAGAGGTCAGATACTGACGGCGATTGGAGCCGATGGGAACAACCAGGTGTTACCTATGGCGTTTGCATTTGTCGAGAGTGAGAACACCGAAAGCTGGTATTGGTTCTTGGAGAGAGTTCGCTGCCAAGTCGTGCGTATGAGGCCCAATGTTTGCCTCATTCATGATCGTCATGCGGGCATGTTGAAGGCAATTGACTACCTGCAGAATGGTTGGCCGGAGAGGGGACTTCCAGCTAGGTGGCATGATGTTCGGAGTAGGTGGTGCATGCGTCATATGGGAGCCAATTTCTACAAGCAATTCAAGAACAAGCACCTGATGGATCTATTTAAGAGGCTATGTGGTCAAAATCAGGAGAAAAAATTCAATGAGTTGTGGAGGAGGTTGGATGAGCTGACAACAAAGCAAACCGACGAGCAATCTCGTCGGCCACAGGATGACGATCCTCCAGTACCTCTTGGTCCACTACATGATGACCCGCCAACAATGAGAAGAAGGTCGGCATCATCAATACATAATTTCTCGCAGTGGATAGAGAATGAACCGAAAGAAAAGTGGTCTCTGTTGTATGACACTGACGGGTCTCGGTATGGTATAATGACAACCAACCTGGCCGAGGTGTACAACTGGGTGATGCGAGGAGTGCGAGGACTCCCACTGGTCGGTATTGTGGAATTTATCCTTCATGGCACTCAGGCATACTTCAGGGACAGATACAAGAAAATTGCCCCTTCGATGCAAGATAACAACATTGTATTTGGGAGTGTGGTGACAAAGTATATGCAAGATAAAATAGCAAAGGCTATGAAGCACAGAGTTATTCCCCAAGGTACCCAAGTTCATAGGTACGAGATAATGTGTGTGGACAGGCGAAGGCGCGGCATCAACCGCGTTCAAGCTGTGCAGGAATGTGTGCTTCATGCGGAGGGCGGTTGCAGTTGTAGCTGCATGAAGCCCAAGCTTAGACATCTGCCTTGCTCACACGTACTTGCAGCAGCTGGGGATTGTGGCATACTTCCCGATATCTATGTGTCACCCTACTACAGGAAAGAAGCAATATTTCATACATGGAAGGAGGAGATATATGGGTTCGGGATATCTGGATCTTATACAACTCTGAGGCCACAGGTGTTCTACATTCCAGATCCGTCGAAGTTAAGGCTGAAAAAGGGCCGGCGTCAATCGAGACGCATCAGAAACGACATGGACGAGTCGGAGGCAGGGGGGAGGACTCTACGGTGCAGCAAATGCGATGAGCGCGGGCATACTTACAAGAAATGCCCGAAGAATTCGCAATCTCCAACCGTCCCAGGTTCTGATCTATCTGGACAGGCAACCGATGGCCGCCGTCCATCGGGAGAAGGAACAACAATGAGGCGACCACGTCCTAGGCGTTCTCGTGCGGCGACTACGTCATCCGCTGGCGATGCAATGACTTGATTATTCCTGTCAGCCTTTTAGTCTAGCGGTGATCCAATTGATGTAGTATTTATAATGCTGTTGTCATTTGTCATGTGTGTAATATTTATCCTTGTGAGACATGAACTATTGTAATGCTGTTGTCATTTGTCATGTGTGTAATATTTATCCTTGTGAGACATGAACTATTGTAATGCTGTTGTCATTTGTCATGTGTGTAATATTTATCCTTCTGAGACATGAACTATTGTAATGTTGCTATCATTTGTGTAGTGTACCTTTAGCGTTACGAATTACCATTGTAATGAACAATTTGTGTAATGTTTTTTTCTTTATCAATTGCTTATTTGTAATCACTCTTATGTATGCAGGTATGGCGGACGAGACACCAGCTCTCCTCAGTAGGGCACTGGACAGGAGCCACCGTTCGTACTTGTCGGCGGTGCAGGGTGCGCAGCTTACCACCTTTCGTCCACGCCCGTCGCGCGAGTTGTTGCGGGCCGATCCGCGACACGTTCCGTGGTATGATAGAGCTTAATTACTTGATGGCATTTTTTGGCTATTTGGAAATATGTGGTACTAATGTTGAACTCCACGGTACGCAGGTTGCGTGAGGCAGGCCTGATAGCGATATGCAGGCTTGTTGAGGCGCGGGCGGACGAGAACGACCCGGCCAAGCGCTGGGATGCGGACCGGTCGCTGCTGGCTGCTTTGGTAGATCGGTGGCGGCCGGAGACGCACACGTTCCATCTCCCCTGTGGGGAGATGGCACCTACGCTGCAGGACGTCGCGTACCTGCTTGGGCTTCCACTGGCCGGGGAGGCTGTTGGCCCAGTGGACGGTGCTGGTGGCTGGAGGGAGGATATCATGGAGCGATTCGCTCCCGTGATGAGGCTACCTGGGCTCCCTGGAGTTGCTCCCCCGAACATGTACACCACCGCCGGGCCTACGAAGGCTTGGCTGCTGCAGTTCACAGTAAGTTAACTTTTACACTTTTTAGCATTTTTAATTTTTATTTTTTAAAGATTTGCAAAAATAATTTTAGGTTTCAAAAATTTGCAAAACTAATAATGCTTATTCGACACTTTAAATGATCTTAAATAAAAAAGTTGTTAATAACAAAGCTGTAGATCTTCGTGAGATCTATAACTTTCATATAAAGTTTATCTCCATCCGATATCGTTTAAAATGTAGATATGAGATTCTTTTAAATAGGTTTTAGATTTTGTAACGAATATTTGGATATGTAAACGATCTTAAATGAAAAAGTTGTTAACTATAAAGTTGTAGATCTTTTAAAAAATAAAAATTAAAAATGCTAAAAATTACACTTTGTTACTTTCCTAGAAATCTTACGAGTTTTAACATCGTTTGCTTTTTGTTGTAGACCGACCAGCTCCACCCCGACGCCGACGAGTACTCGCTCAGACGGTCCTTAGAGGCGTACCTACTGTGGATGTTCGGCTGGGTGATGTTCACCAGCACCACCGGGCACGCAGTAGACAGGGGCCTGATCCACTACGCCCGGGCGATCGCGGATGCGGAGCTAGGGGCCGTGCCGCAGTGGAGCTGGGGTTCGGCAGTCCTCGCAGCCACGTACCGTGCGCTGTGCGAGGCCTGCTGCAAGACGGATCCTGGAGCGATTTTCGCGGGCTGCCCTCTGCTTATTCAGCTCTGGGCAGCTGAGCGGTTCGCGATCGGCCGACCGATCGTCGACACCGCTGCGTACGCTTCAGGACCGGCAGCCGACCACCCAGCCGACGGGCCGACGATGGGCACGTACTGGTGCCGCCGCAACGTAAGTACAAATTGTTTTCATTTCAAATTTCAGATTATGTGCGACTGATGTTCTGACGAGTTGGTTCTCCTTGTGTCGCAGCGCCGTTACGCCCACGTCCAGGTCAGACGGAGCTACCCGGAGTTTGTCTTCGAGTTCGACCGTCTGCAGCCTTCGGACGTCGTCTGGGAGCCCTACACGCACCACGTGGTCGCGGAGAGAGCACCTCTAGGTCTGTCTGCCTTGTGCACGCGTGACGCGGCGTACTGGTTGACGGTGGTGCCGTTGGTTTTCGACATCTTCGTCGAGCCTCACTGCCCTTACCGTGTTATGAGGCAGTTCGGACTGAGGCAGGGCTTTCCAGTGAACGTACCGATACCCGTCGCGCCCCAGGACCACCAGTGAGTATTTCTCTTTCACCTTTACTATTGTTATGTCGACTACGCGCGGAACGTTCGATGACCATTATGTTCTTTGCAGGTTGACTCGACGGGGACAGCACGCAGGGACACTGTGGGCACCTCGGATCTTGCCGTACGTCGAGGACTGGTTGGTAGCCACCGAGGAGGTGATTGCCGAGGTCCACCCACACTCGGAGGAGAACTACACTGCCTACCTTCGGTGGTACTTGCCGCGCACACGTGCCCGCGTCACCTTCACCGCGGCAGCTCCACAGCTACACCAGGCAGGCGTCAGGGACACCTACCCCGTGCACCGTGACCAGGAGTACTTCCTGGGGGTACGTCCATGTTTCTCGGACTTCTTGTTTTCGTACTACGCGGTTGGTACATATGAGACTGACAAACCTAATTAATAATGATTCCCGCAGGTCGACGCTGCACGCGCCATGAACGCCGACATCAACGCGGTGATGCTGAGGTTGGACGCTGGACTGCACCTGAACGACGTTGAGCAGAGGGTGACGTTCGAGCGGATGCAGACGAAGATGCGTTCGATCTTGCGCGTCCTCTCTTGTCGTTCAGCCGTGGACGCGGTACCTCCACCGGCAGCTGCTGTTCCACGTCCACGCGGCCCGACACCAGGATCGACATCGCACGGTGCTGGTGCGTCCACAGGTTAGTTCCGTACCTTCTCACTATGCAAAACCTTCGCCATGTTATTACAAACTGAATGTCAACTAGGTCCGACGCTGCCGACAGGACACTCTGCTGGAGCGAGTGGATCGTCGATCCCTCGGCCGTTCGCGACTCCGCCCAGCACGTCGGCCTTTGTTCGAGCGAGCGGTTCGTCCGTCCCTCCTCCCTTCAGTCAGCCGCCAGGTAAGCAAGCGTCTTTCGATGAGTGCTACAAACGTACTATTCGGGCGGAATGTTGCTTAACTTTTGACATCTGCAGGAGGATACTACCCGGCGGGGATTTTCCGTTCGGGCGAGTCTTCGTCGCAGGCGGGCGGGTCCGGTGCGGGCGGGTCTGGTGAGGGCGACGACTTCGACGACCTGGAGGAGCCAGAGCAGGACGTTCTCGGCGCCTCTCAGCTTGGTGGAGCACCACCACCACAGAGCCAGGAGCAGCCGCAGCACACGCCCGCACCAGATGTCCGCGCTGGTCGTGCCGTGCCCGCTGAGAGGCTGACGTACTCTCAGGGGCACATTAGGAGGGATAGGGGTAAGAGGCCTCGCCAGTAGGCTACTAGTGCTACATGTTTGTAATATTTACAGTTAGTAACTTTGTGTTACCTCTTTGTATATAACTCTATTCGATCGCCGCACTCATATGTCACGAAAACATTTCATGTCATTCGCTACATCTACTCAACGAAACGACGAAAAACTTTCGGCGCGTAACAGAGGGCTACGATTGGTCGCTATCAAAGTAAGTGAATGCGAAACACAAACGGAGTACAACGGCGAGAAGGGAAGGGAAAATGGAAGACACGCGAAATAACATTTCAAGTTCGTTAGTTCGCTACATGTTGCGAGGTTACGCAACATTATTCATCGATACACCATACAACTACCAACTCGTGCATACTACCGAGTGCAACGAGGCCACTTTCCCTTCCTCTGCGCATCGGGATTCTCCTCCATTGCTGCCTTCGCTCGCCGCGCGCGCTCAAGCTTCCGCTCCCGCTCCTCCCTGTACGCAGCAACACGCCTCCTTTCCGCCTCAGCCTTGTGCTCTTTTTCTGCGGCCTCCTCCTTGCATCTCTGCTCTATCTTCTCCTTGCGCTCTACATCCCATTACTGCATGTACTCCAACCGCTCCTTGTTTTGTGGCTTGATCTCGGTGTCGATCCACTGCTCAAAATCACATAGCGGTGGAGGGGTCTGCCACAAATGCAATGTTTACTAATCAAATAAGTTGTTCAACACTACTTAATACACCAAATAATTATTAGAAAACATCAGTTCCTCACCATTAAGTTAATGCGGCGTATCTCAGGTGTTGGCTCAAACTCAAAATTGGCACACATCCAGTATGTCTGCATGTATGTCTCCTCTTCATCGGACTTGGCTACCTTGCAAGGATCACCGCACCAGCACATGGGCACTGGAACACCGCTAGGCAAAGGCAATGGGTCGAAGGCATTTTCAGTTTTCGGGCGATAACTACAAGTCAACAATAAATGAAACACCCTAACCCGTTAATCTAGGATTCCTCATTTTACGCACAACGAATAACACAAAATATCACAGAAACGATTTACGTTACCTTGAGTTGGTAGCTTTTCTACGCCTTGGCATCCTACAGTTTAAAAAACAACTATCAAATATTGTAAACGCCCTTCATACGGTCAAATATAGTACTACTACAACCAAACGTGTGCACAACAAATCTAGCCTAAAATTATTCACGCTTCTAAATGCTACAGATCTACTCACAAATTTCAACATATCTACTCACAGTGCTACAGATCTACTCGGAAAAAATTTAGGGTCCACATCTAAGTGTTACAGATCTACTCACAAATTTCAAATACATGGTAATTACACTAGTATGCGACACAAAATATAACCATACGTCGGGATATTGTACTAACCTGCGATCGAATAAGCACAGCAACAACGCTTCGCGGCTCTTCTCCTTCTTCCTTAGCTTTCTCTTTTTTTTCCTTCAATTGTGACCGGTTGAAATGAGCACCTCCTCGGGCCATTGGGGCTTTATGGGATGCCGACCAAAAATTGCCCTTGCAGAGGGCGAGATTACGCCAAAAATCGCCCTCTGCAAGGGCGGCGAGGGGGCTACCTGCAAATTTGCCGCACCCCTCTATAGTTCTAGTTGCACTTTTTCCATATTCTCATCGAGAACACAAAACTGATCAGCTTTGATGTGTTTCAGTAGCAAATTACAAGAAAATTTGTTTTTTACAAAAAAATACTACAATTTATCTATTACATGTTTCATATTACAAGTCGTTTCAATTTTTTTAAAAGTTTAATCAAGTTTATAAAAAAAATGGCAACATTTATATTATCAACTTAGTTTTATTATATTTAACGTTACATATATTTTGATAGTTTTTAATGTTACAAATGTTGTTATATTTGTATAACCTTACTTAAATAAAGTGAAAATTGTTTAACTTTATAAAAAAACAAAATGAAAATAGTTTAACTTTTATAAAAAATCAAAAATCTTTCTTTTTAAAGGTGGCCCCCTGCGCAGGCAAAAATCGCTCTATGTAAGGGCGGCAAGGGGGCCGCCTGCAAAATTGCCAGGGCGGCCGCCCTTTTGCAGGCGGCCGCCTGCGCTACAGTCAAAAAACGCCCTTGCCGAGGGCGGCAAGGGACTTAGATGCAAAAAAGCCAGATGCCGCGTCATAAAAATCGCCCTTTGGGAGGGCGATTTTTAAATCTCGCCCTCCCAGAGGGCGATTGGAGATTACTTCTCCAATATTTCGAAACGAAAAATTATTTTTACAAATCTTTAAATAAATAAAATTAAAAATGATAAAAATTCTTCCTCAAAGTGCTTCAGAGTCCGCCCCTTTCAGATGTCAGAGAACTTGAAAGAACCAAATTACTCATCTAAAATGACCAGCTTATTCCCTTCCCCCCACCCCCAATTTGTCATCAATCGTTTGTCAGATTTGCATAAACCGTACAATTTGAATCAGTGAAATCTATATCCTCGTCATCATCTGCAAGGTGAGAGGCCAAGATGTCCAGAACACCAGCAAGGCCTCCAAGTTCAGAGCTCAGATCCTCTCCGGCGACGAACTCCGTCACCACGTTGTCCACCTCAATCAGGCTGCACCCCGGCGTCTTCCTCATGCTCCTGCTCCGTATCGCCTTCCTCGTGCTCGCCACGTCGCTCCACCGCCTCGCTGCGGCGTACACATTGGCCAACATGACGAGGTTGCTCACGTCGTCCGGCTCCAGCTCGAGCAGCCTCTCGGCGGCCAACACGGCCATGTCGACGTCGCCGTGGCTCCGGCACGCGCTGAGCAACGAGCCCCAGACCTTCGCGTCGGCGGGCACCGGCATGTCGCGCACCAAGTCCAGCGCGCGCCGGATTTGTCCCGACCGGCCGAGGAGGTCGACGACGCAGCCGTAGTGCTCGACGCCGGGTTCGACGCCGTAGACGTCCTTCATGCGGTCGAAGTGGCTCAGCCCTTCGTCGACGAGCCCGGCATGGGAGCAGGCTGACAAGAACCCAACGAAGGTGATGCCATTAGGCCTCACCTTTCCTTCCTCCTCCATCTCGGCAAACAGCCGGACGGCCTCGTGCGCTCTCCCGTGCGCCGCGAGGCCGCCAATCACCGTGCTCCACGAGATGACGTCCTTCTCGGCCATGCCGTCGAACAGCTGCAGCGCTTGGTCGATGCACCCGCACTTGGCGTACATCTCCATCAGCGCGTTGCATATGTGTTTCCTTCTCAGCATCCCGTGCCTCTTGCAATAGGCGTATATCCATCTGCCTAGCTCCAGAGCTCCTAGCTGGGCACATGCCGGAAGCACGGCGACGATGCTCACGTCGTCCGGCTCGAAGCCTTCCGTTTGCATTGACCTGAATGCCTCGACGGCGCCGGAGAAGTCCCCAACCGCTGTGTACCCAGAAACCATTGCGGTCCAGGAAACAATGGTTTTGTCGGGCATGTAGTTGAACAATGCCCTTGCTTTCCTCATCTGGCCCAACCGCGCGTGTGCCGATATAAGCGTGTTCCAGGAAACCACGTCCCTTTCCCGCATTCCATCGAACACCTTGTGCGCGAGCGCCAGGTCGCTGGCTCGCGTGTACATCTCGATCAGAGAGTTCTGCACGATGGCACTGGACTCGCACCCGGATCTCACCACGTGCGTGTGCACCTGCTTTCCCAGCTCAAGCGCCGCGAGGCCGCCACAGGCCTTGAGCAGGAATGGGTACGTGAACCGGTCGCCGCCGGCGTGACCATCCGGAGGGGATGTGGGGCACCTGAGCATGAGGACGTAGACCGCGACGGCGTCGCGGTGCCGGTGGTTCTGGGCGTACGCCTTGATCATGGCGTTGTGGAGGTGGAGGTTTGGGTCGCGCACCTGGGCGAACACCCGCGCGGCGTGGGCGACGCGGCGGTGGGCGTTGCAGAGGTGGACGATCTGGGTGGCGAGGTAGCTGCTTTGAGAGAGGCGGAGCCGCACGACGTGCCCGTGGACGCGGAGGAGGTCTCGGAACGTCACGCAGGCGCGGAGCCTCGCCATGACCGCGTCCTCCAGCTGCCGAGGCGCGCTGGCAGACGGCGGCGGCGGCATGGTGGAGGCAGACAAGGTGTTCGATGAATTGCTTGTGTGGTACGTTGGGCAAGCGTTGGTGTGCTTTCGCGGGAGGTCAGAGACTTGACCGTGTTAGCATCAAACCGAAATAATGACGGGTTTAGCTTGACTGCTTAACAGAGGGATTAATCTAGGTGTATAATCCTAGGATAATTTTCTTTTCTTGAGAACTTTCCTAGGGAAATTTGGGCCTTCTTTGGAAGACAAACTGTTGTCTACACAGTCCACTCATTAGCAGCCATTTCTGACAAACGTGTGTAGGGACTGATGTTGACTTAAGTTGTAAGTAGCGTTGAACTATTATTATTGGATAGAGATGGTGAGTGTGAAAACTAGCACACATAGGTGGAAATATGAGCGATTGTGCTTGTGCGCTTCTTAAAATCTAAAAAGAAATTGTCTCTTTTGGGAAAAAAAAATCAAAAGAAGTTGGGGCTATCTATTTATCAAGTGACTGATTTTTTCCTCTCATATATCAAGCATTGTTTTTTGCACTCGACCAAATGAACAACTCACACTTATTCACACTCATTCGCACTTATGTATATGTTTTCATGTGGTGAAGCAAATAGTGTTCTAACCTAAAATAAAAAAAAAAGCATTGATGTAAATTTCTATAAGTATGTAACTAGAAATTATGATTTATATCAGCATAATAATGCATCTAGATTAGTTGATAAAATAAATAACATATTCAAACTAAAAAGATGCACTTAAGTATTTTATACCGTGCAAGTTTAGTTTATGGCTTGCGCAAATTTAGCAAATGACTCGTGTAAGTTTAGGTGCCACGGTTAATTTTACTGTAGGACATCCATATGGGGAATCATGATGTCTGGGCACCAAAGTATAAAATACACATATTCACTTAAATTTTTTAAAAAATTTAAATTGTGAGTATATACCTAGGTATAAGAATTTGATTCATGCCTATACCTAACAACAAAACAACTCAAATTTAACTTTATTTCACAATCCATTATTACATACCTAACTAATTATATGTTTAAATGCTATATACCTAGAATCAAAATCTAACAAAATAATGTTCAAATTTTGTTCAAACTTGCTTCAACTAGTTAATAAAGAAGTTAATGTTCATACCTAAACATTTAAAAAAATTCATATTCATTTGAATTGGGTATATACTTAATTTGAATCTTGGTACATGGGCATTATGATGCCCCAGTCAGTTAATTTTACTCTCTTTCTCTGTCTCTGTTAACGACGGATTTTGGTAATCGACTCGGAAAGAAAAGAGGAAACCGGAGCAGAGAGGAAGGATTGAGTTGGAGTCAGACCAGGCTTTGTATCGGACCCGGTAACCGTATCGGACTGGGGAGGTGTTGCTATAAAGAGCGTATCGGCCGATACGGATTTGGTTTGGTCGTGGGCCGATACGGGTTGTGAGTTGACAGTGTCAACGTGGGCTTGGTCTGAGCTCGAAATAAGCTTCAAGGAAGTTGCCAAATAAAGATAAAGCTCGGTTTTAGGCAATTGTATCTTGTAAATTAAGTAGTGTAGATCTAATCTGTGGCTTAAGTCTGCCGCAAGGACTTGTTTGTTAGTTGTAGATAAGATCGTGTCCTACAAGGGTTCTGTTGTAACCTCGGGTATAAATATCCCGATAGTTTGTACATGTAAGCACTCTCAATCAATCACACAATCAAATCAATTTACTTTCGGCGCATCGCCAACCCTCGCAAGAGGTCTTCTTCGACGAGTTCTTGCTTCCTCGGAGCAGAGGTAAGAACTCGTCCCCGACGATCTGCATCGTCGGGGCTAACGTGTCGCTTTAGACACGTTAAGCCTCGATGATGTGATCGTCGATTATCATGTCTTGAATAGTTTTGACGGGTATCTTAATTAAGCCTTGCCAGCGGTTTACTCGCTTTAGGGTTTATTGCCGACGATGGTTTAATTCTTATGCTTGGCTAGATTGTTCAATACAGCTGCCATCCCCAAAAGTAACCGACGACTTGATTTTCTTTGTGTTAAGTCTCAATTCACACTTCGAGTTGCCATCGACCTTAGTCCTGTTTTGAGATCTAACACAAAGCCTGTTTTCGGTTGTAATTAAGGATAGTGCCGGGGTTTTAGCCGGTCTTATCTAACATATGTGATTGCTTTATGTTTCTTGCATATGTTTGCCACTTATATGTGCAGATCGATAAGTATAGATATGTCGATAATGAAGTAATCTTAAGATTTCTTTATGGTTGATATGTTTATACTGGCCGATTGGCTCATATAAGTTTGCACTAGAGTATTAGCTGGTGTAGTTACCTTTGTTATCCTTATCGGCCGATATTATTAGTTGAGATCTACATATCAATGAAGGCCGATAAGATTAGATTCATGTTTTACTTATTTTCTAAGTGAGCCGATATAGCTTTGCCCTATCGGCTGGGTTATGACAATGTGTCATCGGTCTATTGACCGATCGGCCGTTGTTCTCTGACTTGGTTTACTTGTTTCTTGTTGCTTGCAGATCAAATCAACTGGCACGCTCTACTTACGACTAGGCAAGCCATTTGGACCTGCACTGGAGTTAAGCAGATCTCCCAGGCCGCCGTGGTAACGCGGAACCCGTTTGGTTGCTGGACGGGTCGAAATTCTGCGCCAACACGCTTTTGGCACGCCCAGTGGGACCTCAAGAACACAAGCTTCTCACCAGCAACAAGAACACCTCGAGATGTCGAAGCAGGTTGAGATCGTCGAGGAGAACGTCATTCCCATGACCGCCGACCAGCTCAGCCCAGAACAAAAAGCTGAGATGGATAGTCTGGTCGAGCAGTTCCAGAATATGTACCTGCAAACATATTCTAGGACTCGGCAGGGCACCTTGATTCAAAAATCCAAGGTGGTCATGCCGAGTTCCGGAGATGGAGCTGGAACGTCGGCGGCGGCGCACGATCACGCCGTCAAAACTGAAGACACTGCAGCGCCGACGTTGCAAGACAAGATTAACTCCGCAGTCCACTCTGCGCTAGTCAACCAATCAGGGATTTTGGTGAACACCTTGACCAATACGGTCAAGTCTATCTTAGACGGGTCAATTCACCAGTTCAAGCCTCAGGGGCCGATTTTCTTGCCAGAAAATAAGTTCCCTGCATATCGGACCCTGGGGAATGATCTGAGCACGTCTCAGCCAACACCGCCGATGCCACCCCCATCGGCGCAGCCGACAACGACATTGCCACTGGTCCTCACCAGGCAGACCGGGGGCAGCCCTCAGCTCATCACCGAGGAACAATACGCTCAATGGGCCAAGGGGAAGCAACCGGTGGTTGAGCCGATGCAGCAAGTTCCCGTCAACCAGCCATCGGCCGGACAACCGCAAGCCCCAGTGTTCAATAGTCCTCCACTTCAAGCTGCATACAACGCGCCACAAGGCTATCAGCAGCACCCTGCAGGACAGTATGGCGTACCGAACTCGGATCATCATTACCAGCCATACTCCCCTAGGCAGTATCAAGCAGAGGGTCTGCAACAATCGTTTCAGCAAGACCTCCCACATCGGCCCGCAGGATATTGGGCCGATATGATAGCCGAAGTGATGTGGGACCAATTCGGCTTGAAGCCCAAGGAGAACTCTACAGTGTATCGACACCCGTATCCCGAGGAATTTGACAGGGTACCATTGCCAGGCCGATACAAAATCCCGGATTTCTCCAAGTTTTCGGGACAGGACAACGTCTCGACATATGAGCATGTCAGCCGATTCTTAGCACAGTGCGGGGAGGCATCGGCTATCGAGGCGTTGAGGGTGAGGTTTTTCCCTCTGTCCTTATCAGGGTCTGCATTCACATGGTTCTCTTCCTTGCCCTGCAATTCCATCAGAGGATGGATAGATCTGGAGAAACAGTTTCATAGATACTTCTACAATGGCGTACAAGAAATGAAACTGTCAGATTTGACTGCCATCAGGCAACGAGTGGATGAATCGGTCCCTGAGTATATACAAAGGTTCAGAGACATACGGAACAGATGTTATAGCCTCAGTCTGACCGATTCCCAGTTGGCCGACTTGGCATTTCAGGGATTGCTAGGGCCGATACGCGAGAGGTTCTCCTCGCAGGAATTTGACAGCCTCGCTCAGCTGGCACAACGAGTATCGGCCCACGAGCAGCGATTCCAAGAGGCAAAGAAGTTCGCGAAAAAGATTAACACTGTTTATCAGTACGCCTCTGACGATGACGACGATGAAGATGGTGATGTCGACCTAGCCGAGTGGGCCCGGATGAGGAAATCAACAACTTGCCAGTGGGCCAAGAAAGGAGATAAAGAAGATAAATATGATTTCGACATCAACAAGGCCGATAAGATATTTGACCTGCTGTTGCAAGAAAAGCAGATCCAACTGCCAGTAGGTCACGTATTGCCATCGGCCGAAGACATCAAGAAAAGGAGATATTGCAAGTGGCACAATTCCTATTCACACCATACAAATGAATGCAAGATCTTCCGGCAACAAATTCAATCGGCCATAGAGCAGGGCAGAATTAAAATCGATGATGCCAAGCGGCCGATGAAGATTGAAGGCCACCCGTTCCCAGTCAACATGGTGCGGGCGGACAGAGCCGATGGCGGTGGCCATCGGACTGGCAAGCGGCCTCATCAGACCTCTGAGGGCCTGATCAGAAAATATCAGCGGAAGCGGGAGGAACAAGCTCAAGACCAGGCCGATCAAGACAACTCCTACGACCCACACTGGGAGTGTGAGTTTTTGCGCTTCTGCTGGAATGAAGGGATGAGGTTGCCATCTATCCAGGAGTGCCCTGCATGCAGTGGTGCAGAAGATTCTTATCAGGGCAGCTCAAGCAGACAAACGCATCGGCCGGCCAAGCAACGGAAATCTGTGCATGAAAGGCTAGGGCCGATGCACCGAGATCAACACGATGAAGATGAGGAGCAAGTCCAGAACCCCCAATGGTGCCCAAGCGATGTATTCACCAAGACACAAAAGCGGCGGGTTCAGAGGTTAAGGAGGAGAGAGCAAATCCAAGAGCAACAAGTTGAAATACCCCATCGGCCAACCAAGACCAAAAAAGAGTGGAGGATAAAATCCACGGTGGCCAGGGCTGATGAGGGCACCTCCAATACAGCTCAGAGCTACTCAGCTTCAAAAGGTAAAAAAATGGCATCGGCGCCTGTTAACATGGTGTTTATATTGCCAGCAGAATACAGTGTGCAGGCGGCCGATGAAGCGATGGCCAATGATGAACAAGGTTCAGCCAGGTTACGGTTGTCACCAGACCAAGCCATCTTCGACAAGCCTGTTGACGCCAGCTACAGACATTTACGGCCGTTGTACATCAAAGGATTCATCAACGGGCGGCCGATGACGAAGATGCTGGTCGATGGTGGCGCAGCGGTCAATTTAATGCCATACCCAACCTTCAGGAAGCTTGAAAAAGTACCTGAAGATCTTATCAAGACAAATATGGTATTAAAGGACTTCGGTGGCAACGCATCCGAGGCGAAGGGGGTCCTGAACGTGGAACTCACCGTGGGCAGCAAAACAATTCCCACCACCTTCTTCGTCTTCGATGGAAAGGGTTCCTACAGCTTGTTATTGCGACGAGATTGGATCCACGCAAATTGCTGTGTCCCTTCAACAATGCACCAATGCCTCATGCAATGGCAAGGGGACCAAGTCGAGATCGTGCAGGCCGATCGGTCAGTACATGTCGCCAATGCCGATCTCGCCGTTTGGGAGATGGAGGGAATCGACTGCTTGTTCGGGCGAGTCTGGGACGCCGATTTCCTCAAGGTAACCGACTGCGACATCGAGACAATTGAAGACCAAGACAAGCGGTTACTTTAGCGAAGATGCACCATCCGCCGTTGACAATGACCCCTACACAGATGACGCGGTGGATGAGTTAGACGGCAAGTTGGGACAAGGTTTTACGTCGGCTGATGAATTGGAAGAAATTGATATAGGAATAGGTGATAGGCCTAGGCCGACGTATGTAAGCGCTAATTTGCCAAAGGCATACAAGAATAATTTGATAGATCTTTTGAAAGAATTCAGAGATTGTTTTGCATGGGAATACCATGAGATGCCAGGATTAAGCCGATCGATTGTAGAACATCGGCTACCAATCAAACAAGGCTATCGGCCTTTTAAGCAAGCTCCTCGGAGGTTTAAGGCCGATATGCACGAAGCTATAAAAGCAGAGATCACAAGACTTTACGACGCCAACTTTATCAGGCCCTGCCGCTACGCAGAGTGGGTCTCCAACATAGTTCCGGTATTGAAAAAGAACGGCAAGCTAAGGGTATGCGTCGATTTCAGAGATCTAAATAAGGCGACGCCCAAAGACGAGTACCCTATGCCGTTGGCCGATTTGCTAGTCGACGCTGCTTCTGGGCATAAGATCATTAGTTTCATGGACGGAAACGCAGGTTACAACCAGATCTTTATGGCTAAAGAGGACATTCATAAGACAGCCTTCAGGTGCCCAAGGGCAATCGGCCTATATGAATGGGTCGTTATGACATTTGGTTTGAAGAATGCTGGAGCTACGTATCAGAGGGCTATGAATTACATTTTTCATGATCTTATTGGCTCTCTGATTGAAGTTTATATAGACGATGTCGTCGTAAAGTCGAGAGAACATGATATGCACTTGGCCGACTTACGCAAGGTACTAGAAAGGGCAAGGAAATATGGTTTGAAGTTGAACCCTAACAAATGTGCCTTTGGCGTATCGGCCGGTCAGTTTTTGGGTTTCTTGGTCCATGAAAGGGGGATTGAAATCACACAGAAGAACATCGATGCCATTAAGAAAATCAAGCCTCCAGAAAACAAGACCAAGTTACAATCTCTGCTTGGCAAGATCAACTTCGTCCGGCGTTTTATATCAAATCTGTCGGGCCGTATAGAGCCATTCACTCCACTGTTGAAAATAAAGGACGACGAAGAGTTCATATGGGGTGACAAGCAACAGAAAGCGCTAGACGATATCAAAGAATATTTAACTTCTCCGCCGGTCTTAATTTCTCCACAGAAAGGGGTCCCATTCAAATTGTACTTATCAGCCGATGAGAAATCCATCGGCTCGGTCTTGGTTCAAGACGTTAACGGCAAAGAAAGAGCTATTTTTTATCTCAGCAGGAGAATGTTAGACGCTGAGACAAGGTACACGCCGGTGGAGAAATTATGCCTTTGTTTATATTTTTCATGTACTAAATTGAGGCATTACCTGCTTTCCAATGAGTGCATTGTGGTGAGCAAGGCCGATGTGATGAAATACATGTTATCGGCCCCTGTGTTGAAAGGACGAGTCGGGAAGTGGATCTTCGCTTTAACAGAGTTTGATCTTCGATATGAATCGGCCAAAGCGATCAAAGGACAAGCCCTGGCCGACTTCATCGTTCAACATAGAGATGACTCAGTCGCATATGCAGACATTGTGCCATGGACATTATATTTCGATGGATCCGTCTGCAGACACGGTTGCGGTATCGGCCTAGTCATCATATCCCCTCGGGGGGCAAGTTTTGAGTTCGCTTTCACCATCAAGCCTTACTATACCAACAATCAAGCAGAATATGAAGCGGTGCTTAAAGGCTTGCAGTTATTACAAGAAGTCGAGGCCGATGCCGTGGAAATCATTGGTGATTCACAGCTAGTAATTAGTCAACTTTCTGGGGAGTATGAGTGCAGAGATGATATTCTCAAAGTCTACAATGAGGAGTGCAAAGAGTTATTACACGGTTTCCGGATCGTGACGATGAGGCATATACCCAGGAAGCAGAATTTCGAAGCCAATGATTTAGCTCAGGGGGCATCGGGATATAGGCCGATGGCTAAAGACGTTTCGATTCAGATTGCTCTCGTGCATGCCGATGACTGGAGGTTTGATATCATTGAGTATTTGAGAAATCCTTCCCAATCGGCGTCACGCAGAATGAAATATAAAGTTTTACACTATGTCTTATTGGACGATAACCTATATTATCGGACGGTTGATGGTGTCCTACTCAAATGCTTAGGTCCTGAGGAGGCTAAAACCGTTATGAGCGAAGTACATGAAGGGATTTGTGGCACCCATCAATCGGCCCATAAAATGAAATGGCTGATGAAGCGCGTCGGATATTTTTGGCCAACCATGCTAGAAGATTGCTTCAAGTATTATAAAGGATGTCAGGATTGTCAGAAATTTGGAGCAATTCAGAGAGCACCGGCATCGGTTATGCATCCAATCATAAAGCCGTGGCCGTTTCGTGGATGGGGAATAGATATGATCGGCCAGATTAACCCACCATCAAGTAAGGGACACAAGTATATATTAGTGGCTACAGATTACTTCACAAAGTGGGTTGAGGCCGTTCCTCTCAAGAAGGTTGATTCCAAAGACACTATTCAGTTCGTCAAAGAACACATCATATATCGGTTTGGGTTACCTCAGACAATAACTACCGATCAGGGATCAATCTTCGTGTCCGACGAGTTCGTCCGATTTGCTGACAGCATGGGCATCAGATTACTCAATTCTTCTCCTTACTACGCGCAGGCTAATGGGCAGGCGGAGGCTTCTAACAAGTCTTTAATCAAATTAATCAAGAGGAAAATTGACGAACAGCCGAGGCAATGGCATACAACGCTGGCCGATGCCCTTTGGGCGTATCGGATGGCTTGCCATGGTGCAATCCAAGTGCCTCCCTATCAGCTGGTCTACGGGCATGAAGCTGTACTGCCGTGGGAAACCGCTATCGGCTCAAGAAGGATTGCTTTGCAAGACGACTTGACAGCCGATGAGTACCATAATCTTATGGTTGATGAATTGGATGATTTGGCACATGTTCGATTACGGGCCTTAGAGAAAATCAAGCGTGATAAAGATAGAGTAGCCCGTCATTATAATAAAAAGGTCGTTGCCAAATCGTTTGAGGAAGGAGACCTTATATGGAAATTAATAATGCCGATTGGCTCCAGAGATAATAAATTCGGCAAATGGTCACCTAATTGGGAAGGCCCCTTTCGAATTCATCGTTGTGTTCCTCACAATGCCTATCTGCTCAAGGGATTAGATGGCGAGATTTATGAACGAGCTCTCAATGGCAAATACTTGAAACAATATTATCCCAGTATCTTGATTGACTCATGATCGGCCCTCTAGCCGATTTATGATTACAGCCGATGTAGTCAAGCATCGTCTTTAGATGGCCGGTAAATACTATCGCCCTTAGTTCAAAATTTCAGAATATGAGCCCTCATCTTCCAAAATTTGGGGGGCATATATATATACAGGAGTTTTCGCATTGGATTTTTCAGTTGGCAATTGACTTCGGCTCTCTGGCCGATGAGATTGTTTATAATGAGATTGTTCATATTAAAGATATATGCGGCTGGAATTTTCAAGACAAATTCGGCTGCACGGCCGATAAGGTGTGAGGCTCTCTGGCCGATGAGATTGTTTATAATGAGATTGTTCATATTAAAGATATATGCGGCTGGAATTTTCAAGACAAATTCGGCTGCATGGCCGATAAGCTATCCCGGCTTCGACTTCTTGGATTTCTCGGCGTGTGGTGGCCAGCTTCGATTCTAGCTCTGCCTCGAGGCGACGGAGTTCTTCAAGCCTATTTTTCAGCGCAATCGGCTCCACCGTTAGCTCGTCCAATCTGGTCTTATCGGCATTCACTTGGGCTTTGCTGGCGGTCAGGGCCGATTCCAGTTGTTCGCGCTCTCGTCGCTCTGCAAGTCTTCGATGCACCGGTCTGACCACCGGTGTCTCACCGGTTAGACCGCCGAAACCCGTGCAAACACAAATTGAAGATCTCTCAAAGTAGATGACAACTTTATTACTTCTCTCTGTGTTTACAAAGTGCAACAACAGCACTCCTCACGATAATCTCGACTAAACTCGAAACCCTAACTAAACTTTCAACTCAATGCTCTCAAAAGCGATACCGGGAAGCCACACCCTCCCTCTCTATTTATACATGAGGTAGGCAGCCTAAAGCCACGAACCAAACTCATACAAGAAGTCCTAATCCACCTAGGAAACCTTCTCGTACAAGAAACCAACATTACATATTCCAATTGTACCAAATTTGGACTCCTTCCAAATTCGACTCCATATCCCATACGCACAATATATCTCCATCGTATGCCATATGGAAACTTCACCAACCACGTGCATTAATCTTTAGCCTAAGTATCCCGCATGATATTTGACCGTCCGGACGTCACCTTATCTCCAAGTTGACTCCCGATCCATCATCGGCAATACTCTCCCGAGACATAAAGATTACCTACACATGAATCAAACAAAGAAACCATATCCGAGCACAAGCTATCACCAACTTGACTCATTGTTAGCACACAACAGCATTACATACGCATAGTATCCATCTAGAAGCCATAAACATGAATTAACCACGGATATCCAAGTAAACAACCCGAAACCGAAACCGACATAGAATCGACCGATCAGATCGCGGGCTGGCCGGTCTGACCGCACACACACCTCTGGTCTGACCGGCCTTACCTGCCCGGTCTGACCGAACCCACTGTTCACCATCTGAAAATTCAATCATCTCAAAAAACCACTTCGCCAATAATCTCCAAATATAAAAAACCAATAACCTCAGATGCCAATTGTTCATCACAACAAAAGAATCAAACACACTTTGATTTAAAAAAACCCGATACCCTCAAGCCCAAAAGTTGCTATATGCAGTTCTTGTGGCGTCGAGGAAGTTGCGCCATTACTTACAGGCGCATCGGGTTACGGTGGTGACGTCCTACCCCCTCGGCCAAATCTTGCACAACCGAGAGGGCACTGGACGAGTGGTCAAGTGGGCCATCGAGCTTTCAAAGTTTGACCTCCACTTTGAGCCACGCCACGCTATCAAGAGTCAAGCCCTTGTCGACTTCTTGGCAAAGTAGACCCCATCACCTGCCCCCGAGGCTGAGGACAACCCCGACCATGGCCGGTGGACCATGCACTGGGTAATGAACTTCGACGGCTCCCTCACTCTGCAGGATGCCGGCGTCGGGGTCACCTTGACCTTGCCGAACAGCGATGTCCTCAAATATGTGGTTCGTTTGGATATTCAAGCAACCAACAATATGGTGGAATGTGAGGGGCTCCTTGCGGGACTCAGGGCGGCGGCCGGAATGGGGATCCGATGCCTCCTAGTGTTGGGCGACTCTCAGCTGGTCGTGAACCAAGTCTCCAAGGAGTACCAATGCTCCGACCCACAGATGGAGGCCTACGTGTTAGTGATATGCCCTAGAGGCAACATTGGGATGTTGTATATATAACAGACTATGTTTATGATTCAGTGCTTTGTTCCTTGAAATAGACATTATTATTCTTGATCAATGAGTATGTGACTTATTCATGAGACTCTTAATGTTACAATGATGCTATTTCTAAATGATCCCTGATCGTATATCATATGAGGAACAAATATGATTTAAAGATCAGCATATGTATTGATTGATGATCATGTCTCATGGATCATGGTATGAAGATACCAATCAATAATATGGACATATGTTGGTGAACATATGTTGGATAGACTCGCCATGAGACACTGCAGAGATTCTATGTGTCATCAGTTGGTCTCAAGTACTGTTTATGTAGAATCCTTAGACTTGAGATCATCACGGTTCCCAACATAAGTAGTAGCTTATTTTGTGATTACTAAACACTACTCCGTAACTGGATAGTTATAAAAGTAGTCTTCGGGTTTGCTATGAAATATGTAGTGGGATGTGGATGGTCAAGATAGAATTTGCCCCTCCTTATGGGAGAGATATCTCTGGGCCCCTCGATGTAATGGATTATGGAAATGCATGGCCATGCTAGGTGATTGAGGAGTCAATCACAAGTTTATAATCCATCACGGAATCGAGAGAGAGATTGAGCTATTAAGAGGATGGCACAGGTCTTGCCTTGAGCTCAATCTATATCGTGAGGCAAAGGGATTCGTACATGAGAACATTACAGGTTCAGCCGATATGATCTTTACATATACTTTGGAGGTTAATATGCCTTGCTAGGGGCTGCTATTAACAGGTTGACCGAAAAGGCGTTTCCGGGTCGTGACCAAGTATATGTGAACCTACAGGGTCACACGCTTAACGGGTTGGAACACTCATTCGAATGTGATTTAGATGTGGGCTCAGTTCGGATAGGGATCTGAGTAGACTCCTATTGGGCTTTGGTCCACGAGGCCCAAGCAGAGAGGTCTATATATATAGAGGTGAGGGGCTGAGGGAGGATCTCATCTGTTCATCTCGAGCATAACCCTAGCTGCCACCTCCAGAGCCAAACCCTAGCCACTCCCGAGTGCTAGCACACTTGCGATCGGTGCTCCAGCCCCGTACGTGTGGATACCGGTGGAGGCGCTGCTCGTTGCGGCGCAGATTGGCTCTCCAACTCTACTTCCGCTGCGCTGCGCGTCTAGTGGTAACGATCCATGATCCTATCTTCGCATGATGTCCTGGTGTGTGCGGTAGAAAAGTTTTGTTTTCTGCTATTGTAGCCTTCGCACTATCCTTCACTACGTCTGGAAGTGTGACGTATGGAGCGCTACTTCGATGGTGTTGGCGTAGAATTTCGACCCGCCAGATGTCAAAACGGGTTCTACGTTTCCACGGCGGCCTGGGAGATCTGCTTAGCTCCAGTGCAGGTCCAATGGCTTGCCTAGGTGCGTTTAGGGCATGCCAGTTGATTTGATCTGCAATCAACAAGAATAAGCAAGTAAACCATATTAGTAAACGATGGCCGATCGGCCGATAGGCCGATGTCACATCGTGAGAGCCTAGCTGATAGGGCAAAGCTATATCAGCTAAAACCCCGGTGCTATCTTTAATTACAATCAAAGACAGACTTTGAATTAAATCTCAAAACACGACTAAGGTTGATAACAACTCAAAGTATGGATCGAGGGTTAACACAAAGAAAATCAAACCGTTGATCGCTTTTGGGGATGGTAAATGCATTAGATAATCTAGACAGGCAAGCTAATTCAACCATCATCGGCAATAAACCCTAAAACGAGTTAATCCCTGGCGAGATGGAATTAGAAAGCCGTGTCAAGATTAGCCAAAACATGATAGATGACGATCACATCATCAGGGCTTAACGTGTCTAAAACGACACGCTAACCTCGACGATGTAGATCGTCGGGTACGAGTTCTTACCTCTGCTCTGGGGAAGCAAAAACTCGCCGGAAGCTAACCTCTTGCGAGGGTTGGCGATGCGCCGAAAGTAGATTGATTTTTTGTTGAATCGATTGAGAGAGAGAGATTCTATGTACAAACTACCGGGATATTTATACCCGAGATTACAACATTGTCCATGCAGGACATGATCATATCTCTAACTAACAAATAAGTCCTTGCAGCGGACTCTTGCCAAAGATTAGATCTAAACCTACTTAATTTACAACATACAATTGCCTAAAACCGAGCCTTATCTCTATCTGGCAACCTCCTTGAAGCTTATCTTAAGCCCAAGCCAAGCCCACGTTATCTCCATCAGCCTCCTGCCTCCATCGGCCGATGGCCAAATTGAATTCGTATCGGCCGATACAGTCCCTCTGCCAGCGCTCCACCTGATCCGATGCGATACTGAATCTGATACGGAGTTGAGTCCGACTCTGGCTTGGTCCGATAAAGTAACCGATTCGACTAAGAGCGCTCCCTCTTCTCTGCATCGGTTTTCTCTTTCCTCTCCGAATAGATTACGAAAATCTGCTGTTAACACATGCCCCCCAATTCTGCTTCATTATATAATGTGGCAGAATTAGCTCCGAGGAACCCATCGACTTCTTCATTAGGGTTTGTCTGAAAACCGTGCAGATCTAGATTCGCAGCCTCCCGCCGTCGATTTCCTCGCGCAACTCCTCATTAGCCGTTTACACTTGTCGATTCCGGTGACTCCCCGGCGTCCTTTCGGCATCGACCCCTTCATCAGCGACCTCTTCAATAGCATCTATGGCTTCCTTGCCGTTTTACGCTTCCGAGATCCCTGTGGTAAGTCAATCCCTTTCTGAATTCACATTTTCATTTTCCCGCCGAGTCTTTTCAAACTAGGATTTCTGCTCTTGCCCCCCGGGTCTTATTTTTCATCACTGTTCATATGCCGTAGGTCTTCAAGAACCAAATTTTAATTCCTACTAATGACAAATCACATCGGTTCCTTCTGGGCCCCATGGGCAACTCTGACCCAACCTGGCTGATAAATGCGGAGACAGACAGAATCCCCTTCAAACAAGTAAAACCCAATGTCTCTTCATGGAAGCATACTTTCAGATCTTGGCCAACAAAG
This sequence comes from Oryza officinalis, assembly GCA_008326285.1. Classification (NCBI taxonomy): domain Eukaryota; kingdom Viridiplantae; phylum Streptophyta; class Magnoliopsida; order Poales; family Poaceae; genus Oryza; species Oryza officinalis. Next base: position 32,510,252 of record BDMV01000005.1, read on the forward strand.
CTCAATGGCTACAGGACTTGGTACAAGAGGATTGCTGCGGCCAAGCAAGTTCATTGGGACGAAATAGGAATCGGCCAATGCATCACTCTATTTTTAGCCGGTACCAAGAAGAACGAGCCCCTTATGTCAGCAGCCACATATTTCTGGTCTAGTACCCTGAATGCCTTCCTTTTCCGGCGAGGTCCGATGACCCCAACCTTAATAGATATCAAGATACTGACAGGATTGGATATACACTCCGAGATTAATCCCTTCAACCTCCTCATCAACAGCAGCCATAAGCTGAAGACCAAGAAGATTGGAGGCTGGTCTGGGTATATATCTGAACACATGGAGCAAGGATCTGTCTCAGAAAGAGAGCATGTGGCCTTTCTGACTCTGTGGTTAAAAAGATTCGTCTTCTATGGATCAACCTGCGGCTCCACTTTGAACTGCCAACATTTAGCTCAGGCCCTGGTTGAAAAGAAACAATTTCCCCTTGGCCGATACCTCCTTGGAGCTATCTATCGGTTGCTCTATTCTGCCACTCAGGATCTGATGTTAAAACGGATAGTGGCACATGGAGGTCCATGGTGGTTTATCCAGCTCTGGCTAACCATCCACACTAACACCATGGTCGATCGGCCTCCACTATCGGACTCTGCTTTCCCATCGGACTACAATGACAATGAAGATCCCCCAACAAGAAGATGCATGTCCTTTGGAGAAGCAACCTCTGTTTACCCCGGAGAAGATCAATCGGCCGAAGAGATATCCACTTGGTTTGTCCGATTTTATACCGGTCCTCCATCAGCCAAGATGGACATGTTTGTCTATTCTTCGGACTCTGAATTTGAGCTCCCTGTCGATCTGACCCTGAGCCAGCTGAATGATGACATAGTCTCAAGGGAGGTCTTTATGATCGGCGTCAGTCCTTGCCTGCTCCCAGTAGGCATATTTCAAGGCAGAAGCACCAGCTTGTCGTACGAGTTTCACAACCCCATGGTGGTTGCCAGACAATGCGGGCTTGGGAAACTTTCTATCAGCCTGCACTTCCATCGGCTCCTAGAGAGCAAGGGTACGGTCTCATCGGCCCTGATCATGAATAAAGCCTTGGAGATCATAATACCAAACCTGGGCGATTGTGACCCATTGTGGTTCAGCGCCTTCATCCATATCAGCTTCCAATCATGGTGGCAGGAGTGGGCTACTCACATCTTTCATCAATCGGCCAGGTTCTATCTGACAGAGCTTGTTGACAATATCAGTCCTCAGGTCCCTGATGCCCCAATTCCATCTGTTAGCAACAGTGGGCTAAGGATAGCCTACGCTCCGGTCGTAGCTCCATCAGGAAGATCTGTTTTGGAGTCAATTATCGGCCTCACTGCTCCAAAGGTATCATTACTGCTCCAAGTGCCGATAGTCAAAGAGACTACAAAAAGGAAGATGCTAGCAAAAGAGAAAATCCAGAAACCTGGCAAGAAATCCAAGAATGATGACCCGGCCGATCTTGACAAGCTAGACCCCTCCGTAGAAGAATTCCTGGACGATCAAGTAATGGAGGAGGAGATCGATGCAGCAGCCGTCGATCTGCCCGAAGAAGAAAACCCATCGGCCAGCACTACTGAAGAGCCATCGGCCTGGCCAACTAAAAATCCATCGGCCATGACCACTGCGGATCCACCGGCCGATGACCAAGCCGACGTTGCCCAACCAAGGAGAACCAGACATGCAGTCTGCAAGGTTGATATAATCTCCTTCTTGTTTTTATGCGATTTCCTTTTGATAGTCTATTATAACTTGATTTTCCTATCAGGTCATTGCATCGTCTTTGCTTAAGGAGAGAACTCAATCGGCCCCGTTACCAAGAACCAAGAAAGCAACCTTGCAAAAACGCGAACAAGTCAAGGCTCGATTGAGAACACCATCTCCTTCTCCACCACCCTCTCCGATTGATTCGGTAAGTTGATTCGATCGAGGCCGTATTCCTCTGATAACATGGATCTGATCACCGTTTCCTTGCCTTTCTTCAGCCGCGAGCTCCATCACCTGCACCACATCGGCCAACCCCTTCGCCTGTTGTTTCAGAACAACAAAAGGAGGCCGATGCAGGCACAGCCGACGTCCCATCACAGGTAGGTTAGATTACTTCGAATCCCCTGCCGATTTTGCTTGACTGAGTTAACCATGCCCTATTTTGATGATTGCAGAAAGTAGCCGATATGTTTACTTTTGATATCGGCCAATTTCTTGATGATGAAGACAAAGAGCCAGCCAGCACAGCTAAGGCGTCGATCTCTGAAGAATTGAAGAGCCGGCTGTCTGATATTGCTAATCGGCTGGAGTCATCGTTAGAATCATTGGTGGAGAATTGTAATCCCATCAGGAGTAGGGTACAAGAAATTTAAGATCAACTGCCTGAAGACTTGATGGAGACCCTGACGCCAGCCATCTTCTTGGAATAATACCACTTCAAGCTTCACAGGGCCAAAGAGAGAATCGTGGAGAGGCGGGAGCCCGAAAGCTTGGAATCGGCCTTAACTGCCAGCAAAGCTCAAGTTAACTCTGACAAGACCAAGTTGGACGAGCTGGCTGTTGAACCGATTGCCTTAAACAAAAGGCTTGAAGAACTCCGCCGCCTCGAAGCAGATCTAGTATTGAAGCTAGAGGCAACTCGCAAAGAGATCCAAGAAGTCGAAGCCAGGATAACTGCATCATCTAAGGCCATAGAAGATCAGACGGCGAAGCTGAAAGCATCGGCCAAATATCTTGCAACCCTGAGAAAGTCCTTGAAGCCAATTCCAGGGTCGACAGCCGACGACGCTCAGACGATAGAAGATATCGATCAAATCCGTCGCAAGGCCATTGCAGCTATCCAAAGCTTCATAGGCTGATGTAATATACTCTTTATCTTCTTCTTGTAAAAAGATAACCTTATGTTTTGATTAATATATATCTCATCGGCCAAGTAGCCGAATATGATCTGAAAAAGTCCATCTGAAAAATTTTTGAAGTTCATAATTTTGAATCCATAATCCATTATAATTTTGAATCCATAATCCATCTGATAAACTTGAAGAATTGTTGTGTATATATATGCCGCCCAAATTTTGGAAGATGAGGGCTCATGTTGTAAAATTTGAACTAAGGGCGATAGTGTATATCAGCCATCTAAAGGCGATGCAAAGCGCATCGGCTATTATCATAAATCAGCTGGCAGGCCGATCATGAGTCGATCCATACGCTTGGGTAATATTTCTTTAAGTATTTGCCGTTAAGAGCTCTGCCATAAACTCCTCCATCTAATCCTTTTAGCAGATAAGCATTGCGAGGAACACATCGATGAATCTGAAAAGGACCTTCCCAATTAGGTGACCACTTGCTGAATTTGTTATCTCTGGAACCGATCGGCAGTATTAATTTCCAAACAAAATCCCCTTCCTCAAACGACTTGGCTACAACCTTTTTGTTATAATGACGAGCAACTCGATCTTTATCTCGCTTTATTTTTTCCAAAGCCCGCAATCGGACGTGTGCCAAATCATCTAACTCATCAACCATAAGATTGTGGTATTCATCGGCTGTCAAGTCGTCTTGCAACGCAATCCTTCTTAAGCCGATGTTGGTCTCCCACGGCAGCACAGCTTCATGTCCATAAACCAGTTGATGAGGTGACACTTGAGTTGCACCATGACAAGCCATTCGATACGCCCAAAGGGAATCGACCAGCGTGGTATGCCACCGTCTCGGCTGTTCGTCTATTTTCATCTTGATCAACTTGATTAAAGTCTTGTTAGAAGCTTCTGGCTGCCCAATAGCTTGCGCATAGTATGGAGAGGAATTCAATAGCTTGATGCCCATGCTATCGGCAAACTCAACAAATTCATCGGACACGAAAATTGATCCTTGATCAGTCGTCAGTGTCTGTGGAAGTCCAAATCTGTATATAATATGCTCCTTGACAAACTGGATGGCATCCTTGGAATCAACTTTCTTAAGAGGGATGGCCTCAACACACTTAGTGACGTAGTCTGTAGCCACTACAATGTACTTGTGTCCTTTGCTTGATGGTGGGTTAATCTGTCCGATCATATCTATACCCCATCCACAAAACGGCCACGGCTTTATGATTGGATGCATAGCCGATGCTAGTGCTCTCTGAATTGCTCCAAACTTCTGACAATCCTGACACCCCTTGTAGTACTTGAAACAATCCTCTAGCATTGTCGGCCAATAATATCCAACGCGCTTTAAAAGCCATCTCATTTTGTGGGCCGATTGATGTGTTCCACAAATCCCTTCATGGACCTTGCTCATGACAACTGTAGCTTCCTCTAAACTTAAGCATCTTAGTAAGACACCATCAATCGTCCGATAGTATAGATCATCATCAAGTAAGACATAATGTAAAGCTTTATATTTCATCTTTCGTGACGCTGATTGAGAAGGATTTCACAAATACTCGATGATAGCAAACCTCCAGTCATCGGCATCCATGGTTGCAATTTGAACCTCAACATCTTTCGCCATCGGCCTGTATCCTGATGCCCCCTGAGCTAAGTCATTGGCCTCGAAGTTTTGCTTCTTGGGTATATGCCTCATTGTCACAATCTTGAAAGCTTGTAGCAACCCCTTGCACTCTTCATTGTAAACCCTGAGAATATCATTCCTACACTCATACTCCCCAGAAAGTTGATTAATGACCAATTGTGAATCGCCAATAATTTCTACGGAATCGGCCTCGACTTCTTGTAATAACTGCAAGCCCTTGAGAACGGCTTCGTATTCTGCTTGATTGTTAGTATAATAAGGCTTGATAGTAAACGCGAACTCAAAGCTTGCCCCCCGAGGGGATATGATGACTAGGCCGATACCGCATCCATGTCTGCAAACAGATCCATCAAAATACAGCGTCCATGGCACAATATCTGCATATGCAATTGAATCATCTCTATGTTGAACAATGAAATCGGCCAGGGCTTGTCCTTTGATCGCTTTGGCCGATTCATACCTGAGGTCAAACTCTGTCAAGGCAAAAATCCACTTCCCAATTCTCCCTTTTAAAACAGGGGCCGATAGCATGTATTTCATCACATCGGCCTTACTTACCACAATGCACTCATTGAAAAGTAAATAATGCCTCAATTTAGTACATGAAAAATATAAGCATAGATATAACTTCTCCACTGGCGTGTACCTTGTTTCAGCATCCAACAATATCCTGCTGAGATAGAAGATAGCCCTTTCTTTGCCGTCAATGACCTGAACCAAAACTAAGCCGATAGACTTCTCATCGGCCGATAGGTATAGCCTGAATGGAACTCCCTTTTGTGGAGGAATTAGGACTGGTGGTGAACTCAAATATTCTTTGATGTTGTCCAATGCCTTTTGCTGCTTATCACCCCATATAAATTCTTGATTGTCCTTCATCTTCAATAATGGAGTGAACGGCTCTATCCTGCCTGACAGGTTTGATATAAAACGCCGGACAAAGTTGATCTTGCCGAGCAGAGATTGTAACTTGGTCTTATTATCTGGAGGCTTGATCTTTTTTATAGCATCAATATTCTTTTGTGTAATCTCAATTCCTCTTTTGTGGACCAAGAAACCCAAGAACTGACCGGTCGATACGCCAAAGGCACACTTGTTAGGGTTCATCTTTAAACCATATTTCCTTGCTCTTTCTAGTACCTTGCGTAAATCGGCCAGGTGCATCTGGTACTCTTTTGACTTCACAACGACATCATCTATGTAAACCTCGATCAAAGAGCCAATAAGATCATGAAAAATATAATTCATTGCCCTCTGATAAGTGGCCCCAGCGTTTTTTAGGCCGAAAGTCATAACAACCCACTAATATAGGCCGATTGCCCCTGGACACCTGAAAGCTGTCTTGTGAATATCTTCCTCAGCCATGAAAATCTAGTTATAGCCTGCGTTTCCATCCATAAAGCTGATGATCTTGTGTCCAGATGCAGCATCAACTAGCAAGTCGGCCAACGGCATAGTGTACTCGTCTTTTGGCGTTGCTTTATTGAGGTCCCTGAAATCAATACACACCCTGAGCTTGCCGTTTTTCTTCAATACTGGAACTATGTTAGAAACCCACTCCGCGTATCGGCAGGGTCTAATAAAGTTGGCGTCATAAAGTCTTGTGATCTCTGCCTTGATAGCTTCATGCATATCGGCCTTAAATCTCCTAGGAACTTGTTTAAACGGCCGATAGCCTGGTTTTATAGGTAACTGATGTTCTACAATCGATCGGCTTAATCCTGGCATCTCATGATATTCCCATGCAAAACAGTCCATGAATTCTTTCAAAAGATTTATCAAATTATTCTTATAATCCCTTGACAGGTTAGCACTTACATACGTCGGCCTAGGCCTATCACCTGTTACTATATCAACCTCTTCAAGTTCATCGGCCGACGTGAAACCCTGTCCTAATTTTTCGTCTAACTCATCCACCGCATCAGCTGTGTAGGGACTATCTTGTTCATCTTGGCTGGTGGATGTCACACCTTTGCTAAAGTAACTGCTTGTCTTGGTCGTCGATTGTCTCGATGTTGCAGTCAGTTACCTTGAGGAAATCGGCCTCCCAAACTCATCCGGACAAGCAATCGATCCCCTCCATCTCCCATACTGCGAGATCGGCATTGGCCACGTGTACTGACCTATCGGCCTGCACGATCTCGACTTGGTCCCCTTGCCATTGAATGAGGTACTAATGCATCGTTGAAGGGAGGCAACAATTTGCATGGATCCAATCGCGTCCCAACAACAGGCTGTAGGAACCCTTTCCATCGAAGACAAAAAAGGTAGTAGGTATTGTTTTGTTGCCCATTGTGAGCTCCACATTCAATACCCCTTTTGCCTCGGATGTGTTGCCACCAAAGTCCTTTAACACCATATTGGTCTTGATGAGGTCTTCTGTTACTTTTCCAAGCTCTCTGAAAGTTGTATATGGCATCAAATTTATTGCCACACCGCCATCGACCAGCATCTTCGTCATCGGCCGTCCATTGATGAATCCCTTGACGTACAACAGCCGGAGGTGCCTATAGCTGGTGTCGGCCGGTTTGTCGAACACGGCTTGGTCTGGTGACAACTGTAGCCTAGCCGAAGATTGTTCTATCTCATCGTCGGCTACCGCCTCATCGGTCGTCTGTACGCTGTATTCTACTGGCAATACGAAAACCATGTTAACAGACGCCGATGCTATGCTTTTACCTTTTGCAGACGCAGGAGCTTGTGTTGATTTTGTGGCACCCTCATCGGCCTTGACCACTGTAGATTTTATCCTCCACTCTTTTTTAGTCCTGGTGGGCCGATAGGGAATTGCTGCTTGCTGCTCCTGGATCTGCTCCTTCTGCCTCAGCCTCTGTACCTGTCGTTTCTGAGTCTTGCTAAACACGTCGCTTGGACACCACTGAGGGTTCTGGTGTTGCTCGTCGTCTTCGTTCTGACGATCGCGGTGCATCGGCCCTAGCCTTTCATGTACAGATTTCCTTTGCTTGATCGGCCGATGCGCTTGTCTACTTGAGCTGCCCTGGTGAGAGTCTTCTATATCGTTGCATGCAGGACACTCTTGGATTGAGGGCAACCTCATTCCTTCATTCCAGCAGAACCGAAAAAACTCGCACTCCCAATGGGGGTCATAGGATCTGTCTTGGTCAGAGTGATCTTGGGCTTGCTCCTCCCGCCTCTGCTGGTACTTCTTGATCAGGCCTTCTGAGGTCTGATGAGGTCGCTTGTTGGTCTGATAGGCATCGCTATCGGCCCTGTCTACCCGCACCATGTTGACCGGGAACGGGTTTCCTTCTATCTTCATCGACCACTTGGCTTCATCAATCTTGATCATGCCTTGTTCGATGGCCGATTGAATCTGTTGCCGGAAGATTTTGCATTCGCTGGTGTGATGTGAATATGTGTTGTGCCACTTGCAATATCTTCTCTTCTTGATTTCCTCGGCCGATGGCAGTACATGACCTACTGGCAGTTGTATTTGCTTTTCCTGCAATAGTAGATCGAATGTTTTATCGGCCTTGTTAATGTTGAAGTCGAACTTGTCCTCTTTGTCGCCCTTCTTAGCCCATTGGCATGTCGTCGGCTTCTTCATCTGAGCCCACTCGGCCAGATCGACGTCAGCATCAACTTCATCGTCTTCGTCGGAGGCGTATTGATAGACACTGTTAATTTTCTTTGCGAATTTCTTTGCCTCTTGGAATCTTTGTTCGTGGGACGATACCCGTTGTGCTAGCTGGGCTAGGCTGTCAAACTCTTGTGATGAAAACATTTCTCGTATTGGCCCCAGTAGCCCCTGGAACGCCAAATCGGCTAGTTGAGAATCGGTCAGACTGAGGCTATAACACCTGTTCCTGATGTCTCTAAATCGTTGTATGTAGTCTGGGACTGATTCGTCAATCCTCTGCCTGATGGCGGTGAGATCGGACAGCTTCATCTCTTGTACGCCGTTGAAGAAATAACGATGAAACTGTTTCTCTAGGTCGACCCATCCTCTGATGGAATTGCAGGGTAGAGAGAAAAACCATGTGAACGCTGACCCTGACAAGGACAGAGGAAAAAATCTCACCCTCAACGCCTCCACAGCAGATGCCTCACCACATTGAGCTAGGAATTGGCTAATGTGCTCATACGTAGAGACATTGTCTTGCCCTGAAAACTTGGAGAAGTCAGGGATCTTGTATCGGCTCGGCAGTGGCACTCTGTCGAACTCCTCGGGGTACGGGTGCCGATACACTGTTGAACTCTCCTTGGGCTTCAAGCCGAATTGATCTCGCATCACTTCGACTATCATATCGGCCCAGTACCCTGCGGGCTGGTGCGAAAGCTCTTGTTGATGATGATGTTGAAAAGCTTCTGGCCGATATTGCCTTGGGGAGTACGGCTGGAAGTGGTGATTCAAGTTCTGCGCATCGTACTGCCCTGTAGTGTACTGCTGGTAGCCTTGCGGCACATTGTAGGCAGCTGCTTGTGGAGGGTTGCTTGGCTGAGTGAACTAAGGTTGTCCAGCTGATGGTTGGTTGACTGGGACTTGTTGTATCGGCTCACCCATCGGCTGTTTCCCCCTCGTCCATTGTGCGAATTGTTCCTCCATGATGTGCTAGGGGCTTCCTCCCGCTTGCCTGGTTAGGATCAACGGCATGGTTGACGCCGGCCATCTCCTCGAGCCAGTGGGCAATCCCGCTCAGGCCGGTGGGCAGCTTGAAGTTCTGGCTAACCAGAACGCCCAACCTGCGCCCCGCGCGAGTTAGCCGAAGGAGGGCGCTCTTCAGCATCTCGGGCCCAACGTGGATCTCGAGCTGAAGAGCATCGATCCGCTCGTCCCGCTGTAGCATGGCCTCCCGGAGCTTCGAGACGGTGCGCTCCGCCGCGGCGAGGAGCTCCCCCAGAGCCTCGTTCTCGTACGCCAACACCGCCGTCTCGCGGCAGAGATCTCGACCTCACGCTTCGAGACCCTCCCGTCGCGTTCCCGCCAGGCCTCCTCCCGGAGACGCAAGCTGCACTCCAGTTGCTGCGCGGCGGCCTTGGAGTCCGCGAGGGCGCGAGCCCGTTCGGCGTTCGCCTCCTCGGCTACCCGAAGGATGGCCTCGGCGTTGGCTGCCGCGGACTCATGCTCCTCCAGCGTTGCCTCCCGGGTGTCCAGAGCCCGGACTGGCTCCTCCAGCTCCTGGGCCCGTTGCTCGAGCTCTCAGGCCCGCCGCTCCACCCCTTGCGCCTGCTGCTCCGTGGCCTCCTCGCGACGGCGCACGACAGCCTCCCTCTTTGGTAGGGACGAGGCCTGCTCGTCCAGCTCCTTGGCGCGGGCCTCCACGACCTCCTCCCGCTTGCGCAGGGACCCCTCGGCCCGCGACACCTGCTGCTCCCGGGCCGCCATGGCGTTCTCCCTCTTTTGGAGCGTCGCCACATTCGCGTCGCTGGCAAGCCGAAGGTTGCCTACCGCCTCCTCCAGGGCGTCCGTGGCGACGAGGGCCATGACCCTCTCTTCCTCGATCTCCCACATCACTTCGTCCATGGCCGCGGCCCGCGCATCCAGCTCTGCCAGGCGGCGGTTGTGTGTGGAGTGGCCAGCGGCGACCATGACCTCCAGCGAGCGATGCCCTTCCTCGAGACGCGCCCACTCCACGTCCAGCTCGGCTCGCTCCCCCAGCAGGGACTGCACCTAGGCGTTCAGCCCCTCAATGACGGTGGTGTTCGCCACCGCCAGCGCCTGTAGGAGGGGCTCCGAGCCCATCGGGGTGGACGGAGTAAACGAGGACCGCCGCCTTTTCGACGACCCGGTCTGACTCGGTCCGCTAGCGGTCGGGCCCCGAGGCCGGGGGCTGGGGGAAGCGTCCCACCCCACGTCTCGTCTGCGGGGCTACAGCGACGACGACCTCCGGGCCTATGGCGACAGCAACCTCCGGGGTGGCACGTTGTCCCCTACATCCTCAGTGCCGCCCCCGCCGGTGCCGGAAGAGCCCTTCGCAGCATCGGTGGCAGGGGCCCCATGTGTGGCCTCCGCCTTAAGCGCAGTCGAAGAGGCCTCGCCGGCTGTCGGGCGGGCCGCGCTGACCCCCGAGCTGGAGGCTTCCCCCGGGGTCCCCCGCCTTGGTCTCCACCTCGGGCGCGGCGCCGGGGCCCGCTTGCCCCCTCGGCGCCTGGGTCTCCGTGCCCGCGCCCGGCCTNCCCGCCTCGGTCCTTGCCTCGGCTGTTCGCCCGCCGGACTCGGCCTCCCCTCGCTCAGGCACTCTGGGCCGGCGAGGAGGGTCATCCGCGGGAGCACCACGGGAAGGGGCCTCGCTAAAAAAGAAAGAGAAGAAGAGGGAAAGAGGAAGTAAGCGAAGGCAGTAAAATCCGGGAAGGCACACACAGAATATCGAGCCGGGATCATACCTCTGGGGGCGATGCTTGAAGCTCCACTCTGGGGGCTTGATGAACTCCCCCCGGCACGGCTCGGACTGCCCCATCTTCCTTAGCCTTCTCTTCTTTTTCCTAGCCTCTGGCGGCGCCGTTGGCGAGGCGCCCGCTGGGTGGCAGGAGTTGCGCGCTCCGCACCGCCTCCTCGGGACGGAGACGGGAAGCGGGAGGACTCCATCTGCTTTCATTTCCCCTTCGGGTCGGAAGGGCAAGCGCTGCCCGAGCCTTCGCCGGTGGCACCCCCTCCGTGGCCCCCTCGGGCGAGAGGGTGTTGCCCCCCCTGATCGTGGCTGCTGCCCGTGCCACCGCCCCCACTATGCTCCATGCCGGCGCTCACCGCTTGTATGATGGCCACGATGGAGTTCCGCTTCGGGTCGCAGCAGAGCGGAAGGATGCCCCGGGGAATCATCGACGGCTCGACGTCGCCAAGACCGAGTACCTTCTGAACCACCACCTTCAAGTCAGCCGGAGGCCACTCCCAGGCGCTTCCTGGGTGGGTCCGGATGGTGTCGTCGGGACCGGCGTACGTCCACGAGGGCCGGACCAGCTCCTGGAGGGGTGCGATCCGCCGGTGGGTGTAGTCGCCGAAGACCATGGTGTTGTTCAGCCCTAGGGCCCGCAACCCGGCAAGGCAGTCCAGTATCACGTCATGCGCGTCCCCAACACCAGCGCCTCCCAACAGCTTGGAGTCTGCACGGGCGGCGCGGTCGGGAGCCGCAGTCGAGGATGGTCGGGGAGCACGGTGTAGAACCAGTCGTGCTTCCTGTAATCCCACTTCTTGCGCAGCTTCTGCTCAATGTAGAGCCGCTGCGTGTTGGCCCGCGGCTGGAAGTAGCACCCCTCGGTCTCCGTTGGGGGAGACGACAGCTGCAGGGTAAAGAACCATCGGAAGAGCCGGAGGCTCGGCCTCACCCTGAGGAACATCTCGCACAGGTGTGCGAAAATAGTCAGCGTGAACACGGCATTGGGGGTGAGGTGCGCCATCTGGATCCCGTAAAATTCCAAGACGTCGTAGAAGAAGGAGGAGAATGGGGGGATCAACCCCACCATAGCGAAGGAGAGGAAGAAAACCAACCGCTCCAGGTACTACGGCGTCGGCCAGTCCTCGCTGAAGAACACCGTCGCCCGCCCGGATGGCATCGGCACGAAATTCCTCGGCAACCCCACGAACCAATCGCTCATGATCCGGGAAGGAGGGAGGATGCTGCCAGGAAGCGGCACCGAGCTCCGCGTCATGGCGCTGCAGGCGGAAGGAGTGAAAAACGAGAGCGTGGCGTTGGCAGAGCGGCGAGCGAGAGCACGGCGGAGATGAAATGATGCGCAGGAAGAGCTTGGGCGCAAGAGCTGGGAAAGATGAAGTGGCGAAAGGAGGGGAGAAGAGCCCCCCTATGGCGCCCTCTATACTTCCCTCTGCACCTTAGCCCCACGTTTCTCGCGCCTACTTCCTCCGCCCCCTCGATTCTCGCGGCCGCATCCTCTGCCCCCTCGTTTCTCACACCCACTTCCCCACGCGCCCATATCCAGCGCATGCGTAACGTGTGCGGCCGTTTCGGCCAGGACGGGGAGGGCCCACGATCTCCTCAAGCAAGCGCGGTAGCCGCGGCCGTTTCGGTTTTCGCACATCACCCAAAAATTGCGGAATCATGAAGTAATGGCCTATCGTTACCAAGGAGACGTTTCCGCTTCGCGCGAGACCCGCCGTCAAGGCACCACCACGCAAAGCCAAGACCGGGCCCGCACACCCTTGACCAGGAGGGATGGCGTCAACCCTTGCCGCTGGCAAGAAGCGTTGCCCAGGGCTAACACCAGGGGTTGCTGTCGATGATATGGGCCCGGGGGTATCGTGAGTAAAGGGAGGAGGCTGCCCCGAGTACGCGTAGCACGCCCCGAAGAGGGTCGGGCCATGCGAGGAGCGGTAGCTGCCTCCCGCGCGGGAGGTCGGGCTGCCCGAGTCCTCCTCCTGAGCGGGGGGTCGGGCCGCCCCGAGCCCCCCTCCCACGATCAGCCCCACGTGCGTCGGCTAGGCGGCTGTCGACGGTGCCCACCTACCGCATTCAATGCGGTGGGTGAGCGTGCCAGAGGGCTACGTGGGCTGACATGAGAGAAGTGATGGCGGATGTGACGGCGCGCGCCGTGCGCACACACCTACTAGTGTAGGGCGTGCCCGGCGCATGCCCCGTCCCGTCACATTTAATGCGGGCCTTTTGCCCATCCTTAGGGCTTGACCGGCCCTTTTCTCCTTCGGTCGCTTCAGTGCTGCGCCGCCCCTTGGAGGGCCAAGGAGGTCGGAAGTCTTCGGCATTTAAACGGAAGAATGACCGGGTATCTGCCCGATCATTCGGAGTGACGGCTGAAGGCGTACTACGATGGGACGTGCACGTCCTGGCACGTTGAAAAGGACGACGCCCATGTCTTCGTATCTGTAACGCTTTTCATTTTCTCTTTCCCTCGAACCTAAGTCTGAGGCCTGAATGGTAACCCCTTGAGATATAAAAGGAGGTCCTGGCTGAGGGAGAGCGGGGGGAGGGTGCCAAAAAAAAGGGAGAGAACAAGCGCTTGTATTCTCCCACATACCAATCACATATCAACCACACACACAGGAGTAGGGTATTATGTCTCCATGGCAGCCTGAACGTGTATAAATCCGGTGTGTCTTCTCCATCTTCGAAGGGCCTGACCACCCTCTAAGTTTACTTCTCTTTGTCTCTCGAGATCTCACTCGTGTCCCTGGTCCGAACGAAAAAGGGGGACCCCATGGTTCCCTGCTAGAGGAGTTTTACCTCCTGTCAATCCCCTCTCCTCCTAGGGGGTCTTGTATTTATACCCCCAGATGTCCCTTTGTCCAAGTAAAACTAGGGAGATAAGTATGGAAACGATTCGATAGTCCCTGTAGTGCCCAACTAGAACTCTGCTTCTCCTTCCTTATCCGGTAAATCTTCCGTATATGAGGCATGATTTCGTATAAGGTTTGGTATATGGTGGACCCCGCCGAACTCAACCCAAAACTATTGGATATGCCTCATCTATAACACTGACAACCACTCGTAGAATATTCAGAGAGGTGGTGGAATCGCTACCATGCTAGTCGAGGACCAGGTGTAGTTGTACCTCAATCACTTTTAAGGGCATTTGAATTGGTTATTACATGTGCATCTCATGTGGCCAGCATGACTTCACAAACCCAACTTATAAGCATATCGAATGTCAGTTCGCAATCATGTCGGGTGATCAAGCCGACAATGTTTGTGAGGAGATTGTATGTATCAACCTTTTCATAAATAGACCGGGTTGTGACCGAAACTAGATGTGAGATAGGTCACTGGTCTTTGTTGATAGGTTTGGTCCGACAACTCCTCATTTATTCGAGAACATTCTCGACAATGGGGTGTACGCGACCTCTGCCTACTAGGATACTCGGTGTCCAAGCGGACGTTGGATTATTTCCTGAAAATATTTTTTAGAAAGTAAGATAAATAGTAGAGAATACCGAGTACATACTCGGAAAATTGTATAAATCTTTTAGTATAGTTAGGATATAATGAGCGAATTTGGATTAAATATCGGGTACTATGTATACCGTAAACAAGCATGATTTATATAGAAGAAACAATGCGAGTCTTCAGTATTAGACCGCAGTTGGTCTAATAGAGGAACACTCGCACAATAGATTTATATAAAAAAATATGCTAAATTATAGTTGGCCAAAAGGCCCGGAGCTCGATGGGTTATACGCCAACCACAGTATTTGTAGAGTATGGGGATCGTTGGAACAGAGTATACGCGAGATTGAGGTAAAAAAGATGGGAGACAACGATTTCTATACAGGTTTGGGCCCCTTAACTGATAGGTAATAGCCCTACACTTGTTGGCCGAAGTCGGTGTTGCCTTTATATATCAGTATCATACAATTACAATATTTGAGATGATCTAATCTAGTCAAGGTCAGCTTGGCGGCATGGAGCTCTCACATGTGGTCGATGGTTAGTGTAGTTTTCTTCCTCGAATATGAACTCGGTGAGATTGACGATAGTGCTAGATCCCTCATGTCGACCTTTGTGGCTCTAGATTGGGTTTGTCTAGACTTGTATTTTGACTTGGCGTCTGTTCTCCTTCCCTCCTTGGGGGTCTTGTATTTATATCCTCGGATGTCCCCTTGTACAAGTAGAACTAGGAAGTCACGGATACGATCCGAGTATTTTTTTATAGTGTCCGAGTAGGACTTCGCTTCTCTTTTCTTATCTGAAACACTTTATATTTCGGGGAAGATAATTTTTTTCTTTATCTATCGTATTTTCTTAACCAAAGACTATATTCTCGTATACTAGTAGGTATATGGTATTTTTGTATACCACGAATCCATATATAGGAAGTATGTCTTATTAATAACACTGACAGTAAACATCTAACTATTCTCAAAATATTAATTTGAAAACATAAAAATATTTTTACGTGTAGGACTACATGCCTAGTGTGCAGGCTTTCACCATTGCAACACCCAAACTAGGTTGGGTTGGTCTAAGCGAGCTATCTATCTATCCATCCTCGAATTCTCCATCAATAGGCCGATAGTTATCATGGATAGGTGAAGCTCAATGCCACCTAGCAATAGCAAAAAAAGGCCTACTTCCAAGGTGTATTTCGATTTTAATTTTATCCAATAATTAGTTAACCAAATTTAGTACATTTAAATTTATAGTACATTGATATGTCAGTACCTTCACACAATGTGGAAAATATTTTGTAAATTAATGACCAAAGTTTGATTTTAAAGATTTCTGAAACTAAAATACACCTTATAAACTGAACCGAAAGAGTAACAATTTGTTCGTGTAATACGCATCATACGATAATGCAACTATATATTCATGTCTTGCCTCTACAGGAAGAACAAGGGAAAGCTATTTAAAGAAAAGGATATGAACAAGAAAAGGAGTCCCGTTTCAAGACAAACAAGCGTAGCATATTATCTCGTTTTCTTCCATATTCTTGACTCCCCTTTACCTTCGTGACGCCAACTTTCGCCAAAAGGCGGATTCCCCATCCAGATCCAATTTAGCACCCTAAACAAGGTATCCGAAGCCATAATATCACCGGAATGTTGCTTCAAGCCTAGGTCAATTATCCTCGCCGCCGAAGGATCGCGAAGCTGATCATGATCGTGATGACCTCCGTTGAAACGATGAGGTCGCCATGCCTGCTGCCGGCGAGAGAGGACACGGTGAGTGCGTCGCCTTTGCCTCGCTTTAATTTGTCGCGCCGATTAATCATGCCGCCTTTGCCGGATTCCACTGCGTGAAGCTTTCGGGAAAAGAAGTGGCCACATTTCCAGCGTTCTTGTGGCTCGCGGCAAAGCGGCACAGGGGCGCCCGGATTCCAGATTCCAGTTGATTTGCACGTACGCACGCTTGCTCCCAGGCTAAAAGACGGATCAAAACTGAAAACTCAGTTCCGGGCTCAAAGAAAGTGTGCTTAACTTTGGACAATTGGGACTCGTGGCTTTTGCATGCATGCATCTTCAAGTGGCAAAGTACGTGTTAGGGAGGGCAAAATTCAGGCTTATGATGTTGTTTTTTCCGTTTGCAGGTAGTAGTGTTTCTTCCGGTTTCTGTAGTGTATCCGTGGTTCCATCCCGGTATCTCTATGCCTCCCTTTTCAAAAAAGATGTTTTTTTTTCTAAAGTAGATTCTTATCTTTCATAAAGTTTGACCAACTTTTTCAAGCCTGCTCAAAAGATTTTCAGGGAAAAATGTATTGAGACTAATTCTTAGTGGCATTAGTTGCTTGCCTCAAATCAAGGACAAAATTAATTTGTTAATTATAAGTTATAACAACTCCTCTTAGCAATAACCTTTTCACTTAAATTTGGCAAACTTTGCTCCTTAAACTAATCAAGACATCTATTTGCTCGCCCACACCGTCAATATGATCATCACCATAGGATAAAGCCATTCACGCCAACTTCTCGTTTAGCCAAAAAAAGAAGAGTATGTTACCGTTCTCCCCATTATTTTCATCGACTTCTTTTCAAATTTTAAAAATATATTTTCTCCCTAAAAATATAATTTATGTTTTAATTCAAATTTGTTGCTAAAAAATGGAGTATATTAAATTTGCTGGAGGAAATGATAGGTAGCTATAAACCACCAATTCAGTTAAATAGTGTGAACCAATTGGTAACCATTTTAGGTATTTTTAAAAAATAAAATAATATTTTCATACATAAGACAAGTTTTTCATATAATAACCGTGTAAAGTTCAGCCAAAACAAACTCAATCATGATAGAAAGTAAAACTCAAATGTATTGCCGGAGCATTGTTTTATTTTTTTTTTAGTGAGGAAGAAAATTCCATTTTACTCTCCCAAGCTATTTCGCTGGAACACTTAACCCCCATAAACTATTTTTCAGCTTATTTTACAGTCCCGAACTATCAAAAATGGTTCGCCTTACTCCCTAAGTGTGTTTCTCTTTTTTTCTCTATATATAAGTCTTATTTTGTGTTTAATTTTTTTATAACTATTTGCATAGGTTAGAAGCACCTAAGATTTATTTAATTATGAGATTTTAAATTTCAAGCAAACAGTATAGAAAAAATTCTAAAAATACTTTAGAACTTCAATGGTGTCATCTATGCGTCTACAAAATTCCAGCTTAAAATACAACTTATATAAAAATAAATAAAGAACAAAAATTCTAGTAAGGAGTAAATTGAACCCATTATTTGCAATACATACACGAGTGTACAATAAATGTGCATGTGTGTGCCCATGGTCCGGAAGGTGTTTGATACCTCCAACATCGTTTCAAGCATATGTAAAGGACATCTACACATGTGTAAGAGTAGTGTACGAGTCGTATGTTTTGAGGATACGACACATAGTTCAGCATCAAGTTTTGAGGATAAAATAAGCCAACACATAGTTTTGAGGATAAAATAAGCAAGCACATAGTTCAGCATCAAGTGATCCAATGAAATAGCTTGATGGAGATAAAATGGACTCTCTGTTTTTTTTCTTTTAGAGAGCAGTAATTGGACACATACGACTCGTACACTACTCTTACACATGTGTAGATGTCCTTTACATATGCTTGAAACGATGTTGGAGGTATCAAACACCTTTCGGACCATGGGCACACACATGCACATTTATTGTACACTCGTGTATGTATTGCAAATAATGGTGGATACAACTGCCAAATATAGGGTTTGAATGCTGACGCACCACGTGCGCAACTGTACCATTTACCATATGCCACCAAGGTTTATTACAGTTAGATACTTTGAATTTCATAGACTTCATGTTGTTTAAGTATGGAACTGAAAGCATCACTACTACAAAAACGATTTTTCTGGACGAGGCCTCCGATAAATTCCAGACGGGCCAAAAATGGCCGCGCCTGGAAAAACCGATACGGCATTATCCCGTGCGGTCCACTTAAGCGACCATTTCCCGTGCGGTCCCTTAAGTGGACCGCACGGGATAATGTCGCACTATTCCGTACGGCCCACTTAAGGGACCGCACGGAAAAATGAATTTTCCCATGCGATCCACTTAAGTCGCCCGCACGGAAAGGGCCCGTTTGGCAGTACTGTTGAACACATTGTCCGGACGTTTTCAGGATTTTCCCTACTTATTTTCCTTCTCCTTTTCTTTATAATGCTATAATTTATTCTGTGGGCTGGATAAAATAAAGTGGATTTTTGTGGAGATATATAAAAACACCTAGTTTCCATTTTCCTTGGTTGCACACAAAAATTCCTTATATTTTATTCTCAGCAAAATAAAGAAAATCGGCCTGTCTGAAATTAGATTGAATTTTTAGGGCGTCAAAAGTAATAAAATAAATTCTGTAAAAATTATATTAATTCATTATAAATAAGATAGTATTTGAATAAATTATGTTCCATATACACTTTCATATAATTTAATGCATTTTTGGATGAGGTACGAGTTTTGCCGATTAGGGTTTAGGATTATATTGGATTTTTACTCCTTTGACCAATTTAATTGGGGATCTAGATGTAAAGATAAAATCATGCCAAAATTCCAGTGAGTCTAACATATTGAGTAGCATCCACATGAATTTTTCCATGATTTTATCTTACACCAATTATTTTTAACAATTCACTAAGCTTATCTTTGAGTCTGCCATCAAAACAGTCATAACTCGAGTGTCCTTCGATAAAACAGCCATATCTTTTTCATATGGATTCAAAATCAGACATATAATATATCGACGGACATCTACAAAAAAAGTTACATCCGTTGCTCCCTGGCTTTGCCAGGTTCAGCGAAATCAAAATTTTGAAATTCCGCTTGCAAGATTGTGTTTTTGAGGTGAGAAGCATCGGGACCTATTTCGATAGAACTTTGAAAAATTCTATGGACCACATATTTCGTTCATTCGAGCTTAAATTTTTTGTGGTTGGTTCCTGCATGCTCCTATGTGTGAAAAAAATATTAGAAAAAAGAAAATAAAAATAAAAAAGTTGCACCTCTCTCCTCTACACTAGAGAGAGAAAAAAGAGAGATTGGAGGGGGGACGACGCCAGCATTTAAAATCCTCTGAATGATGCGGTATATGTATTTAAAATATATATTTCTAATAGGAATATTTAAAGAAAGGCGAACTTATGGAATATTTAAAAATAAATGGGTCAAAACAGTCAAACTGGAGATTATTCCTAAACCCTAATCGGCCAAATCGATACACATCTCATATGTGTATTTTCTCGCATAAAAATGTATAGAGGAAATAATTTATTCAAATATTAATCTATTTATCATGAATTAATATAATTTTTCCAGATTTTATTTTATAGGTTTTGACTTCCTAATAATTCATATCAATTTTGGCTAAAATGGATTTCCGTGTGGCCTCTTAAGCCGCCCGCATGGAAAGATAATCTTTCCGTGCGGGCCTCTTAAGACGCCCGCACGGAAAGATAATCTTTCCGTGCGGGTAGTTAAGCCGCCCGCATGCGATGATCATCACCGCCTATATAGGTGCGCGCGGGCTCCGAAATTTTCTAACACCCGACGAAATCCAGATCCCGCCTCCGCTGTCAAGGGCTCTCCTCCTCCGCCGGCAGCCTACGCCTCCGCCTCCGCCTCCCCGCCGCCGGCCTCCTCCGCCTCCGGCCTCCACCGTCGCCTCCACCACCGCCGCCGGTGGAGTCTTCTCGGGTGTGCCGGCGCATCGCCATCTCCATCGACGGCCGCCTCCATCGACTGCCACCTCCACCACCACCACCACCTCCACCGCCAGAGCCACCGCCACCGCCTCCTCCACGGCCGCCGCCGCCTCCACCGACCACCACCGACGATGACGACACCACAATCGCCGCCGGCGCCGACCGTGAAATTATTTTTTTTATAATTTGTGATGTGAATTTATTTGTAAATTTAATTGTACAAAAAAAATTAGTTGGGAAGTATATATGTGAAATTGTGATGATGTGAAATTAATTTTGTGTTATTTGTGATGTGAAATTAATTTTGTGTTATTTGGGAAGTATATCCGGATCCGCGCCGCCGTCGCCGGGATAGCTAGGGTTTTTATTTTTTTTTTGAATTTTTTTTCCGTGCGGTCGACTTAACGCGACCGCACAGGAAGATCGATTATCCCGTGCGGTCGGGTTAAGCGGCCCGCACGGGATAATGGATCTTTCTGTGCGGGCTGCTTAAGCCGATCGCATGAGATAATCGATCTTCTCATACGGCTGGGCCGTCCGCACACGAAAATGATCTTTTTTCAGACCTTCTCGCGCGTGCGGGCAGGCCTTCCGCACGGAAAGATGTCTTTCGGCCCGCACGAAAAAACCGTTTCTGTAGTAGTGCATAAACGTCCCAAGATGAGAATCTATCTATCTATCTATCTATCTATCAAGATAGCTAAAAAAACCACCACATTTATTTAAAGACTAAAAATTCTCACATTAATAAAAAAAAGTATGACAAAAGTTATGAGTTATATATCCAATCCGAAATCTACTTTTAAAATATATCATATAATTTATAACTTTATGCACGAAAATAAAATATAGAGTTGTATATAAAACCCAAATATACTTTTTAAAATATTATATGCAAATTATAAATGTATGCATGAAAACAAAATGGTAAGAGTTGTATATAAAATCCAATTGTATTTTCAATACCACAATTATATTTTTGCAAACAGAAGACAAGACGATTTTTACCCATACAAAAAATTATGCGGGAAAATACGTTAGTTAGAATGGTTATATTGTAAGATCCATTTTTATTCACGGGTTATCTGAAAAACACACACAAACAAATGTGCTCAACTCTGCTAATGTTTCTTCTCCTTCAAATATTTTCAAGTTCCTACTTACTACCTCTATCCCAGATTTATTGTATTTTTAGAAAATTAAGGACAGATTAGAAACATACACAAATGACTATAATAACCATATTTAATAAACGCACTACATACACAAATTCTTTATATAAACTTGATTAAAAGAAAAATTAAGCGGATGGGGGAGAGAATGAGGCAACGGATGAACAAACGCGATGGAGGGAAGGGAGACTACAAGGCAACATATTTTAATGTAATTAATATGTTAGGTTCCACATTAGTAGACATATAATCTTTATGCCTCATCCTGACGAGACCTTAGTTTTTTTTTCCCACAAAGACCTTAGGCTGTGTTTGTTCCATTAGGTTGGAAACTAACCCATCAAACATACAAAATAAAGCGGTGAATTAACACATGATTAATCAATTATTAACTTAAAAAATGAATTAATATGATTTTTTAAAACAACTTTTGTTAAATTTTTTTTATAAAAAATACACCGTTTAATGGTTCGAGAAACGTATACACAGAAAACAAGAGAGTAATAATACAGCCTTAGTTTTGCTATCTTTATCAAGCTCTTATATTCTATACAAACACATCCTACCACAACTGTAAACACTTGATTTTATTTCAACTGAGCATGACTTTTACACCAAACCATAAAAATTATTCCATGGCACGAGGAAAGTTTGGTACTAGCATAGAACCAAACTAGCAATACTGTTCATGATGAAATTTTGACTGCACGCACGTTGGAAGAACATGGCAAGGAGCATGGGGCCCACTAGAGGTGGCCAAACGGGCCGGGCCAAACGAGCGGCCCGGGGCACGGCCGAACCTGTAGCAGGCACGGCCCGGCACGGCCTGCTACAGTAACGGGCCGTGCCGGCACGGCACGAGTAGCCGTGCCGTGTTTGGGCCGCTGGCCGAGCCCGCGGGCCGGCACGGCCCGTTTCGCCGGCGGCCCGTCAGGCCATCACTCCATCAGTCCGTCCACCGGTCCACGCGCACGCGCATGCCATGCGCAGCCAGCGCGGGCAGCGCGGCCAGGCCGCGGGCCGCCAGGCCGACAGCCCGACAGGCCGACAGCGCCATGCCGCCACAACGGGCAGCGGGCCAGCGGCGCACCGCGCACGCGCAGGCCGGCGAGGCCGCCAGGCGCCCAGGCCGAAAGCAGGGACAGGGCCGGCGGTCGAATGGGAAGACGCCACGTGGCACTAACGGCTATTTGACCGTTCAAATTTGAAAATAACCGTTGGGGGACTAAAAAATTCATAAAAATTTCGAAAAAATTCCAAAAAATCTCAAATTTCGCCCTATAAATAGGGCATGAACCCCAGCCATTTCTCCTCATCCCACACTTCTCATCTTGTGCTCTCAAGTGCTCTAAAGTGCTCTCTTTGTTCTCAAGTGTGCATTTTTTTGATTTTGACAAAATTTGTTCAAATTTTGTCAAAAATCAAAATAAGTTTCGTAGTTCAATAGTTTGATCGCAGAGGTTTGAAGAGCTCGCGGTTGGAAAGATGTAAGTAATATACTAATATTCAAATTTGTGTATTATTTGTATTGTGTTTGTGAATTCAATAAATATTCTAAAATTTGTTTATGTCGGTTTAAATTTTCAGAATGGATCCGAACTATCCATACCAATCGCCGTCGTTCACCTTGGGTGATTTCGACCCCAACTACATGTCGGGGTTTGACGATGCCTCCGGATCGGCTCCAACTCCACCATCTGTGGAGGAGGTACCGGTTCAGGCGGCTGTCATGGAAGAGGTACCGATTCAGGCGGCGACAGCTTCGGAAGGATTTTCCGGAATCGCGAGCGGAAGTGTTTCGACACACACCGGCTCGAAGAGATCGAGAACCTCCGGTGTGTGGCAACACTTCGACGAGATAAAGGAAACATGCCCCGACGGAATGGAGGTATCGAAAGCTCGTTGTAGAATATGTAGGCAAATTTTATCTGCTCGTTCTTCTGCTGGTACAGGTCACCTCAAGCGCCATGCGGATTCGTGTGCCAAGAAGCAAGGAATACAACTCCGGCAGCAGCAACTTATGCTAAACCCAGACGGTACGGTACGCAGTTGGGAGTACGATCCCATGTTTGCTCGGGAATCTCTTGTCCGGTTAATCGCCAGGCAAGATTTACCCCTAAACTTTGGGGAGTCCCCTGCTTTTGAACAATACATTCAGCAATCTCATAACCCTAGGTTTAAAGCTGTGAGTAGGCAAACATCAACTAGAGATTTAGAGAATATTTATCACAAGGAAGCAACTGCACTTAAGGAACTGTTTAGTACATGTACTTTCTCTGTTAGTGTTACTTCAGATATATGGAGTAGTAGAGGTAGGGAGGATTATCTTAGCGTAGTTGTTCATTTTGTTGATGATGATTGGCAATTACAAAAGAGAGTTTTAGGGCTTAGGTTAATAGATGTCTCACATTCAGGAGAAAACATAGCTGAAAGAATTAGGGAAGTAATTAATGAATTTAATCTTTCTGATAAAATATTTGCTGTCACCCTAGATAATGCATCTGCTAATTCTAGGGCTATGGAAATATTGCAACCTTTATTTTGTGTTTACGCTCAGTCTTTTCTACTCCATCAGCGTTGTGCATGTCATATAATTAATTTGATTGTTAAGAGTGGCATGAAAAGGGTAGGTGACCACATCAATGCGGTTCGTCAAGCAATCGCGTGGTTAACTGCTTCTAACCCGCGGATTGCTGCATGGAAGAGGTTTTACAATGCGGCCGGTGTGAGAGCTCGTAAGTTTGCCACCGATGCAGAGCATCGGTGGAATGCAACGTATTTAATGTTAAAAGTTGTTTTACCTTATAGTAGTTTACTCTCTGATTTTGTTCAGTCACGTGGTGGCCCAAGAAACAGTGACGGGTCTTCAGTACTGAACGAGCATGTTTGGGCAATTGTCCAAAAATTTCACCAATTTCTAGAAACTTTTTATGATTGTACTCTAACTTTGTCACAAGTTTATTATCCAACTGGTAATATAATTTTGCACAACCTTCTTGAAATTACTACTTTATTTAAAAAATACGAAAATGATGACGTTCTAACTGAACCTGTCTTTCACATGAAACAAAAATATTTGAAATATTGGAAAAATATACCTATGTTGTATGCTTTTGCTTTTGTTTTAGATCCTAGGTGTAAATTAAGGGGATTGTCTGCTATTTTATCACTTGTTGGAGATACTGTAGGTGTAGATTATAGTTCTTTTTATACTGAGGTTAGACGTAAATTATATGAGGTTTTTGGAAGATATGAAGTAAAGTTTCAGGAAGTTCGCCAGCAGAGACCCCCTCCTATCCCCACTACAGGTAAGAAGAAGATACAGTGGGGTAGGATTTGGGGTGGATCGTCTTCAAGCCAAAGTGGTGGCAGTTCGTCGGCTACAAGTGGAGACGCCTCTTCGCATGTTGTGGCCGAAGAGTTGTCCGGTTATTTGGACAGCGACGCCATCCACCACGAAGCACAAGATTTCAACGTCCTCGGGTGGTGGAATGACCACAAGATAACATATCCCGTGCTTTCAAAACTAGCACGAGATGTGTTGACGGTGCCCGTGTCGACGGTGTCCTCCGAATCGGCCTTCAGTCTATGCGGCCGAATCATCGAAGACCGGAGGACGACTCTGCGCAGCGACCACGTCGAAATGCTACTAAGCGTTAAAGACTGGGAGCTTGCTCGACAACATGCCCAATACACTGCGGACAACCAAGAATTGGCCGCCCAGTTCGAGCAACTCTACCTGGATCCAGACCAACCCCAGTAGAATTTTGTTAGAAGTAGTTCTGACCTTTGAGCTGTACTCTTTTCTTTGTCATGGTTTTCTCATTTTCCCCTATGAGTTTTTACATGACAAAGTTTTTAACGAAGCAGCATGTATCATTGTATCCTGTAATGATATAAACATCAATAAAGGTCATTACTATTTTTAACAAATTCTTTTGCAATATTTTCGCAAGTGTGGATTTATCTTTAAATTATTTCAAAATAATGAATCACAATCTATATTTTTAAATTTTTCAACACAACAAAAAAATACTTTTTTAAAAACTTTTATTTCCATTTTTTAAATACCATTTTTCATTTTTTAACATTAGTAAATCATTACTTTTTTTTAAACATTTTATTTCCATTTTTAATTTTTTTTCCTTATACATTTCCTTTGTTTTTTTTAAAAAAAATATACTGTGCAGTGTGCACTGCCGCACTGGGCAGTGCCGGCGGCTGGCGCCTGGCGGGCTGGCTGCCTGGCGGCTGGCGCAGTCCGCAGTGCAGCTCAGCTGCCGGCCTGCCGCCTGCCGGGCTGCCGGCCTGCCTTCACGGGCCGCCGTGCCCCGAACGGCCCGTGGGCCGCAGGCGTGCCGTGCCGGCACGGGCACGGCCCGGCCATCCACGGGCCGTGCTTGGGCCGGCGGCTCGGCACGTGAGCCGGCACGGCACGGCCCGTTTCATCAGCCGTGCCTAACGGGCCGTGCTTAAACGGGCCGTGCCGGACCCGTGCCCGTGCCGGGCCGGGCCGTGCCGCCCGTTTGGACACCTATAGGGCCCACGCGGCCACGCAGAAAAATCTGGATTACATTGGCATCTTTTCTTTCGTCTCGTCCCCATCCTTTCCATCCTCCCCTCGCTTGTTTGTTCCCATGGTAGTGGGGCCCACACCCATCGTTGTCCAAAGAAAACGTCAACACCACCATCCCCACCCACTTGAGTTTGACCGTTGACTCGCTGACATCACATCCACCATTCTTAAGGCCCCCACTCCCACTTCGCCCCAGCCCAACGACTGACTCATCAAGTCATCATCCCCTCGGGCAATCGCCATGGACGCGGCGGTCGCCGGGCAGCACGCGAGGCGGCGGATCCGGCCGCCGGAGCCGCTCGTGATGGCCGGGTCGCCGTCGACGCCCGCCGCGTTCCGGTGCCCGATCTCGCTGGAAGTGATGCGGTCGCCGGTCAGCCTGCCCACCGGCGCCACGTACGACCGGGCGTCCATACAGCGGTGGCTCGACACCGGCCACCGCACCTGCCCGGCCACGCGGCTCCCGCTGGCGTCCACCGATCTGGTCCCCAACCTGCTCCTGCGTCGGCTCATACACCTGCACGCCGCCACGCTGCCGCCCTCGCCCTCCCCTGAGGTGGTGCTCTCGCAGCTCGCTGCGGCGGACGGGGAGCCCGCCGCGGCGGAGAAGGCCGTGCGCTCGCTTGCCGCCAAGATCGCCCCGGAGAAAGGGAAGCGGGCCTCCGTCGCGTCCGCCGTCGCCGCTGATCTTGATTCCGCCGTGCCGGCCCTCCTCTCCTTCGCCAAGGGTGGGGCGGGCGCCGACGCGCGCGTCGACGCGGTGAGGATCCTGGCCACGGTGGCTCCGGAGCTGGTCCCTTACTTGACCAGAGACGGGACGGAGAAGCGCGGGAGGGTCAGGATGGCCGTGGACACCTTGGCCGCCGTCTTGTCCGCGGATGGGGTAGGCGAAGACACCAAGGAAGGTCTCATCGCCGCC
Source organism: Oryza officinalis (assembly GCA_008326285.1). Lineage (NCBI taxonomy): Eukaryota > Viridiplantae > Streptophyta > Magnoliopsida > Poales > Poaceae > Oryza > Oryza officinalis. The sequence goes on from BDMV01000005.1 coordinate 32,537,013, forward strand.
CTCGTAGCCGGCGATCCGAGCCACATCGTGAACACGCTCATCGCCGCCGGGGCTAACGGCGTCATGGTTCTTGAGGCGATACTGACATCGCCCGTGCCGGACGCCGACGCCAAGACGGCCATCGCCGACAGGTCGGAGCTGTTCCCGGATCTGGTACGGATCCTCAAGGACGCCGCATCGCCGGCGGCAATCCGCTGCATGGCCGCGGCTGTGCAGGTGCGAGGGCGGCCCGCTCGCTCGTCGATGGTCCGGGCAGGCGCCATCCCGGCGCTCGCGCTGGCCGTCGCGGCGGCGCCCACGGCCGTGGCGGAGTCCGCCCTGGGGTTACTAGTAGAGGCCGCCCGCTGCACCGATGGCAAAGCAGCCATCGGCGCCGACGCGGCGGAGGTAGCGGCAGCCGTGATGGGGCGGATGATCCGGGTCGGGCCGGCGGGGCGCGAGTTCGCCGTGGCAGTGCTGTGGCGGTCCTGCTGCGCGGGGGGAGGCGACCGGAGGATGAGAGAGGCAGTGGCATCCGCGCCGGAGGCCGTGGGGAAGCTGCTCGTGGTGATGCAAGGGGATTGCTCGCCGTCGACGTCGCGGATGGCCGGCGAGCTGCTCCGGGCAGTGAGGATGGAGCAGGAACGGAAGGGCCTCGCCGCCGCCTACGATAGCCGCACCATCCATGTCATGCCTTACTGAAACCAAAACCACACCTTGTATTCCACTCGTGTAATTTACTTGGTACTAAGCTAACCCCTAGCCATAATGCCGTGAAAAATCAATACTCGGGGTTTGCTATGAATTTAGCGCAATTTAGGGCATCATCTGCTTGCAAAAATATACTATATATGCTGCTTCCGTTCGAGCAAAGAAAAATCACTCTAGACTCGAATAACAACAAGTGTTTGATGGCACATACGTGAGAACGTACCAGTTTTTGGCAAGATAGTCAAGCCGACGACTGTTCGAACCTGTGACTACAATTTGCACGCTGTTTTTCATCGCCTACTGACGGCGCTGTGGATCACAATTTTGCGTGCTTTGCGGAGTATAAATTGATGGTAACCGCCATTGGAAGCGGAAGACGGTGCGAGTCAACTGAAAATCTATTATTGACAGTAACCGCCGTGAGAAGCAGTTTATCAGAAAAAGGTGCATGTTACTCCTACTACTACAAATTGCGGAGTATTATGCAACTCGCCAACTCCTCCTACTACAATACAATAGTTTAAGAAAGATTGTATAATTCTACAAAAATAAAGACACAAAGATATAAGGTGTCACAACATTCTTATTCATTCTCTTCTCAAGATGTGTACAATAGTGACCCTTCCTCTATTTATAGACATAGTCATAGGTGTTGTAGAACGGCTACGTCAACGGATCGTCCAGATCCGTTTCCTTCTCTTTCGCAGAAGATGAGGCGTCGAGAAGATGTAGAAACCCATATCCCTTCCCGATCAATCACACCACAAAAGATAATAAACACAAGATATAGGAGTGGAGCTCTCTCTTTATTATTAATGATTGTGTGTACAATGATAAGCACCTCTGCCTCTATATATTGGAGTATTATGAAAAGATAGATCTTATCTCTACTCCGGTTCAAATTGGTCCAGAAGAAATATATCTCCTAGATTTGTTTCACGACATTCCCCCTTGGACCTATTCACTACTAACTCATGCCTTGTCAAAACTCCTACCAAAACCCAGTGGAAAAAAGGCTAAGAGAAAGATTACATAGTTATCATGCATTGCACGTTGTTGTCTCGTTAAAAACCTTATGTGAAAAACAATAGCTCCACTCACTCAAGGAAAAAAGAGTACAATACTATGGACTAACCGGTCCATATTGTGGGTCATGTTCTGGAGTGCTCTCCTCCTAAACCTAGCAAACCTCAAGTATTCTCATCCCAATTGTCTGGACAAACTTTCGAAAACTAATAGTTGGGAGAGACTAGGTGATCAATCTTCCACTCAACTTGAATTGCTACACACCTCACCTCGTCTCAGGAGTCTATGAGGTAGCCTACTTGTATTTGTGATGTCAGTCAATAAAGACAGATCTTCCTATGATAGGACCTTAGGAACAGGTCTAAATGATCGTTATCGAGCCAATACCCCCAGTATACTCTAAGACATTTCAATGTCTCGCAAATGATGATAAAGACGTAATACATACTCCCCTTGACGACAACCTTTGTCGCAGACCATATTCCCATAGCATTAAACATCTGTCAGATGTATGCGTAGGCAAGAAGTCATCAGATCCTCAAACCATTAGTCTAAAAGATTTGTCTCATTCATCACTGAATGTCTGAGACAAGAATAGGGAACATAGAGAGTAAAGCATTCCATCACTATCATGTACCACAATACCATATTGTTGTGCAATGCAATCTATTTCATCGTTCCAAAGAATTATGGAGATAAACAAGTTGCAATGGCACGCACCTCTTAAGCATGACCCCATCAAGCACTAGGCCTTGATCATTGCAACTTTCTCTGATGGTATCAACAATAGTTGGGGATCCATCAAGATCAACCACAAACCTTCCAAAGACTTGTCGTACCGATTAGAACAACCAGCTAGTCTAAAAATTCAAGCACTATGGGGGATAACACACAGCCAACAACACGAAGTATACCTTAGCAGGTATAAGAGGACACCACTATTCCAACCATCAGGTGGAGCAGATTTCACAAGTGTACACGCTCCCGATGATAATCGCTAGATGCACATGTGCCTACAGACGCCATCGTCTGTTTGATCTCATTAGATTCCTCGCTGCAATCGTATCGGGTCATAAATGGATCATCATCCCTCCAAGGGATTACACAATTATTGGTGTGATCAGACTTATTAATTATTTTGTGTCTCAGGAAATTTCATCAATGAGGTCTCCTCCTCAGAGAAAATTTCATCAATGAGATTTTCTCCCAACGGGAGATGGTACTCTTACCGGAATACCTATTAGTATGAGATTTGCATGCTGCAATTTCATTACGAGGTCTATTCAAGATCTCCTCATGGATTTCCCAAATCCGTTAACTGTATATTTAATTTCATGCCATTTTGCCAATACCTTTATTAGCGAAACATTCAACTCATGTGGGATAGGTCACATCAAGGAACTACTTGAACCATTGCACATCACCACCTCATTATCTCAATAATGACCCATTAAAATCCGAACAACGTTCGCAACTTTTACTTAGTGATTTGGTTCAACCTCAATTGCATTTTCAATTTGACCCGATTTGGGCACCACATGCTCATGCCATGGACTTGTTCCGGATCCGAGTTCTCTCAAAGAGAATCATTTGCAAGAGGCGACATAGTGTCGACACATTTATTCCTACTTACTCATTTAACCAGATCTTCGTCATTTCCCAAAACGATCGATCCATGATTGTTTCGTATTCCCAGCACCATAATTTGCGTGCATTGCTAGGAATGTCGTCTCCACAACGAACATCATTATGAGGTATATCACCTTCCAAAGGTGAATTCTCCACCAGGAGAATCAAAGGAGTATGCTTACGTCTAGTTAGAACTCTTATGCTCTGACTAAGGCCCACGAACCGTGTTAACAGGCGTCCTCTCAAAACATGATCAAATGCCATAAGTATTATGTGAAAACGATATTATTCTCGGGTCTATCCACATTTACCACAATTGGGAGTATTACTCTATTTAACAACTATCTAGTTGTTACTCATATGATTTTATGGCAAAAACTCCATACCCCAAGCATCCAGGAGTATGAACTAAATGCACAAGTTCAGTTCGTTTAATACATTCACTCAAAGAAATCTCCAGGCATTCCAAAATGGGCATTTCTCTTCCCTTAGTGTCGAGATGTCTTACAATAGCATACTTGCAATCCCCATGTGTGGCACTGGATTAAGGTATTTCATCTCAACTACATATGTTCTCCCATGAAAGTATGCTACGGTGGTGATATATTTGGAAAATAATACGCATTTTAATAGAAGAGATTTTTTCATTATATGCAGTGAGCCTGGACATATACCAATACAGTGACAGAAAACTACATTCTTCCTTCCTCCGAAGGGTTGTCTTCAACCTCCTAGTTAGAATATACAAGTCTGCACAAACCACCATTGCTACCAAACATATATGCAACTAACATGCAAATACATTAGCCATATGCACTCTCCATGGACTAATGCTCACCTAGTGCCATTCAACTCACAATCGATTCCAGATCGACGCGCATTAGATAACCATGGTGGGATTCCAAGGCAACGAGACTTAACCATGGTGGGCTATGCAGATGCATGATATCTATTTGATCCCCATAATGCCCGATCTCAAACTGGTTTTGTGTTTCTCTGTGGTGGTACAGCCATCTCATGGCGGTACAGTAAACAAACATTGGTAGCGACGTCTACAAACAACTCAGAGATCATTGCACTACATGAAGCCACATGAGAGTATGCATGCCTTAGAAGGATGACTCACCATATTGAGCGGTCTTGTGGTCTGAGTATCTCCAATGCCCCCACTATTATCTATGAGGATAATGCAGCATGTGTCGCACAGATGTAGCTAGGCTATGTTATGAACAATATGACGAAACATATTGCTCCTAAATTCTTCTATTCTCATGAGCTTCAGAAGCAAGGTGAGGTGAAGATTCTGCAGTCCAAGTCATGTGACAATTTGGTGGATTTGTTTACTAAGTCTCTCCTAGCATGTACTTTTCGAAAATTTGTTCGAGAAATTGGAATGAAAAGGCTTAGAGACTTGCAGGGTTCAGGGGAGAGAAACCCTTGAATTTGGCCTAGTTAGTGGACCAGCGAGTCCACAACATTATACTCTTTTTTCCTTAGTTAAGTGGAGCTTGTGATCCTCACAAAGGTTTTTAACGAGGCAACAGCTTGTGATGTATGGCGACAACTACGTACTCTTTCTCCTAGCCTTTTTTTCTCACTGGGTTTTGGTAGGAGTTTTGACGAGGCATAAGTTGGTCGTGGATAGATCGAAGAGGGAGTGTTACGAATATTATCTCTATGGAAAGATAAGATTCTAACTTGTGAACCAGTCCAAATCGGTTTTAAAGATAAAACCGTTCTTATTTCTAAGACCCTCTCTACTTATAAATAGAGAGGCATGGATGCCTATCATTGTATACATAATCATTAATAATAAAGAGAGAGCTCCATCCCTATATCTTATGTTCATTGTCTCTTGTGGTGTGAACATTAATAATAAAGAGAGAGCTCCACCCCTATATCTTGTCCTATATCTTGTGTTTATTGTCTCTTGTGATGTGATTGATCAGGAAGGGATACGGGTTTTTACATCTTCTCGACGTCTTATCTTCTGCAGGAGGAAAAAGAATGGATCTGAATGATTCGTTGATGTAGTCGTTCTACAATCTCTCTTTATTATCAATGATTGTGTGTACAATAATAGACACCCCTACCTCTTTATATATAGGAGTCTTAGGAGGAGATAGATCTTATCATTACTCCAGTTTGGATTGGCCCATAAGAAATATATCTTCTAGTTTTGTTTCACAACAATAGGTTTGTTTTCATATTTAGTGAGTGGGCCAATTAATGGGTTACTTGGGTCTTTATGGGACGAAGGTTTCCCAACTCAAATGTTTCTGTTGAGATCAAAATCGGGCTTGTATTTGATCTGAGTGCACCAGGCGCAACGCCCCCAATCCGATCCGATTCGTGTGCTTCCGTTCTGAATCGTCAGCCCTAGATTCCAATCCAACCCCGACACGACTCCAAGTCCCCTTCCTTGATCATATCAAAAGGAGTCGCGTCCTTATAAATAGTATTAGGTTAAGCAATAAACCTAAAGGCGTAGATTCGATACGTACGCGTGATTGATTTGCTCGTCTCGTAGCCGCATTGTTTGTTCGTTTGGCCGACGCCGGCGCCCGCAACAACAGGGAAGTGGGACAAAGCAAGATGGTGCCGCCCCGGCTGCTCTTCGATCTCAACGAGGCGCCATCGGAGGAGGACATCGAAGACCATGTGGCGACGGCTTGCGAGGATTCGCAGTCGCAGCCGCAGCCGCATCTGGATGTCGACAACGGCGGCGAGGGCGATGGTTCCACGGCGCGTGGTCTGCCGTCGCCGCCGCCTCCGAAGGATGACAGCACGGGCGGTTCGTCGGCGGAGAGTGAGCCGCTCTTGCCGGTGTTAGACCTGGACGCCCCTTTGTCCCCTCTCGACAACGACGACGAGGAGGAAGAAGACGACGATCTGCCTCGGCCGCCTGATGATCCCGACGGCGCGCGATCCCCCGGGCCATCTCACTCCGAGAGGATGGCAACCGATCGTTCTACGGCCTCCCACGCCGAGGCGGCTACGCTGACAACGCCGTGCAGCCACGCCGACGACGACGGCGCGGAGGGTCCGGTTCACGCGAGCCGCCACGGCGTTAAAACATCGCCAAGGACGACGACGTCCTTGCCGGACTGCCACGGCATGAAGACGCTCTCCCAGGCCTTTTCAGCGCGGTCGTCGCCGGAGACTGTGGCAGCACGGGTTCATGGCTCTCACATGCCACGACGGGACAAGCCGCCCTCTGTGCCACGCAACGACTACGGCGAATCGTCCCACGGCGGGAGCCGCCTCGCCGGATCACCTTCCACGAGCCACCACGAACGGAGCATGAGAAGCCATCCCTACGCAATGCATAGCGAAGGAACTCCTCGCAACAACAACCGGCGGAGGCCGCGGCGGCCAATGCGTCAGGGGTACAACGGCCACGATCAACGCCAGCAGGTAAACAGCTACTCCCATGATCAAAGGCAGGTGTACGGCAACGGCCAGGATCAACGGCAGAAGCTGAACAACAACGGCCGTGATCAAAGGCATCAGGTGTACAACAACTGCCACGATCAGAGGCAGCAGGTGTACAACAACGGCCACGATCAATGGCGGCAGGGGCACCACGGTTACAGGACGCCGGAAGGTGGTCAGGGGCATGGCTACTCGGCGCCGAATCGGCAACGGCAGCAGCAGCAGCAGGGCTATTCTTCCGGCAGGCCGTCCACCGGAGGACAGTACGCCGGCGAGGACTCCTACGGTAGCCGGCAGATTCCGGCGAATCAGCAACCCTTCCGTGGACAGCAGCGGCACGTCGTCAAGCCGTACCACCCGTACGCACGGGGCATCGACGCTTCAGACGACAGGGCCAACGCCGAGAAACAAGCCAGGCACGAGCACCCGGAGCAGCAGCAGCACCGGGTCTACCAGCAACACCGGCGAAACAGAGGACCTGCTCGTCGCCGGTAATATTACGGGGACCTGTATAACTGAGCCCAGTCCCGGCCCAATTCGTTCGAAAAGACAAGAAACCTCCTCCAGCCTTCATGGCAACTTTTATTGCCGGGCCTGTTTAGTTATGAATCGTCTTCTGCTAGTTTGAAAGATTTTGTTAAAGGAATAAGTTCACTTGCCGTATCTCAACTTCACGTCGAGTTTGTATGATGTTTTTAATCCCCAATACTAGAAACGTCGACCCATCAAGTGTTCAAATCCATGCAAAGTAAGTCCCTTGACAGTATAGACCATATTTTATTCGGTTTTCGCTGACGTGGCATTTCGGAAGCCCACTTGTCAGTGACTCTTACCTCTCTTCATCGAGTGTCCTCTTCACCTACCTCTCTCTCCCTCCCCTTTGTGCCCATCTCACCAGGGCAACGGACGGTGAGGAGGACGGCACCGGCGATGGGCGGCGATGGCATCTCGGTGACGTGCTGCACGATCCCACAGTACATGTGGTAGCCACCATCTTGGGGAGGAGCAGCGGTAGCTCTGGCGCCCTCGGCCACTCCATTGTCACGATTCCACCGTCGATGAGCCCATTCTTCTAAGCCGTTATGGGGAAGGTGGGTTCTTGACGACGAAGTCGTTGAGCCCGACCTCGTTGCCGAGGAATCCACCGATAAGCCCCATCATCTTCTTCTTGAAAGCGTCCGGATCCACGCCCTACGTAGCCGGCGCCTCTGGGAAGAAGTGGTAGTCGTAGTGAATGGTGGCGTGGCGGGAGAGTCGGAGGCGAACTCCTTGCGGATGCCAACCTCATCGTTGCAGAGTCCCTGGCCGTCAAGGATGTCAGCGACGCGGAAGGACGCGATGGAGGGGGCAGACGATCGATGTGGTGGTGCCGTCCTCCTCACCATCCATCGCTGGTCTCTAGGGCTGCCGCCACGCTGGCTCGAGGGTTGCCCGCCGTTACGCGTCGGGGCTACCTAACCAACTCTCCACTCGAGGCCACGCTGTCGCTCCACCATGAGGCCAGGCCACCGCACGCATCGGGGCTGCCTAGCCAACGCTCCGTTTGAGGCCCTAGGCGCCCCATCAGGGACCGCCGGCGGGAGGAGCTTGTCAAGCCGGTTCGTCGTCACAGCCACTGGTGGTCCCTTCCTCTTCCTATCTCCTCCCTTGTCATGGGAAGCCGCCACCTCCATAGCGAAGACACGGGTGAGGTCGGCTGAGGCGGGACGGTGTGTGCACGAGGGTCGTTGCCAGAGGGCAGAGGTAGTCCGGCGCGGTGCGGTGCGACGGCCGCCACGGGGGCGTTCGCCGTCGCCTCCGCTGAGAAGACGTGGCCTTGGTCAGCTGCAGCTGCGGTGGGCGGCACGTGCACAAGATGTGGTCTGGCATTGGAAAAAGAGAAGAGAAAGGAGAGACGTTGACATGTAGGCTCCATCATTTTTTTTTTGCTGACTAGGATGTCACATCAGCTAAACTATTTGCTCAAACTGCTAGGGAACCAAAGTTGCACGGCTTTATATAGTTTAGGGGCGAAGATTTCTGATATTAGAGATAAGGGATGTCAAATAAACTCAATAAACTTAACGTAAAATTGAGGAACCGCAAATGGACTTATTCCTTTTGTTAACAACGGTGGCATGAAACCCCCTGTGTTTCCAGCTTGGCCCACTTCTATGATCGATCCAGCCCACCTCAGTCGGCTGCCTGATGAGCACGTATCACCTCAGGGCGCTCGGTGATCTGTGGTCTGGTCACTTGGGCGCACGACGCGTCGGTGTCACGAACCGTGTGGCTTTTATACCTGCCGATTGAGCGAGCGAGCTAGCGCGCGGCCGCGGCCTCACCAGCGGTGGTACTCCGCGGACGAGCACCACCAACCGTGGCCCCGGCGCCACGCCACCAACCGCACGTATCATGGCAGCGCGAGCACATGGGCAATAGTCCACCCGGTGACCTCCCGTGTCGCATTATTCGCGCGCGCTACGATCAGATCGGATCATCGCGGTCGTCGGCAGTTCAACGGATGGCCCTCGTACGTATTACATCAGCTGATCCAGGAAACTAGCCATAGCCAGAAGCAGCTAGCAGGTACGGACGCTCTGGGTCCTCGTACTGCCAGCTTCACGATGATGCTAGCTAGCTGCGCGAGATCGTCAACGCTGCTAGCTGCGTCGGCCCAGATTGTTTCAGCTTCAGCTTAAAATTAAAATTATTGTAATCTAAATTATTAAACCAACTTACTGTAAAAAAGAGTAGAATAAGTTATGAGCTATTTGTTTTTTCGGATTATTGAAGACATAAATTATTGGATTTGAAAAACTAAATTATATAATACCTTTAGCTATTTTTTGGACGAATAACAGAGGTAAGTAAATATTTTCAAGTCTCTAAGTGCATGAGTCTTTAGGTACCTAATAATTTTTTAAAAAATATTTTTGAAGAAGATTACCAGACTATACTATTTTGGATTATAGTAATTTATCTGTTTGTTTTAGATTACTTTTAATACTTTAAAATTATAATAAACTTAAATTGAATCAAACATGACCTATAATTCTGTAATGATTATACGTCGTAATTGCTGGCCTGGGATTGTGTCGACCGACCAACCGATGGAGGATCTGTTTGGTGTTTGACTAGCTAGCTTGATTGCTTCTTAAGGAAGAGTAAGGAAGAGGGCTTATAGAACCGAGGAGGATCACGTCGTAGTCTGGGACGTCATCACCCCTAGCCATTCACACCTCGACTGATAGATTTATGTTGTGACAATGCGAGAACAGTTTCTTTCTGTTTCTTTCTTGCAATGTTAATCTTCCCGGTGTAAATGGGGATGTATATATAGTAGACAAGAGTTTTATTAGCTCTTACATCAAATTTAAGCTTTCCCTGGCAAGCAAACGGCCGGCTTCATTAATAGTAAGTACTAGAACCTTCTCACAACTATTATTGTCACCAACCACCAACTTGGTTTTTGTGGGACCAAAAATGGCTTTGACGATGTGTTGGTATCTATAGTTACGGTCCATTAAATTTAAAACTCAACATACAAACTTATCATCTCATCATTCATTGGCAATAATTAAATATTAAAACTCATACAAACATGCAACATCATCCATAATTTATTGAATTGTCCAAATCAAGCATATCCAGTCATCACCCATCTATTATTTTCATAATATTTCAACATATTTATCTATTATTTTTATAATACTTAACATATGTTCATCCATATATTTCGCATCGAAACATATGCTATCATTTAGATTCTTTCGTAATTAGTACTAATCAAAATTTTCCTACCTTTCACTTCTTGCAATGCAAAATTTTACCAACAACCTATGACAGAGCGTGAAACTCCTCACCAGGAGACCGTGCAGGTCCCCCTTTGCCGGTTCGGCCGGGGGCGCAAGGTGAGATTCTTAGCCCCTGATCTGAAGGATCTCAGCGAGAAAGAACACGTGGACACAGGCGGTTTAGACAGGTTCGGGCCACTGAGAAGCGTAATACCCTACTCCTGTGTTCTGGTAGATTTGTGAATGTAAAGGAATCCAGAGAGAGTTCAGCCTCTAGACCAAATCAGCCAGAGTCCGATCCCCTCTCCCCTCTTTCCTAGGCCTGGGCCTCCTTTTATATGGCAAGGGGCTACCACATGGGCCACGAGCTGCCTAAGAAAGAAAACATTCTTTTACAATTAGGGCTATCCTACTGCCGAAAGCAGTCTCTGACAGACGCCGCAGCACGCCTCTGCTCAGCCAGCCGACTCATCCGGGGGACGCCCGTTTCAACCTTCATTAAATGGCGGGCGACTTTCTCGCCTCGTCTGCGCCGGAATCTGGAATGCATCTGACCGGGACTGACGTACCAACTCCGGGAGTTGGCACGCCAGCTCCGGCTGAGAGATGAGAGACAGAGGGCTCTCATCATTCTAACAGGACGGGGCGAGACGTGCTGCAGGCCGCCTGGCGCCACCTAACCCGCGATCTGACCGATCTGTGATCGGTCACTCGCTGTGACCGGTCACGGACCGGATAGACATGAGCCACACCGCATTAAATGCGGCGTAGTGCGCTCGTCTGAACCGCCATAAATGCAGTTAGGTGAGCTCTGCTTACCTAACCCGTACACGTGACACCAAAACCACAGGGGGTCGGAGCGCCCCAGCCCTCGGGGCAGAATCGGGAGCGGCCCGACCCCAGGGGGAGACCGGGAGGGCAGCCGCCACGTCACCCTCGGGCCCGACCCCTCTGGGGGAACGGGCAACGTGGATCACCGCGGCCGCCCTTCCCTTTGATCTCGACACCCCCGGTCCCATGTCACCGACAACCTAATATTTAATTTACAATCTCCTATAAAATCTACTAAATTTATTTCTGTCAGAACATGGTTTGAAAATTTAGTTTTATTTGTTGTTAATAACTAATATCATTTTTACTTCAATCTTGATTGTTGACAACCAGAACATATTAAAGATTACTTAGTAATTTTTGTAGTAAAGCGCGAAAAATCACCTAGTGTGTGTATATATATATATATAGAGACCTGGACGGAAAATGGGCAAAGACCTGCAAACGCTCTCATCTGAGCTTGGTAAGCACTAAGCATGCATGAAGTGCAGTTCTTATTAATTAGAAAAATTAAATCCTTATTACTTAAAACGTACATTCACATTATCGTCATGAAAGCCCACATTTCTTTGAGGTAACTTTGATTATCATCAAACACTTGTCAAAGCCAAGAAAAAAAATCACGTTCTAGCCGAATTGGTGGAGCAAATAGAGAGAGGGAGAGAAATATGAAAAACTGAAGTGAAGAGATCCTAAACATATAAAAAACACATTGGCATAAATTAAAAAATACAATTTTACACGTCCCTATATTGGAGTTGGTGTGGTCTCTCATTTTACACGTTCCGAGGGACAGTTATGCGTCCCCCATCTACGCATCTTCCAAAAACACGACATGACAGTCGTAACTTTGGATCGGCTTCATATCCCACCAATACTCTAATCCTTTTGTCTCATACAAAATTAAATTTTAACTATAAATCTGAACATATATATTACGTACAGATTTATAGTTAGAAATTAATTTTTTATAGAACGAAGTGAATATATAAAAGAGAGAAGACTCACGTGGCCCCACACAAGCAAAACAATCTCCCGCATGACCCTCTGAAAATCCTAATCATATACATACGACTGTTGTCGACACCGAGGAGCTGGTGGCCTTCTCCTTTCTCGTGTACGTTCTACACCAACACATCAAGCAGAAGATCAACTTTCTTGAAGTAGTTGTGCTTGTGGCTTTAAATAATTCTGGACATTACATACACCTACACTACTACAAAATCGATTTTTGCATACGGCCAAAATGCATTTCCACAAGCAGTTGGATGGGCCACATGCAAAAAGAGATCTACGAAAATCGGATTTTTACATGTAGGTAGAGCAACCGCATGTGAAAATCTGATTTTCTTATGCAGACGCTTAAGTCATCTGACTGCGAAAATAAAAAATCGCAAAAAATTCCGAAAATCGATTTCCCCAAACCCTAACCATAGAATCCTCGTCGTCGTTGTCCTCGTCATCATCGTTGCTCGAAGCTGGCGGAGCCGTCATCGTCGTCGTCGCGCGTGGGGGGGGGCGAGAGGTGGCGGGATCCGTGTGGGAGGGGAAAGGGGCACCGGATCGGCCTCTCCCGTCCTCGCCGCCGTCGCCCGAGCCCGAGCCCTCGCCCGCCGTCCCCCGCCGGATCTGCCGCCGCCGAGCCCACGCCGCCAGATCCGCTGCGCCGAGCTCCCCATAGCCGGATCTGCTCCCGCCGCCTTTCCCACCGCCGGCCGCTCCCGCTCCTGTCCACCGTCAACTGCTCCCGCCCTTTCGCCCCCATGCCGCAGTGTCGCCATCGCCACCTCGCTAGCCACCACCACTGCCTCCCCTTGCCGCCACCGCCACATCTCCCCACCGCCGCCGTCGCGCCTCCCGCCCACCACCGGATCCGCCACGCCTTCCCACCGCCGTCGGCTGAGAGAGAAAGGGATGAGAGAGAGGGGTGAGAAAGAGAGAGGAGAGGACTGGGAGAGCTGGGAGAGCTGAGAAAGAGAGAGGATAAGGATTGGCCGGGTAGATTTTTTAAGATGGAGGGAGGTCGGCTAGACTTTTTGTAGGAGGGCCTGGTAACAGGCCTGTATGTAAAAATATATTTTCGCATGCGGCCCTTTAAAAGAGCCGTAAAAATAGGCTCATTTTCACATGTGGCCTCTTAAGAGGTTTGTCTGTGAAAATCGATTTTTGCATACGGAACTCTTAAGGAGCCGTATGCGAAAATAGATGTCGATTTTTGTAGGCACTGTCAGTTATGGTCCGCCTGCAACCTAATGAGGATCTCGTCTAGAAATTTTTTTTTTTTAGTAGTGCAAATTTCGCATTATTAGATTATAATTGGTGATCATGTGTTAGCCATATGTTTTTATATATGATATTGAAACTCACATCAACGATATGCGCTTAAGTAGTCTATCCTTTGTTTTTACCATAGCACACAGTGAGATACTGTATCAGATATGGGCTGATATGGCACATCATGCCACAACATTATCGTCCGTACTTGCTGGAACCTGCGTCAATCGACTGTTGCAATAGGGTCGATCTTCCCATCATGTCTCCAGCTATAGGTAGCACCCGGCCGTACCTAAATCAAATTAGTAAATTGCTAGGCTAGCTTTCTTCTACTTGTGTACTACAGTAACAACGAACAGTACTACTGGACTACTGGTGGTACTCCCCCGAGATCAGCCAAAGCTAAGCTAGCCGATTGTTCAGGCGAATTCACGACCAGGCGCGGCCCTCAGCGCGGTCGATCGGCGCGCCATCTCATCAGTACGAGCGCATGAATGCATGCACGAAGGCCATCGTCACAGTACAGCAACCGTGCTGTTGCGCGCCTACATATATGTGTGTCCAGCGTACGCAAGGCTCTCTAGAGTAGACTCTAGCTAAATAGCGATAGCGATAGCTCTATCGATCACAATTCTGGCATGTCCTTGTCTGCCGGGCCAATTTCTTCTCCTTCGTCGGCGCGTGCAGCCGATTGGGCGATTGGCTGCCCCCTCCTCCTAGCGGCGGTTGTTGTTCAGGCCATGCATTTATGCCCGCGGGGCATATGCCGTTGTATCGTTCTTCGCGGATGGCCTGGCGTGCAACTGAAGCGATCGATCGATGGAGGATGGATCAGCGTTCGTCGGAGCTACTAGCACGTACGTACGCCTGGCCCGCAGCCTCTTGCTAGGTTGCTTAATTGCTATGCGTAGTTAATCGAGCAGCAAACTTCTAATTAATCCAGTTTTGGCATCATAGATCTCAGGAGTAGTTTGGAGGCGTATGTCACTAGAGTGATTAATAGTTCACGCTTCTAATTGGATGGATGGGGTTAAGGTGTCGTGTTGTGGATGGTATATGGACGGGATCAGCAATCGACAGGACTTTTTTGACAAATTAACTACTAGTCAATTCCATAATATAAGAGATTGGAAGATTTAAATTTTATCCCAAATTAGTAAATGAAGTAATACTACTTTTTCTGTCAATAACTATTTTTTAAAAAATTTCTTCCTCCAATACACCCACCTATCTCGCACTCTCACAAACTTGTCATTTAATTGGAAGCATTATAGTCTTTTCTTTTTTAAAAGTCTTTAAAATAACATAGGATCTCTTATATTACAGAACAAAATAGTATTGTGTTGTGTACGAATGGGATCAACGATCGGCACGATTTCGTGCATATGCTTTTAGAATTCAGGCTATAAATGGAAATACAACCGCAAATAGACTACTGACTAGCTAGCAACCAGTCAAATCCATTAATATCATTGTGAAACTAGCTGAGAAACCTCACAGAATTTCCACACTAATTAATCACTTCATTTTCTGCAAGAAATAATTTCCTACGTTCCAAAGAAGATAATATGATGTCCGTGCCGATTTTACTTGACACCACGAACAACTATTATACAGTAACACGGTTGCACTAAAGAGCGTGCAGTTATAATACTGCTGACATAAAATTCGTCGCACACACAAAAACCTGAGGGATCTACTTAGCTCCAGTATAGGTTCTATCAATCGGATTCAGGGCGTGTCAGTTACTTTTGAAAGCTCAAGTGTCACTAATTTGGTTTTGGTGAGTAATGACAAATCCAATTATACGAGACTAATATTTTTATAAACAATTTTTTTCGTCTTAGTCTTATGTGAATATGAAAGTGAAAATTGTGAAAAATGATTCACGGACTTCATATGAGTTGAGATAGAAATATTCGTTGATGGTGGACCTAAATCACAACAAGTATGAAGTGCACGGAGATCAAGTTATATGTACATTTCTCCTCTCCATGCATTTATTGATATGTTTATATATAATATTTTCATGTGAATAACAATATACATGTGAGACTAATATTTTGTTTGAGCATTTTCTCTTAATTAGTCTCTTTACATTGAGAACATGGAGATGATGAAGGTATGTTTTTATTTTAATGTCTATATTTGATAAATACCTTCTATTCTTGTATAGGATAAGCTCACAATTTTTCATATCTTTTTATGTATACTCTTGCTTCACACAAACATTTTGTATGCATACATTTAGGGGGAGCAAATCCTATACCTTAGTTATGTATGTACTTAATCCAAATTATTCACTTTCATTTAATTAGGATCTTTACATTTGAGCTTATATTTAAGTATATGACACTTGTAGTGTTGATTAATACTCATCATTTATTCAGAATGCAATCTGTTGGTCAACAAGTAAAGGTTGACAACCGGATCATTGGGACTAATAATTTCATTGAGTTGAATGAGAAAAAAATAGGTCCCAAGGATTGAAAATGTGTTGATGCTCAAGTGATATGATTACACCTAAAAATACCAAGGATGACAAAATAAAGATATTGAAAATGTGGAATACAAAGTGACTACTATGGTAAGACGGTGAAAGGCAAACGATACTCATAAGAACCATGCGGTGGTGAAGGACAAGCAAGAGGCTTGGCGCTGAAGAACCAAATCCGGTGGTGAAGGACGAGTGACGGCTTTGTCATGATGGACCGTGCGAGATCATTTGAAGTTACAAGTAACTGTATCAATCATTTGAAGAATATATGGTGAAACGGTTTTGGCGTTGGCGTCCCTTAAAACAAAGAAATGAAGATGAAAAGAAGACATTCCTATTAATATAATTCTCTTCCTATCTTCTTTTGAATATAGGAATGTCGTACTATCAAGAGGGATGCAACGTCGATATGTTTGTGTATGTCTCGGTGCTCAAAGTGACCTATCCTAGTGCAATCTTGAGAGAAACCCAAGTTTTAACCTATCGTTTGAGTGGTTTTAGACCTTCCTTTTGGTTGAGTTGGGTAGTTCTCTGAGTGAGCTTTTCATAGAGTACAAGATCATCAAAAACGGACTTCCGAGCAAAAAGTTATGACCGTTTTGCCTAGTGTTTTCGGAAATTCCGAAAAAACCTCGAAAATTCCGAAAATGGCTGCGAAACTGAGATTGCCTGCATTTTGGAAATTCCAAAAAATAAAATCTTGACCTCCAACGGCTAGTTTTGAAAGGCTCGGGTATATAAACTTCTCCACCTCTCCTTTGAGTGGCTCCTATTCTTAGGCATTATTAAACACATCCAAAGCCAAATAACCTTTCTCATTCCCCTACCTTTGTGGTGCCTCTTTGTGAGAGGGAGTTGAGAAGAGAAGAGAGTTGGATTGAGAGATTGAGAAGTTGAGAGCTAGTGAGTTTCACTCCATACTTTGAGCACTAGATTTCACAGCAAGCAAATCTTCGATTGTGTTTGTTATTCTTGGGGACTAAGGTCTCCTAGACGGCTGGACGTCGCCGGTGAGCACCCAAGGTTGTGGTGTGCCTCAGAAAGTTTGTGAAGGTTTCGATTTCGCCTCCGCAAGGGAAGAAATCAAGAGTGAAATCGAGGAGTGCATTTATGCAACCTCGTGAGGAAAGTGTTGAAATAGACTCGGCCTTTGGGGCCCCTTAACGGAGACGTAGGATCCGTGGATCCGAACTTCGGGAAACAAATCACGTGTCTGCTTTCTTGGTTTGCTCGTTCTTGCCTTCTTCCATATTGTGCTTGAGCTTGTTTTAACCTGATCTACTTGTATGCTTAATTGATATAGATGGTAACCTTATATCTTGCTTAGATACCTTATTTGTCATCTTTTGATTCATATATATTTTGTTTGCTCGAGCTACAAGTTCATAGCTAGTGTTTTATTCCGTTATCCGCCGAACTTTTCGGTTGAGACCGAAACTTCCAATCCCATATCGGAAGTTTCGATTTGAACCAAAAGTTCTCATCATTCTAATATGCTATGAAGTTGTAATAATTTTTGGGAACGCCTATTCACCCCCCCTCTAGGCGACATCAAGATCCTTTCAACTTTGATCTTGCAACTAACAAGATAGGTAGATTGACCGTACAAGATCAAGGAGTCGATCGACCAATAAGCCGATGTGATGTAGCAAGATCAGTCAATATCGGTAGGGTTTTGATCAATCAGCTATACATCTAATATAGATTCAAATAATCATATAAGCAATGATATTTATGTTATCATCGGTTAGAACTAAACTGTGCATAATCATCAATAAATCGTTCTTTATCAAAAGCAATCTTGATAGATTAGACCAAACTAAGACAATATAAGATTAAAGTTGATAAAGATAGATTTAACTAAAGATTATACAAATTTAAATATAAACCGATGTGACTCAGAAATAGTAATGAGATAATATAATGTGAACCAATCAGCTAAAACTGATATAATGTAATAGATGTAGATACGATGGTTAAAAATATACATCGGCTGAAGATCCGATGTAAATAAACTAAGGTGTATATCGGTTAACTAACTGATACATTTGATAGCTGAAGTCCAAAATAATGATAACTCATCGGGTAACACTCCGATGAATGTTGCATAAAAATCTATCGGCTTGCTAGAATTAAACTTATCAACAACAATCTAATAGATTGGACCTAATCGAGACAGTGTAAGATTTAAGATAATAAGTTAAACCTATTTAGGCGATAGATCTATACAAATGTGATGGATATAACAAATCTATCTAAAACAACATTGTAATTAGAGAAACATCAACTTAGTCAAAATATCGGACCTAACCAAGAAAGTCCTAACTAAGCCGATACGACTCTAAACAGCAATGCAATTAAAGATAGAATATCGGACTTAATCAAGAAAATTCTAGCCACGTCGATACAAGCGAAGTTGACGGAACTTACTTCCTCGTCAGAGGTCGAACTCAACCAATACAGCCCAACTCGAAACTAAGAACTCGTGGGAATAAAAATGTGGCGATAGGCTGAACGTAATTGTATTGATCTATGGAGATAGTTTACAAAGACTCTGGATATATATATATTTATACCCTTGGATTGATACTAGTTCTGATCGAACATGATACAAGTTTTCTAAAGATAAAAGAAAAAACAGGTCCTGATCAGACACTAGACAAAACTTCCTAAAGATAAAATGAAAAGTTACTAAATCCTACATAATTAATAAATAGCATTAAACTGACATGTCATGGACTTCACGATTTCTTCTTGAACTCGGTCTCTTTTGGATAGACTTTCATCGGCTAGTCGACCTCTTTCCTTAACCGAATCCACTAAAGAACCGTACAAAATTTTGATGTTAAAAAATACATTGTGCCCCTGGGTTAAAAAAGCAATCATTTTCCCAACATCCCTATGGCCTCTATTAAAAAAATCACAACCCAAATCTCCCCACATCTACTTACTGATTCTATCTGATAGTAATGTTTTCACTGCATGTATTTTGATGATGTTTGTGTTAGGAATGTATTTACTTTATTTTATTGGAAAAAATATATAGTAGTGAACTTTTGATTTTTACATGTGCATTAATTGCTACAATGAATCATACAAAATTAAAAAAACCCATTTAGACATCGTCTCCACCAACTTGGCAGAAGGCGATAGCACTACGGTAGGAGGTTCTAGCTAGTAGATGTAGGGCCAATGGTGACGGCCTATATGCTTATGTAGAAGAAGCGAGGATGACCCTAATAACGACATGCTCTGGGGTAAGTTCAAGTAAGGAGAAAGTGAGGGTAGGGCCTCATCGGCGATGACTAGAAAGGAAATAGGGACATAGAGGCAGATTCAAGTGGTCTAAAAGAATGTAATGTGAACACAATGCGTAGATTTTTCAAGAGGTTTAATTCTGATATTCAAGTTATGTTTGCTAGTGTGACATATAATCATATTGGACACCTATTCATGCTTACTCGTAGCACTGAGAGTCAAATCATATCAAATGCGAGAAAGTATGAACAATGTGATTTGTTTCCTGTTTTCGAATCTCATATATCCTTGTGCAATGATGATGTGCACACATGGGAGGAGCAATCTTTTGTGTCTCCTGTTAGTAACATTTTGCAGGGAGTTCAGAACATTCAACAAATGGAGGAAAATAATGTTCATGAGAAGAAAAAGGAAAAGCTTGAAGCACCTGCGATGTCTGAAGAAAGTTTGCAAGGTAAATTAAATGGTGCTGAGCTAAATGAAGGTGGGTATTCTCAAGCTGAGCTACACATGTCCACTTTTCGTGCTATAGTAGAGCAACCATTAGTGAAACCAATTGCTGAGATGCCTTTGTCACAAGTTAATTTACTTACAGATACTTGTGATAAAGAAAAGTTGTGTGATAATCCTTCACTTATATCAATGCCACAACTAGTGAATGAACATGCTATTTCTAGTGTTAATTCTTTATGTGCTGATTTTAAGCATGTTGTTCACATTGCTAATGAAGTTAAGTAACGTGAATTGTTATATTCTTTAAGTACTTTGGGCTATATTTTGTTTGATGACTTTTGTGAGCTCGATAATTTGAAGGAGAAATTATTTGCTATTGATTTGTCATATCCAACTAATACTATATTTCATATCTTTAGCAAATATAATGATAGAAAAATATATTTGGTGTATAGAGTTTACATATGTTCAGCTTTCGAACCTCTTGTAGCTAATAGATCCATATTGCAAGCTAGAGAATTATATTATTGCTAATCATGCTATTTCGAGTTTATTTAATTTTGATTGGAAGAAACAGATTGTTTTAAATGAACTATGCGAAGAGCACCATATGAAAAAATCGAGGACGGTTTTTCGTGAAGAATGAGAGGATGATGTGACCATGGCTGTTATTGATACAACTGTTACTCACATCATAGTTCAACTGGAAGACATCAAGATCAAACTATAGAAGTTCTGGAATCTAATTCGGCCACCTGGAGCAGCGTTGACTTCAAACAGCCGCCAATTGTGCATACGAGCTTCGTTTTTGGCCCGTGAGTACTTGATAGAAAGCTCTAGGAGTTCTCTTTCTAATGGATCTAGTCTCATCTCTAAATTCCATCTCAATCGGCTGCAATTACAAAAATAACTATGTCACCTATAATGGGCCTATGGGCTTGTAAATTTATCTGGGACTCCGGCCCGAGTGGGGCCCATGTATGGTGCGCCCCAATCTAGTGGAGTATGACCCTAGGGACCTCTTGGTCGTCCTCTCACCTCCATAAATAGCTAGGTACTCCTTCAAGATTTCTCGGGTTTTGTTTAGATTAAAGTTTAGCTTTGTTACTTTGCCGTGTAATCTCATGATCGGTTAGATCACTGATTTGCTCGTTACGAAACCCAACTTATCGTGTGTATTAAATTTCTATTTACAATTCAGATTGCTTTTATCTTGTTTTTACTTGTTTTTTCGATATGCTTGTAGAAATAAGATTGATCTGCACCAGTAAGATCCACAATCCACGAAGAGATGTATCGATCGTTAAGGTGCAACACAACGTCTCGTATGATTGTAGTTAGGTTGCCAACGTTTCTTCCAAATCATAGTTATCATCAACTCATCGAAAGATCAGACCAATCAAAACCGTGAGCTTATCAAATGTAACTTAGGGTTTATCAAGGTAGAGATGACCAGTTCATAGGCTCGCCGAGCACTGGTGCCAGTGGAGCCAGTGCGGCCTGGCTTATGTATAGAGGCAGTGAGCCGAGCTGGCGGTTGACGGTGACGAAGGCGAGGTCCTACGTGGTAGCAGGAGGGACCGGTGTAGAAAGAGCAGATCAATGACTAGCATCGACAGTCTCCTCCCGAGAGCACGCTACCGACTTCTCTAGGCCATGCTATGAGTGTGCACCATGGCCAGTCCATGCTAGTCCACCCATCACCTGATCTGAAAAATAAAATCATGAAGGGAGGATAGGGGTGGTAGAGGGGCATACCTTAGTACTAGTTCTATATTGGAATGACAAAAATTACTTGTGGCAAATACAATAAAAAAGTTTATCGATCCTCCACATTAATCAAATTCATGAAGACCGACTCCATATTTCTTTTGTCTCAAAAATAAACCAATTCTAATTATGTATTTGGACATATATCCATTTTCAGGTAAATAGCTAGGATTGATTTTTTTTTATGTTCAGGTAGCTTTTTTTTTGGGGACTCCGGCTGATCTACCGATCTTTGTTCACCCTTGCGTGGATTCGCCTTCCGCGTGAGGGCATGGCTGCATGACCAGTCTTTCGGTCCCACGACATGACAGAAACCGTCGAAACACAGCCATCAAGTACTCGCCTGCGGGTCTAAGCACTTACTTCTCTTGTTTTCCAATGATAACAGTAGGAAAGGACGATCCTGCTTACTCCTACGTGATATGGAAACTCTGAAGCAGTATAGTAGTGTAGAAATTAATTGCTAACCGTAGAAAGGAGCATCACTTAATTAGGCTGTTAGGCATGCACTTGTTCTCTTGTCAACTGTTTTGAAACGGATGCCCTTGTCGTTCTCCAAACAAACAGAGGCCGGGAGAAAACACAGTGGGTGGCACTCTCTGCCACAGTGCAGGAATAGATGAAACACACGGAGGCCCACTACGTTTGAACAGTCATAAGGGCCCAAATCTGCAGGGCATCGAGCTCACGGTGCACGTGGTTCTGGCAGGCAGCGAACCAGAGCCTCGCGAGGGCCCACGGCGAGCGGATGGTCGGATGGATCACGTCAGGAGCAGCGGATGCTGTCAGATTGTGAGATTGATCACCGGTAACGCTGCAGATGCGCACAGTGAAGAGCAGCAGTGCAAGCTGTGGCGTGCCGCTGCCGAAACCTCGGCACGGATCGGAAGAGATCCGATCCAATCCTTCTGGAGCAGACAGTTTTTGATCTTAAACCTGTACAAGCAGAGGCCCCAAGTTTACACGAACAAGTCCTAAAATCTGTACGCAAATCCACAATACAGAATCGTTGTACTCTAGCCGACTGTCAGATGACAGTAGTAAATGTGTAAATGTGCACGAATGCAACCCACTCACAACAGTTTTGGACATTGGAGGGGGACAGTTAGAACTGTTCCTTTCTGAAAAAAGAAGCTAGACAGACGGCACGGCTGAACCGGCCGCCGCCCGGCCACTTCCCTTGCTACGTACTAGCCATAGCCAGTGAGGCAGTGACAAAACATGTTATCGATCGCCGGCATAAAAACGGAACACCCAACACTCACTCTGGAAGTGCACGGCACGACGGGAGGAAAAGGGACCAAATTTCGTTGGGGAGGTTATCCGGAAAAGGCTGGACCCGCGTCCAGGTCAAACGGCCGGGCGGTCGTTGGCTTGCCCGGACTAGCGTCGCAGCAGCTCTAGTAGCCAGTTTCCCATGGTCCAGGGCTCGCGCCCATGTGAGGCGTGGCTTTCGGGCGCTGCCGCTGCCTACTCTCCTACTGCCATCGATCGCACTCCGCCCGATTCAATCCGCACTCAGCTCGCTCGCTTGCAAGCTCCCCCACACGTCCCCTCCTAGCGTCACGTTCCTTCGTCTCTACATAAACAAATGTATAATATTTAGATTCGTAATATTATAATATATTATATTTTATAATAAATTTGTTTTAGATTTATAGTATTATAATATGCTATATTTTATATTTTATTTGTTTTGGTAAAGAAGGAGTATGCTGCAGGGTAGGACTTACCGACGGTAACCGCGGTTACCGCCCGTACCGCGGGGGTACGGTTGCTCGTATCGCGGGGGTACGGTTTAATGAAATTCGTCCGAATTCAAAAATTTAAAAAAAAGAAAAAAAATAAAAAAAAATGGTGAAGGTAGTGCTTGATTTGTAGTGTTTTATGGTGAAGAAATTTCTCAAAAAAAAGTAATATTTATTCAAATTTGAGAGCAAAACTGAAAATAAATTTGAAAATTGAAAAAAGAAAAAAAATGGGCCGGCCCGTTACTGTGCGGCCGTCACACATCGCGCGGTAACCACGCCAAACCACGCGGTTACCGCGCCATACCGCACGGTAACCGTGGTCGATACCGCAGTTTGCCCGAATTTTTGAATTTAAATTTTGATTTTTAAATTTATTGCGGTTTTGCGCCGTTACCGCGGTTACCGCCAGTAACCGTCGTACCGCCGGGTGACGATAACCGGGCCCTCGGTGGTAGGTCCCTGATATGCTGACGATGAGAGTTCCGAACGTGGAAGGCGACCACGGTTACGATGAGTGATCGATGGATGGATCTATGGACAAAACGACACGGCGGAGGTACGGTACGCGCGCACTGTGCGCCGCTGCAGGGCTCCAAAGTCGCGGGGGGAAATTAAACCAAACTTTCGCGATGGTGACCTGACGCCTGCAGATCTTACCGCGCTAATTACATCCCCCCACAGCTCGGGTCTTTCTTTAATTTTAGATTATTAGTGTGATTTTTTTTCTACGTTCCCATCAATGAAACGCACTTGCGGTTGTTATGGCGCCCCGCCATAATAAGAGGTATCACCACTGCAATGTGTGCAAAAGAGACTGGTTGTTGGGGATGGTACTTAATTGGTTTGCCAATTTTTTTCGTACTTAAAACCACTGATCATAATTCATACTACCAGAGTGGTACATCCTCCAGGTCTAGGCTGTCTAGCAATTAGCAACTCGAACCACATCGATGTAATTAACGCATACTGGTTGCATGCACATGCGCCGTCACCAACCGAAGAAAACATCTCACCCTAGCTAATAAGCTGCTGGTAATTAACTAGCTTAGCTTCCCCCACATATATGCACTGGACCTCTCTCCCCTGCTCTCTCCTCTCATCAGATGAAGCTCTCAAACCCTCCCACATCATCACTACATCCTGCGTTGCTTTCCTTATCCAGCCAGATCGATCTCCCTGTTGATCTAGCTAGCTAGAGCTCGATCCTACGTGTCTTGATCGATGCTGTCTTCTCACTGTGAGAGCATGCTGGCGTACGCGGCGGCGGCGGCCGGCCGGCGAGCGGTGGTGGTCGACCACCACCGGAGGTACCGGCCGAACGTGGAGGTGGCGCCGAACTGTCCGCGGTGCGACTCGCCCAACACCAAGTTCTGCTACTACAACAACTACAGCCTCAGCCAGCCGCGCTACTTCTGCAAGGGGTGCCGCCGCTACTGGACCAAAGGCGGGTCGCTACGGAACGTGCCCGTCGGCGGCGGGTGCCGCAAAAACCGGCGGGGCAAGGCGGTGCGTGCCATGGTCGCCGACGCGGCGGAGACACGCGGCGGCGCGGCGGCGTTCTCTCATCGGTTCCACGGCCCCGTCCGGCCCGACATGCTCCTGGAAGGCATGGTTGGCAGCACGGCCTCCGCTGGCCTCGGCCAGCCGGGTGTGCCGGACGAGAAGCCCGCCGCGGCGGACGGCTCCACGATTGATCTGGCCTTGCTCTACGCCAAGTTCTTGAACCACCAGCCTATGGCGGAGCATGGCGGCGCCGCCGTGCCGGAATCGGTCGGCACCTCGAGCGGATCATCAAGCGATCACACGAGCCCGGCCGGCGCGCAGCCGGCGGCGGCTGCGGCGGCGTACGGCCTGGGGCAAGACGGGCTCGGCGAGCTGATCAGCACGGAGCACGGTGCAGCAGCCATGGCGCAGTGCGCGCAGGCGCTCGGGGAGCTCAACTTCAGCGTGGACCAGAGCTGCTACACCTCGCTGGGGTTGCCAACGGACGGTGGAGATTTGATCCTGCCGTCGACGCTGGATCAACACGCCAAGTACGAGCCGTTCGATTCGCTCCCCGAGGACGCGCTCAGCCTCCACGACATCATCTCCGGCGACGACGATGTCTGGAGCAACGCGTTGGGTTGCCAAGGACTGGAAGCAGCTCTCTGCAGGCCATGATTTTTTTCGCTCCTCACTCCTCGTTGATTTGCTGCTGTTCTTGTTGCGATCCTATGCCAGATATTTCATCTTCTTTTGATCTTGTTCAGAACTATAATTTATATAACCATATAGTATATGTCTTCGACAGAGTGAGACCATTCATCGAAGTAATTAAACCATGGAGGAGTCAAGGGTATACAACTATACTTGTGAGATAGAAAAAAAAGATTAATGTAATAAAGTCTGATGTCTTATTGGTTACATTAAACAGCAGGTTTCCTTTTCGGAGCGATCTGTTCAATTATTCAGAGTCCATTCATTGAAAACACTTCCTCTTATACATGTGTACCAGTGTGCAGCGTACATGTTGCCAGATCGATGATGCTTTGAAATTTCAACGTGTCCTCGTGGTGGATATGTTGCTACACTTGCTAGCAGTGCACTATAGATATCACCTAGTGCACATGGGCTAAGATCCGATCGAGAGAATGAATTCGGCCCATGATCCGAGAAGCTCTGGCACCAAGCATTTCTGCCTCTACCTTAATTTGCAAGTTGCTTTAGATAGCGTAAATCAGATCAGGATCAGGAATTCAGGATCATCATAACAAACCAGCATTTTAAGTTTTTAACATAGAAGTTCGAGTGGAAAAAATGGTTATGAACTTTGCTGTTATATGAATTCTCAAACAAAATTGCAGTTTTCCCGTGTCCCAACTCCCAATGAGGCCATGAATGAAAGCTTACCTCTGCAGCCTAAGTGGCTCAGGTCCGGTGAATTTTTTCCTCACTTGCAAGCAAACTTCTCCTAATGAAGTGGAATTATTGCCGTAAAATAAGAGAGCTGCCACAATCTTGTGTTGCAAATCGATAAGCACCACTCTTCATTCTTCAATGTTTCATACTTTATACAACAGTGGAGAAGCCACACATATAACAGTTGATGGCAGAAACAGGCATATAACATTTTTCATTGTTTACACAGCTATTGCTGAATGGGAGGATCACTCTGGTACGCAATTTCAGCTGATATTTGACAATGAAGCATACATAATTTAGCAGCAGAAGGCCTGGAGTAATGTATAGATCTCCGTGCTGCACTCTAAGCAGCAACTGGTGCGGTCACGGCCAGACCTTGGGCTTCTGCCGGAGCAACCAAATGACTGATGTTCTCCACGGCACGAATCCTGCCACTCGCCAGACCAGCAGTCAGGTCTTCCACTTCCACTTTCAGCACATCCCGCCGGTTGCCGATGTCAGCAGCATACCTGCTGGCGCAATACACCCCAACTGCCATCACCGCCATTCCATAGATATTCGTGGTTACTAGGCGGAATGGGGTTGAAATCACCGCAGCAAGAGGTCCACCGATGATGGAGATGGCCTGGCCACTCTGCCCGACGACACCTTGCTCTGCGACAAGGAGGCCAGTCTTGCAGTATATCGCAAAGTCCTCGCAGTTGCTCTTGAACAGGTTGTAGCACCTGAAACCATTGCTGAGCAAGTGATTGGCACGGCGCACAACTACCTCATCTGGATCAGTTGGGGCAAGCGTGCACGTCCCTCCTCGCGCTTTGGCAAGGAAAAGCGCTGGGTTGACAGCATACTTGAAACGGTAGAGGGCGCCCCCTGCCAGGAAGCAGTTGAGGCAAGAGGATACCACACCATTTGTCTCCATGTTGGCGGTGGCACCTTCATTGTTGCATATTGAACATGGAGTGTTTGTATTAGGACCAGAGCTTACAAGGAGGAGATCAATGAAAGTTCCTGTTCCAACCTCCTGGCCCCTTCCTCTAGTAAAATGGATCACCTTATCATCGCCCACATATATTCCTGCATGAAAAATACAGTTATATCTGCAAAAAAAAGAGACTACGAGAAAAAAGTAACTGAATACCCAAATCATTTACAACAAATGGCAACGACTGCAGCTTCTGCAAGATCTATTTATCTGCTATTGCAGTAGTCTCCCTGGCATTTAATCCTGTAATAAAAAACCTAGGCGTGAATCTTTCATTTTTCTTTCTCTTTGGTTTATTTCTTCCAAGGGCTTGCCTTGCGCTCATGTAAAGTTCTCCCCTACTACAATATATACTCCAGCTCTGCTGGTCTTTCCCCAAAAAATCTTCTATTAATTGCAAAAAAAATTTTTAAAAAAATCTGCAATTACAATTTCCTCATTCAATTTTCAGGTAAATTCTTAAAATAAATATGTGCAACTCTCTTGCACGTTCCCCCCAAAAAATTCAGGTAAATTGCCTCACATGCGTGATAATCAAATCCAACTCATATGCCTTCAAGGCTTCAACATAGCATCAAAATAAGTTGATTGACTAACACATCTAATTCCACCATAGAATTAGCATGATATCCCTCCGAGCAATTACATTACATGCTTATCAAACTGGTTCACGACGACCATCTGTTATCAAGAAAATCAAGCACCAAACAGCATGTGGATCTCCTAGGTACCTAAAACTTCCAAATTATTCAAATCTTTTGCAGATATTAGAGTGGGCTAGATTCTCTGAAGTCTACCAATCCCTCGTTCTAACTCCATTGGTTGGTCCAATACCTAGACAGCCATCAAACTCAAAAAAACGTAACGCAACCTGATTCATCTGATCAAATCAAAACTTAAAAGAGAGGAAAAGGAACAGGCAAGAGAGATTCCTAACCGTGATGCGCGTAGACCCATGCGGCCCTCCACGAGTAGATGTGATCCCCCGCCTTCAGGGTCTCCTTCCCAACCCTAACCAGATTGAAGAAAAAAAAAAGGCTAAAAATCACCAGAAACTACAGCGCTGCAGACAGCAAACCTCGCATAATAAACGAACGAACTGAGCGCAGCAGGGTAGGACACGTAGAAGATCCAGATAATGGAGGGGGTTGAGAGATGAGAGTGAGAACCTGTTCGAGAGGAGGCCCATGGCGGCGGGGCGGGAGGGGATCGACTCGGTCGGCGCCGCGGCGGATGGCGAGAGAGGCGGGGACGAATGGAAAGGGACGGAAGCAAAAGAAAGCGGACTTGCGCTTTGGGTTGCAGCACGGGAAAGGGAAGAGCGGGCGGCCGTAGGATTGACGAGACGCCGATGTCACGTCCCCGCAACTGGTGGCTTCTAGTACTGGTTCTGGTCTGTAGGCTGTGTTCGACTCAAAGGGACAAGAACTAATCGTTCGCGCACGTGAAACATAATTAATTAATTATTAGCTTAATTTTTTAAATAAATAGATTAATATAATTTTTTGAAAACAATTCTTTTATAAAATATATACCGTTTAACATCTTATGAAGTGTGCACGCGAAAAATAAAAAAGTAGTTGAAAACATACACTTAAAAAAATTCAGTATCTGTGTTAACACCTTTGTTATTAATACAAACTATAGATTTAAACAACAATCTAGGAAATAAAATGAAGTATTGATAATAAAATAATCTAAAACTAACAAATTTTAGATATTTAAGATCCTAATCAATCTTTTTTGCCCAGTAATGGAAACTAGGCAATAGGGGGGGGGGGGGGGGGGTGGGCAGATGCATAGAGATCTTTATCCTCTTAAGCACCGTTTGAAAAAAAAGAACAGTTTTGGTGCCCGGTCGGTGCTCCGTTGCACGAGCGCTGTCGGCAGTAGCCGCGGCGGAAGCGCGTCTTTACTTGGGAGATGAAGTTGACCAGAGAATTTCAGACAAGCCCACCTGTACAGAACTCTTCAAGAACTCGAGGCGCGCAAGCTACCGAGGAAAAATTTGCATAGTATGCAGTCATACGACGAAGCAGTTCACCGCAAAAAAAGGGACTCAGAATTCAGAAAGAACAGCCGTGATAGAGATCGACGCATCGCACCGCTGAAAAAGCATTTGCGGCGCGTATGATTGCCGTAAAATCATCCGAGATAAGTCGATGACGCAGGTGGAATATGGTTCCATGGAGCGAGACGACAGCCGCAAATCATGAGAGGATGCATTCCTTCCAAAGAGCCACTTCCAGAAAGGAATTTGATTCTTTCTGGCATTTCTTGGCAGTGTGACCAGCTTTTGCAACAGATGGACGATTCATTCACTGGGTGGCAAGCAATTGGATAATCTAGCAGTTAAGAGTCAAGATTGAAAAATTATCTTCAAGTGTTGCTGTAGGCAGTAACTGGACGAGTGATGTGGCAGCAGGTAGCATTCCTTGCTAGGCAGAGGCAATTCAGACTTGGGCACTGGCGGGCTTACATCATACAGGTGGCTAGCCCCAATATCCCATTGCATGATCAAACAGCCCATGGAGAAAGTCTTATCTGTTACCAATGTAAATTGAAAACATGGGAATATAAGCATATACAGGCAAACGATGGTACCGCTCGACATGATGTATGTACAAACAATACCAATGTGAATTGAGAACTTGGGAATCAGGGGTTCATGAAAGGAACAAGCACTCGAATGTTGCTCCAATGAATATATGTACTTTCACTATTTCAGTCAAAAGGCCATAAGCATAGACGGTGCAATGATATGAAATTGAGGTTCACGGGCACTCGCATATAAAAGAAATGGATTTCTATATTTCCTTCAAGAAGGGAATAGATTCTTTCCAGCATTTCTTCATGATGTCCACAACTTTCATGGTGTATTTCTCATCCTCTGGATAATAGGCGATTGGGTCATCAAGCAATGGAGCTTGCAGATTCAAAACACCTTCTAGTGTTGCATGCAGACAATATGCCGAATAGCTGATGTGATAACCCCCTTCCTGCACGATCAATATTTGACCATTGCTGTGTTGATCAGCCATGCCTCTCATTATTTGCCCAATTTTCCGATAACCATCCATGGTTAAGCACTGTCTTCCATTGGGATCAAACTGCATGGGAATAATAACCATTAATAGGTCTGTTCCATATACAATTTAAAACATATGCATTTAAACATCATTCTGATAGATAGTTTCTCTTTATAAAACAGTGTTGTAAGTATAACTGCTTATGAGTGGTGATATTATTCAGGGGGGCAAGGAAAGGTGAAATTAGGTTTCAGCTGATGGGGGTAATGGTAACACGTAACTTTGAAGAGACTCAATAGTGTTACTACAACATAATGATTACAGAATATACTAAAGCCAGATTATTTTTTGAACTCTTTCAATAGTATTGGTTTGGTTTAAATATGTAATAAACACTAAATTAAAACATTATACCATTAATTAGTGCCAATGTTGTAATAAAAATGCTACTATCTTAGGTGATGGCAAAAAATAACCTGGCCAAATTTTCTAAGGTTGGTTTACAAAAGTACATTAGGACTTTGCTTGTCAAACGAAACAATAGCTACAGTTGCATAAAAGAAAAATGTTGTTATGATAGTGTGGAATCTTCGGCTCTTAGCGAATGCAACATGTAAGAAAAATGCTGTTATGATAGTGTGGAATCTTCGGCTCTTAGCGAATGCAACATGTAATGCACTAAGTGTAAAATAGACTCACCACACTAGAATCTTGGCCAACAACAAAAACCAAAAGCTCAGGCCGAAACTTCTCTATGGCTGGAACGACTAATTTATTCATTGCATACTCATACCCTGCATCCCCACTGCCATTAGGCAAAGGAATATTGAGATTGTACCCAAGACCCCTGCCTTCACCAATCTCATCAACCGAGCCACTCTGGGGATGTGACGGACCCCATGAACCATGCTTCATGTGAAGAGAGATCGTCAGCACACTGTCTGTGTGGTAAAAGCCCTCTGCAGTGCCGTTTCCATAGTGCACGTCAATATCAACAACAGCAACCTTTCTGCGTCCTGAATCCAGAGCCAGCTTCACTGCAAGCCCGGCATTGTTCAGGAAGCAGTAACCATCAGCACTGTCCGGTTGCGCATGATGGCCAGGGGGACGGACCAACGCATAGGCAATCTTAGCATGTCCATCTAGTATGTGCTTCATAGCTGATAAAGTTGTTCCAGCCGCCAGAAGCGCAGCACCCCAGGATCCAGGGTTCAAGAAAGTGCCTTCACACAGCTTCTTGGCACCACTGGCATTTGCTTGCACGAGCTCCTCTATGTATTCTGTCAACCATAACAAGATATATACGAACTACTAAGTACACTGATCTTCTGCAATTCCATAATCCATATGCAAATGAGGATGTAATAATCGCCGTAACAGATAATCAGTAATATTCGAGAATGCTAACTATGGGCCAAATCAATTAGAGATTCAGAGCATTTTTTCCCTCAAGATTTGAGACAGCGAGATTTGGGGCTAACCGGCGGAGTGGAAGGAGAGGAGCTCGGCGGCGTGGGCGGGGCGGCCGGAGTGCCAGGAGAGGAAGCGCGCGATGGGGCCGCGGCGGAGGATGGAGACCATGTTGCGGACGCGGTCGGCGTTCTCCGGGTGCTGGTCGAGCACGTCGAGGAAGCCCGGGTCGCGGCCCGAGTCGAACACGCCGCGGCCGGCGTCGTGGGCCAGCATGCCCTCGTGCCAGAACACCGCCAGCTGCTCCCCCGTGGCCGGGGCCCCCTCCGCCGCCACCGCGGCCGAGGAGAAGGCGGACGACTCCATCGGCGACGCCGCGAGGGGCTGACCGAGGCTTCTTTCTCCGGGGCTCCGTGACTTGGAATAAGTTCATTTCCCATCCCTCAAATTTACATCGAGTTTGTTTGACATTTTTAATCTTCAATACCAGAAATCTTAACCTCTCAAATATACAAAACCATGTAACTTAGATTCCATGATAGTATTGACCTTATTTTCCCTTGTTTTTGCTCATGTGGCAGTTGTCCAGGCCCACTTGGTCAGGCTGCAACGACGACGAAACGTTGGTGTGGCAGCGACGGCGAGGAGAGGAGTGCAGGTGCGGTGATGGTGATGACGAGGTTGGACGGCCACCACATCGCCCATCGGCTCCACCAGATACCACTGGAATAATCCCACCCACCCAAACCCAAGCACTTGATCATTCACAAGCTCGGCCGCATTACATGACAAGCAGCAACACGAAACAATCATGACTCGATCGAATGATCCATGGTTGAAGATGACAAGACAAAAGAGAGTCACTTTTGATCTGACATAGATGGTAGCAACTAGCAAGCAAGGTACGTGGCATTGTCATGTGACCTGGGTGGTGAGGACGACGAGGAGAGAGACGAAGAAGGAGATGTGCTTGTCGTAGAAGACGAGGACAGTGGTGATGACGTGGATGGCGTACACCGTGCTGGAGCCAGAGCTGGTAAAGAAGATGATGAGCATGTGATCCTTCACATTGAATAGCCCCGGGTAGAAGGTGAACTCCCACGGCCGCGCACGCGGCCTGCTTCGACAGTGTTGCCGCCATGAGGCAGCCAAGCAGCACGATGGCAATCTATGTGGAGATGACGATGATGATGAGCGGCTCCTTGCAGTAACAAAATAACTGGTTGAGGAAGAAGAGCACCACGCACGACGCCGTCCCCAACCCTGTTAACGTCAGAATTTGGTAAGCCCCGAAATCCCCATCAGCCCTGGGTCCATATCGGCTCGAAGCTAGTATCGGCCTAGAGTTCTACATCGGCCGATGGGGGATATCTTAAACCAACCATCAACAACAGTCGGATTCTTGTTAGATTCGGGAAGATCTTATCCAGAGAAGACCGAGTCTAAGGAGATGCGGCTTGTATCTTTTAGGATAAGTTTGTTAGTTTCCTTTTTATCTTTAGGAAAGTGTGTTTAGTGTCCAATAAGGACTTTATCTGTTTCCTTTTATCTTTAAGAAAGTTTGAGTCGTATTCTGTTAGGATCTTTGTTAGCCTATGGGTATAAATATGTAAGCCTAAGGCTCATGTAAAATCATCTCACGATCAAGACAACTTCGGCGCATCGCCAACCTTTACTTTTCGTCTTCTTCGGCGAATTCATGCCCTTCCTACGAGGGGTAAGTCTCGTTATGGCTGCCTGCGCTGTCGGGGCTAGGGCCTCGACGTTCTGATCTCGTCAACATAAGCACCTACTATCATATATCTTAGTCAATCTGGTTTGGCGTCTCGATTTAGTCGTATCGACTGAGATTCGTTTTAGGGTTTACGCCAATATCGACTAAATTGTCTCGCTAAATTAGATTGGCTAAGGTATCCACCACCTCAAAAATCAGTCGAGAGCTTGATTGTCTAGATCTTGTGTTTCTTTTCATACTTAGTGCCGCTAAGTCGTGATCAGAACCGTAATCTCTAGCCTGCCTGTCGATTGCCAATAAGGGTTTCACCGGGGTTTCAGCCGGTGAGTTATCTGGACGTTGCATCGGCCCAAGAGTTTTACATATAGATTGGATTTGGCCGATGACAACAGAGTATTTATTGTTTATCTGCTTATTGAGAGTTTATGCCATCGGACCTCTGGCCGATTATGCTTTAATCCTCAGATCAATGTTTATTTTATATTTGGATTATGCTATATCACATTGCTATATCATCATGTTATCATTGGCCGACCGGTTGTTTTGGCTATCGGCCTACCGGCCGATACGTTTTTGCCCTATCGGCCTATCGGCCGATAGACCTTTTGTTCTGCTATTTCGCATATCTTATCAGTGGCAGGATCAAACTGACTGGCACGCCCGCGCTTTATCGATTTTAGGACCTGCACTGGAGCTAAGCAGATCTCCCAGGCCTTCGTGTGTCCGCGCACCGGATCCACATCGGCGGTACAGATTTGGCGTCAACACATTTTTGGCATGCCCAGTGGGACCGTGTTTTTGACAACAGATTTTTTACAAGGCTCGTGGAACCCACAATTGCAACAAGATGTCTGAGAAGGAAGTCAAGGCCGAGGAAGAACAATCTCTCAAGCCGATTGAGGAAGAAGAAGAGCCGATGGATGATGAGACGCTTCAAAAGACAGTTGATGAAATCGTTCGTCATGCTGTGTTTGATCGATCTGGAGTTTTGGTGAGTACATTACATGGTTTGATCGAGAAGTTAGTTCCCAGAGTAATTGCCTTAAAAAATCAGACTGGGGGGCAAATCAACGAACAATCTCAGCATCATCGGCAACAGCGACATTGGCTTGGGGGGCAAATAGATCAGCATCAGCCTGGAGAGCCACATCAACAATATCGGCCAGAAGAAACTCAAAGATATCAGTCAGTGGCAGGATCAAACTGACTGGCACGCCTGTGCTTCATCGATTTTAGGACCTGCACTGGAACTAAGCAGATCTCCCAGGCCTTCGTGTGTCCGCGCGCCGGATCCACATCGGCGGTACGGATTTGGCGTCAACAAGCCCCCACATCCGAAACGTCAGCACCGGCACCTCGTGGGTACAACCCACGCGCATCAGTCACGACCGACGCATGTTCTTCAGTAACATGTCGTACCTGCCGTCGAAGATGCCATCGGGGTTGAGGGAGCTCAGGCTTCGAGAGCTCGCCGACCTTCGCAGCCACTGCTGCCTCCCACAATGGGCTCACCGATATGCCAACCGCCTCGAGCCTCCTTGTGGCCTTCTCCCTGCTGGCAAGCTGCTAGGGAAGAAAGAGGAGAGATGGAGAGATGAAGAAGAAAAGGGAGAAGTGGGGAGAGGTGGAAGTCCACTTACACGTGAGCTTCACATGTTTTTTTTTAATTTTTGCTGATTAGAATGTTACGTCGGTCAAAACTAACGTCCAAACTGTCTTAGGACTTAACTTTAATGGTTTTGCAAAGATAAACGGTGAAGATTTTTGGTATTATGATTTAGGGATGTAAATTAAAGTCAACGTAAAATTGAGAGGTGACAAATGGACTTATTCCCCGTGAGTTCGTGCAGGCTCACAGCGCCGGAAATGAACAAGATACACGTGGGCCGTATAAGATCGAAATTCTGGTGGGCCTAGTTGTCTGACGGAGAACCTACTAAAGTAGGCCGAACATTGGAGGGCCAGCTGCACCATGTTGTATACTTGTAGTTATATTGTTGTTCGTTGTACCAAAGTCTATAAGTTTTTTTCTTTAATAGTATCTCCTCTTTTTCATATTACTATGAGTATTTTAGGTTTTGAATAAATTTATGTAAAGATTTATACATGTTTTTTTTATATAAATGTCTAAATTCATATGATACTAGTGAATCTAGATAATGAATAAAGATACCAAAACATCTTAAAATGTGAAAGAGGGACTATTTACTTATACCTACTCAAAACTAAGCTCCACAGATACAAGCATAATCTAAGATGTGTCATATCTCATACTAGATTGGTTTATTTTGGGACAGAGAAAATATCTAAGTAAATAATGGGGAATCATCCATGGCCTCCACACACACTACTACAGAAACAATTTTTCGGGACGAAAGTCCCTATAGGTTGCAGGCGGACCTTAACTAGTCATGTTTGTAAAAGTCGTCCTGCATTTTCGCATACGGCTCCTTAAAAGTCCCGCATATAAAAATCAATTTTCGCAGACAAACCTCTTAACATACCCGCATGCAAAATAAGCCTATTTTTCTAGACGAGCCTGTTAAGAGGCCCACCTAACACCAGCACACCATCACCTTAAAAAACTAAATTCCTCCCTCTACTTCACACTCTCTCCCCACTCCTCCCTTATCCTCTCCTCTCTTCTCACCCCCTTCTTCTCCTCACCCGAGCGGCTCCTCCTCTCACCCCCTGTTCTCCTCACCCGAGTGGCTCCTCTTCTCACCCCCTCTTCTCTCCTCTCCTCTCTTCCCACTACGGCAGGAGTGGAAGCAGCCCTCCCCCTCACGAAGGACGGCAGAGAAGGCACGCGTCAACGGCGGTGGCAGCCCTTCCTCACGCGGATCCGACGACGCCCCTGTGGACCCCCGTTTTTGTAACAGGAATCACTCGTGTTCATAATACCATTTTCTTGGATCAAGTAGTCTGGTATCCACGATTACATTGCCGAATTATCAAGAGTACATACACCAATCGTCTTATGCAAAATATTACAATAATAGGCCCGAAGGCAATAGTATAGAACAGGGGACCAACCGGTCCGAAATACAAGCAAAAGCAGAGTTTAGATAAGGCAGCGGAGGTAAGGCAGCGGCACGCCATTGCCACAGGCAACAACCGGGTCTAAGACCTACAGAGCGCCATCGTCTTCCATACCCTCCTAGTAGTACTCGTATGGATCTTCGGGAACTCCATCACCCGCATCTGAATGTTTTGCATATAGCAAGGGTGAGTACCAACCGTACTCAGAAAGTCACCACAACAACGATGCACATGATAGGGAATAGTCAAAGAATGGTTGTGGTTCTTTTGCGTAAAGCCAGCTTTGCAATTCTTTTCACAAGCCTAAGACCTAGCATAGACTGATCAAGTTTTAATACCATAGTTCATTAAGCAACGACGGTTCTGTCCACCATCCATTATGATCCCAAGGATAGCTTCCCGCCATTGTGTCGTCATGGTTTTTTGGGGCCTACCCCTTCTCGCTTCTCGAGAAGTTGTACCACCAGCACATAAAAGTCATTATGCATACCCATCTCAATCAGGTTAAGAATTTAGAGTCTAGCCAAGTGTAATACATGTCCCGGTGCTCAATAACCGCGAGCACGGCTATTCGAATAGATTTGATTCACTCACATTGCGGTGGATGTACACTTTACTCGTACTCCGTGACTTGCCCAACAC
The DNA here is from genome assembly GCA_008326285.1 of Oryza officinalis. Classification (NCBI taxonomy): domain Eukaryota; kingdom Viridiplantae; phylum Streptophyta; class Magnoliopsida; order Poales; family Poaceae; genus Oryza; species Oryza officinalis. The sequence continues at coordinate 32,574,144 of BDMV01000005.1, forward strand.
ATGAGCCGAAGTCCCAACGAATGAGACGCGTTACGGCAAAGCCTTTCAATAACCTCACTTTGGCAGTACCCGCTCCATGAACTTACATCCTCATGCACTCTAGGCGTACACGGTTTCTAGCAGTGAGAGGAGTTCTGGCGCTCCCGGGAGGGAAGACTCACACATGCATTAAGTTATAATTAAGTTTAGGTTTACACATGGCGGTCCTACTAGTGGTTGCTCCACCGTAGGCCCCGCCTCTCATACACATCAAGAAAACCACTACGCAGGGATACTGCCTCCGCTCGGCTATTTACTCCGCTAGGTCTATACCCATTCGAGAAGTACGGTTGTACGGGGGTCGTTTCATGCTTAGCTTCATGGCTCGGTCCTTAACTGACCAGGGACGACACTAGCCTTTACCGGACACCACCCAAATCATCCAGCCGCCCCAGTCGAAAATAGTTGTTTATTTTTATTTTCCCTTCACAAATCATGTAATCATTATCATGGCAATGTGACGCTCATGTCTCCACATGCCGCATATCAATTACCTTCCCTAAGGTAATTGCCCAAGCATATAGCCTTTAATAAATATGAGAATGCATGAATCTAAATTAGCATTGCTAAGTATTTGTCATAAGTGACTAGGAACATCACACGCATTTATGGGTAAAAGGGAATAAGGTAAACAATAGTCAAATGTATGGCATAATAACAAGTAGGATGTTCACCATTGCATGCAATTTTATTTGTAAACAAAGTAAGTTCGCGATTGGGATCAATATGTTCAAGGATTAGTGATGACTTGCCTTGCTCGAATCCCTGCGGGTCTTGATCTTCAGGTGGACTCGCAACTCCCTCGGTGTCTAGAGTTACGTGCGAACGAAATTGAATTCGATTAGAATTCAATTAAAATCCAACAAATCCGATTAAAGAAAAAGATCGAACGAGAGCGTCGAAAGCCGATATCGATTTCATTATTATTTATGAAATAGTTCTATTCTGATTTAGAATTCATTTTGTTCCTAAAATATTTGCGTTAGTCGATCAGAGTATTAATCTGATTCAGTTTAAACGGTTCCGAATAAATTAGATCCCGATAATAATAATTAACCTTAGACGATAAATAATTGACTAAATAATCGCAATGGCTAATTAAGCGGATAACCTAATTAATGAGTAAAACTAATTAAATGAATGACTAAATAGATATTTAAATACGTAACGAAAGGCAACTATTATTTTTGAAAGTTTAGAAATAACCGACGAATAAATCCTCCGATTATTATATACGCGAGTTAGCAAAATCTAATGAATAAAAGCCTAAATAATCGACTAAATAACCCGCTAAAGATTAGTCAATGAATAATCTAATTAAGTAAACAATTGCATCTAAATAATCTGATTGATTTCTATGAATTTCTAAAATAATTGACGACGGATTAATCGATTCAACCCGAATATAAATATGTGTCTAAAATTTAAATTAAATCTTCAATTTTCTAAATCTCTATTTATTTTATTTATTTATTTTTCTAATTTCTTTCTTTTCTCCCTCCTGCCTTCTCTCTCCTGCTCCTTCTTCTTCCTTTCTCGCTTCTCTTCTGTTTCTCTTTCCCTCTCTCCCGGGCTTTCTCTCCCTCGACTCTAGAGGGTGGCGGCGGCGCAGGGGAGGCGAAGTGGGGGGAGAGGAAAGGCTTACCCGGCGGCGGCGACGACTCAAGACGGTGACGGCGCGGCTGCTCCACGCGGCGATTGCAGGCGAGACAGAGAAGAGGGGAGAAAGGGGAAACAGCGGGGGATTGGGGCGGGAAGAAAGGGAAGCCGGGGGGTATTTATAGGGTCGGGGGGGCGCGGGGTGGCGTCGCACGGCCGGCGCGGGGTGCGAGGCGGCCGGGCGCGGCGCGCGGCAGGGAGGGCAGACGGGACAGCGACGCGACGGGACGGCGCGGGGCGCGAGCGACGCGACGGGCGGCGCGGCGCGGCAGTGAGAGGCGCGGGGCGTGAGGGCACGTCGCGACAGTCGGGATGCGACGGCGACGGCCAGCAGCGGCGCGGGGCGCGAGGGCGCGGCTAGGCGCGGCGACGGGATGGGCTAGGACCGGGTCGAGCATCTAGGGCGCAATGAATAGTGTAGCTTTTGTATTTTTCCGATTTTTGAGTGATTTTCTATTTAAAATCCATCCAAAAATTTTGTAATTTCACACAAATGAATGTTGTTCAATATTTGTATTATTCCTAAAGATTTCACCCAAGATTTTCATGTTTCCATATTTTTCATTTATATCCATTATATATATATTAATATATGTCTATATATATATATGGGATATATATATAGGATATATATATATATATATATATAATTCCCATTTAAATTTATATTTCCCAATTATTTTTATGACATTTAGGTAGAGTATTTTATTTACCACTAATTTGCCCCACTTTTATTTGTATAGTTTTAGTTCAATTTATACCCTTAATTATTTATTTAGCCGATATTCCGTTTTAGGGTTTGTAATTAAATGAATTTCGATAAATCTAAACCTCACAAATAAAGATTCAAATAAACGAGCAATAAAACACGGCATGATGCAATTCGATTTAAAAGTTTTCGTAATTTCGTATTTTAGGGTTTCGATTTCGACGGTCGAATTTTCAGGGCGTTACAGCCCCCCTCTCTCACGGGGTCTCGACGGTAGTGGGGGCCCTCTCCCTCATGGGTTATCAACGACGGTGGGTAGCGGACTACATCGATGACGGCGGTGGCGGCCTCCTCCCTCGTAGATCTAGCGACGAATGCAGTGGCCTCGGGTGCGATGGGCGGCGAGGCGGACGACAACGATGGTGGTGACGACAACGACATCAGCTTGGGAGCTAGGGTTTTGGCCAGTGACAGGCTAGGGTTTGCACCGGCGGCGGGCTAGGGTTTCCGCAGACGGCGGGCTAGGGTTTCAGACGGTTTCATGTTTTGTAATTTTTCTTTTTTTGTGAATTTTTTTTGCGTGCGGTCGATATAGGATAGGGGTGAAAATGGAGCGGATACAGATGGATAATGCTCATACCATATTCATTTTCATTTTTCTTTTGCCAGATATGAAAACGAATACGAATAGGTAGGATACGAAAACAAATATGGATTATCTCGAATACATATAAGGATCGAATATGATCGGACACAAATACAACAATAAATATTTCTCAGAACATGAAAACCACCTAAACTTCTAATAGAAACAAATACCATCACACATGATGCGACCATGATTACCATTGATACAACCATTGCTCACATCATAGGACAACCGGAAGACATCCAAATCAAGCAGTCCAAGTTCTAGAATTCAATTCGGCCACCTGTTACAATGATGACTTCAAACGACCGCCAAATATGCATGCGAGCTTCGTTTTGGGTCCAGGAGTACTTGATGGAAAGCTCTTGGAGTTCTCTTTCCAATGGATCAAGCTTCATCTCTAAATTCCATCCTAGTCGATCGCAATCTCAGAAACACGGTGCTACGTCACCTATAATGGACCTATGGACTTGTAACTTCATCTGGGACCCTGGCCCAGGTGGGGCCCATGTGGGGTGTGCCCCAACCTGATGTAGCATGACCTAGGAACCCCCTTGGTCGTCCTCCCACCCCTTTAAATAGCTAGGTACCCCTTCAGGGTTTCTTGGGTTTTGTTTAGATTAAAGTTTAGCTTTGCTAATTTGCCGTGTAATCCCGTGATCGGTTAGATCGTCGGTTTGTTCGTTACGGAACTCCAACTTATCATTTGTATTCAATTTCTATTTGCAATTCAGATTGCTTTTATCTTGTTCTTGCTCGTTTCTTCGATTTGCTTGCAGAGATAAGGTTGATCTGCACCGGCAAGATCAACAACCCACGGAGAGGTGTATTGATCGCTAAGGTGCAACACAACAACGTCTCGTACGGTTGTAGTCGGGTCGTCAACGTTTCTCCCAAACCGTAGTTATCATCAACTCACCGAAAAATCGGGACAACCAGATCCCTGAGCATATCGAGTGAATTTCAGGGTTTATCAAGTGGTATCAGAGCAACTCAGGGTTTATCAAGACACATAATTAGTTCATTTTATATAAAAAGTTTAATCATAGACTAAAAAATGCTAATTATGTTTGGCATGTAATACATGGTTGGTATAAATACATATAGTATAATTTAAACAATATTAATAGTATGGATTAGTGTTGTGAGATCGACTACTACTAAAAATCTAAAGAGGTAGGTTAAAGGTCTAGAGTTAGAAAGAAAAGTATGTTTCATGTCTTCTGCAAATATCTGAATAGCACTGTTCACCGGATATCCATATTATTATCCGTATTCAGTGAAAACTCTTATACCATATTCATATTCGTATCCAAGAAAACAATATCCGTATTCGGACTATCTGAGAATTATCCACTCCGAACAGTATCCATATTCGTTTTATTCCGAAGCGGATGAAAACTATCCGCTCATTTGCAAACACCTGGGTGCAAGTGGGCCCGCCCAGCTGCCTGCGAAAATAAAATTTGACCGTATATAATTTCTTTTTTAGTACTACCGGATATGGGACTACCGGGCTGAAACTTTTGTCTAGTTCGTTAGCCTCTGTTATTTCTTTCCGGATCTGCAGGGACTGCAAGTAAACGATGGTACAACTTTACATGATACATACAAATAGAATTGAGAACTTGGTATTGAGAATTGAGAACTTGGAGGTCGTTCATGAGAGGGGCAAGCATTCGGATGCTGCTCCAGTACATATGTACATTAAGGCGAAAGACCATGAGCCTAGACTCTGGTGATATGAAATTGAGGCTTGGATTTCTATATATCCTTCAAGAATGGAATAGATTCTTTCCAGCATTTCTTGATGATGTCCACAGCTTTCATGGTGTATTTTTCATCATCTGGATAAAAGCCCAATGGGTCATCAAGCAATGGGGCCTGCAGATTCAAAACACCTTCCAGTGTTGCATGCAGACAATATGCTGAATAGGTGATGTGATAACCTCCTTCCTGGACAATCAATATTTGACCATTGCTGTGTTGATCAGCCATGGCCCCCATTATTTGTCCAATTTTCCTATAACCATCCATGGTTAAGCACTGTCTTCCATTAGGATCAAACTACATGGACATAATAACAGTTAATTACTCTGATTCATGTACAATTTAAAATATATGCAGCTAAAATACATGTGAAATGAAATGTAGCTTAGTAATGCACAAAGGGAACAATCTAAAGTGCTTATGGATGATGGATAAACTGAGTTTATAACAATTGTTCGATGAAGCAAACAAATTAATTATATATTATAAAGTTGGAAAGTTGGTTTTATTATTTTACTAAGAAACGCTGAAGAAGATATTTTTTAAAGAAAATCAAACAATTTAGGAGTTTAAAAAGCGTGCCAACGATAATTCGTGTCTTCGTGATCAATTGTCTAAAAGAAACATGGAGTGTAAGATAGACTCAAGCTTGACTCACCGCACTAGAATCTTGGCCAACAACAAAAACCATAAGCTCAGGGCGAAACTTCTCTATGGCCGGAACAACTAATTCATTCATCGCATATTCATAACCTGCATCCCCACTGCCATTAGGCAGAGGGATATTGAGATTGTACCCAACGCCCCTGCCTTCACCAATCTCATCAACCAAGCCGGTCTGGGGATGAGATGGACCCCATGAACCATGCTTCATGTGAAGAGAGATCGTCAGCACGCTGTCTGTGTGGTAGAAGCCCTCTGCAGTGCCATTTCCATAGTGCACATCGATATCAACAACGGCAACCTTTCTGCGCCCTGAATCCAGAGCCAGCTTCACTGCCAACCCGGCATTGTTCAGGAAGCAGTAGCCATCGGCACGGCCCGGTTGCGCGTGATGGCCAGGGGGACGGACCAACGCGTAGGCAATCTTGGCATGCTCGTCTAGTATGTGCTTCATCGCTGATATGGTTGTTCCAGCCGCTAGAAGCGCAGCATCCCAGGAACCTGGGTTCAAGAAAGTGCATTCACATATCTTGTTGGCACCAGCAGCATCTGCTTGCATGAGCTCCTCTGTGTATTCTGCAAACCACGACAAGAGATTCATAGACTACTAAGTGTAGACTACTAAGTGCACTTATCTTCAGAAATTCCTTTTGCAAATGGCATGTAGCATTCACAATAGCAGTTTTTTTTTTAACGAATCGGCAGGCGCCAATTTCATTCAAATAGATTAGGAGAAAAGGTAATCAGAGGTTATTTTTCAGGATTTGAGACTACAAGATTTGGGGCTGACCGGCGGAGTGGAAGGAGAGGAGCTCGGCGGCGTGGGCGGGGCGGCCGGAGTGCCAGGAGAGGAAACGCGCGATGGGGCCGCGGCGGAGGATGGAGACCATGTTGCGAACGCGGTCGGCGTTCTCCGGGTGCTGGTCGAGCACGTCGAGGAAGCCCGGGTCGAGGCCCACGCCGAACACGCCGCGGCCGGCGTCGTGGGCCAGCATGCCCTCGTGCCAGAACACCGCTGCCACCTTCTCTCCCGCCGCGTGCGGCCCCGGCTTCGCCGCCGTCGCCACCGAGGAGGACTCCATCGGATGATCGGTTAGTGACGGCCGGACTGGCTTTCTTGGTTTCTTGGCGCCGCTTCGTGTTGGTGGAAGTCTTGATCGAGTTTTTCTCTTTCTTTACTTTAGTGGGTCTTTCTTTACTTCGTGTTAGTGCTGAGTTCGGCCCCTGCACTTTGCACTTGTGAACTAATCCTTCTCGTTTTTCGTGCGCACGTTTTTCAAACGGTTAAACGATGTGTGTTTTGCAAAAAGTTTATAAACGAAAGTTGTTTTAAAAAATATTTAGCAAATACTTAATTAATCATGTGCTAATGAGTCGTTCCGTTTTACGTGTCGAAAAGATTACCTCCCAACACCAAAAAAGAACTCAGCATGGACAGAAATTGGAGTCTCACTGCACGGATAATGCTCACGCTTGTGCGTGCCTTTATATTAGTCTTTGGTTAGCCTTAGATTAGTCTCGGGGAAAAGATCGGAAAATCAGTGACGGCGTGAGGACTCACGCTGTCACGCACCGGCTGCTCGCGCCAGTGCTCCCCTACGAGCGTACCAAGTACTAGTACCAACTTTGTCGCCCGAGTTTTCTCGGTAGCTCTGTGCCTCCGTGTGTTGGTGCAGGCTCGCAGCGTTGGTAAGGAAAATGTACGTGGGCCGAATAGGATGGCAACTATTGATGGAAAAAGTATATATTACATCTCTGAGTTTTTTTATTTTTTATTTTATTTATTAAAAGATTTACAAAAATAATTTTCTATTTTGAAAATTTACAAAACTAATCGCCCATCGCCCACTGGAAGGGCGTTTTTTAAAAATCGCTCTCTCATAGGACGATTTTAGTGACGTGACTGACGGCCGTTGGCCCGCGGGGGACGACCGTCCGAGGGAGCACGGCATTTTTGCAGGCGACCCCCTCGCCGTCCTCTAGGAGGGCGTTTTTTTACTGTTGGGGGGCCGCCTGCAGAGGGCGGCGAGGGATGGTATTTTTGCAGGCGGCCCCCTCGCCGTCCTCTGGAAGGGCAATTTTTCACTGTTGCATTAAGTTTTGAAAGTTTTAAAGTTGTTTTTGTAAATATAATTTTGAAGTTGTTGTAAATAGAGTTTTTTAGAAATACTATTGTTGTTAAGTATAGTTTTTTGTTGTTATTAATACAAATTAATTTGTTAAGAGTTGTTTTTAACTTGTTATTAATTAATTAATGACATATATTTTATAATTGATTAATTATAATTTGTAAGTTGTTTTCATCATTAAATTTGTAAGTAGTTTTTGTAAATATAATTTTGTTATAATTGATTAATACCCATTTTGAATTGAATGTTTGGAGAAACACATCGGATTTTTAATTTATTAATTTTAGATATATCCATTTTTAATTTAGTAAAGTACAGAACTTTTTTTTTAATTTGGTAAGAATTGTTTTTAAGTTGTTAGTAAATAATTAATGACAGAATTGTTTATAATTGATTAATTATAATTTATAAGTTGTTATTATAATTATAATTTATTTTAATTGACTAATACACATTTGTAATTGCATATTTGGATAAACATATCGGAGTTATAATTTAATAATTTTAGATATATCCATTTGTAATTTATTAATTTGCAGAACTTTATTTTGTTTATCGGTTATTTTGGGAAATTCCAAAAATCACTTTCGGATAGGGCCAAAAATTTGTAGAAGCGAAAATTGGTTCTGTCTATTTCGAAAATTCCAAAAATCGTTTTCGGAGGACTCAAAAAATTTCGAATTCACAGAACATGTTTTTAGAAACCGAGAAGAAACTTTTTTTAAGAATTGATGTTGAGCACATCCATGACCGTACCGAAACAAGGAGAAGTTGTACTATAATTTAAACATGATACACCTGATTCCATTGCGGTTACATAGATAAGATTAGATTAGAACTAGAAGGAAGGTAGTGCAAGAGTTGAACACGACGAGGATACAACTACCAACTCGTGCATACTACTGAGTGCAACGAGGCCACTTTCCCTTCCTCTGCGCATCGAGATTCTCCTCCATTGCTGCCTTCACTCGCCGCGCACGCTCAAGCTTCCGCTCCCGCTCCTCCCTGTACGCAGCAACACGCCTCCTTTCCGTCTCAGCCTTGTGATCTTTTTCTGCGGCCTCCTCCTTGCGTCTCTGCTCTATCTTCTCCTTGCGCTCTGCATCCCATTGCCGCATGTACTCCAACCGCTCCTTGTTTTGCGGCTTGATCTCGGTGTCAATCCACTGCTCAAAATCACATAGCGGTGGAGGGGTCTGCAACAAATGCAATGTTTACTAATCAAATAAGTTGTTCAAGACTATTTAATACACCAAATAATTATTACAAAACATCAGTTCCTCACCATTAAGTTAATGCGGCGGATCGCAGGTGTTGGCTCAAACTCAAAATTGGCACACATCCAGTATCTCTGCATGTACGTCTCCTCTTCATCGGACTTGGCTACCTTGCAAGAATCACCGCACCAGTACATGGGCACTGAAACACCGCTAGGCAAAGGCAATGGGTCGAAGGCATTTCCAGTCTTCGGGCGATAACTACAAGTCAACAATAAATGAAACACCCTAACCCGTTAATCTAGGATTCGTCATTTCATGCACAACGAATAACACATAATATCACAGAAACGATTTATGTTACCTTGACTTGGTAGCTTTTCCACGCCTTGGCATCCTACAGTTTTAAAAAACAACTATCAAATATTGTAAACACTCTTAATACTTCTCATTGTACGGTCAAATATAGTACTACTACAAACCAAACGTGTGCACAACAAATCTAGCCTAAAATTATTCACACTTCTAAGTGCTACATATCTACTCACAAATTTCAACATATCTACTCACAGTGCTACAGATCTACTCGCAAAAAATCTAGGGTCCGCATCTAAGTGCTACAGATCTACTCACAAATTTCAAATATATGGTAATTACACTAGTATGCGACACAAAATATAACCATACATCGGGATATTGTACTAACCTGTGATCGAATAAGCACAGCAACAACGCTTCGCGGCTCTTCTCCTTCTTCCTTACCTCTCTTTTTTTTCCTTCAATTGTGACCGGTTGAAATGAGCACTTCCTCGGGCCATTGGATGAAGAGCGCGTATTCGGACCTATGTAATATATAGTGGAGGAAGGAGAGGCACATATCCATCTAACGTGAGTTCACCAGTAGCGTGGATTTGACAACACGTTCACGCGGCAGCGCAAATTGAATGATTGTGTCGAACAAAGCATCGGCAAAAGCTGACCCCCAGACGTCTTCACATGCCGAAAGATGATAGCGACGTATCGTAAACGTCAGTCACGGGCCAAAAACTGGTAGGGACCAATCGTAGCCCTCTGTTACGCGCCGAAAGTTTTTCGTCGTTTCGTTGAGTAGATGTATAAGTAGTTTAGCAGAGTACGGACGACGGTAGGCCTATGTACTAATCGGTAGAGGCAATGCAACGGTAGCAGAATTGTAAAAGTAGTACTGGATCACAAAAATATAAACCAGAAGAACTGTATGTACAGACACACTAGAGGTGGACCACTACTGCCGAGCCCTCTTGCCCCTGTCTCTCCTACCCTGGGCCCTAACGTGTCCCTGTGAGTACGTCAAACGGTCCGGTGGTACGGCACGACCTGCCCGTCCCTCCGGTACTGGTGTGTCCGCTGGCTGCTCCTGGGTCTACGGTGGTGGAGCTCCGCCAAGCTGTGACGAGCCAAGTATATCCTGCTGTGTCGCGTCCTCCAAGTCGTCGTCGTAGAAATGGTCGCTAGGACCAGTCCCGTCGACGTGTGAAGAGGACACTCCTGCACGAAAGATCCCCGCCTGAAACCCTGTGGGAGGAATGACATAAGATTGATGGAAGTAAAAAAATTTTGTATGAACGAGTACAACGAACGTGAATAACGGATCACGCATGCTCACCTAGAGGGACACGCGGCTGCATGTCTGGACGAGGGATCGACGCTCTGTGCGACGAACTGCTAGCTCCAGCGAAGGCGTGGGAAGGCAGAGGGGGACCTGCGTGTGTGTTTATTTTGTTGTGACATGGTCATGTTAGCGATAATAAATCAAATATTATGGAAATAATCTATGGGCATAGCAGTACCGTGGGAAGCCGCTGCTGAAGGTCGCACAACGTCGGCCCTAGGGGCGCATGGACACGTCCTGTAGTGTCGGAGCCATCTCCCCACAGGGAAGATGAAACGTGTGCGTCTCGGGCCTCCAGCGGTCTACCAGAGCGGCAAGGAGAGACCGGTCTACATCCCAGCGCCTCACTGGGTCTCTCTCGTCCGCCCCAGCCTCAACAAGCCTACACAGTGGTAGGAGCCCTGCCTCACGCAACCTGCGTAATGTAAACCTCACACATTAGTACCAAAAAAGTATTACTGCGGTCAAATATGATGATTTATAGTTTGAACGAGCTGTACCAGGGAACGTGTCGCGGGTCGACACGCAGCAGCTGGCGTGAAGTACGTGGGCGGAGGGTGCCGAGCTGCGCACCCTGCACGGCAGACATGTATGAGCGATGGTTCCTGTCGAGGCCACGGCTGAAGAGCTCAGGTGTGTCGTCAGCCATACCTGCATGGCAAATTATGATTAGAAAAACAGTAAAAATTACTTACACATAGTTAGGAACAGTACAAACAAATATTACTTCAACACAATGATACAGAGTTTACGACAACATTACGGTGCTACATCAAATTGTTTGCAAGTCTAGCTTACATTACATCATTGAAATTACATGATACGACTACTTAGTTCGAATACTCATTACGATACAATATCGGTCTACTTCATGGTTCCTAAACAATATTAGACCATCGCATCCCCTGCCGCACGAGGACGCCTGGGACGTGCTCGCCTGGTTGTTGTTCCTTCCCCAGGTGGTCGGCTTCCATCACCTGCCTCTCCAGATGGACCGTCATGCGAGACGCTCGGACCCTCCGCATTCTTCGGGCATTTCTTGTAAGTGTGGTCGCGTTGATCACACTTGCTACAACGTATAGTCCTACCACCAGCTTCGGCCTCGTCCATATCATTTCTGATGCGTCTTGTTTGACGCCGGCCCTTTTTCACCCTTACCTTGGATGGATCCGGAATGTAAATAACTTGGGGCCTCAGAGTTGTGTAAGATCCTGTGATCCCGAACCCATATATCTCCTCACTCCATGTATGAAAGATTGCTTCTTTCTTGAAATAATGTGACACGTACACATCGGGAAGTATGCCACAATCACCTGCTGCGGCAAGTACGTGAGAGCAAGGCAGGTGTCGAAGCTTTGGCTTCATACAGCTGCAACTGCATCCGCCATCGGCCTTAAGGACACATTCCTGCACGGCTTGCTTGCGGTAGATACCCCGCCTGCTCCTATCAACACACATTATTTCATACCGATGTACTTTTGTGCCTTGAGGAACAACTCTATGCCTCTGTGCCTTGGCAATTTTATTTTCCATGTACTTAGTCACTACACTGCCAAATATTATCTTGTTATCAGCCATTGAGGGAAAAATTTTCTTGTATCGATCCCTGAAGTAGGCCTGTGTGCCGTGAAGGATAAATTCGACAATACCAACCAACGGGAGTTCTCGCACTCCTCGCATTACCCAGTTGTAAACCTCGGCCAGATTAGTTGTCATTATGCCATACCGAGAACCATCGGTGTCATACAGCAGAGACCACTGCTCCTTTGGTTCGTTCTCAATCCAATGGGTGAAATTTTGGATAGATGATCCCGACCTCCTTCTCATTGTGGGTGGATCATCATGCAGTGGACCAAGAGGTACGGGAGGCTCGTCAACTTCAGGTGGTGGCCGACGAGATTGCTCGTCTGTTTGCTTACTTGTCAACTCATCCAACCTTTTCCACAACTCATTAAATTTCTTCTCTTGATTCTGTGCACGGAGCCTCTTGAAAAGATCCATCAGATGCTTGTTCTTAAATTGCTTGTAGAAATTAGCACCCATATGACGCATGCACCACCTACTACGTACATCGGGCCACCTTGCTGGAATTCCCTTCTCATACCAACCATTCTTCAGGTATTCAATAGCCCGCAACATGCCCGCATGACGATCATGTATAAGGCAAACATTGGGTCTCATACGGACAACTGCCATGTGCACTCTTTCCAGGAACCAGTACCAGCTTTCAGTGTTCTCGCTCTCTACAAATGCAAAAGCCATAGGTATCACCTGATTGTTCCCATCAGCTCCGATCGCTGTCAATATCTGACCTCTGTATTTACCGGTCAGAAATGTTCCATCTATGCATAGTACAGGACGACAATGCACAAAAGCGTTGATGCAAGCACCCAATGAGAAAAATGTTCTTTGCAGCACACTGTTGGTAGGATCATGAACCGATGGAAATGTATGGATGTCATAGTAGGTATTACTATTCCTCTGTGCAATGTTGCCTAACAGACGAGGCAAATTATCGTACGATGCTTCAAATGTGCCATACCTCATCTCTATAATCTTTTGTTTGGCCCTCCAAGCCTTGGCATAACTTATGGTGTACTTGTATTTGTTTTCAATGTGGCTAATAATTGATCTTGGTTCAAAGCCACTGTTGGAGACAACACTGCTATACATCTCACTTGCAACAAAAGCTGTAGTGATGTTGCGGTGATATTTTTTCACCCCTTGTAAGTGGCACTGATGCTCGGTCACTATGCTAACTTTCCAATAATCAAATCATTTACCCTTATATGCATGGACGCACCATGGACAATCTTTCCTCACGCACCTTACTTCATACACATAGTTCGTTGACTTGACCACCCTAAACTCTCTCTGCAATGAGACCGCCCAATGCTTCACGGCCTCCTTCATATCCTCCTTATGAGCATACCTAGCACTCTGAATTACCTCGTTCTCCTTGTATTCCCAGGGTGTATGTTGCCCCTCTGAGACAACAAGTCCTGAGAAGTCCTCTTTTGTCCAATTAGTGGGCATTACATCGTCTTCCTGATCGGATGACAAGTCGTCCTCCGCTTGCTCGTTATCCGAATCTTCCCTCTCCATTCCATCGACGATTGTACCGACTATCTCCCCCTCATCCGCCATGCCCATGGCCTGCACGACCCTTGTTTGATTTTCGTCATTGTTTGATGGTCCTACACAATCATCCACCTGGCTAGGACCCTCAACATTTTCGGTTTCTATTTCAAGGTTTCTATCCTTTTCATGCACCGAAACAAAAATAAAAAGGGGCCATGAGCGTTCAAAAGCCATCTCCACATACCGTCTCCAAGCATCAGTGCTATCCATGGGCATTAGTTCCCAAAAATAACCTTCTGTTGCACGACTCACTACAACAGATACTGACATTGTGTTGACTTCTGGGTCTATTCTAAATCCTCGCAGCAACCAACTATAAATTGATTGAAATGTTCTCTCGCCAGGCCTATCGATGCCCTTCGATGTCATTCTAAAATCTGACAGATCAACACCATCTTGACCAAATCTAAGGTTGCCTTGACCGTGTACTAGCTGAAACATGACCTTACTTGACATTCTGCCTAATGTAACAAAAAAAATAGGTTAACTAACTTTCAAACATAACCACCGGATCTAATGTCGAATTCATCAATATGTACTATGCCATAAGTTAAAGTTTCTGAAAATGTATTATCTGTCCTAGGTCTCAAATTCTACAAATCAGATACGTGCTCCAGATATATCATATAACTCAAATATATAGTTTGCACTATGTCCTAAGTCTCGATTTCTATAACTGTCCTAACTCAAATATATAGTTTGCACTAAACCCTAAACCCTAACCCTAAACCCTATACCCTAACCCAAAACCCTAAACCCTAAACCCTATCCTTTGTTCTTAAATTAGACAAACTAACAGTGTGCTCCAGATCTACTAAAATATATGACAGTACAGCTAAAATGCAACGTAAATTTCAAAGAAAATATTGTGTTTACCTGCTGTGGAGTCAAAAAATGGACAGGGCTTCGCCGCTTTCCTTCAGCTCTCTCTCACCCCTCTCTCCTTCTTTTTTTTCTGGATTTTTAGTGAATATAATGAAAATTTGCAGAGGGGGAGGGCATATATATGGGGGGGGCTAAAAATCGCCCTCCCAGAGGGCGTTAAGGGGGCCGCCTGCAAAACCGGCACGGGCAAAAATCGCCCTTCCAGAGGGCGGCGAGGGGGCCGCCTGCAAAAATGCCATCCCTCGCCGCCCTCTGCAGGCGGCCCCCCCAACAGTGAAAAATCACCCTCCTAGAGGGCGGCGAGGGGGCCGCCTGCAAAAATGCCGTCCCCCCTCGGACGGCCGTCCCCCACGGGCTAACGGCCGTCAGCCACGTCACTAAAATCGCCCTCTGGGAGGGCGATTTTTAAAAAACGCCCTCCCAGTGGGCGATGGGCGATTAGTTTTGTAAATTTTCAAAATAGAAAATTATTTTTGTAAATCTTTTAATAAATAAAATTAAAAATAAAAAAAACTCTTACATCTCTTGCCTATGGGCTGAATTTGATTCACCTCCCTCAACCAAAAAACCCGATATAAAGAGTCCCTCAACTATTAAAACCAAATTAATTTACATTTCTAGATAGTTTAGAAGGCTGTTTTATCATACGTGATGCATGTTGATTTAGTATTTTTCCTATGTGAGTATGTGACGCTTATGTCGCATTGCAATCAGCAAAAAAAAGAAATTGGTGGGACCCAGCTGTGCGTGGACACCCCATCTTCTTCCTCTACCTGCTTCCTCTGCTTTCTTTGTTCTCTCTCTCCCCTGGTGGGCGGTAGCCGGCGGCGATCTGTCTCTACCGAGCTTTCCCAGTGCAACTCTTTTGCCAAGAGCTCGTCACCGTCTCCCCTGCAGCCGTCGGTGGCATTGGCGAGGAGGCTCCTCGAGGTCGAGATTCCTCGTCTCGTTTGTCAAGCTCCCAGGCTCCTCCTATGGCATGCTCAGTAGCGGCGGGCATTGAGGCAATGGTGAAGCCAAATGCGGCACCGCTAGGTCACCGGGTGAGACAACGAAGGAGCAGGTAGTAGTCGGGGAGGACTCCACCAAGAGACTTGTGGCGGAATGCGGATGGATCTTCTCCGCCTATCCACTTTCTCCGTCCTACACCGGTGACGAGCTCTCCCATGCATCGGGACACTAGAGAAGAAGCAGCGGCCTGGGCGGAGTATGGGATGGATCCTCGAGCATCGGTGACCTCTAGATCTGAATGAGCCGGAGGCAGAGGCGACATGCATAAGAGATAGGGGCGATGAAGGAACCGACGAGGAGCAGATCGAGAGGCTAGGAGCCATGACAATGCGTGGTGACAAACTCTGGTGAGCACGAGGGTGCTTGTGGCCGTGCACCTGTGTCGTCAGTTAGGATGGCTTCGGTTGTGAAGGACGATTAGATGGCATTGCAGCTCCGCGTCACGGCGCTTAGACTTGTTTCTCGTTGCCATCTACACCGGCCAACGTTGCGACCGCCCAAGCGCCCACAACCCTACTCGTCTATGATCAGTTGATCACGCACTTGCAAATCGTCTGAACCAGTGGAAGCCGGCATCCCGTCGCTCTCGCCCTCAGGGATCATCACCTCCCCTAACGCGCCTACCGCAAGCCCCCCGAAACCCCCGACGTGAACAACACCTGGAGGCACAACATGAGGTAGGCAAAAAGAAAAAAAGGATCACGATGATTTACTGCAACCACGGCGTGACACGGCACCTAGTCGAGTCGAGGCACGCGCGGCGCAACGCGGTCAACGAAGACGACCTAGGTCTGCTTACGGGTTACCCGCCCACTCAGCCTCCACCTAAATCCTCCTTCGTCTGCTCACATGAGAGCCAAAGTGAGGAGGGAAAAAATTCTCTGCGGAAGTGCCGCACGATGCTTCCTGTGCAACACTGCTTAGAGTGGCGACGCGTATCCCGTTTGCTGCATCCCGAGCAGAGCCTACCTATCCCGCAACACCGCATAGACCAAGCCATAGCTACCGGCGAGCCAGGCTACCCAAGAATTCATCGAGGCACCCTCTTCCGTCATGCATCTACCATCGTTGGTGAGTTCTACCGCCGCCTCTCCACCATCAGATCAGCTCCAACTCTTTTCTCCGCCATCCCAAAATTTAATCCGACGACGACGGCTACGCGGCTCCATCCTCCACTAATCCATATGGCGGCCCACCCACCACCTATCCATACAGCACAATCTACAGGGCCTCGCCATCCTCCTCAGCGCATGTTTCACAGGTGCCGTTGGCGTTCCCACCGAGGACGGACTTGAACATGGGACCCGGACAAACCGTGACGGCAACAGGATGATCGACAACAAATAGCTGATGTTAGGTTTGTTGAAGCTATATTGAAGGTTGATTCCTGTCTTCTCATTCCAATGTATCTTGTTGTATTTAGATTTGGAATTAGTGTTCTTAATCTAGCACAAAAAGAAATTACATAAGGTGTCGTGGCTTGGTCTATGCGGTGTTGTGGGAGACATCGGCTGGGCTCAAAGAAAGGGCTCGGGCAGTCATGATGCAGCAGACGAGGCACGCGTCGCTAGTCTACGCAGTTTCGCACGGGAAGCGTCGTGCGGCACCGACGCAGAGAATTTTTGTCCATGAGGAGGAGTGGGGTGCTTGGTCGGTGTCACTATTGATGTTTAAGCGGAGGCGCTGGCTGCGCTATATAGAGGGGGAATCTGGTCCTGGAGCCCTCACATGAGAGTGGCAACGAGCTTGACACACCGCCGTTCGGTCTCCCTCACCGCCGCGGACGCATCGAACTTCTCGACGAGGCACAAAAGTAGTGATGACATGTGGCCTTGTGGCTAGAGAAGATGAGGTAGAGAAATAGAGGAGGGATGAAAGAGGAGATGAGAGAGAGAGGGTGATGACAATATGGGTCCCAACTAATAATTTAAGAAAGAGGATGACAAGTGGGGCCATTGCCACATAGGCACCATGTAATACTAAAACTGAAAGCCCAAGGTGTAGCCTAGAAGGGGGTGAATAGACTTTTCTGAAATTTTCTTCAATTGTAACGGTTGAATGACAGGGCCCGGAACTTTCTAGGACAAGGCCCGAAACTTCCTGGCAGCTCTTAGTCGAAGATAGAGAGGGCTACCCGAAACTTCCAGTGTTCTTTCCAAAAACTTCTAGGGTTTTTGCTTCTTGAGACACAATCTTGATTCTCCAGGAACCCTAAGGCTTACAAAGGCTCAAAAGACAATAATGAACAATTCAAAGGAGTAATTCATAGGAGAAACATAAACTTCACACAAGGAGAGACACGAGATTTTTTCCTGAAGTTCGGATTACAAGAATCCTACTTTTCGTTGAGGAGCTCCAAAGAGCTAGATCTCAATTAACCCATTGCCTCACCAAACAAAGTCCTAGGAAGAAATCTTCGATTTTCCAACATCTCTAGGTGCTTCTCTAGGTTTCAAGTGATCATAAAGATCCCCAAATTGAACCCCTAGAGAACACCACAAATGCGGATTACTCTACCAAGACAACCTTCAAAGGCTCAACTCGAAATTTCACTCAAATTACCTTTTTTTCTTACAGAGGCGAGAAAAACCTTAACAAACTTTTCCCGAGTCAATCCACAATAATTTGGATGCACCTATCCATCTAGGAGGTGTCCTCCAAGAGTAACAAGCCCAAAGCGTCAGTGCAAGATGACCTTCAAGTCCTAACCCTCACCACATCTCCAATCTTCCTCATCAACCCTCAAATCAAGGAGTAGAGTTCAATAACAAGTTGGGAAAGGTAAGAACACCATGAAAGAGGCTAGGGGACAAGAAAACAAAAGTAGAATTGCCAGCTAACAAAGTTGGGGGAGACTGGAATTTATAGGTACCTGTGTGACATAAGCTAGCTGTTACTCACAAGTTTAAAATCAAACAGGGTCCGGAAGTTTCGGGCTGGCCCCCGGAGAACTTCCGGCCAACACTTAGGCACAACGGAGAAATCATGGGCCCAAAGGTTTTTCAGGCACCTCCTGAAGAACTTCCAGGCAGACAGATAGAGTGGCCCAACCCGTGCACGTGTGTGAAACATGTGTCTATCTTCTAAGGAATGACTATGAACACTTGTAGACACTGGACATCAACTGAGAACCCCTCTTGATAGTATGGAGATTCTAGAACTCAAGAGATAAAATAAAAAGAAATTTAAAATAACTTTTCAAGTTCCCGCTCCGTGTTCCATTATGTTTGGGGGTCTCCATTCATTTAGGACTAACACCTGCACACACTTTTTCATAAGATTATTAATCCCTTAACAGGTTTGTCATTCATCCACCAAAACCCACTTAGGGGGCTAGATGCACTTTCAAAAACCACTGTGCAAACCGTCAAGGGATATAAATTGATCCGATTTTAAAAGTTAGGGGGCGCTCTATACCCAGTTTTGCGATTAAGATACGTGAATCAAACTCGACGTATAGTTAAAAGGACGTAAAGTGGACTGTTTCCACTGTTGATTGCGATCGAAATTCAGTGGGCCTACGTGGGCCACGTCTTCTGTTGGAGGACTAGGCTAAACTAGGCCTATTATTGGAAGGCCAGTTTCACCCTGTTGTTCGCTGTTTATATGATTTGTTGGGACATGTGGATCGCAATCAATGGTGACGATACAAATTCTAGTGGGCCTAGTTGGGCGTCTCAGTTTGTTCGTCCTTCGTTGCGGCAACCGGAGTACCCAACGCAATTACGACGGTAACCGGAGTACCCAACGCAATTACGACGGTATGTCATTCGCATCTTTCTTCCGTAATGAAGCCCTTCCCCTTATGCATCTGGGTTTACCCAAATGTGGACTGCGTGAAGGGAGCTGGCGACCTTCCTGCTCTTGTTTTTTCCCATTTGCCTTGTCTGACTTCGAGTAAAATCCAAGATGACTTGAGCTTCATGCAGACGCGCATGGACAAGTCGGCTGGCTCCTCCGGATATAAGTCCTACTTGTTCATGATGGATCAATTTCAAGTCAAAAATGCCACCATTTCAAGTAACCTTATTTTTCAGACCAACTCCAAACTTGTAATCCACAAGTAAATGCTCATTGACAACTTGCTATAGCGGGGGGAAAAAGACAAGCAGCTAACTATAGTTTGCTCCCAGTTGATTACTACGTATAATTAGCGAAGGCAACTGGAGTCCAGTTACTTGACTAAACTACTAACAAAGCAATTAACCCCTAGCGTGCCGATCTGGCTGGGTAAAAGCGCCATCCGCTGTTGCGCATATGCACCCAACGTGCCACTGCTCCCTCTCGCGAATACACCCTCCCCGTGGCCCACGCGGTGGCACGTGCACCCCGCGCGCGCGCCATAGCTTAAGCTTGCATGCATGGCCGATCGATCTATGCAAAGTTGGTTGGTGTTGGGAGTTAATCTTTTCGATACGTAAAACGAAGCGAATCATTAGCACATGATTAATTAAGTATTAGCTAATTTTTTTTTTTGAAAAATAGATTAATTTGATTTTTTAAAGCAACTTTTGTTTTCGTATAGAAACTTTTTGTAAAATACACACCGTTTAACTGTTTGAAAAGCGTACGCGTGAAAAACGAGAGAGATGAGTTGAAAGAGTAACAAACGAACACACCTCTCTCTCTCGCGGGAAATCTCAGCGCGCTCCTGTTGCGATGTTGGGGTCAGGTTCGCTTGCGCGTGTGCGTCCTGGGGCACACGGCGGGAGCTGTACGTGGAAGCGCCCCCGTGACCAGCAGCAGCAGATCGATCGGTTCCGCGGCCTTTTGGTTGGTAGGTGTCCCTTGGTCGATCCTGAAATGTAGCACTTCATTTCAGTCGCCATGCTTGCCGATGACGATGAGCCACCTCGACTGGGAGTGACTGTACGTAACGGGGCCGTGGGAGTGGGATTACGACAGCAGCAGTTACAGGTTGAAATCGTACTGGTGTTCATCTCTGTATGTGCGTGTCGATACATACAGAGCTTTAGAGTAACAGAGGGAATCGTTGTACAGGCAAAATGAGTATATACTATGCTGCAAGGATATACTAATGCACATCATAGCAAATGCGCTATGCCATTTCTTTATGATTTTTTTCGAACCAGATTACAAGCGCTTATATACACACGCGCACCCCCACTATGATTATATACACACATAGGCTGTGTTCGGCCATCTACTCTTTCAACTCACCTTTCTCTTTTTTCGCGTGCATATTTTTTAAACTACTAAACGGTACGTTTTTTTAAAGTTTCTATACGAAAATTGCTTTAAAAATCATATTAATTTATTTTTAAAAAAATAACAAATATTTAATTAATCATAAGAAAGTGTGTCGCTCCGTTTTGCGTATACGGGAGGTGAGTTCCTCCCGAACACAGCCATACTATCCCTATAAGCATCTCTAAAAGATTTATTTAGTTTGAATCAACTATTTTATTTGGCTACTACATCGTTTTTCATAGGTACGTTTTTCAAACTGCGAAATGATAGGTTTCTTTTAACTTCCTATATAGAAACTTCTTTTAAAAATTAAATAAATCTATTTTTAAAGTTTATAATAGTTGAAACTCTATTAATTTTGCGCTAATGGTTTTCTCATTGTGTACCAGAAAAAACCACGACATTCTGACGATTTGAATGGAGCCTAATAAGTCCTTTTTTATCGGCCGGTACATATCAACTTGATACTCTGACCAGTTTTAAAAACATGTCATTTTAACTGACAAAAAAAATATAAAATATAAATTTTAGGTATATGAAAATGTTATATTCAAGTTTACCGTAATAAGGGATTTTATAATGTTACGACACTTATCTAACTTTTTTAAATTTATCCAAACTTTCTGGTAGCCTGCGCTTTGCGCGAGCATGTAGAATAGGTTTCGTTTGAAAAACTTATAAGTAAAGAGTATCAAATGGATGACACTTACTATTCTTCAAAAGTATTATTTCTCCATAATTTTTTCATCGGTATTGCTTTGATAAATTTTTCAAGCTATTTGTTAGCTTTAAACAATATAATATTTAATTCATCACTATAAGCAATTATCTATAAATAAAGTAGACTTTGTTTGTTTCAAAAACATGTCTAACAAATTAAAGCTAAAAGTAAGATGTTTTTTCTTTTTTAATTGAAAGTTTAAGGGCACTCTTTTCTAACAAATCCTAAAAAATATTGTTGCTCATAAATGTATTTTATTTGTACCGTCAAGCTAGCCATCTTTTCTAATTGGTTCACATTGACACAATTTGTCATATCCTTACATATGAATTAATAAATATAGAGGAGATATACATATATATTCTAAACCTCGCTTTCCTATGATATGTGTGATCTATAGTATGTTTTTTTTAAAAAAAAGTGCGTAGTAAAAAAGAGTCCTGAAACATAAAATTAAATGCAACAAATATAACTTTTATACCAACTATCTACTACTAATGACCTTAGTGTGGCTTATATATGCAACAATATATAGCGAAATTCATAATGCCATGGTGTAGGATAGATGAAAAGTAATTAATATCTAAGAATTAAAAATGGTTATGGCAATATAACTAATTTAAATGAAAGTAATAACCAATGTTTGTACGAATTTATTAGATTTTCTCCAAATGATTCAATTTAGTCCCTATTGATGTTTTCTATATTTTCTGTTTTATATTATACAAGTCTTATTGTTCAAAATATAGGTATTATGGGAATTATATTGTTGGTTTGATTATGAATAAAGCAAGAGTTAGATTAGAAAATCAGATGTGTCGCTTAAACATTTTGGTCTTTTCTAATATTATTGATGGTTTCTCTTTTAGTTAGATAGCTATATTAAAAAAAAGGATGGGGAGAGAAGTGGGGAGTGGGGAGTGGAGAGCCTGAGCTGACAGGGGAGGGGTGGGAATTGTTGAGTGCACGTGAGGGGAGGGGAATCTGTGTTTCTAATTTAGATATTTATTTCTTAGAATTTCTAATTTTTAAGGCGTGACAGATGGTGGTTTGAGATTTTCTAAAGTAATCTAATGGTTGAAAAATAATGGGTCCACCGATTTAAGTGAAAACCAATGGTTAAATGATTTTTTTCATCATAATTCTATTTCTTTTAAAAAAAAAGATGTGACACATGGTGACTTAAGAGTGCTATAGAGGATATGGAATGATTGAAGACGATATAACACTTGTCTTTTTTTTTTGTAATGCTGGCATCAAGGACTGACCGCCATGGCCTTCTACTCGTGTGGCCGCTCCGAGCAGCCGTCGTCACCATGCTAGAGCTCACCAGAACCCAGAGCCGTCGCCTGTTCATATCTCTCCTCCCCGGTTTGGGGATGGGAACAGTGGGAGAGAACAAATCTGACCAAACAGGTCATACGATATTTCTAGGGGTAGAATAGTAATCCCATATTCCTGAAATTATTGTTCGCTTTTGATTTTTATTTCTTTAACTCAATATTATGGGACCCACTTGACAACCATCCATAGTAATGGCAAACGGTGACTTCATTTTGAATAAATTTGCAAATCCTAAAAGTAAAGGCAAAACCACAGTTGAGGTTAAAAGTTAGGGCATAAACACAGTTCCTCCTATAAAATAATAGGTCCATCACCTTAAGCGAAATTTGTTAAAAAATAAAAACTATTACAATTACATATGTTTTGCGCTGTGCAAACTTAATGTGTTTTTTTTACTATTACTGAATTAACTAATAATAGAATAAGAGCTTTATTGATGGACTAAAAATATAAACATGTAACAGCATAAAAGTAGTTTTTATGACAAATCTAATTATTTTATTTTGACTTACAACATTTTCTTGAATGAGGGAATAATTTTTTCGAACATGATAGTTAGGTTCATTTTACTTTTATCATTGTAGATCTAATTTAATTATTTAAATTATTGTAAAGTTGTGTGCGATGATAAAATCTATATTATTATTTTTCACATTTTTTATCATTCTTTAAATGGCATGCAAAAGTCAAAAAATATAACCAAAATGTAACATATTTCTTTGAAAGTTCAAATATGACGAATATGGGTCTTAAACTGTATATTTATTCCTAGATAATCTAACAACAAAAGCGAATGAAAAATAGTTGTATGATTTAGATGTTATAGGTTAAATTTTTTTAAAATGCAAACTATGCTTTCTAATGAAAATAGGAGAGAGTATAGGGGAACGCGTGAATGCAGGATTGCAGAGGGAGGGGACGGACCATGGGTACGTACATACGTATGTACTTAAAGCATGGCCAATAGAACCCCTAAGTGAAACCCAATTCTTAAATTAGGGTCTTTTCTGTAATAAAACTTGCTCTAGTAGTTCCCCTACGTGTATCCAAAAATTATAATCTCCTCCTTTCTATCTCTCCACAAGTCGGGAGATGCTATTGCTTCTAATTTCCGCATGGCAAGAGGAGAGTGCGATATGTGAGGAGGGGATGAGCGGAGTGATTTCTGTTACGTATTCTATTTGTTTGCAGTTAGGGGTGGGTCCACTTTTTATTATTGGGAGTTAATTTTATGATACGTGTTAGAGATAAAAATCTATTTACACCTTAAAATCAAATTAGGAATTCCAAAAATAGAATTTTAGAGATGGATTTTTGGGTATCTATTAAACATGCTCTTATGAGTTCACATAAAGTCATGGTGGGGGTTGGGAGATTGTTTTTGTTTTAAAGAAAAATCTACTAATTAAAAATAATGAGTAATAATGGGTACACCAGATTAAATAAAAATCAACACTTAGATGTTTTGCCTTTTATTTAAGAATTTCTAGGAATTTAACTAATTTATTAGAGTGCCACATGACGCTTAGAAAAGTTTTTATGGTAAACGTAACGACTTAGGAAAGTTTATATGTTAAACATGGCTGCTTAGGAGCATTTATTTTTCTTAGAATTTCTAAAAAATATCTAATTAATTAAAGTGACACGTGACAGCTTAGGAGAGTTTGTAGGGTACACGTGATGGCTCAGAAACGTTTGTAAAAAAATTAATAGACTTTTAGTATATAATAAAAGATAGATAGATTAATAGCTTATACAAAAGGGTTTAAAATATTTTGTTTATTTATTTATAAATACCTGCCAAGATTGATACGTACATGGGATCATCTCTCTCTGCATACACGGCCGTGCAGCCCTTGGAATGCACAGTAAACTTAGCGTGAGAAGAGATAAGTTAGAAATAAAGGGGTATAATATATTTAATTTTTTTTACAGAGGCATTAGACATTTAACTACCGGAGAAATAAAAAAGGGAGAGCTGCACATTCCTTGTGCGAAGGGCAGGCAGCCAGGGATGTGTGCGTTCTATGGAGGGACAGGTCACAGGGAGAGGATTTTAGAGGATTTGTGTTGTTTTGATTTTCTTAGAAAAATAGATGTAATGGTGCAAAATAAAGATATGTGTTGTTTTGATTTTTCTTAGAAAAATAAATCTAATGGTGCAAAATAAGAGGTACATCTGTTTAGCTGAAAATCAAAGGTTAGATGTTTTGTTTTTTTCGTAGAATTTTTATGATTTTTCTCTAATTTATTAGAGCATCATGTGACGGCTTAGAAATGTTTATAAAAAGTTTAATGGATTTGTAGTATATAATAAATAACTATATAGTTGTATAGTCTTGATTTTGGAAAATCCAAAATGGCTTATTTTTATACATACCAGACGGAGTATAATAATGTTACTTTCAATTTTCTATATTAAGACCTTCGATGCATACCTTTATTTAGTACTACTAGTTGTTTGAAACGTAAGAATTTAACAATACCTTCGCGTGAAATAGCATTTCAAAGGAGTCCAACATTGTCACTTTTAGTTGCATCTTCGTGTTTTTAGGCATGCGGAAGTAACACTAACTTTTTGCGGTAAATGCATGCGAGGAGTAGTCACTGATTGCTTTTGAGTTGTCATTAAGAGATATATATGATACGAAGCAAGGGACTAACTATAAATCTATTGAAGGATTTTTTGGCAATTACGTACGGTATAGAAGCGTTGCACCTTTGCTGACGCAGAACACTCTACATACCGACAGGTTTGGTTTAGGTAGAGACAGACAAAGCCGGTCTCTCCAGAGTCCAAAATCAACAACCGCGAGAGCTTGCGCATGCGCGCCCTAATTAAATCGTTAACCAGTCACTAATCAAACCGCACGATGGAATCATCTTAGCCAGCACAAGCGAAACGTCCCCGTCGACACGGCCGCTCCAGGCCGTGTCGCCTCACACATCCACCCACACGGCCACACCACACACCTCTCGCTTTTCCTCCAATGATTTCTTTTTTCCAACAAGCTAAGAACACTACTATAGTATATATTACGTCTCCATCGCTAATCAACTTTGGTTAATAGAAAATCAAGTCTTAACCTTCTCTTCCTAATCAGGTCTCTCGCAGTCTTCGCTGGCCCGGCCGGCTCCGTTTGTAGCTTTCCGACGGTGTCCTGCAGTGGTTGTGCTGTCCTTTCTAACCGGGGGTTTCTTAAGAGCCGGGATAATATTCCGAGGGGCTAGAACTGCAACAGCAAGAAGATTTTGAGGGCCTCTCATGTCCCCCTGACGCCAACGGAGCACCTACCTTGGATGGGCTTCGTACAGCTTTTCTATTCGGATGCCGTCAAATTTTGTTATGAAAAATGTGGCGTTTTCCCCTTTGTGGATTTGGGTTTCGAAAAAAACATGGAAAGGTCGACGTGACATGTACTGTGTGTGTTTTTGAAACTGTAATTAACTATAGGATCATCGCATTGCGAGCAGATTGCGGTGAATTGCATCAAGCGTAGTAGGAAAGGAGGGGGAGCACGGGGAATCAGCGGCACGGCGTCGCGTGCTGTGTGATCTGCGATCTGACTGACATGGCGACAGACAGGTCAATGCTTCGGTTTGGGCGAGTGAAAAGCCAGAAAACCCCCATGGTATAATAAAAACTGCACAGGAGCGGCCCAACAAAGAGAACGTCACGTGCCGGTGCGACGTTTTCCGTGCCCACTTATCTGCTCGTCGTAGCCTTTGACGGACAACTCGACACATCCATGCATGGCGTATTTTGCTGTAGATCTCTTTGCTGTAGAAGTAGTAGCTAGATTTGCTGAGCTTGGACAGGGCCCCACTTGTCAGTGGAGCAACAAGTAGCCGTTTCCGCCAGATGTGTGGAGTTGGCGCGGTGCAGTATTCACTGCCCCGGAATATCACGTTACTCTTGCTTCGGAATTTAATTACCGTTCTGGTCTCCTGGAGTACTACTGGCACTAACGTAAATCCTTCTTATTGTACTATCTAGGATTAGATATTTTTTTAGTATACGATTCATAATTGTATTAGAAAGTATTCAATCGTGTACTAGGTAACAATAGTTTTAAACGGAAAAATTAACATGGAGTAGCTGCGTAATGGAGTACCAGTTAATGTGGACATGAAATTGGACCCTCAATACTACTACTTAACCAGAGGCAAAATCTTATCTCAAGTTAACCATCTGCTACTATCTCATATTCTCATTGACCTTAAATAAGGTAACGCCTGTACAACGCAACAAAATGGACCGGCCAGGCGGCCAGGCAGCGTATATATATAAATAAAAAGAAACAAAAGATGAGCAAAATGAGGCATACAGGTGAGCGGTAAATTAACCATCTGTTTGTTTTGTTGCTCATGCCATGATGCCAAACAGAAAACAGGATGTGGGACAATGTCTGACGCAATGCGTCACGGTTTCTGCCTTGGTTCAGACATCAATTCGTTCTGTCTGGATGGTTGCTCGCCGCACATATTTATAGCAGTATATGCGACCGGAATACCGGATCCCAATCATCAATTTTGTTCATACTAATTAATCTTCCGTGCAAGAATCGCGTCAACCAAGTTGATGAGGGTTGGAAACTCAAATCAATGGCCCTAAGATCGAACTTTGGAGAATCAAATTCGTTAATGGGAAATAACAAGAAAATTTTGAGTGATGCTTCACCATGCAAAACTGCAAAAGGACGGGAGCTTCACCAAACAATGGGAGAGCGAGAAAAGATCAAGAGAAAAACAGGATATTGCCTAATTAAAAGTGTGACTATCTGAAATTACATATCCTACCTAAGATCGAACTTAAAGAAAAGAAACAATGCAGGATGACGGATAAAGACTACAAAGCTATTGGAGTAGTCCAATACCTTTTGAGTTAAGCATTAAAAAAATCTCTAAGCATCACTTAGGCTGGGTTCGATAGTATAGGATAAGAGCAAATCCCTCGTGCATGTAAAACAAAACGATCCATTAGCGCATGATTAATTAAGTATGAGCTATTTTTTTTGAAAAATGGATCAATGTGATTTTTTAAAATAATTTTCGTATTGATATTTTTTATAAAAAAAAAATCGTTTAGCAGTTTGAAAAGCGTGTACGCAGAAAACGAAAAAAGTAAGTTGGGAAACTCAAATGCCGAACTCAACCTTAAGGTCCTAGGGTAAAATGAACTCCTACTACTGTTTATTTCGCCCCAAAACTTCCACGTGACTTTTACACCCTAAAATACAGTGTTTACTCTCTTACTACTTCCAATTAAATTTATTCATAAATGATTTTTACACATACCTCGTATGTTTTAAAATATAAGCATTTGTGGCTAGATTTAGAGCCAAAAATCCCTATATTTTCAAATAAAAATTGTACATAGGGTAGGGCTATCTGTTAAGCAACGACACACAACGGTGTATTTATCTCCTAGGCTGGTTGAGTAGCCACCGAGGCTTGTTGTTTGGCATGCACCATATATAGCCAGGCGCATATATATGGCCAGAACAATATCTTACAATCAATTGCCTCTCATCATTTGCTCCATAAGTAGATTTAGGGTAAGTTCTTCAACCTACTTTCCAACTCATATCTCTTTTTTTTCGCGCGCACGCTTTTCATACTGCTAAACGGTGTGTTTTTTACAAAAAATTTTTATATGAAAGTTGTTTTAAAAATTCATATTAATCCATTTTAAGAAAAAAAATTAGTAAATACTTAATTAATCATGTGTTAATGAGTCGTTCCGTTTTTTTGTGCGGAGGGAATTTCTTCCTAACTCCACCAAAAGAACACACTTAGTTGTTGAAAAATGAGCGTACCAATTAAAAAGTAATTTATAAGTAAAACTTCTATATTTTTATTTTTAGTGATTTAAAAAATAATGCTGAAGAATAAAATATAATAAAAACTCTCAAACTCAACTCTAAATTAATTTTTAAAATTTAAATTTTGGCTTCATCTGAAAAGCCGACAAGCAAACAATGGAGCTGAGCTCTTTATTAATTTTACCTAGGACCCATTTGATACAGCTCTAGCTCCCAACTTCAATTTACCTAGAGATGGAGCTGTGCCAAACGGTACAAATTCTTTAATTTTTAAAGTGGAGTTAGCAGAGCTGCTCCACAAAATTGTACTATGGGGGTGGAGCTGGGTTTTTGCTGCTCCACCGTTTCACTCCATCCCAAAAGACCCACTACTCTTTAATTTTTTTATGTATTTACGTGATATGCCACCGAACTATCCCTTCACACCCTCTCTCCTCCCGTTCTCTCTCTTCCCTTGAGCTAGACCTATCGACTGGCGGCGACAGTAGCAGGGCTACGCGCGTGGGTTGAGCGGCGACGGCGGCAACGACAGGGCGACGCCAACCAGGTGTTCGATGAAATGGCGACGAGGGACATGGTGGCATGGAGCTGACAAATCTAGCTAAACACTTTTCATACCCACCTCAGCTCCTATAGGAGCCAGCTCCCACTGAAGTAGAAGTTTAGAGTAGCTTCCATTGAAGTTGAAGTTTAGAGTTAGGAGTTGGAGGTTGAAGCCTTATCAAACGGGACCCTAAACTCCATTGTGCTACTCGCTTTGTCAATAACACCATGTATCAATGTAATAGTATTGCGGCGTTAGAATAAATGCGATTTTTATCAATACGCTTGATCGTTCTCCAATGATAATTTCTTGTTCATTTGAATTGCTCAATATTTTTAAACGGAAAGAAGACAACTTTGGTCTGTTTTTCTTTTTACTTTTGTTACTTTACTTTGTCCATGACAACCAATTATATTGTATATTACCCTTATTTTTAAAATAAATTAATTTAGCATGAGATATAATATATTTTAATATTATGAATTTAGATATCTCATCTTTTATAGTAAATTAATATATTGTACGGATGAAGTAGATGAAGTATATTGGAAGCCACGCTCGCAAAGCCCCGTCGAACCCAATCGTGTCCCTCGCTTTTTTTACTGTTTTGCCTATAGGCTTTTAACCCCAACCCATCCCGTCACCACCGCTCGCTGTTGCGGCGATGCCACGCCGTATAAAAGCCACCGAGCAAACTCCGTCGCCCACACCAACACCGTTAAGCCAAATCAAATCCAGAGCCAGCGGGGAGGAGGGAAGGAGAGTTGCCCAAGCCGCGACGACCGCGAGAGCTTGTCAGCTCGAGAGGCGCCCCCCGGCGCGTCAGCGGGGCGGAGATCTCGCCGGAATAACGTGCCGCCCGCCGCCGACATCGCCGGTTTCTGCCGGAAACGGAGGAGAAGCGCCGCCGCCGCTGCCGCGGCGCTGACTGGCCAATGCTGGTGGCGGTGGCGGCTGGAGACCCTCGCGGTAAGGCCCCCCTTTGTCGTCGCGCGCGGTTGGTGGGAGGGAACACTGTGCAGCTTGCCGGATGGTTGCTGCTTGCGGAATCGGCAGATTTGCTGCTACTGTTTTGGATACTGATATTGCGGTGACGGTCTCCCTCTGATGCGCTAGTTTTGTTTATTTATTTATTTTGCCGAAGTAGCAGTTTATCGATTGCTGTGTTTAAACCCTTTCCTTACGCAATGGCGTCTCGCCCTACATGTTTTGGATTTGATTGGATGGCACGTGAAATGAGTACGCTTTGATTAGAAGCTGCTTGGCTTATGTGAGTGTGTCGATGCCTTCGCAGAAATCGCATAGGTGCAGTGGAGGTGTATGAGGTTGCGCTCGGCCAGCAGGAATGCGATTCGTCTGGGTATCTAGAGTGGACTTGCTGCTGTGAAGCTGTGATTGTTCTGTTAGGGATTGGGGAACATGGAGTCGCGGATGGATCAGTACGAGATCATGGAGCAAGTTGGCCGGGGCGCTTTTGGTGCTGCAATCCTTGTGAATCATAAGATTGAGAGGAAGAAGTGAGTGGCATACTCTCTTTTATTTTCTTCTTTTTAACAACTTGATAACACTTCTGTTTCCTTTCATTAAGATGAAGAGTTTGATTTTTCTGTTAATATTAGTCACCATATATTTATATACGCTTGTGTTTTACAGGTACGTGTTGAAGAAAATCCGGCTTGCAAGGCAGACAGAGCGCTGCCGCAAGTCTGCTCACCAAGAGGTTAGTGGAATGTGGAAGTGGAAACTTGCAATCCCTAGGCTTTGTTTGTTCTGTGTTTTCTAGTGGTATTATTAGGAATTTGATCACGACGAGAATGAATTGCAGATGGCTCTGATTGCTCGGTTGCAACACCCTTACATTGTTGAATTCAAAGAGGCTTGGGTTGAGAAGGTTTGTGGATTAGGAACTTATATCTTGCTTATCTGGTTTCTACTTATTTAGTTGACATGGGTCAGTAATGCAGGGTTGCTATGTCTGCATTGTCACGGGCTATTGTGAAGGTGGAGATATGTGAGTGCGATTATGCTTGTAGATTAGTTTTTCAATTGTCATCTTGTATGTTTTGTTGTATCTCAGTTTTCTCTTTTATCACAGGGATGAATTGATGAAGAAATTAAATGGTACTTACTTCCCTGAGGAGGTACGAAATGACTTCTTTGTTTTTGTCAGAATGAAGGGAAAAAGGTATCCAAATATGTGCTAATAATACTGCATGTTTCTCAGAAATTGCTGAAATGGTTTGCGCAACTGGTATTAGCTGTGGACTATTTGCATTCGAACTATGTCTTGCATCGGGACCTGAAGGTAACTTCAGAACAGATAATATCATTTTCTCTTATTTAATTGGTAGATGTCAATATTCTTGTCATAACTGCAGTGCTCCAACATATTTCTCACCAAAGATCAAGATATACGCCTAGGTTAGTTCCTTAATAATAAATTACTACAGGTCTGACGGTGCCATATTGCTTTATCAAGTTACACATATTCCTTGGTTTTGCATGCAGGAGACTTTGGGCTCGCTAAGACCTTAAAGGAAGATGATTTAACTTCTTCAGTATGTTCCTTTTCCTATTTCTATGATTGGTCTCTGGTAAAAAAATTGCATCACCTTAGTCTTTCCCACAATGATAAGAGCATTACATTTATTAAGTTTATAATCCTTGACACTGTCAGACACATCGACATAGTACATCATAAAAGGCACTAACCATGCTGTTCATCATTTGCATATCCTTCATTGTTTATAGTTATCTCTTTTAAACACAAATTTATCTGAATTTGTAAAAAAAGTAAAGTTATTATTATTTTTCTAAGCTCAAACTGACAGCATAGTGCTTTCTTTAGGTTGTTGGAACACCGAATTACATGTGTCCAGAGCTTCTCGCAGATATCCCTTATGGATTCAAGTCAGACATCTGGTCTCTTGGTAACTGCCTTTTTTCCCCCCTCAGGTCATCTACAAGTTCATATTACTACATATTTATCTTAATTTAAGTTATGCTTGTCTGTATAGGGTGTTGCATGTATGAGATGGCAGCACATCGGCCTGCTTTCAAGGCTTTTGTAAGCTACCGGGCTCTTATCATATATTCTTGCTTTATTATATTGTGATATACAGGTTTAGCTCATATGAGTTACAGTTTTTCTGTTGTCAAAAAGGTTCTTGCCTTGTATTTATATCTTGATTTTAATATTTGATAAACTGGAATATGGTGCAAGTAGCAGAAATCATTCCTAACTAACTGTCCGGTCTCACATCTTTATTCAATTTGAAATTGTTTGTTGCAGAAACTATATTACGAACAACAATGAAAGTTTCAACTTAATCAGCATAAACTTATTGGTATAAAGATACGATATTTGAAGATAATGCTGAAAAGAACTTTGGGCCAGGTTACAGAAACAAACAACCTATGGACTATGGACCTGCCATTGCCCACTGGTAATCCATCAGGTCAAGTCAACTAAAAATTCAATAAATCTGTTGGGTATAATGATGTAAAGTTGCAACCATTACTTGAGTTGTACACGTGCACCTTGATCTTCAATATGGTCTTCCATAAAAACATGCCACTGAGACATTTTCTTTACATGTAGAACTCTAGCTCAATAATTTGGAATATATCGTGTTGTCCACAATAATCGTAAAAAAGAAAAGAACAAAGAAAACTATGTAAGTCAATACATTTATTTGAAGTTTGAACTTCGCCAATAGAAAATATGGAACATTGGAATTCTTATGAGCTATTTAACAATGCTACTATTTGTATTTGCCTTTTAAGTTTCAGTGGACTTATGCAATCAACAACACCTGCAGGATATGGCTGGATTAATAAGTAAGATAAATAGGTCCTCCATTGGCCCCTTGCCTGCCTGTTACTCTTCTTCTATGTAAGTCAGTAAGTTTGCATGGAAGCCACCTTTTTTTTTTTTTTGCTTTTTCACACCTAAAAGTGATGTTGTAAGTAATTTTAATGACAACAGAAGCAAGTCCTCGTCTTATGTTTTACAACCAAGTAATGTTTTGGCAGGAGATACATAATAGCTGAAATTGGTTAAAAGCTTAACATGTTTCCATTTTGATGCAAGTATACATGCTTCTAATTGCTGTTGTGTTCAGGAAAACTCTTATCAAAAGCATGTTGAGAAAGAGTCCTGAGCATCGACCTACTGTAAGTTACCACAGTTCTTGAAATCTTCTATATAATAATAGCTTGGTTTCTTCATCTGGATTCTGAAAATACATGAAAAATCTTGTTAACAGGCATCTGAGATTCTGAAGAATCCGTATCTGCAACCTTATGTTAATCAATACCGCCCTCTTTCTGATGCTCCAAATCCCATGCGGATGCCAGAGAAACCATTATCTGCTCCACGGAGTAATCAGAGATGTACGTCTGAGAGTCAAAGCAGTAGCATTTCTTGTAGTGATATCGACAGTACACAATCAAGTGACAGAAGCACATCAGGGGGCGCTGCTAGCACTGATAGCAGGACTAACGATATCAGAAGCATCCAAGATGCAGACCGAGCTGATTCAGATGAAAAATGTGTAACACCAGAAGATCTTAGAGGCAACAAGAACATTTCTGGTGCTGAACTGAAAAGACAAGATTCTTCAAAAACTGTACATCAGCATCACAGGGGTGAGAGTAAGCAGCCAAAAATAATTGAGAAGATAATGACAACTCTTAGAGAGGAGAGTAGGCTTAGAGAAAACAATTCTCCTGTAAGTTCTAGTGGTGTAAAGCTGACTTCTGCAGTCAGCAATAAGAATCAAGCAGAGCAATCATCAGAGAGCTCAAGGCCTCACAGTGGTGTTTCATACAGTTCAAAGTTCGTTGACATTTCATCTAATGAATGGACCAATACAAGTGATGAATGTGTAGATCCAGTCCAGGCACCATTAAAATTGAAACAACTGGTATGAGCCTACCTTTCTTACCGTAAAGTGTCCATTTCTGTTTCTACTTCTAATAGGTTTTGCTTGGTTCTGGTTTTGCAGTCACCAACTGTTGAGCATTGTCCAAAGACAAAAAATTCCAGGTCCTCAACTCCTGAACCTGCCAAACAGATTGCAGAAAATGGTTCCTCAGCTTCAGGAATGAGCAAAACCAAGTCGTCACCCAGTTCTAGTAGACGGCCTAGTCCTCAGAGACAAACAGCAGCAGGAATTCCAATCATGCCAGTCACTGTGCCAAAACGAGCTCATATCAGAGTAGAGAGTGAGAAAACACCACCGCGACCTGTCCATAGCCCAAATAATTCTCTCCACAATCTCCCTCCTTTGATACCGATATCTACAAATCTGTCAGAAGAGAACACCAAGCTGGCTAATTCTCAGGCAATACCGGCTCCTCTGGAATTTGTGACTGCAGCATCCAAGGAGGACATCAGCTTTTACTCAAATTCTGTAGTTGATTGTGTTGAAAAGGTCGAGCCATCTGAACCATTTGAATCTAATTCTCCAGCCTACCTGACTCCACCGTGGACAGGCCCAGTGCTTGACGCCAAAGGAGACAATGGCCTAACAGCCGTATCATGTTCAGAAATACACACTGGCACTTTGCAGAAGAGTATGGCTAGTAATGATGATTCAAGCCTGAGCTCTCCCTTGGATACTTTCTATCTTAGTTTTGAACAAGAGTTTGTTTGCAAGGATGATTTGCAATCCAGCAAGCATGGGCACAGTGCTGTCACACTACTAAGTGGTGAGGACAAATTTACTGTCCAAGAACTTCTTGCATCTACACCAGATATTTCTCCTTTTGTTTCAAGCACCAGTAACACCATGCCAGAGGATACCAATTCTTATCAGTCATTCAAGAAACAAGCAGATTCACATTTGAGCCAACCAGTTGATGATCCTGTACAGACTATTAGACTCAGCAGTTTCCGTGCTAGTGATGAGTGGCCAAAATCAGAAACAGTTCAAGGGGAAGCTCGGGACACGGATGTCAGCAAGCTTCTGAATGTGGTAAGAGAAGATTTTGATGTAAGAAGCAGCTCATGCTCATCAAGCACGTTACCTTCTGGTCAAACCCCAGTTAGATCCAAACTCAACGTGCCTGAACCTAATCTTGCCAGTAGCATATCCATACCATCCATATCAGAAGCAGTAAGATTATCTACCGTCATGGACATTAAACCTTACACGTCCGAGGCCAGCAATGGAGTCAAGGAGGAGGCATCTCCTGCTAAAGAAGCTCTTGATGTTACGTCATTTAGGCAGCGAGCTGAGGCTCTGGAAGGTCTCCTGGAGCTTTCTGCGGACTTGCTGGAAAACAACAGGTTGGAGGAACTCGCCATTGTTCTCCAGCCCTTTGGGAAGAACAAGGTCTCCCCGCGAGAGACCGCAATTTGGTTGGCTAGAAGTTTCAAAGGAATGATGAACGAAGAGGGTGGCCGCCTGTCAATGTGAGTATCTGTAACCTTAAAAGGCCTTTTTATTTCTTCCCACTTTGCTTTTTGAGTAGCTCAAAGTGGGCTTGATTTGCTGACAGCGTGTTGTGTACTTGTGTTTGTGTTGCCCGGTTTTGTTATTTTGTTTGTTTTGACTCAACCATTCTTTTTGGCGCGTGTCGTAAATAGCCAAGACTTGTAAACACTAATAAAATTTGCCTTCGGTTCTGAAAATTTTGATATGATCTAGCTAAATGCCCACGCTAGTTGCCCAATATTTGCTTCGCTCATTTTCAAGCAATTGTAATTGCACAGGTTGCCTACATCTATCCTTGTAAAGCTGGCAATGTATGATTGTATCCTGCCAACTGATTGGTCGAGCAGTGACCAAATAATTCGATGACATGGCCACATGGGAAGAAAAAGGGAGAAATAACACGGATCATTAGATCCCATATTCCCATTTCCTCTCACCGTCTCGTGGATACCCTTATGCTTCACGTGCAGTTTGCACTTAGCGAATTCACAATAGAAATAGCCAAAGTGCCACTTGGGCTGAAGCCACATATCAGCTTCAAAAGTTTTCTACTTTAGGTTTCATATTCTTTTAGGGGGTGTTTAGATTTAGGGGTGTAAAAATTTGACGTGTCACATCGGGTATTATACAGGGTGTTTCATGGATTATTTGGGCACTAATATAAAAACTAATTACAGAATCCGTTTGTAAACCGCGAGACGAATTTATTAAGCCTAATTAATTCATCATTAGCAAATGTTTACTGTAGCATCACATTGTCAAATCATTGCGAAACTAGGCTCAAAAGATTCGTCTCACAAATTAGTCGCAAACTGTGCAATTAGTTATTTTTTTCACCCATACTTCATGCATACGTTCAAATGTTCGATGTGATCGGGTGTAAAAATTTGACGTGGGATTTAAACAGAGCCTTAATTCATATATTTATACTCCTTTAAAAAACTCTAATGATAATAATGAAGGGTGAATCTGTATTCACCTACCGGTTCGTCTAATTCGCGATTGACCACGCATTTCCTGACGTACGTGGTCACAAAACGATAAAACCGGTAGCGCTACTGCACGTGATCGTGAAACGATGAAATCAACGCCACTCACATCCCTCTTTCTCTTCCCAGGTGAGCCCACGAAGCGAAGCCATCTAGAGAAAAAGAACAACGTATGTTTCTTGTTCTGCGGGTTACGACCTATGGCTAATCCTTGTTTTCTCTCTTTGTGGAATAGATATATTTTATACTAAAATATTTATATATATAAATCATACAAACTTTATATGTAAATACTTTATTGCATGAAAACTTTGTACTAGTTTGTCCTAGTGTATATATAGAAACTTTGTAAAGATAATATTTGTACATATTAATTTGAAAGAAATATAGCAGTATATCAGTTTTTGCTCTGAAAAATTTATATGCAAAAAAAATTATACATAAATACTTTGTACATATAAAGATTTATACATAGAAACTTAGTACATACGGATTTTATACCTATAAACGTTGTACATCTAAATTTGAAATGGATTCAAATAGCAATTTGGAAAAACAAAACGAATATGCACGTAGGATACGAGGCCTAAGTGACTGGCCTACATCTTGTTGGATTTGGCCTACTATAGAAAAAAGAAATAGAAAAATGCCAAAGCCTAATAGAAACGAGCATGGATAAAAAAAAAGAAAAAGGAAACAAAGCCCGGCCAGTCACTCGCAAAAAAAGGAAACACCGCATGATTCGTGTGGGCCGAAAAATAGCAAGTTCGAGTGGACGTCGATCGCGTGCGAGCCAGCGTTATTGATCGTCAATTAGCAATTTCATTCACCTATTCCCACTATCTCTTGACATGTGGGACCATTAAAACAGTGAGCATTTATTTGATCAAACTAATATGACCTACCGTGTTACATATATAAAAAGCAATAATAAAATGAGTTATATATAGAAACATTTAAGGGGAAAGATATCAAATTCCAACCGTAATATGAATCCTAAATATTTAAAATAGCAATGACGTGTGATTTTTATTTTTAATTTTGTTGTAACGCACGGACATTCGGCACTAGTAAAAAACTTAACCTAAATTCAATCCCTCACCCTAGATTTAAAAGTCGGTCTCTTTCCCGTTGCTACCCGCTTAGCCTCTCCTTCCTCCTCGTCGTCTCCGTCTACTCCTTGTCGTTGCTTCGCCCTTCCTTTCTACTATTGGTGTCTTCCTTTCCTCCCTTCCCCCCACGTGAATCGAAGGTGCGTTGGCGGCCGACGGTGATCGTCCCCTCTCCAGTCATTGCTACCGTTGCCTCTTCCATCGTTGACGAAGTGCAGATCGATACAACCTCGACCCTCCTTCTCTTCATTGACCGTCCGCTCGTCCATCACTGTGCCTCTTCTCCTTCACAAATGAGCTCCACAATGGAATGAGGAGGATCGAGCGATGATCTTGATAGGGAGCCGATGATGCGGCGGATGGAGCAATGACCTTGACACTGAATGAAGCTATGACCTCGTCGGATCTAGGCATCTAGCTGCGAAAACTCGCTGTTGCTTACTTCCTCCGTCCCATATTAGTTGTCGCTTTGACTTTTTCCTTATAACGTTTGACCATTCGTCTTATTTGAAAAATTAATGCAAATATAAAAAAGAATTATACATACTTAAAGTATTTTTGATAATAAAGCAAATCGCAAAAAAAATAAATAATAATTTCATAATTTTTTGAATAAGACGAATGATCAAACTTTACAAACAAAAACACAAAGCGACAAATATTTTGGGACGAAGGTAATAGGTTAGTGCTTGACCTCCACCATTACTCCCTCTCTCTCTTGTACTCATGCAACTTGGCTAGAGAGTCGTGCTTTGGTGCACGAGTGGCCTTCCCGTATAAGGTAACCTTGCTCTCTCTAGGATAGAAGAAGTCTATATAAGATATTCACTTTTCTCTCTTTCTTTCATGGCAGATCGATTCCAATATGGTTGAGCGAGACCATACGTCACAGTAGAGCGTTGTAAATGGCTGAACGAGTACTTGTTCAAATTCACCTATATAAGTTGTTTTGTTAAGGGATGAAGTACGTGACAAATGCAGGATTCACTGAATAAACTTTTCTGGTACTCCGTTGCTCCTCAATTACTCTCGCTACGTTTGCTCAAATTATTGCTCGAGACTGAGCGAGCCAGCGGACGGGGAAGCTCCTCAATCTACAGAGAGTGTAGCTCACCTAGCCGCTTGTCCTCATGCAGCCATGCTCCCTGTTGCGTTAGTCAACTCGAAGCAGGCTTTCTCCTTCACGTACTACGCCCCTGTGCCCCTCGTCACACCTGCCCATACGATTTTACCAGTGGTAAAAACCTGTCTCCCCCCGACGCGTCAAATCACACCATCGATCGCTGGTTGCAGTACATCCATGCTGCTGCACGGCCCGAACGATCGATTCGCTTTACTGCAACACCATGATTGATAGGCCGGCTCAAAGCATCGCTAGCATGCGGCTACTGTTTCACCACACTTGTGTTTTTACTGTTTCACTTAGCTCACGCTCGAGTCAGAGTGAGACCAGCTTGGGGGACGATATATAGTAACCTCTCGCGTTCTCTTCACGTCAAGAATTCCCTCAGCTTAGCGGAGGCGTCAATAATGGCGCCATTGATGTCAGGGAGTGGTGATGGTGGTGGTTCCACTCGGCGTCGCCCGCTGCGGCAGCCGCCGGTGGTGGACGACGACGACGTCGGCTGCAGCTGCCCCAAGCAGAGGCTGCTCCGCTCGCTCCTCTCCTCGCTGGTGTCCCGCGCGCGTGGCGCACTAGGCGGCAGGGCGGTGTCGAGGTCCAAGTTGTCCGCGCCGTCGTCGTGGGCCTCCACCACCACCGCCCCCGCCGCCTTCACCTCCACCTCCACCACCGGAGCCAGCGCCACTACCGTCGACTCCTCCGTGGAGTCGTGGGGCCCTGCAACGTACGCCGCCACCAACACGCTCTACGAGGAGAGGCGGCGGCAGAG
Organism: Oryza officinalis; assembly: GCA_008326285.1. Taxonomy (NCBI): domain Eukaryota; kingdom Viridiplantae; phylum Streptophyta; class Magnoliopsida; order Poales; family Poaceae; genus Oryza; species Oryza officinalis. The sequence continues at coordinate 32,613,748 of BDMV01000005.1, forward strand.
GAGGAAGGACAGAAGGAAGAGGAGGAGGAGGAGGAGGGCGGCGCGGGAGGAGGAGGAAGGAGCGGCGGCGGTGGCGGTGGTGGTGGAGTCGGCGGCACCATACGAGGATTTCCGGGAGTCGATGGTGGCGATGGTGGTGGAGAAGGAGATGTACGCGTGGGAGGAGCTGAACGAGCTGCTCCACCAGTTCCTGACCCTCAACTCGCCGCGCCATCACGCGCTCATCCTCCACGCCTTCGCTGACCTCTGGGCCCCGCGCTCCGGCCTCTTCTGCGCTCCCTCCCCGTGCCAAGCCCTCTGACGATCAGTTCCCACCCACCAGCCGCAAAGCTAAGCCGACGTGCTACTGTCTCCGTCGCAGTATTAGGGATAGGATGGGACACTTTCTACTACAATAACAATAAATTTGAATAGATCTAGGAAATTGCTGTACATCTGCCTGCAGTTTTTTTTTGATTTTGTCAGCTGAATTTCTGACCATTGGATCCAGGTCTTCAAGATTCGTGCACCCTACTTGGCCCCCGTGCTGGCCCATATGTTTGAGATGGCTCAGGTTGAGGTGGAACCGTGCGGACTTTGCAGCCCAGCCCACATACGTGCCGTGATGTCTCCTCTCCTCCATACACGCGCGTGTACTATTTTTCAAACAGTGAAATCCCCATTTGTCCCCAATCCCTTCTCGATTCTTCCACGCACAAGAGAGAGAGGCGCCTTCCCCGCCGGCGACGCGGCAGGTGGCCACGATGCTGTCAGCGCTTTCTCCGGCGGCGACGCGGCAGGCGGCCACGATGCTCTCGGCGCTTTCTCCGGTGGTGGGATGCTCTGAGCTCGGTGGAGCCACGCCGTGTTTTGTTTGCGGGGAAGGGGTAATCGAGACTGTCCCGATGGTCGTCGCCGCAGTGCCTCTCATTGGTGTCGGCGATGCTGTTAGATATGATATGGGCTTGGCCCATTAAATAAATCTAATAAAAATCTATGGCCCGAATAATGCACAATAAATGGTTTAGTACCGAATGGGAATTTAACGGCGGATTGACTCGACTTATATAGTTGGATTCTATCCCTCTATATTGAGAAGTTGAGAAAAGGACGGTGGTGTGCCACACGCGTGCGCGCGCGGGGCCGGCCGGACCGGGCCGTGGCAGGCGAGCGGGCGGAGGAGGCTTTATTTTTGTCACTCAATTTTCATTGATTGTTGGGAGTTTTATCCTGGTTCTTGGTCTCGCCGAGACCGCTCGTCTCCCTCCACCAACTCCACCCCTTCCGGTTGAAGACTATAGATCCTGTTGCAATCGAGCTCTTTCCGTTCTATCTCCTGCGCGCACACGAGATGGAAGAGTAGGCCTCCGGAACGTCTCCGTCCACTGAGTTCACCTGCTCGGGTGAAGGGCGGCAATCACGTTTTTGGGGAGTGTCCATCGGCGGCACGACTACTCGCTGGCAGCGCAATTCTGCGTTGGTGAGGATCTTCACAGCTTCCTTTCGACACTGCATCGAGTAAACCACCATGTCCTCTTTGGGTGCTTCCGGCGGGTATAATCTCTTCAAGCAACTTGTTAATTTCATTGTCAAAATTACAATCTTGCTGGCTAGTGCGTACAATACCATTCTCATGTTTTATTTGAGCATCAACTCGTGTCATATCTTGCTGATAATATTCATGATGATGATGATGTTTTGGTTGAACAAGCACATATATGATGATGCTATAATATTTCTCTTTACATCATTTTTATGGATTAAGTTAAACATGAATTTGCCTACTTTCTTTAACAGATGCAGCCATGGATCCTCTTGCGCCGGTGGTTGAGGAGACCAATTTTTCTCTGTCAGATCTGGGCGTCAAGCCCATGATTTCTCGACCAGCAATCAATCTGGAGGCCATAGCGATTGGCAAGGTGAGCTACCTTTCTATTTTTTAAATTCAGAAGAATGCTTACATGCATTTTGCTCTCCCGTGATCTATTTTTTGTGGTAATGATTTTCCAAGCGGGGAGTGGTGAGCCACCTGTGCAGATGCCAGATTTTAGTGGGTTTAGAACTGGATCTCCATTTCTTTTACTAGGGCCACCTGTGCAGAGCCGGATTTTTAGTGGGATTTGAACTGGATCTCCATTTTTTACTGGTTATATAGGGGGAGGCGGACGTGATCTGTGATTAGAGTATGATTTCACACATTTTTCCATGTGAACTCATCTGTTTCATCTAATTAGGGAATAAGAAACTTTGTTTTGTTAGGCGGATGTTGTGTGTGATTAGAGTTTTGACCTCATGAATTGCGATCCACTGAGTTAAGATTTGTAGTTTTCTGGGGGCGTTCTCTGAACATTGTGTGGTTCTTTTATTGCAATAAAAGCTTGTAATGGACTGTTTTTTTGGCAGTGGCCACCGCTTATTTCTCCAAATTATTTTTCTTTTATGTGAAATCCCTCCAAATACACTTGATTATTTGTTCTGAATTATAGTTGCAAAGTGCGCTTGTGTACTGAACCTTCACGGTAACAAACTCCTGCTCCAGACTTTTGCTTGATTATTGCTCCAATGTTAAGGGCCGCACATTGCAGGTTTTGTTTATGTGTTAAGATAGAGCAATTGAAGGGATTGGGCCATCTTGACTAGTAGGTTTGGTAAATGACCTCTGCAGATGTTTACATGAAGAGTTTTGCATAGAATTTCTACTTCTCATATATATGTGGCGAATAAGCTCTGGCTTAATTATACAAGCACTAATGTTTTGCTTATGACCCTTTGTCAAAGAAGGAACTCTACAGGACATAGAGCTTTAATTCTTTCCATGTACTATTAATTTCATTTTTTGCTCGTCTTCCACTGAGTTAAGTTTTGTTTTGCCCTTTCATGTGCTGTAAATGGAAGGCACCTGGGAGCAGTGTTGATCACTGATGTACTCAACACAAGGTCCAGGCAACTTTTGTACATATAGTCATAATTTCATTCTTTTTGTCATTGGGAATTGTGGACCCTTTTTCTTCGGTCCCTTTTTACTCTTTTTACATACTTGCACCAAGCTCCAAATACAGTACGGGGTTTTTTGGTATGGTAATAGTTGACTTGTTTTAGCGTGGTACCAACATTATAATACGGGTTTTTAGGTCTGTTAATATGGGGGTTTAGCGTGTTACCAACATTATAATAGAAAATAGTAGTATGTAGCTAGCTAGTTAGTAGCACCTACTAGTAGTATTAAATAACTTCATTTTTAGAACAACTTATTCCCAAATTTCCATTGTTTTTTTTCAGGGAAGCTGCTCGACTCATACTGAAAAGGAACCCAATGAAAATTTATCCAGCGGATCGGACAATGATGACATTGATGTACTGACACGGGTGCACTACTAGCCTTTTTTTTCTGATATTCACTGTGTTCATATTCATCTATATTTTCACTTAATTATTTTTTCCACTTATGTTTGTTTATGCAGAAGTACAAGTCTTTGAAACGGAAGTACAATGACTTAAAGGAATTTGTTGCTAATGCAAAGGTATTTATGTCTTTTTAACTTTTTCCAGTATAATTTATCATGTGTACTTTAATTAAGCACATTACAGTTAAATAGAGGTTTGTTTTGTTACTTCTAATAGTACTTACTTCATTTTTCTTCTAACGTCCAGAAATCCAGGGCTAATGCTAATGAACTACCGGATCATGGTGCAGTTAATTCAGTTTACAAATCCTTGCTCAATCAGCACATTCATTCTCCCTCTCTTGATGGCGTAAGTATCTTTTTTTTTGTAAATTAGTTTTATGTTCTATTTTTTACAATTTTTTTATGTTATTATGATATCAGTTACTCCTTTTTTAAATTTTTTTCCCTGATCGCTGTTTTTTAAACAGCAGAAATCGAAAGCTGATGTCATTGAAAAAACAGATCATGGTGCAGTAGGTCCCCTTTCCAAATCTCTTCTTGAGCAGCACACACATTCTCATGCGCTTGATGTGGTAAATATAATTATATATAATGTTTTTTTTGTAATAATAATGTTATGTCCTCTCTTTTTTTCATGTAATGTGGTCCAAAATATTTTTTGCATTTTTTTGTTTCTTTTTTTTAGGTGAAGGTTGGAATTGCTTCTGCCCTCGAACATTTCCATGAAGAACAGTCCAAACATTTTACATCAAGCCTTCAAGAGTTAGCTAATATCTTTGTCAATTTATTCCCAAATAAATCAATAATTGATCCCCCAACAAGCCCTGCCAGAAATCAAGCTAACGTAATAGAAGGTGAACACATATCCAACAACAACAATGAGGAACATTCCAAGTCAAAATCAGAGGTACAATCTAGAACATCCAAACCCAAGTGGGATCCTTTACCTATCTATGACAAGTCCCAAAAAGACTTAAATACCATATCTTCTGCTACTCAAGGCTCTATTCAACAACAAGCCAAATCAGATCAACTTGAGTCGCCTCCTGATTTACAAGGTTAGCTATTTATATAACCAAAATATTCTGTGCACATTACAGTTTTGTTTTACCTTTGATTTATTTTATAATTTATATTCATTTTTTGTGTGTTGTGATTGATGCGCATGACCACTGTTACATTCTGAAGAGAGGGTACTTTCCACTTCCTCCTGAGATGAATTTGTATCTGTTTGTAGATCCTGGTGATCTGGCCCTTTTGTTCTTTTCTTGCATGATCAGTAACTCTTCTCTATTGAACCTGTGGGGCTTTATACATATGACAGACATGCAACATTTTTTAATACTGAATTTGTAGCTTAATTGGAGATGTAACTAAGTAATTGAAAAATGTTTGGCATGGAAGCTCTATTTTTATTTCTTAGGCAGTCTGCATGTTGTACTTAACTCTGAAACCATGTTTGTGATATTGACAGTGCACATTTAGGAAAGAATAGGCATTAATTCTTCCTCAGTTAGTATTTGTTTACTGATTTTTTCTGCTCCTAGATGCTACAGTGTTTGAACCAACTGCAACGGGTTGTGGTGGTTTTGATAAGATTTTTTTAGCACTCACTTTTTTGTGTGGCAGCATGTACTTCATTTTGTTCATCATTTTCTCAATCCCTGCTGCAGAGTTTTTTGTGGATTGCACTCAGAGACATAAAACTACCAAAATGACTCCCGTAGCCCCACCACCAATCGGTATGCTTTTCTAGTTTTTCTTTCCATTTTGTTTCACAGTATTTGCAACTGCGTCGTCTCTGACTCTTTGTGGTAGCAGCCTAAGACCATACGATGATGCTTTGTTTTGTTGTTCAGTTTGATCAATCAGCTTATTTGTTTCTAATTGACCATGGTTGAGTGGGCTGCTTAATTCCTATGAATTCATCACTTTTTGTGTTAGTTCTGTTTGTTTAGGTCCGTGGCAAGGGGGGCAAGTGAGGGGAATTGGATAGTCTGGGAAGGCTGCAAGTCTGGAACTGTATTGGATGATTGGAATATTGGATCCGATTAGAACTTAATTAGTTGAAACCATTTATGTATTACTTGTTTTCACATAAATTTGCTTGGTGGAGAGGTAGTAGGATCTAGACGGCATGTCAGCTATGAATTTATTTTATGTGTTAGTTGTGAGCTTCTGAATTAATATTGCTTTCTTTAAAAAGAAATTTACTTTTCCACATGAGTATTCAGTAGTATGAATATTGGGAGTGGGAAGAACCGCTGAATTTGTGTGTCACAGCAATTTTGGGAACTGGCTAGTGCTGAAGTGAATTATTGAAGAGATTTGTCTCATCACATAGTTTGATAGTAGTTTTTACATCTGACATGAACGATTGGAGTTTTTTAAAAGAGTGAACAAGTTTATTTATAACATCTGGGTGAATATTTTTAGTCATGTTTTGGCAAGTACATAGATCAGGGCAACATTTTTTTCTGCACTGATTACGTGTTTTCTGCTTACATTCAAAATTAACTAACCTGAAAACCTGAAAACACTTGCAATGTGTCTCCATGCTATACGCAATTTTTTTGTTATAAGAGTATAAAATCTATTAGTAATGAATCAAACATCCGTAGGTTTTGCAACGTCCAAACCTAGGTTTGATCGGACACCTATATATAGTAAGCCCCAGAACGACTTACATGTAGAATCGACTGCTTGTCAAGGCCATATTGAAGAAGTACGAGCAAAAGAGCAACTCGACCCGTCTTTTCATTCACAAGTTCGACAGCTGTAAAAACCAAATAATTTTCTTTCATCTCTTTGTAGCTCCACCACCAATCGGTATGTTTTTCAATTTTTTTATTCCCCCACACCGAATCATGTGTGCTTCTGTGTACATTCAAAATTCAGAAATCTGAAAACTAAAAAGAACTTTTTTGCGTGCCACCATGCTGCATGCTTTTTAAGTGTATGTTCATAGAGGGATCTGTACTTCTTTAAATTTGTATAATTGTATTTTTAATTTTTCTGAACACACCTTGTGTAATAGATTTCCATTTTCAGCTTTCCATTTTGCTTTTTCTCACACCCAACACTTGACCTTAAATTTTTATTCATCACAAGAGCTTATGTTTGTTTTTTCTTTTTTCAACAGCCATATACAGCTATGTACCTACAATGTTCATTATCTGAATATATTTTTTTAGGGTTGAAACTAGCTTTTTGATCATACTAACTGCATTTTTTTTACCACTGAACTTTTTTAAGGGGACTCGTTGCAAGCTGAAGGCAACAACTCTCCAGACATCGAGTGCATAGTCCACTACATACCAAACAACTTGGCCTCATTGGAAGGTCCATCTTTCTCGCTGGGCCTTGATGATTTGGAGATTGAAGGGCACAATGAACAAGCATCCGCACAACTTGAAAACAATTGCAAACCAGTCCCACAAGTTTTTAATAACACATCGCCTTTCCAAAACAATGATAATCGCTAAGTTTTGTTTGCATCTCATTCGCTTCTTGAGGTATATCATAAGGAAATCATTTTCTTAACCATTTTCTCCCTTTCAAATTGTTCATCTCATACCATTTGCCTTTTGTTTTTGTTGTCTCAACGTAGGGAACACACTGCACCAACAAATCACCTCCGATTCAGAAAATAGTGGGGACTCCTATTGCTGTAGTATCCACCACCAATAAAATTATTGATCTAGTAAAAGCAACTTTAAATTTCTTTAAATCACTATAGTTAGTTCAATTTAGTTTTTGTCATCTAGCAAAATATGTAAACATTTCAATTCTGAACCTAGTAGACAGTTTTGTTTAAAATAAATGTTATTTGTTGCTGGAGTAGGATGTAAAGTTCTTTTTGTTTTCTCATAACAACTCTTTTTTTGTTTCCAACAGGTCACACCTAAGGCATTAGTATTATCAGGTGAAAGCTTTGACAGGAAATGCATCGATGTGTGCATCGAAGCTGAAAGGCTTTACAACCAAAGGAGATCTGAAGAAAACAATGGCATTTTTGCCAGGAATCATACAAGTGCTGAAAATGTTCCATTTTACATGACACCCAATCGTGTTCTTCAACCTCTTGACCCTAATATCAATTATGAAGCAGACAACAGGGGGACACCCGGATCATCAACATGCAAGGTCGCAGCTTATGGGAAAAGGAGGCAAGTAGTAGGTAGCAAATTCACAACATACCCATATGTTAATGGCAGCAATCGGTTCTTTGTTTCAAGAATTGACAAGGCCTATTATGATGTGGTTATATCTATGTCAATCGGTCATTCTGGGAGGTAGTTTTATCTCTGTTTTATGTCAATTTCAATTTTATTTTTCTACAAGTTCAAATGTTCTCGCTTTATTTTTTATTTTTAATATACTTTTTTGTAGATTGAAAGCTATCAGATTGACTCATGAGGAATTCCCGCATGTCAGATTCTTTAGTCTTGGTCAATCACTAAAGCCTGATGGAAAAGTTGAAAATTTTGTAATTAATTCTTTCTGTCGGCTTCTTTTTCTGGATCATCACCCTAAAATGTCCAAGAAACATTACTTCTTCAACAGAGTTGGAGTAAGCTTTTTGCATTTTCTAATTATGTTTTTTTTATCCCCATCCGCCCTCTGCATCATACACATTTTTTTCTTAGTTTTATTTATTTCACATCCCTCATTTGTCATTTTTTTGTGTATGTATTTTTGTTAGGCCCATTTTTTGAGCAGTGCAAATGACTTCAATTGTTGCAACATGGAGCATGAGTTCAGGTGTGCTCATGGAGTTAAAACATTTCAATCTTCAGAAATGGTATGCTTTTCCTCTAGTTCTGTAATTTGTTTGTCATCTAGTAAATTTTTCAACATCTTAACTCTTAGTTCTCAAACCAATTTTTATCCTATTTAAAAGTTCAGATTCACTATACATCCTATATTTGGTTATTTCTGCAGATTCAGTTCCCTATTATACATGAAGACCACTGGTTTTTGTTCATTGTTAATATCAAGGATAGGAAATTCATTTTCATTGATTCATTACACACAGAGGATCATACTTATCACAGAGCAATCAAGGCTAATATTGTTAGTCCCCTCTGCTAACTTTTTATTTTGTGCATTGGTGTGGTGCTAGTTTTCCTGCATTTTTTTTGTGGTGGAATACCATGCATGCAGCTTTTGAAGCAAGATAGAGTAATTCCTTTCTCGCTTTTGCGATGTTGCTAATCCGTGTTGTCTGTCTCACTGCCTGTATCTACACCAAGTACTCTAGTAGTCTGTTACTAGTTAATTTAGGTAGTAGCCCGTATCTACAACATTAGTTAATTTAGGTAGATGGTGCCATCTTCTAGTGGCCATTCATTTTTTGTCAGTCATGACTTATACATTATGTTCATAACACAACTTTTAGAACTTATAAAAGCCAAGACAATTTCTCCAACTGTTTCACGCTTCTATGATATATATCTGCTAAAAATTCAAATTTGCATTTACATCACATAGCAAACTACTAATCATCTTATACTTTACATCAACTCACCCAAAACATAATATAAGAAGTAGAGCATTATATGCTGGTATATATATTCAGGATGTTCAAATGACTACTAGCAGTATATATATATATATATATATATATATATATATATATATATATATATATATATATTATATATATATATATATATATATATATATATATATATATATATATATATATATACTTCGTTAGCAAATAGTACTTGCTGGTACCAAAGTTTTTGTAACGGGGCATGTGTTTGTATGTGCTGTTTTATTGATTTTTGCCATGTAGTTTGTGAAGTTTAGCACCTCATTTTTTTGTTTTCCTAAAACTCAGTGGCACACGTATTCTATTTCTGTGCAGATCAAAAACTTTATCTCTGCATTCTCAGAATATGTCAAACGTTCGAAGATAAATTTTGTTGATTTTGACATTGAATATCAAAGACCGCATATACAAACCTCTGAGTAAGTAGCTCTTTTTCTTTTTTCCTGTGCACTTGCATATGACATATTTTTGTGTGACATGTTTTTTGTTTGCAACTAAAAAATGACTTCTGTTAGCAACCCAGACCTGTAGTCTTATGTGACAACCAAACACGCATTGAGCACTTTTCAACTTCTTTATTTTTCAGCAAGGATTCTGGGGTGTACACCATGATGTACATGGAAAATTATGGGCCTAGGGTTGCACTGGAAACAATTTTCCAAGTTGATGATATTTCAAATATCAGAATCATTATAATGAACAAAATGCTACGTAGCAAACACAATTTAGAAGATCTGACCATGCTACATTCGGTTGTTGCAAAGGTCAGATTACAATTATTCAATTTATCTCTTTTTTTTAAAAAAAATACTTGTTAAAAAAATGTTCCACTCTTTTTTCTCCATTATCATCTGCCTATCTTTTACTCCAGGGTCCAAAGTTCTGAAGGGCAGCAATGTTTTCTCAGAAGGTTACTAGATATTTTTCTTAATCTGCTTTTCATTTATCATCAAAGATAAGCCTATCTTCTTTCTCTTATTGATTTTTTTGTCTTAATCTTCTGTATAGGAGTGTTTTACAACCCCTTCCCTCTTTCCCCAAGATCTTGGCAACGTGTTGTAATGGACAAAGTTTGGCAGACTTTCTCTAACTACCTAGTCTATATGGGGGACCTTCTCAACCAATCTGCATAATACTACTTCACAACCTTTTTTTTCTTTTTTTCCCCCGCAAGTGCTTCGGCAATGTGTTGCAATGGACCAAGTTGGCGGTCTTTTTTTCCTACCTAGTATATATGGGGGTATCTTCTCAATCTCTGTATAGAAGTGCTTCACAACCCTTTGTCTTTTTCTTTTTCTAAATAGAGGTAATTACCATGGTGTGTATGCTCTTTTGTATTCATTTCTATCAAATCTTTTTCTACGGTGCTATCTTATATGTACTTGAAACCATCTCAAAAGTATCTTTCTACTGTCCTTTTTGTGGATATCCAACCATGTTTTTTAAACATGCTTCAATCCATTTTTGTCCATCAACGTATTCAACCCGTTGTTTGCCCGGGACCTATTACATGTCCAAAATCAGCCCACTTTTGTGTGAACAGTAATCATTTTTTTGTGAACAGTGTCGTATATGAACAGTACTAGCCCGAACATTATCAGCCAGATTCCAGCTGTTACAGCTTGCAACACATGTCAGCAATTTTTCTGTCTAACCGTCCACCAAGACCAAAGACTAAGTCAATGGCCACTTAGCTGAAATAAGTTATTGTTACATTAAAGGGAACTAAAAAAGTGTCCAAACATCAATAGCTCTATAATAAGCATTCTTCATTTAAAACAAACAGCAGGCTCAATTTGAAACACAAGCAACATATTCTCTATTTTTGGAATTGAAACAAGTTATTGTTACATTAAAGGGAACTAAAAAGTGTCAAAACATCAATAGCTCTGTATTCATTTTAACTAACAGCATGCCCAATTTCAAACACAAGCAAAATATTTTCTATGCTCAAATTTCACTTCTCGTCTTTCTCCTCACTTTATTTTGTCCCTTATTGTCGGCGTTTCATGCTTGAAGTAGGATATTGCACCTCGCCATTTGTTAGCTCCATAGGACATGTACCTAAAATTCACGTAAAATCTTTTTTTAGAGAGAGCCAATATGACGTAACATTTATATTTCCTGTATACACAAAAAATAATATGTTTTTTTTGCTTCTGCTCAAGTTTTACTTCATCACCTTTATTACTTGTTTTCCTCTTACGTGGTGCCTTCTCCTTTGGTGTCTTATCGAACGTCAAGTGCTTGTTGGGGCACCAGGGGTATGTGTGATCTATCTGCCCACAATGTGAGCATTTGTAAGTTGTTGTATTTTTTGCTTTGTCAACAATGTTTTCCATCCTCGGCCCTCCTTTGACTTCTGCCTTTTCTGGATCCATCAGTTGTATTGTGTTAGATGGATCTGCCCCCCGGGATGCATGAGCTGTTCCTAGGGCAGCCATTTCTATTTGAACGTTTTCATTGAGCTATGTTGATGCACTGCCCAATTCTTGCAATTTTGCTTTGTTCTCTTGTTCTGCAAACATTGTCCTTAGTTGGCATTTAATTCTATCAAGCTCACACATCAAGTTTTGATATGTTTCTGGGGTTTTCGACGCTTCAGAAGCTATGCTCACAACAGCATGAGACATGATGTTAAACCTTAGTGAAGAGTTCACAACACTAGCTGGTGGGAGGCTGGTACTAACTTTTTTTTATCCTTCATCCTCCATCTGTCTATGAAATACTTCTCAGGTATCTTGCTGACATCTAGCTTTGTCACAACTTTTAGGATATGACAACAAAGTATTCCATCTTTCGAAAACATTGCACATATGCAACTGTAAGTTTCAGAAGGAAGATTAATCAGCACTACATACTTCCTAGATCTAACCCTCATCTCCGCATGCTTTCATGACAGGTACACTTCATACGACTTGTTCTTTTCAATCTCCTTCATCACTAATTTTGTTGTCTCTCTTAGCTGATTCTGAAATCTGTAGAATATTTTTCTGTTATAAATCTTGGCTGCTTGCATCTCAATGTAATGTAAACCCCATAGCTTCTTTGGCTTTGTTGTCTTTGTTATAAAATCATCATGATCTTCCAAGCAATTTACTGTTGCTAGTATTCTTTCAGACTCAAGCAGGAAGCTATTAACACTGTATTGCACCGTAACATTATCCTTGAACACTGAGTTCGCCCCCTCGCTCCTCGCTGTGCTGCATATGAATGGGCACACATCATGCTTGAAGTACACTGGCACATATCTTTCCCGTGTCTCCCACATAATCTGAAAATACTTGACATGTTGTACTTGATGCCTCTCAATCATTTCAGGCCATAGTTCCTCAAATTCCTCCTTTGTTAGCGAGTTTTTTAATATGTCTTCAAAATCTAGAAACAATTGCTTGTTTGCAGCAAAAGCTCTTGCTGCTTTTGTTAGAACTTTACTCTCAATATGATAAAAGCAATTCCTATGTATTGTCCCTTCGAACACTTTTGCTATAGCTGTCTTCATAGCTCCATCTTGATCTGTTATTATAGTTGATGGTTTTTTGTTCTCCATGGCCTAAAGGAAAGTTTCAAACAGCCAAACGAAGCTTTCTGTAGTCTCATCACATAAGAAAGCAAATCCAAAGTAGCAGCTGTTCCCATGACCAATAATACCCACAAAAGGAGCAAATGGGAGGTTGTACCTGTTTGTCATGTAGGTAGTGTCAAATGACACACAATCTCCATAGTTTTTGTAGTATTCTCTACACTTGGTGTCACTCTAGAACATGCATCTCACTTTACCATCATCAGCCAAATTAAAAGAATAGAAGAACCCAAGATCTTCTTCTGTTTCTTCTCAAAAAACTTCACCACCTGTATCATATCATTTGTAGATGTTTCTCTTCTTATTGCTGTCCTCACGTTGCTAACATCTTTTTTTTGTGAATGGCAATGTTGTTAGCCCACCTCTGAGGAAAGAAAGGATAGCCATCATCTTCCTTGTAGGTATGTTGCAGCTATTTAATGTTCTAATCAACATTTTCTCCTCACTTGACAAGTATTTGTGAGAGCGAAAAATTTTTGTCTCACCGGGTCTGCTCAGCTGATGATTGTGCACAAAAATCAATGTTTTCACGCACCACTTTCTACACCTTAGTTTCAGAACCATTTGTGCAGGGCAACCAGTGTGTATTATTACATTTCTTTGCCTTTCACACATTGCTGGGTCTTCATTTGTTTGCTCAGCCCCATCTTTTTTCTCCCCCGGAGCTGCATTCCTTTGTTTATTGCACTTCAATGTAACCCCTATCCTCTCATAGTTCCTTTTCTTACTTGTACTATTTCACACATCAGCAACAACCGCCGAGAAGCCGGCCATGTATGCATAGAAGTTGTAGAAGTGTTTAGCATCTTTTTTAGTGTCAAACTTCATCCCCTCATATGTTATGTACTTAGCTTCAATCTCTGTTTCAGCATCTTGAGCAGTCGCTTCAGCACCTTGAGCAGCTGCATTCATTTCTTCTTCTAGGAATAAGTCAATGTCCTCTTCTGTAAGCACTTCATCACCATCAACACTTGCTTCACCCTGGCCTTCACCAAGAGAGGTCTCATTCTCTGCAGCATTCTCATGTTCTTGATCCACTATATCACCCTACGAATTATCCTTATATTTATGTTAGTTTTGTATGATCCCAACATTTTTTCTGATATACTCAATACATGTTTTTTTCAATAATCAGTGTACATGTATAAATGGGTTGGAACCTAACCTCTGTTGATTTGTTGTTTTGTAGCAAAATAACACCATTCGAGTTCTGCATACCTTCATATGCTTTCAGATTTTCGTCCTGCATTTTTTATCAACAAAATATTAGTACCACACAATATTTTTTCCATTTTTGCACCCATCTTTGTTTATATTTGTCGTTTTCTTTATACCTGTTTGTCCGTAGCAATTTGGAACTGCTCTCTCCATTGTCCAAACCAACATACATCTCGCGCCTGCATGTGTTTATATGTAGTTATATGTAAATCATATAACAATTAGGTCATCTTTATAAAACAGAAAATCAAATTATATTTTTCTAGCTAGTCATTTTGTATTCAATATCCCATTTTTCATTTATATACACAACTCAAGTCACTTGTTTTTGTACCTCCTCATCTTTGTCGATTCCCTCTTGTTCCATAATGTGCTTTTCACTGACATCCTCTATTATGCTAGTTGTAAGGACCATCGAATTCTGCATAAAGGCACCCAAAATTTTTGTGCATGACGTTAGTAAAGACACCAGGTAACACCTGCATCAAAAAAATTTTATCCATTGATTTCATTTTTGCCAATCATTTTTTACTTGGCTTCATAATATGTATTTTGTTGCTTACAGCTAAATCTTCATGTTGTGTGTGTATTAAATCTTTATGTTGTGTAGGGGCAAATGTATGAAAACTTTGATCACAACTGTTCTGAACCTGATAGGACATACTACTTTCTCTTAATATATGTCATGTACAGTAGGAGAATGTAGTGATGAAACATGTTTACCATTTGGTGAACATTCATTAAGGAGAACTCATCATACAAATGCTCCACATGAGCAGGTATCATTGGAGGATCTTCTTTATGCGAGTCTTTCATCCAACCTGAAAAACAAAATGTGAAAAACACTTATTTGTCATATTTGTATTTTTGTATTTTGTTTTTGCCATATTTGTATTTTTGTATTTTGTTTTTGTCATATTTGTATTTTTTATTTTGTTTTTGTCATATTTGTATTTTTGTGCAAACTTTTTAGGTGTAGTGGCAAATTTTGTTTTAAATTTATTTTTTAAAAATTTTGTTGGTTTCTGTCCTTGTTTTCTGCATAGGGGTCAGTTGGGATGCAAGCTTTGGCGATTTTTGTCAGTTTTTAAACTTCTCAAAATAAGTGGATCTGTCATATTTTGTATTTTTGTATTTTGTTTTAGTCAAAACAAGTGGTTTTGTCACATTTTGATTTTTGTATTTTGTTTTTGTCACTTTTTAAAATTTTGTTTTGTATTTTTGTATTTTGTTTTTGTCATATTTGTATTTTTCTATTTTATTTTGTCATATTTATATTCTTGTATTTTAAAAATAATTGGAGTTTTATTTAGTCATTTTTGTATTTTTGTATTTTTTTTTTGTCATATTTGTATTTTTTGTAAAAAGTTTTTAGGTGTAGTGGCAAATTTTGTTTTAAATTTATTTTTTAAAAATTTTGTTGGTTTCTGTCCTTGTTTTGTGCAGAGCTAGGGGTTGGTTGGGATGCAAGCTTTGGAGATTATTGTCAGTTTTTTAAACTTCTCAAAACAAGTGGTTTTGTCATATTTTATATTTTTATATTTTGTTTTTGTCAAAACAAGTGGTTTTGTCACATTTGTATTTTTGTATTTTGTTTTTGTCACTTTTTAAAATTTTGTTTTGTATTTTTTGTATTTTTGTATTTTGTTTTTGTCACTTTTTAAAATTTTGTTTTAGGTGTAGTGGCAAATTTTTTTTTAAAATTTAATTTTGTTTTAGGTGTATTTAATTTTGGTTTCTGTCTTTGTTTTGTGCAGAGCCAGGGGTTGGTTGGGATGCAAGCTTTGGGATGTCCTTTTTCTCTCCCATCAACAGATGTGCCCAATTTCTCAAGTATAGATAGGTCATAAGTATACAAATTCTGTTTTCTTCTCAAGTGAATTCTTGTCACTGAACGTTCTCTCTAATATCCTAAATGCATGACCTGTTTTATCATCTAAACGCATGAGTAGTGAGGATTGGAACAACAAATGCATATGAGCCCCCAATGCATAAGCAGCAGTGTTTTTATCCAAGTAACAAATAGCCAATGGTCATACTATATGCATGAATGATCTGTATGTATGTATACTGTATGTAAGTTTTCTCAACTTAGTAGTTAAAAGCTGGCATGGATTCAACTTTTTTTCTCATTTTCCAGGGGGGGTGTCTTTTTTCAGAGTGGAATCCAGAGCAAATGAGATGGAATCAGGGATTTCTTGAAGCAACACGCAAGGAATCAGGGAGGTGGATTTTTGTGTTTAGCTCATCACGTGAAATCAAAAAAATTCTTGAAGTAGCAACACGCAAGAAACCAAAGAGATGCACCGAACTTTTGGATTCAGAGAAAACTAAACGGGATTTTTTCGTCATACCCAAGTAAGTTGTGTTCTTCATCTTCGATTCTTCTTTCTTCATCTCCTCTCTGTCCATCTATTTTGGTTCATCCCTTTGCTTGATCTCTTCTTTCTTTTTTATCCAAATTTGATTTGGTTTGTTCTCCCTTTTCTTGGCTGCTAAGCCCCTTTTCTATTTCTGGCAGGCACACGGGATTGGTGGGGGTGACATTGTGTGCTGCACATGATTGATGGGCTGTGGGCTCTGAGCCACACGAACCGGTGGGCTGTGGGCTATGAGCCATGTGAAATAGGGGGCTTTTTGTTGTATTTGTTTGTGTACAAATTGTGATGGGCTTTTTGTTTTGTCCACCATAAAGAGGATGTGGGCTGTGGCCCAAATAAAACAGAAACAGTCACGCATCCTTTTTTTTTTACGCGCACCGCTCGTCTAGCGTAAATCGTACGGTCAGCCAAAAACGGCTGACAAACCCAAGTTTTTCAGCTGGTTGTTATATAAACAGTCCCATTTTGTTTTATCTAGATGAGTTATATTAGAAAGTACCAATTGTATATTAGTAATAATATTTTGAGACAAAAATAGTCTGATCTAGCCATAGCACAAATACGTATTGTACTCTTACTAGCTGCTCTAAATGGTGTACATGTGCGTGCGAAGCATGAAGTCGCGTTGCATTGCATACATGATTATGTGATATATTTCAATATTACCAGCCCCACGTTTTTATTTATGTTTATATTTATAGATCAAATTTTAAATTTTAAATCTTAATCTATAAATTGGTTTTGTGATTTTTTCATTGAAATTTATTTTACAATATTTATTTTTAATTACTAAGAACATATATGTAAAAAAGTAAGTTATTTTTTAAGTTGGTAATAAACGGTTCAAATAAGCCTATACAGAAGCGAAAGATAGAGCCATGTACATATGTGATGTCAAAGTGGCGAACGTGATTGGGGTTATAGTGTGTAATCAGTCTAGTACGAGTACGTTGCACGTATTGTGTGTAAGATCGAATCCCACTAACCAAACCAACCAGAGAGGGGTGAATGGTTATAATACCAAAAACCAAAACCTAAAGCGGAATATTAAAGTTACCCTCTTCCGATGTAGATGCGATCTCTTGTAGCTGGCTCTGTCAGTCTGACCGCCCCTATGCGCCGGTCTGACCGCCCAGACACCTCCGGTTTGACCGCCCAGCCGCCGCCGGTCTGACCGGTGTAGATTCGCTGGTTGGACCGCCGAGACCCGAGAAAACACAAATCAAAGAACTCTTAAAGTAAATTGAAACTTTATTGATTCTCTCTGTGTTTACAAAGTGCAACAATAGCACTCCTCTCCAAAATCTCGAACAAACTCGAAACCCTAGCTTTTCTTTCAACTCTATTCTCTAAAAACCGATATCAAGAGGCAACATCCTGCCCCTCTATTTATACCCTCAACGTGGCTGCCCCAAGCCATGAATCCTACTCATACAAGAAGTCCTAATCCCATAGGAAACCTCCCATACAAGCAACAAACTCAACACTATCCAAGTTTGGACTCCTACCAAATTTGACTCCACTTTCCATACGCATACAATACCACGTGTACACCATATGGAAACCTTCACCTCCACATGCATCGTTCTCTAGCCTGAGCATCCCGCGTGATATCCTCGACCGTCTGGACCTCAACTTCTCCCAAGCCTAGTCCCGATCCATCACCGGCTATACTTCCATGGCCTCAAGCAACACCTGCACGTGAACAACAAAGAAACTCCATATCCGAGTGCAAGTTATCCCCAACTTGACTCATTGTTAGCACATAACAGCATCACATACGTATAGAAACCGTATAGACGTCGTAGACATTGAATAATCACAGAAATCCAACGAAACAACCCAAATCCGAAACCGACAGGGAGTCGGCCAGTCAGACCACGGGCTGGCTGGTCTAACCGCACACAAGCTCCGGTCTGACCGGCCACCAACGCCCGGTCTGACCGGCAAAGCCTGTCAGCACTATTCACCGTCTGAAAACACAACTCCGTATTTTCACAAACACTTACCTTTGACAATTGTTCATCACCAAGATCATCACATGATCCAACAATCTTCCCCTTGATGAATACATTGGCAACATCTCCAAAATGCAATTTAGTGTATTTGAAAAACGAAAACAAAAACGAATCAAAAAGCTCAGACGGCTCAAAAATCACAAAAGTGACAAAAAAAACTCTCCCCCTTTTTAAAAGAAAGAATTTTCCATATTTTTAAAATTGAAGCAAAGCAATTCAAGCAAATCAATTTTTCCCTTTCAAGAAACATACATTTTGTATATTTCTCCCCCTTTGACAATGACTTCATCAAGAACGTAAAAGAGAAATAATAACAAATGTAGCACAAATGCAATGATATCATGAATTACTCTTGTCATAACCAACATGAATTTTTTATTTTTTATTTTCTATTTTTTCATTGAGAGCTTTAAAGTATACCAAAAACAATTCATGATCATGTTTTGCAAGATAAGGAGATAGATTTATTAACTAGTTAACAAGCATACACTATAGTATAAACATGAATCAAAGATATTACAATTAAGCTCAACTTAGCAATAAAGATTCATGATTTCAAACGATTTAAAATGCAATATATTCACAAGCACATAGATTAAAAAATAAACATTTATACATATACACCTATTGCATTTATCACTCTTTCTCAAATAAGCTTTAGCACAAAGCAACTAAGAGAATTTTTAACTTTTATTTGAGCTTCTTTTTGCTCAAAGTTTTTCTCTCAATTATTCTGGGTACGTCCTTGTCGTCAAGACTGTTTCCAAGGATTCGGTATTCATTATTTTCTCTCATAGATATTTTTTATTCTTTTGTCCAATGAGTATTTAAAAGCTATTTGAGGAATAACAAATTAATAAAGCATATATATATAAACATTCATCATTCAATCAATATGCTAGCATCAATATTGCATATTTTCTTAATTCAAGTAAAAGAATTAGTGTCATGCATTATCTCACTTAAAAGCAATATTTAAGCTTCATGAAAATACTAGAATGCATACAAGCGAAGATGCAATAAATAAAGCCTGTCAGCACTATTCACCGTCTGAAAACACAACTCCGTATTTTCACAAATACTTACCTTTGACAATTGTTCATCACCAAGATAATCACATGATCCAACATTGTGCTGTGAGTGGGATGCCAAGAAGTGGTTCTTTTCTAGGTTCGTCGCATGAAACAACGTTATATATAGTTGTGTGCAGGGGCGGAGCTAGCCAAAAATGGCGATGGGGTCACTATAGAATCATTAGTCTTAACACAAACATATATGTAGTAATAAATTAACAATGTATATATAATATAATGATAAATGTTGACAACAAGGTATGACAAAATAAATTATCTTTCCAGAAGTGTGATTACCTCTCATACTTTCCCTTTACGATCTTTCATTTTCTGGAAAGGAGCAATCACTTCATCAACTAAAATTGTAGCTAGAAAGTCTTTCTCAACAAAGCACACAATACAATCATTCATAAATTGGTTGCTGATACGATTATGTGATGCTGTCTTCACAATTTTCATAGCTGAAAAGCACCTCTCCACTGATGTAGTGGCAATGGGTAGGACAAGTACTAACTTGAGGAGGTGATAGACCAAAGGAAAAGCAATATGTTTTTTTGTCTCCACCATCAGCTTAGCAAGTTCAGAAATAGTGTTTACATTGCCAAATCTTTCATCTGCTCGCATATTATCAATGTAAATATGAAGCTCATGAGCAAGATCCTTCAGCTGCAATGAAGTAAAATCATCCGGATAGGACTTAGCCAACTCGATTAAACTATCAAATCTGAATGCCTGAAAAGAATCTTTGGGACTAAAAGCAGCCATCCGGGTGAGCAGATTAGAATTTACTTCATCAAAACGGTCATTGAATTCTGTAAGTTATAAGTCAATAACAGGATTCAAGCAATCACATCTATAGTGCTGATAATTAGTGCGGTTGGTTTTTCTTCTTGGTTTGTGCCTGTCAATGTACTCTTCTTCCATGTCCAACTTAGGGATAGCATGCTCTTCACAAAAGGAATATGTTGTCTCCAATAGGGATTCCCAACCTTCATCTCTAATTTTCTGAAAATTTTGCTTGGTTAGCTTCTGTTGGCGCAGAATTTAGACCCGCCCAACAAGAAAACGGGTTCCGCGTTTCCACGGCGCCCTGGGAGATCTGCTTAACTCCAGTGCAGGTCCAAATTGGCTTGCCTAGTCGTGCGCAGAGCGTGCCAGTTGATTTGATCTGCAATCAACAAGAAACGAGTAAACCATGTCAGAAAACAATGGTCGATCGGCCGATAGGCCGATGTCACATTGTTATAGCCCAGCCGATAGGGCAAAGCTGTGTCGGCTCACTCAATATAATAAGTAAATTGAAAAGATCTAATCTCATCGGCCCATACTAACATGCATATGACAAGTTAACGGAATCGGCCGATGAGGGTTTCACAAAGATAACTACACTAGCTATTACTCCAGTGTAAACTTATACAAGCCAATCGACTAATACAAATACATCAATCATAAAGAGATCTTTAAAGACACTCTATGACCGATATGTTTATATTCGTCGATCCACATGTATAAGTGGCAAACGCATGCAAGAACATAAATAATCACATGCATTAGATAAGACCGGCTGAAATCCCGGCGCTATCCTTAATTACCATCGAAAGCAGGCTTTGTGTTAGATCTCGAGACAAGACTAAGGTCGATAGCAACTCAAAGTGTGAATCGAAACTTAACACAAAGAAAATTAAGCCGTCGATTGCTTTTGGGGATGGTAAATGCCTTAGATAATCCAAACGAGTAAACTAATTCAATCGTCGTCGGCAATAAACCCTGAAACGAGTTAACCGCTGGCAAGACAGAATCAGAAAACCACATCGAGATTAGCTAACACACGATAACGACGATCACATCATCAGGGCTTAACGTGCCTAAAGCGACACGCTAGCCCCGACGATGTAAATCGTTGGGTACGAGTTCTTACCTTGCTCTAGGGAAGCAAGAACTCGTCAGGAGTCAACCTCTTGCGAGGGTTGGCGATGCGCCGAAAGTAAATTGATTTGATTGTGTGATTGATTCAGAGAGAGCTTACATGTACAAACTATCGGGATATTTATACCCGAGATTACAACAAAACCCTTGTCGGGTACGATCTTATCTACAACTAACAAACAAGTCCTTGCGGCAGACTCAAGCCACAGATTAGATCTAAACTACTTAATTTACAAGATACAATTTCCTAAAACCGAGCTTTATCTCTATTTGGCAACTTCCTTGAAGCTTATTTCGGGCCCAGACCAAACCCACGCTGACACGGTCAACTCACAACCCATATCGGCCCACGTTAACACCGAATCCGTATCGGCCGATACAATCTTTATAGCAACACCTCCCTAGTCCGATATGGTTACTGAGTCCGATACGAGGCCTGGTCCGATTCCAACTCAACCCTTCTTCTCTGCTTCGGTTTCCCTTTCCCTTTCCAAGTCGATTACCAAAATCCGTCGTTAACAGCTTCACCTCAGACATGGCCTCCAAGATGTCTTGATCTTTCCTTTGTAAAGATAGTGACAATGCATTTGCATGTCCTAAGATAAGCAACATCAAGTGCAAATGAAACACAAAGTCAAAATCTGTCAGATAGTTTAGGAGACCACGGGCTTGGCACTTCTTTCCATCATTTGGACCCTCCTTTTCAACGTACTTTAGCACGTCAATAATAGATGGGAACAAATTGTTCAGGCTCTTAAGAGTTTTATAATGAGAACACCAACGAGTATCCCCGGCTCTTTGAAGAGATTGCTCCTGATTCAATCCTGTTCCACTACTAAGTTGCCCATTACTTGTGGCTTTTCTTACCCTCTCCTGTTGGCTTTCATGAATCATATCTTTTCATTTGCAAGAAGCCCCCGCAACATTAATCAAAAGAGAAATCATGTCAAAGAAGTCACTAATATCATCATTCTTTTTAGCTACTACCATGATAACTAGTTGTAATTGGTGAGCAAAGCAGTGAACATAATATGCTGAGCTGTTCTCTCTCAAGACCAAAGCTCTCAAACCATTAAACTCACCTCTCATGTTGCTTGCTCCATCATAACCTTGACCTCTAACTTTCTTTATGCTTAATCCATACTTCTTAAATATATAATCAATGTTAGATTTCAAGCAAGTAGCTGACGTCTCTTTGACATGAACAACACTGATAAGTCTTTCTTTTATTACTCCCAAGTTGTCAACATACCATAGAACCACAACCATTTGTTCCTTATCAGAAATATCAGTGGACTCATCAACCATTAAGCAAAACACACCACCCCCAATTTCTGTAATGATTGATTTTACTATGATCTGTATAAAGAAAGAAAGAGCAATTATTTCTAAAGGACATTGAGAGAACCTGAGAATGACATGTGACATAATTTGTAAAACAAAAATATTACCTCAGCAAAACAGCTAGCAATTTCCTTTTGAATCTCTAGAGCCACCATTTTATTATTCCGAGGAGCATTTGCTAGAACAACCTTTTTTACTTTTTCATTTTGCTATGCCAAAACCTTTAGCAGTTCTAGAAAATTTCCTCTATTTGTAGAGTCTTCTGATTCATCATGGCCACGGAATGCTAATCCTTGATGCAACAAATATCGAACAGCAGTAATAGTAGTTTTCAATCGAATTATTTGCTCTTCTTTGGTTGCATCACTCTGCCTTCTAAGACCACTAACAATTGATTGGTCTTCTTTTAGCAAATTGTTGCTTCTTTTCACTTCGGTGTTATGAAAACTGTTACATCCACCAACATTATCTCGAAGCCTGTCTGATTTGTTCCAACAAGAAAAACCATCTATTGTGAATGCATCATTCCCACCTTGGCCTGGAATACAGTCTCTGAACAAGTAGCAATATAAACAAAAACACTTATCCACTTTCTCACTATACTCTAGCCAGTCATATGTAGTGAACCATTCATGATTAAAACGACGTGGCTTCCCTGCTATGATGTTTTGTGGATACTTAAAACCAGCCTGTGGCCTACAAGGACCTCTAATCAAATATTTTCTCCTTATCTCATCCTGTAACTTGTGGCCTATATAGTCTGCTATTCTCCTCCTATCAGCAGGATCATAAGGGAGTTCATCCAAATTTATCTCCTCTCGTGATACACGAGCAGTACCTGCATTTCTTTTTGAAGTCCTTCCATCAACATTGGTGCCATTACCACCATCAGCATCTCGTGAACCTGAAGCCCTTGTCGTTTCATCAGTATTGCCATCAGCAGCAGCGATAGGCAATAATTTCCTTTTCAAGTAACTGTAACATACCCAAAATTTTAGATTTCAATTTTTGCATCTAAAATATGGAAAATAATTTTCGTGAATTAGAGACACTAAAATTTTCCATACAAAAACCCTGGGCGAGTCTAGTGATACTAATTTTGATTTACAAATTCATGATTTTTTTTTAAAACCTTTAACTTGATAGTTTCAAGAAAGAAAATAAAACATAGAGTGTGCATTTAATTGCATGATGCATTGTTGAGATTTGAGTTCTTTTTCCTGTTTATGGATTTTACTAGCATTTCATATTAGGACTCATGAGCATTAACTTAAAAACTTGAAGTAAATACTTAATGTATATTTACAAGGATATATATATATATATATATATATATATATATATATATATATATATATATATATATATATATATATATATGAAATATATGAAGTTGAGTAACTAAAAGTAAATCATGCTCAACAACATCATATTAGGTCAAGAATTACCTAAATATAATTTTACAGCACTTAATTATATTTTATAATGTGAAACATATAAGTAAAGATAAGCTTAGTGAATATTTAAAAATAATTGGTGTAATATAAAATCATATGGAAATTCATGTAGATACTATGTAATATATAAATCTCACTAGAATTTTGGTATAATTTAATATGTACATTTGATATCCCAAATAATTAGGTCAAAGCAGTCAAACTATAGGTTAACCCTAAACCTTAATCGGCAAAACGAATATACATTCCATATGTGTATTTTATCACATAACAATGTATAGGGTTTATAATTTATTCAAATATTACACTATTTATCAGGAATTAACATAATTTTTACAGAATTTATTTTGTAGTTTTAAAAATTCAATCAAATTTCGGCTGAAATGAATTTCTTTATTTCACTGAGATTAAAATATAAATTATTTTTGTGTGAAACCAAAGAAAATGGAACCTAGGTATTTTCATATATCTCCAGTAAAATTCACATTATATTATCTTGCATATAAATGAAGTTATGGAATTTTAAAGAAGGAGAAAGAAAATTAAATAGGTAAAACCCTAATACTTATTTTAGACTGTGTCCACCAAGAAACCTACCCATCTCCTTCTTGCTGCCTCTGTGCACATCACCCTGGACCCACATGGTAGTCGCTAGGGCTAGCTCTAACTCAGGGCATATAGTTTCCACCGCCCTAACGCAGAGAGAGAGAGACAGAGATCGGGAGAGATCGGCGCCGGGTGCTCGACGCGTGTACACCGCCGTGGCAGCCGCCGACGCTCGCTCATAACCTCTCCAGTGCTTCACCTCTCTCACCATTTCATCCTTGTGCCGACCAAGCCGAGGGAGAGAAACCCTAGCTTCTCCATATCTCTGAAATCTTGTCGTCGGCCGTGGAGACGACGACCGCCGCAACCGCCATTGAGCCACGGTAGACCCTACTTCTCATGTGCTCAGTCATCACCACACAACGCCGAGTCTTTCCCCTCTAATCGTGCCTCGTGTCTTGCAGCCATCACACCGGAATGCCGCCGTGTCCCCGAAAGCCCCAGAGCGCCGCCGCTCGGACATCATCGCCATCCGGTCTTTTCCAACCAAATCAGACCGAACCACCACGCCACTGACTTCGTCACGATCCCAGGAAGCAGCCGACTGAGGGAATCGAGCCGGGATGCAGTGAACTCGGAGATCGATCTCTTCTTCCTCAACTCCGGCCGCCGGGCTTCATCCTCAAATACTCCATCTCCGGTGAGCCCCACTTCGATTCCTCGCGTATCAAGCATCCTTGTGTGATTGTTGAGCCATCCCTCACCTCCCCTTGGCAAATCATAGGCCGAGGATCGCTGTCGCCGTGAAGCCGCCATTCACTGCCGCCGCCGAAGCTCTGTCTAAGCCGTCGTCGCTGTTTAAGTTACGCCGACTACTTCCAACCTTTTGGTAAGTCTCCAGGGGGCATATATGATCACATGCATGCTTTGGTTCACTCGAAGTCGAGCCGTAGCTCGACTTGCACCTGCAAGCCGAGAGTAACCGCCGCCTGCGCCGTCGTCGCCATGGATTCCGGTCACCGCAGCCAATGAGACAACCACCAACAGCTTCGCCTTGATGCCCTCTCCGTTTTTCCTTTTTGCCGCCCACCGAAATCGACCACCAATCGCCATTGCCGCCGACGAGAAGCTCGCCGCTGCTTTGCTGCTCTGCCTCCTAGCCGCTGAGCCGCTGACACGCGGGCCCTAGTCAGTTTAGAGCTGAGGGACTTGGTTTAGAAAGAACTCAAAACTTGCAAGGTTTAATTTGTAAAGATACTTAGTATTACATGTGGACCTAGGACCTAATTAGAAATAAAGAAAACCTTAAGAACTCTTAATGAAAATGGCTTTAGCACGTGTTTTTGGAGTGCGGGTTGATTCCTGAAAACCCTAGGGACCTTTTTGCATAATGCCAGAAACTGACCTGTGGACCCCAAGGATTTTATTTTGGAAATATTAAAAGAAAAGAGTAAATTTATATCTTTTCAAACTGAAAATTGTACAAACTTGTAAAATTCATATTAAATTAATTATAACTCCTTTTGAGATGAAACCAATTTCAGTAGGTTTGCAAAATTGTAAACTTTAATATTGTATAATAAAATCATATGCTCACAGTAGGATATTTAGTTCTAAAATTCAAATATAGAATAGTTAACATAAAACTTGTAAAAATTGTAGAAAATTCATTTATAATCCAAATAGGGTGAACTAAATTTCTGTAGAACCATTAAAGTATGAACTTTAATTTGGTAAAATAAAATATGGTACTTTCTGTACAATAAATAAAACTAAAATTGTAAGTCATATAAAAACACTTATTTTTCAACTAAGACTTGTTTAATTTCTAGAAAATCAATAGTTAATCCCAAAATTATGAATTCACTGCTGTTCACCTAGAAAGTATGTACCATTTGATCTGGATGAAAGGAATTTGACAAAACTACCTCCTAAAACAAATTTAATTACGTAACTAATTCTCTTTTAGTTAAATTTGTAAAATTCATAATCTGCAAAATAGCAAGGCTAAAATAGAAATTTCTTCACCTAAATTCAATTTAGGATATGACTAATCCACTGAGGAATGCATGCATTTTAGAGCATTTTGGATTTTTCGCATTATTTGGATTTTTATTCGTTTTATACGTTATGATTATTTAGATTCTGACGATCCGGAGTATGTGGAGCCAGAACCTGAATTTGATTGTGATTTCTCACAGCAGATAGGCAAGCATCTAAGCATATAGAATCCCTATTTTGCTAAAGTGATTTGATTGCAAAACGATATATATGCATGTGTTGTTTTATTACAAACTTGTCGGTAATGGTTAGAATTAGTTATACCTAATTGCTGCATATCCTTCCTTGTTTCATTGTTATCATTTATCCTTGTAACCTCTGGGCAGCAATACTTGGGAATGTTTTATGGTTTTACCGATGCTTAGCCATGCTTAGACTTAGTAGTGTTAGAAATCGATGGATGGAGCTATCGATTGAGGTTATCCATTACTTGTGATTTATGGGCATAAAATTTGACTACTTACACTAAATGGTTCATATGAATAATATGTTTTAACTTGGACGAGTGATAGGGCGATGAAGGGATGGTGGTTTTTTCCTGATGCAAGTAGCCTCGTCTGGGTTGTTAAGGACCGAACATGTTGACGTCTATTCAAGCACCTTACGTACTACCACACGTCGGTATGGGACGGCTTGGCTTAGTACTACGTTGCACTGTAATCATCTACGCTCCGCTGGTCAATCGTGAGGATGCTGTTCCTTTGGAGAACCCAGTTGTGCCTGGTTTTGGCAAGGAGTGAGTGTTGGGGATGGTTTTGGCAAGGGGGTTTCTCCCACGATGGTGAGCCCGCCGTAGCCACATCACACACGCACGTGGCTAAGTCGTCGGGGGCCTAGGCGGAGTTTAGGTGATTAGGGTGGGACTAGGAAAGGGCATGTTATGAGCTTGTGTCACTTGTGAGTCACACCTGTGTGGTGGTGAAAGCATTTGATTCTTGTTCATTTCGTGTGGGTAAAGATGTACCCCTCTGATCAGAGTAAAACTATTCGAATAGCCGTGTCCACGGTTACAGGACGATCGCTTGATGTGTTAGTCATTCTATGTTAGCATCAAACCGGGTTAAATAGGTTGGAGTAGTTTTGGATATGATATGGATATATTTGCAAGCCATAGTTGGACAATGGAAGTCCATGGTTGGTGATGAAAGCACAGGTAGTGCTTATACATGGATAGTGATGAGAGCACGAGTTGTGCTTATTTGTGTTTAAATTTCAGATTATGCTAAGTTTAAAACTCTATATTTGCAGCTTGTTATTTGCTCAACTAAATTGGCTTTTATGTAAAACTTGAACCCTTATGCCACTTTTAAGGTAGAAGCTTGCATACTCCTTTGTTCTATATATATATGAAAGAGTAAGTCTTGCGAGTACATTTTGTACTTAACCCGATGTCTGCAATTTCAGAAGAGGACGTTGAAGAACTTGCTTGTTCTTACTACCCTACCGAGGGCGGTGAGGGTGGTGAGTAGTCTTTTTAGCTTGACTCTTGCCCCGGTTGGTTGCCCTTGTGGGATGGTGGGTAAACCACAGGTTTTACTTTTGCTTATGTGAACTTATAAAACTTTCGCTGCTATAGTTTGTGTTGTATGATGGGTTGATGAATCCCATTATAATATATGTATCTTGCTGTTCTGTTATCCATGTTTATGCATTTGGGATGGTTATCAATTGCTTGCGATGAAAATGCAAGGCTAGTCGCTTTTCCTGGGGACTAGCTAAGCATGAGTATAAATTTTGAACAATTGAGATGTTGTAGAGCTCTCGCAATTTGAGTCAAGTCTCCTGAGATGTGTAACACATCTGGTCGCCGCCTTCGTGTGGTTTGACGGGCATGTCTCAGGCTGAAGTTGACTGGCATGCGGAGTCCCAGCAATATCTCTTTTGCTCATTATTCGACATTATGGATTTTATATCGGATGGTGTTAATTTGTGATCATGGGCACATTGAGATATGAGTGGCTATTTATGCATGTATGGATCCCACTCATTCGACATTATGTGGTGATCACAAATTTCATTGGACGGTATAATTTCTGGGTGCCCACAATAACGCTCTATCTTAATTTGAAATCGTGCTGAAAAGAACACAATTTAGAAGTTGCATCTAGCTACTTTATGCAGAATAGAAGAAGGTGGTGCGGTGTAGGCATTAGGCGTATAGGGGTAGGTGGTAACTAAGACGAAGAAAAGAACTTACTGTCTTGAACATCCAGGCTGCAGCAGGCATCAGGTGCTTGATCTAGCCATGTTGGCTCACCAACACCAAGTCGACATCATCGGAAGCAAATCCCAAATTTGGACTGGGAATTGGGGATTTAGGTTTAGGAGGGATTGAGAACGATTGTTTTTGGCTTTCGCGCGTACTGGCGGCGAGAAAAGAAGTTGAAGAGATGTGCAGAGGATATGTGAGCAAGAGAAAAAAAGATCAACAAATAGAAAGGCCAACAGTTGTCTAGCCCAATGATTCTGAGGTGGGCTATTGGCTTGTGGGCCTTTTGCACTTCACGTTGTGGCAATGGGCTTGCAAATCAACCACTAATCACATAGAACTTAATTAGTGCTGCACTAATACCACATGGCCACATGGGCTGGGGTCAAACCAACAAAATTACCGGGGTCACAGTCATGTAAATCATAGGTATCAAGTGGATTTTAGCTTAGGGTCATCGGTGTCCCTGGACCCCGGTCAAACAACGGTAGCTTCGCCCATGGTTGTGTGTTTGAGAGGAGTCAAAAAATTGAGAAGATACGTACGTAAAAAGTGAGCCATTAACACATAATTAATTAAAAAGTAAAGTATAAGGACGATCCTTAAACTTACCCGTAGAGATGTGTTATTTATGTCTCTAAACTCTCAAAATATATTTTTGGGCTCTTAAATTTGTCTTGGGTGTCATATAGGTCTAAACGGGTTTTAACCCGTTCCGTGCGTTGGTATGGCATGCCACGATGATGTCTATGTAATGGTAGGACTCATATGTCAATCACATAAAAAATAAAATTAAAAGCGAGTGGAGAAAAATATTTTTTTTAATTTTGAAATAAATAAATTAAAAAAAGAGAGGAGAGAAAGAAGAAAAAGATGTTTTTAATTTTTTTTATATGTGACTGACATGTGGGTCTCACTGACACATAAGTATCATCATGGCATGTCACGTTAGCGCACAAAGCAGTTTAGAGCCTGTTTGGACCTATGTGATACCCAAGACAAGTTCGAAGACATTAAAATATATTTCGAGAGTTTAGGGATCTAAATAATACCCGCGCATAAGTTTAGGGACCATCCGTGCACTTCACTCTTAATTAAATATTAATTATTTTAAATTTAGAGAATGGATTAATATGATTTTTTTGAAGAACTTTTCTATATAAATTCTTCACAAAAACAAACCGTTTAACCGTTCAAAAAGTGTATGCATGAAAAACTAGACAAATCTTCTTCCTTTCATTAGTTGCCAAACACAATCTTAGTATATATATGTATGTGGAAATATGGAATTCATGTTTGACATGTGTCAACGCTCGGTGCTGATCGAATCCGAATCGAAGATGTGCCCAACTTTTCTTAAAAAATAGTGCGATGTTTCACAGCTACTAGAAAAATATTTCACTACTAAATCAAAAAATTTCAAACTATTAAAAATTGTGAAACACAGTTGAACACAATTGAAACATTTTATTCTCATAGATGAAACATCAAAGTTTCAACCGGTGAAACATCATAGATGTGCAAGAAAATCGAAGTTAAAAATATGAAACACCATCGAAGTATCCAGTGTAACATTTTGATCCAACCCTAAGAAACATCTAGCTACATTGGCTGAAACATTAAAAACTTGCAAAAATATGTACCAATCCAGATCTGGTTTATTCCTCGTCTCCGATGGCTGCCGACTCCTCTGGTCTCCACTGCAAATCCATGTTGGGACACCGTAAGACCCTTCTACTCCACCAAGGTGGGTAGCTACCGTTCTCCGAGCCTTCAACACCGTGCCATAGTCGGTGAACAGGAGCCACACCACCTCCAAATCTACCTGAGGCCCTTAATTTTCCTCCAACTTTCACCTGTGCCGATGTCCACGTGACCCCGCCAGGAGTCACACGGGACGGACCCCCTAGTGGACGCGGTGCTCATGGCAGCCGTGGCACGACGATGTGAAGGAAACAAGGAGCATCTCTCAGCCCGTCGCCAAGCACGTGCGTGAGAGAGAGAAGAGCGAGAGGGGGTCACAAAGTGGTTGGGAAGGAGCCAAATATTTTCTTATCCGACTGAGAGAAAAGTAAAAAGAGATAGGAATTGGGAATAAGTGTCCAGGAAAGCGCCCTATTATTTCTTTTCCATCGGTCAACCCACGCAAAGCATTCTCCGATAAGTTTCTACTTGGAAGTAGTATCATCAGCTTTTGATTTTTTATATTTTTTTATTTCTGTATATTCTTAAAATTCCAGTGAAATTTGCAATAGAGACCTTTTAATGGAAAGTTTCAACTCAAAATTCACTTTTTACTGAAAATTTATAGTTTTATACTCATGACTTAAAACTTTCAACTCAAATTTCCAAAACTTTCTACTGAAAATTTAAAAATTTCAACTTAACTATTTATTTAACATTTTATTTAAGACATGATTGAAGCGCTAAGCGCTCTGCCCCTGCTTGCGACTTGCGAACTAATCTATCCGTTCAAAAATATAAAAATTTATACGACAATATAAGTAATTCTAAGCCACTGATTACAATGCATGGAAATCTATAATTTTTAGCTAATGAGATGCTTGAAAAAAATCGAAGCAATTCAAAATTTAAAAACTTGACCAATTAAGTGACGGAAAGAATTTTTTTCTCTACCTTAATTTTTGCTAAGAGAAACCTAAAAATACTTTGTATCTTTGCTATTTAAAAGGAGTCCTCCTTTCATCTTCTCTTTCTAGAATACGCTATGAGTGTTTGTACTATACATAACCATCGGATCTACTATTTTATTCTCAATCACTCTTCTAGTTTATTCATAATTATATGAGTCTGATCCATTGTAACGTACGGAGGGAGGATGTTAGAAGGGAATAGTTTCCGTATATATTCCGTATGTTACATACTCCTTTCATCCAAAAATAAATCTTGTAGTATGATATGACATATCTATTAATCTAAAGCCGACCGTTTGGACAGGATTTGATTGGTCCACGTGGCAATCCTAACTTTGCAAATGAATTTTGATTAACAGGAAGAAAAAAGATGTAGAAAAATCAAGAAGAGAAAAACAAAAAACAAAAAGCAGGAAATTGTTGCTTGGCCCAGTATCTACGTCTAGAATGCCCTGGTCTCTTCCGTAGGGCTCTGTCCTTTTCTTTTTCTTTTCACGATGCGCATCGTTTAGTTGTGCGGTCCAATCACTAGCATGTTGCAACTTTGAAATTACGGGTGCATAAAGAAAATCATAGCACAAACTTCCCTCGAAAGATTAGTTCAGCTAATTGATAGGTCTTCTTTTCAAATAAATCTTCTTTTCAATTAAAATAACATACATTTGTGCACCTCACAAGTAAAACATAATTTCAAATCCATAATCAATTCATCACCTAAAAATCCATTATATTTTTTTATTTCTTTGTACAAGTTCGTATTTTAAAACTAAAATACTAAATACATTAATCCATTCAACTTTTGATTCATTCTTTTAAACTATAATAGATAAAAAGGTTCATTCAAATGTAAAACTTCTGCATAAATTTTTGTAGACAAAAATTAGCCCTGATAAACAAAAATCTTGCAAAGACCATGGGTTCTAAATAAAACATAGATGGTATAAACAGGTGATTAACTAGCAGGTTTGCCAAGAATTCAATTATAATTTTTCACAAATAAAGAAACCCTAAATATTAGGGATGGAGAAAAGAAGAAACTTTAAAAATTGTCATGATAATGCGATCTTATATGTTAATTTGGAAGTTGAACATCCATAAAAAATGTATTTCAATGTACAACTTTTGCACCGATTTAAGGAAATTAAACTAATTATTATAAAAGTTTCATAAAATTTATACTTCTAAATAAAAAAGCAATATGCACATGCTATAAAACAGATGCGCCAATAGACATGTTAATTTTCTAGTCCTAATATAATAAATATAAATATGAGCCTGTGTAGATTTATTATATTAGGATGTGTCATATTTTAATATAAAATTGGTTTATTTTGGAACGGTGGAGTACGCCAAACTCGCGAACGACCCGTGCAAGCGTGTTCCATGGGGGAAACTTGGCAGTTGCCAGGTGCAGGCATATTTGTGTGTTTTGTGAAGCACACCACCTTGACGGCTCGATCCTCGATAGACGTTGCTTGTTGGACTGCTTGGGCAGTTGGACTTTCCTTCTTTGTAGGCCCATGTTTACTCTCCGTTGCAGTTGGGCTTTACCAATTTCAGGCCCATGTTTTATGGTGGTTTCAATTATTAAAATTCTTGGTACTGTCCGTATTATATTTCGAATGAAAATAGCTTGATGCAGTGCATCGGCGCTTGCATGTTTGTTATTAAGTGACATATCTTCCAAGTTCCAACTAACATTCCCAATAAAATATAGTGGGATATGTGTATAATTCAAGAGGTACAAGTTTCACGTCAATCCATCTATCTATATATGTAAAGCTTGAGAGGCCTGGTCGTGTTGAGCGTTAGTTGCGTAGTTGACCCATGATGAGTTGGAAAGCTGGGCACGCACCGGCCAACAGCAAACTGTTCGGGGCGCAAAGATAATTGCTGGCTGATGTGCGGTGCTCTATCATTCTGTCATTCCATATTTCCATTCAAGTTCGTCCAGCTGCCACAAAAGGGCAAAATGACCAATGGCCCAGCATCTCAACTTCTGCAACCTCAAGATGATCAAACATCGTCTTCCTCAAGTAGTCATTAGCCAAGTCCTCCTGGTTTTTTAGGGTTCAAGGTCCAACGTACTAACAACGAAGCTGTGAACCGATCGATCGGTACGTAGCACTAAAGTTGAGAAGTACAAGGACGTGCCGATAGCATCCGTACGTACATACGTGTGCGCGCGGATGGGAACAAACGAATGCAACGCAATGCTCATGCGCGGTGCGCCAGAAAAGCTGCACTGCAGCACCGATCGAGAACGCAAGCAAGCTAGCTCTCACAGAAAAGGCTCGCAGAGGCAGAGAGCCTGGACCACACCGCGCGACGCGCCGCGCGGCTGGCTCTGCCCCTGCTCGCTGCCGCCCGCAGGCCGCAGTGGCCAGTGGGTCACGTTTATGGCCGTACCCTGCCTCCCGCCGTCCGCAGCACATGAAATTTTACAAGAAAAACGCAGCAGTTACGTGCAGCAACCCGGCCGGCCATCAGGCCATGGCATTGCAGGCTGATTCGTTAATCACACGATAAACTTTGCTTATACAACTTCGGCAAGGGCGCCATGCATCAAGACCACAGGACTCGAGTTACCGAAGTTATTTTGTTGTTGTAACTGCGCATCACTGCATGAATGACGTAGTAGTAGTAGTACTAGTTCAGCCCAGTGGAGTTTACACTGTTGAGTGTATAGTAGTATGATACAACCTGCAATATATAGCCTCGTGATGGCGCTGCCCACAGTGGATGACGCATCGAGCCCACTGGTGGCGATGGCGCAGGTGGGGCTAGAGAGAGTAGGAGCCGAAGGCCTTGGACCATGGGGGGCCAAAAGATTCTTTAATGGAAGTGGTGCCGTCCGTTCTAAAATGAACAAGAAGCTCTCAAAGACTCAACTATTTAAGGGAGACGGACAAGGCAGCACAGCTGCCACACGGCGGACCGCAGCTCTGGTTGGAGCAGACAAGCACAAGCAGCTGCCCCCATCCACGTGAGGCTGGCTGGCCGGAGGCCCGGGGCATGCACCGGCCAGCCGTTAAAAGGGCGTTGCATTGAACAGACCCACTAGCAGTGATGGTGGTAGTTTCTTTCCACCTGAAAACGCTTGGGCAGGAGAAACGGGGTTTGGCGGTTTGCAAAGTGTACAAATATAGTACTCTCGCTTTGTGTTTTGGGACATGGCGCAGTTGCAAGCAGCCTTAAATATTACAAAGATCTCAAAACCAACTGTTAGACGAAAATTTAAAATTTACACACTATTTAACCTTGAAACCTACAGACTATTAATTTCAACCTTGGGACAGATAAAATGAGTTGAATAATGTGTTGATGATTCACTGATATTAGAAAAGTTGAAAGTGTTTCAAAATCTATACAGTTTATAAATGAATTTTCAAATATTGTGGAAAAATTCCCACTTACCATTTTAATCATTTATAACCTAGAGAAGTTTTAAACGAGCAACACAAGTTATAATTCTCCTAAAAATATGTTTAAAACAAATCCTAATGTCCACAATTATGTACCAAGTAAGGCTCTCTTTGACACAGGTTCAGATCCAAAATTTTTTGAAGTTGGATATTCATACCTCCACAAATCTATGGATATGTACATATTTACGATTACGTTGATAATATTTGAATAAATTATTTTGTTTTTATTTTAGATAAAATTTAAAATTTTAAACCACTATAATTTAACATACAAATTTTAAATTCATCGTGAAACAAGGAGTTATCTTCATTTTCTCTAGTGACAATGCGAGCTTGGCAGCGACACAACTCCTGCAAGCATGCCGATTAATTAGGACACCATGACTGTCAACAGAGGTGACTTTAGAGGAAAGCCATAATAGGGAGCGCGCGGAAGGGTGGCACTGGGTGGAGGTGCTGTGGGGCGTGCAACGCATCGATCAGATCGAGGTGATCGATAAGGGGGAGACTAGGCGTCGAGCACTCAATACGATGACAAAAATCAGGCGATCAAATTCATTTAATAAAACATCAAATTATACGTCATGAACTAAAAATAATAATTCAAATATTTGAAAAATATGTGAAACACAAAAATATTTTACTCTCGCATATGAAACATCAATTTTTAACAATTAAAACATATATATTTCTTTCATTAGAATATAATGATACAAAATCTTGTTGTAAAAATTAATTAATACTAATAATACAGCGGTGTAATCGAATAATTAGTCAAGTAAGAGTTAGGTGAAAAAAGTCATTTGAAACTTGCTAGTAGAGTGTTACTTGCGTGCATGGAGAAGAAGGGCAGATTTTGTGATTAAAGGGCGAAATTCGGGCGTTAATTAGTATATGCAATGGACATTTGGCATTGAGGAAATAAGCAATCTTTGCCTTCATGGTCCAAACGCTATATCATACAGCGTATGCTGTGCAGAGAGAAATGGGAAACGTCGCATGCAGCAGTGTCCGATGGGACTCCCGAGTCCAAGCATTCTCTGATTGATAAATCATCAGTGGTGCATGAATATTAGAGCAAAGCTACTACCTCCGTCCTAAAAAATTTGTCGCTTTAAGTTTTTGTTTGTAACATTTGACCATTCGTCTTATTCAAAATATTATGAAATTATTATTTATTTTATTTGTGACTTGCTTTATTATCAAAAGTATTTTAAGTATGACTTATCTTTTTTTATATTTGCACTGATTTTTTAAATAAAACGAATGGTCAAACGTTACAAGCAAAAAGTCAAAACGACATCTATTCTGGGACGGAGGAAATACCTAAAAGTGACTGACATGATTGATACTCTCTCTGTCCCATAATATAAGACATGATCAAACTTGACACGGTCTCTGAAACTAATCTTTAGTTTATAATTTCTCATATATTATAAGATTTATAGTAACAAAATTATAATCATTTGAAAGTAATTTCAAATATCAATTCAATAATATTATTTTTAGCAAATAAAATTTAATTTATATTATGTTAATTATTGGTCAAATGTTTTAAAAGTAGAATCTTCAAAAGAGGGAGTAGTAATAAATAGATGGAACAAAAAAACGTACACAGCTGGCGCCTAGCCAGGAGTACTACACACTCGACTACACGAGCCATTGGTAAAGCGCGGCCCGTGCGGCTAGCTGCACCCGCGCGCAACCGGTGTATGCCCCCCCGGCCCCCGGCCCCCACGCGCGCAGCCAGCCGATCGATGGAACGATATGCCGCTGCCGCATCAACGTCGCCGCCCGGGCGGGCTCCGCGTCGTCCGTCCGTATCCCCCTCCAGATACCGATCTCGACGGCACGTGCATCCCCGGGGACCAAGACGCCCGCGACCCCCACCGCCCCGGCCCGGCCGCCCAAACCGCTACCGATAAGACGTCCGCTGTTCGTCTCACATGGATCGCGTACACCCAGCGCTCGTACGCTCGCTGTCGCCTCTACTGCTCTGCAGATCGATCGATCGAGAGCGAGCCGTGCCTGCATGCGCCCGCGCGCGCGCGCCGCCCGCGGCTTGATGGATCGATCGATCTCGCGCCTGCCCTGTCGGCTAAAGATCCAAACCCGTCGTCCCTTGTCCGGCGCTAGCTGCGCATGTGTAGTTCCTCTCGCTGGGTGTCACTTTTACTGCAAAGTACTGCGTACTGTGCTACGTTGGTCACATCGCTGTCACTGTTAGCTGTTACGTCCACATGTTGCACGTACTACGTACCGGTAGTCCGGCAGTTAGCTATAGCTAGCTTACTATAGCTACCACTACCAGCTGCAGGTACTTACAAATTAAACTTAGTTACACCCAATATTACAATTTACTTGATTACTTCCACTCATGCAAGCTTGATACACGACGGTAGGAGGAGTCATGTGCATGCGTCTCATGGAAGCGATCGGTAATCTGGCACTGATCCATGATTAACCGACCGGAGGCTAGCTTAGCTACTTCGTCAATCAATTGGAAAGTGCCACTACAGTTTAGCACAAGACAAACAGAATTAATTAACACACGCGCACACACGCATAGGTAGCCCGCATTGTCTTGGGGCTAGCTTTAGTTATTTTACCTTAGCCTGAAAGAGATATGGCCGGCGGCGCCGCCGCCCGCGCTGCTGCTCTCCAGGTCGGTCCCGGCGAGAGTGAACGACGAGTGGCGGGATGAGGTGGAGCCCTTTGCAGCCGTGGAGACGACAAGGTCGACGAACGCCGCGACGATGGCGGCGTGTGTCTCCTTGCCGTTGGCGCGGAGGTACCACCCTAGCATGGCCTCCAGCCAGCCCCAGTCGCCCAAGCCGTGCGCGGCCAGCATCTCCGCCATGGACGCCCGGAAGTCCTCGTACGGATCCTCCGAGTCGAACGCCACCGCGACGCCGCCGCCGAAAGACGCCGCGTCGTCGCCGCCGGCGGCGCAGCGAACGGGCTTCTTATCGAGGATGGAGCTGGAGGGCGCGCGGGGCTCGAAGAGGAGGCGGTCGGACCGGAGCCCGCGGACTATGGCGTCGGCCATGTCCTCGGCCGTGGCGGAGACGTCGGACTCGGTGGAAAGGCTGTCGGAGGCGCAGTCGTGGTGCATGCGCGCGGATGAGTTGGCGAAGGAGGACTCGCCGGAGTCGAGGAAGATCGACGCGATGGTCTTGGCCGCTGCGGCTGCCGTGGCGGCGGACGGTGAACGGAAGGAATGAGCTCTTGGGTGCTTGCAAGAAGGCCACATCCATGCCGGTGGAGTGGCCGCCGGAGGGGGAGGTGACGACGGTGGCGTATCTCTGGCCGAGTTGATGGTGTAGAAGACGGAGCTTAGGGGCAGCTTCCTCACCATTGGCGTGGCAGTTGAAGCGAGTGCAGCCGCACTAGGAGGGTGTTTGTTTGTGTGTATGTGCGCCTTTGAAGTCGGGTTTTCTTCGGTAGAAGTTGTGCAGGTGTTAGTTTGATTTTGAAGTGTCCTACGGGAGTCAGGACGCAAGGGACATGCATGATAGGGGAAGGAGAAGATTTTGTGTGGCTATATATTGACCAGTTCTTATAATTAATATATATAAGAAGGGGATTGCTAGTTTTAATGAATTTCAGTCACCTTTTACCTACCGATGCTCTTTGTGTGTGTGCGCGGGGGGTGTGGCCACCTTCTCTGGTGACGGCGACACCTTAACTCCAATGGAAAAGATACGGATTACGGTTTTAGGTTGGGGTCTGGGTGGGAGGACGGGTTAGGGAGGGGAAAGAGAGGGTTTCCTCTGGGTTTAAAGGAATGATCTTGGGTGACAGGCACACTGACGGTGAGCGACGGCGATAGGCAGACGGTGGAAGCCTGCAATGGGCACGGTTGGTGGTAGGGTGGATCGGTGGAGATAGATCTGACAATGAAGTGAGTGGTTCACATTGTCGAACTTGTAGAAGGAGGGGAAGGAGGGGGGAGGGGGAGAAGAGGTATGAGGCCAGTCTAGGCGGGCTTGCTAACGCTTTTTGCATATTTCGGCCAACAAGCGAGGCCAGGGGTGACATGGTCGGGCAAGGGGAGAAGGGTAGTGCCAGTGAGCGGCGGAGCTCTCATGCATGCACATGCATGGAGAGGGGGAAAGAAAAAGAGAAAATGATGTTTATTATTCACGCATAAATCTCAATGCAATCTAGTTCGTCCAAAAAGTTGACTGAAATTTGTTTTTTTTTTCAGTTAACTGATCATGAGAAATATGAGAAATCCCTATTGGTCTAACACGACTTATAAAAGAAAACGAAGTCATCAAGGCCTCACAAAGAAACCACACAATCGTGACAGCGGAGATGCATTACCATCATATATATTTCACCCACTTTTTTAACCTTCATTTCGGTCCGAGAAATATGGTAGGAGTAACTTTTTTTAAGATGATGGATAGAAAGATAGCCTTCCTGATGTACCGTGAGTTCCCTTAGCCCCATCGTTGTTCTCTGAATCCCGCTTCATCTCTACGACACTTCTTAGTCCTAACTGTTAACACAAAAATTTAGTAAGATTCTTAGTGAATTCAGTTAAGAAAAAACCAATTGATAAGTGAAAGTTTATCTAGAAGAGATCGAGTTCAAGAGGGAATTGTGAAGACCGCAACATTGACAATTTAATTATATATATTAATTAGACAAGATTTAGTATTTTTTCTTTCATCTTTAGAAAGTTTGTCTAGTTAGTACCCGATCAGGACTTGTATCTTTCTTTTTATCTTTAGAAAACTTGTATCGTGTCTGATTAGGACTAGTATTAATCCAAAGGTATAAATATGTAGACCTGGGGTCTTTGTAATAGATCTCTCGAGCAATACAACTTTTGGCACGTCGCCATCCTCTTTTTCAAGGTTTTATCACCAGCGAAACTTGGCACCTGACGCAGGGCTACATCACTTCGATCTCCGGCGAACGGGGTAAGCCCTAAGTTCTGCTGGCCCTAGCATTTGTATCGGCTATATTGATGTTGTTTAAGGTTGCATCGCTTCGATCTCGTGGATTGCTCTAGTTCGATTGGTATAATTGTCTACCTGATATTTCAATTTTATCTTTAATTACATTATGTTGTTAACGTCAAAATTTGGTAAGATTTTTTAGTGGATTCCGGAAAAGAGATATTTAGCCAATGGAAAGCTTATCCAAAAGAGACCGAGTTCGAGAAGGAGTTATGAATACCACGGCATGGCGGCTTATGTTTATCTATTAATTAGGCAAATTTTTAGGAAAGTTTGTATCATGTCCGATGTGGACTTTAAATTTTTTTCTTTTATCTTTAGAAAAGTTTGTGCCGTATCCAATTATGACTCTTATCGGCCTATGGGTATAAATATGTACACCCGGGGTCCCGGTAACTTATCTCTCGATAAATACAACTACTCTCGACACATTGCCACCCTCTTTTTCGAGGTTTTTACTACCGGCAAAACTTGGCACCTGACGCGGGGTTGCAATCGGCTTCGATCTTCGGCGAAGGGGTAAGCCCTAAGTTTCGCTGGCCCTGGCAATTATATCGGCTATATTAGTGTTGTTTAAGGCTGAATCGCATCGGTCTCTTGGATTGCTTTGGTTCAGTCGATGTCTTTGCCTACTTGATATCTTGATTCTATCTTTAATTGTGTTGGTGATATGGGCCCGGGGTACCAAGCTTAGAGGGAAGAGGCCGCCCCCGGTGTCCACGTGGCATTCCCCCCGAGGGGGTCGGGCCCGTGGAGGAGCGACGGCCATCCCGCCCGAACCCGAGGGGTCGGCTCGCCCCGACCCCTCCTCATAGCCACCATGCGGCTGCCAAGCGTATGGGATTAGGTGGGCACCACTCAGCACCCACCTGTCTGCATTCAATGCGGGTGGAGCGGGCGCACCACGCCGCATTTAATGTGGCATGTTGCGCACCTGCTCTGCCTGTGGCCGGTCTGTGACCGGTCTGCGACCGGTCCATGACCGGTTGATTGACAGAGGATGGCGGCAAGCCACTCATGCCCTGACCGTGTGTCAGGAGACGTGCAGCAGGTATGCCCCGTCCCATCCGGTGATGAGGGGCTCTGAGCCTACCATCCAATCCGGAGCTAGCTTGGCTGCACCGGACGTGCCCGGGATTTTGTTCCCGGTGCATGCATGCCTCCCAAGTCCTCATCCATTAAATGACGAATGACAGGGGTGTCCCTTGTGTCAGCCGGCATGATTCGGTGGACCCCGCATAGCAGGCGTCGTGCTGGTAGCTTCCAGGCTAAGGCGCCGGACAGGCATTTGAGGTAGGGAATATTTGCCCTCTCCCCTAGGTAGCTCTCGCGACACATGTGGTATCCCCTTGGAGTATAAAAGGAGGACCATGCCTAGCGAGAGAGAGGAGGATGGGACTCCGGATTCCGGATCTCTGGTCTGAAAGCTTGTTGAGCTCTGGTTTATAAACCAGAGCTTCAGAGACTTTCGAAGCTCAGAAAAATCATCATACACAGGAGTAGGGTGTTACGCTTCGGAGCGGCCTGAACCTGTATAAACCCCTTTTGGTCTCATCTTCGTAGGGGGGAATCGGACCCCCTCTACGTCTCATCTCTAGCGTCTCCGATTCCTCAAACTTTCATCCGCTGCCCCCGACGGAACTAACAAAGGGGGACCCCATAGTCCCCCGCTTGAGGAGTTCATACTCCGACAAATTGCATTGTGTTTAGAGACACATTGGTTTAGTTGGGACTGTCTCAGTTATGTCTGATCTTTTGGTTTAGTCAATATATCTCTACAATCACAATACTATTTTAGATAAATTTGTTATATCCATCACATTAGACAGATTTATTGACTCATCGAGTATTAGATTATTATATACAATCTCGTGTTGCATCGGTTACGTTTGACCTACTAGATTGTTGTT
Organism: Oryza officinalis; assembly: GCA_008326285.1. Lineage (NCBI taxonomy): Eukaryota > Viridiplantae > Streptophyta > Magnoliopsida > Poales > Poaceae > Oryza > Oryza officinalis. Next base: position 32,655,475 of record BDMV01000005.1, read on the forward strand.
GATAATCTAAATCTTGTCAAGCCGATAGATTCATGCTAATGTTTTATCAGAGTGTTAGCCGATCTTATCTGATGTGTTAAATTCTCATTTGATGGTTTTAGTGTCTTAGTGAAATTTAATGCATGACCACTTTGATCGGTGTCATATCGGCTTACTTAAATCTATCAAGCAATTATAAATTTTATGTTGCATCAATTGGGTTCGACCTATGGGGTTGTGGTTCTAAGTTAGATTTATTTAAGTCAGTAGTCATCAATCATGGTTTCATTGGGGTTTCAGCCGATGAGTTTTTTAAATGTTGCATCGGCTTATAAGGATTATATACAAATTGGTTTTAGCCGATTGCAGCGAAGGTTTCATTGATTACTTAATCATTTAGATTTAATAACATCGGACTTCCAGCCGATGTATGTTTTAACCATAAAGTCTACATCTAATATTCTATATCAATATCGATCAATTGGTTTGCTGGATATTTGCTTTATTATATCTATGTCGGCTGATTAGTTCATTGGATATCTACATCGTCACATTTATATCGGCCGATTGGTTCATTATCTTATTATATTATCATCATCCGATCGCCTTTATATTATTATTTATCCAAGTATCAGATTCTATATCGGACATATAGCTGATTGATCAAAACTCTATCGACATCGACTAGTATCTTTACATCGGCTTATTGGCCAATCGACTTTTTGGTTATTAACATATTTATCCATCTTGTCAGTTGCAGGATCAAACTGATTGGCACGCCTGTATCTCATCAAAGTTTAGGCCCTGCACTGGAGCAAAGCAAACCTCCCAAACCATTGTGTTTATCGACATAGTTCGCGTCAACACAAATTTGGCACCATCGGCGGGGCGTGGATTTTTTGTCAACATGTGTTTAGAGACGCATCGGTTTAGTTGGGACTGTCTCGGTTAGGTCCAATCTTCTGTCTTAGTCGATATATGTCTACAATCACAATATTGTTTTAAATAGATTTGCTATATCCATCACGTTAGCATAGATCTATCGACTTATCTAGCTTATTTGATCTGACGTAATCTAGAACTGTCTCGGTTCGGTCCGATCTTTTATATTACTGCTGATAATCAACTTCTTGCTAAGTTTATAGATTTATGCTACGTTTTATCAGAGTGTTAGCCGATAAGTTATCTTTACATCGGACTTCCAGCCGATGTATGATTTAACCATCGAGTCTACATTTAATATTCTATATCAATATCAGCCAATTGGTTCATTAGGCATCTAATTTATCATATTATCATCGGCCGAATGGATTGTTTGTTCAAGTTCTTTCATTGTCCTTATCTAAGTGTCAGAATCTACATCGGATATATAGTCGATTGTTCAAAAACTCTATCGACATCGGCTAGTATCACTTATCGGCTTATTGGCCGATCGGCTCTTTGATCATCAACTTATGTATCTTATCAATTACAGGATCAAACTAACTGGCACACCCGAATCCGATATTTTAGGACCTATACTGGAACTAAGCAGATCAGGTCTTCGTGTGTCACGATAAAATTTCACGTCAACACTAATCGATTTAATCGCCTACTTGCCTATTCCATTAGTTCACTATTAAGTTTTTTGAAAATAACCACCTTTTGCTCTACTTATATCTATAAGCATATATAGGCCTCCCCTGATAAATCAAAACACTCGGATTCCTCGATCATGAAACAGTAATCGAGTCCTGTAACTTATAGGAACATCCGCTAATCCTATAAATCAAAACCAATAAAAATTGAGTCTTGGGAGAAATTCCAGGAACATCCACTAGTTTTCATAATTTAACTCGTAAATTAGATGAGTGAACTTTTATTTTTAACAAATGCTTATATTGGGAGCACAGTTATCCAAATCACCAAATCTTTCATTGATACCCAATTCATTAAATTTTCAAAACCCGTAGCAAGAATTTGAAAAAAAATATATTAAAATTTGGTTGAAATCTATATAATTTTTTCATTATTAGGTTGGTTTTTTTCACTTTGTATGCATTAGTAGAGATTTTACGTATTCGGAAAATTTTCCCTTGTTAGTTTAATATTGATAGAGATATTACTTTCACTTAGTACTGTGAGCTAAGGGTATTATGGTCATTTTGTTTTTAATAAAGAAGGATAGTCAACTAATAGAACGGGAACAAGGTATTTAAAATGAACTTCGAGAAACACAAGGGATATTGAGGAAAAACCTAGAGGTATGGAAGGGATTCAGTCAGAGAGTGTTGAATTATATTTCGACTTCAAAGAATTGCAAAACTTCACCAGGGTTAAATTTCCAAAATTGGTTTTTTGCTTGCACACAAGAAATGTTTAATCTAGATGTTGATGCTAGTGAAAAATACCTAGAGATTTTACAAACTAGTAGAAAACACTTAAAAAAAAAGAGGGTCCGGGTAGGGGGGGGAGGGGCAATGGTCACTTCATTCCCTAACTCAGAGAAAAAGCATATACATATATATTAATAATGTCAAAAACTAGTTGGCACAATATCTAATCAGTACTCTCTAACTAGTTATCAAAAAATTTACCAAACCTTTTATGTATTGAGCCCTTTTGTAGGAATTTTAAAAGGACATCAAAGCCTTTAAATTTTTGTATTTATAATTTAAACCTGTCAAAATTTTCCCCTAAAACCTTTATCCCAAAGCATGCTTCCATATTCTTTGCGTTGATCGGTATTAGTTCTACTGTTCATATCGGATTGTAACTTCCGTATCAGCAGTCTGCAGCCTCCGCTGATTCGGCGTAGCTACCTTTACTTTGGACGCGACTACAACAAACGCGGTAGCTCTTTAGTCACAAGTAGCAACGCTACATACTTATCAAAAATAGAAACACCGTGTCCTCGCCCATCCTCATGCAGCTTTCTGAAAAAAAAAAGATACATCTACTTATTAATATATGCAGTTCGCATGCTATATAATCTAGCATATTGCACTAGTATTTTTAAAATCTTTGACGGTTTATATCTTTTAAACCCTATATTGTTTTTAAGATCCTATTAAATCATCGTACTCTACTTAAAATACATGACAAAATAAGTCAATATTAAATATATTCAGATTATTTAAAATTTATTTTTATTTTTAACCCTTCTAACGATGTTATTACTTCGAATACCATAAAAAGTTACTTTGCTTTAGCAGTACAGTTATTTTTAATACCATGAAAAGTTACTTTTAGTTTTCTCAAAGTACTTTCCTCTACCTCTAAAGTTACATCTAACATGATCGCGGTGTTGGCAAATTTAGGAATTTAGGAATCAAGAACATGTGTCTGTGAATGCCTCCTGCTACTTACCGTCCCGGAGATTTCATGCACTACGAGCTTCAGATTGCAGGGCGACCCAGCTTACCCATCGTCTCTTTCGTGCATATGCGTAGGGCCCCTGTCGCACCGTCGCCTGGACCATCCATGTTTCGCATTATTTTCACTCATCTGGGGGACAGGACAGTGGTGCCTGGCACTAATTACTTGCAGCTTGCACATAATCTGGTACGAAACTGACAAAGTGCACATGACTAGCTGATGAATCAACCTCCAAATTAGCTCACCCTAGAGCAGTAATGCAGAGACAAGCAGCTCGCGTAGTGTAGGGCAGGGTAGGACTTACCGGCGGTAATCGCGCGGTTACCGCGGTTACTGCCCGTACCACGGGGGTACGGTTACCCGTACCGCGCGGTATGGTTTAATAAAATTCGTCCGAATTCAAAAAATTTTTTAAAAAGAAAAAAAATCAAAAAAAAATGGTAAAGGTAGTGCTTGATTTGTAGTGTTTTATGGTGAAAAAATTTCTCAAAAAGAATAATATTTATTTAAATTTGAGAGCGAAACGGAGAATAAATTTGAAAATTGGAAAAAGAAAAAAAATGGGCCGGCCCGTTACTGTGTGGCCCGTCACACATAGCGCGGTAACCGCGCCAAACCGCGCGGTTACCGCGCCATACCGCACGGTAACCGCGGTCGATACCGCGGTTTGCCCGAATTTTTGAATTCAAATTTCGATTTGTAAATTTATCGCGGTTTTGCGCGGTTACCGCGGTTACCGCCGGTAACCGCCGTACCGCCGGGTGGCGGTAACCGGGCCCCCGACGGTAAGTCCAACCCTGGTGTAGGGCCATGGAGTTCTTGACCAAGAGAGCTAGCCCAATTCTGATTTCTCTGCAAGTGATCGAAGCACTGGTACACAGCTTAGCGTCCCAGGCTTCAGAAATAGGAGTAATCAATCTCTCAGACAGCTCTCGCTATGGACGGTCGCCTGCCTCTCGAGAGGAAATCACGCCGAACACCGTGACGTGTGCTTGCAAGGAAAATGAAGGACAGAACAGCGCTGCTGATGCACGCAAAGATTACGTGCAGAATTTATTAGTTGGAAACGATCGAAGGCCAGCTTTGCTTCTTACCAGCTAGCTGGATCGTTCGTTCACTGGGAAGGAAGATGGCCAGGGAGCAGGATACGGACATCGGGACGGGACGTACATGTTCATGGATGACCTAAGGACCATCTTGCTATATGATTGCTTGCCGCAATAATGCATTTGCTAGATCTCGAGACCCCACGTATATATTTTTCAACAAAATACGTAGATAAAAAAGGTGTGCATGTTTCCGCAATCAGAAACAAAGCCAGTATTTAGAGATAAAAGGGTGTAAGCCACTATGGCTTGTAGAAGCAATTTCGTTGGGCCAGTGAGCGTCGGCTAAGACTTTACTAAGAGGGGGAGGGGTGTGTTATACAGGCAGGATGTGTCTTTGAATCCGAATGGTTAATAGTGTTTTTCGATGATCAATTAATTTTTTTCGAACATCGACGGCTATCTATGTGAAACTATGAATGGTTTTCATTTATTTGTGATGAAAAATTGGCAAGTGCCGAAAATGCAGGAAATGTGTGCGTGCGACTAATGTGGGACATGTTGCGATACCTATGCCCGAACAACGATTGTTTGTTTACATGCGTGCAGGTGATTGAAGTAAACCTTGATCAATGACAAGGATCGAGACTATGCTCAGGGAGAAGCAGAGGTCTAGCGCAGACAAAAGGCCATGTGATAAGGCGGGACTAACGTCGGGAACCTTGGTGGTCAACATTGGTCAATGACAGATCAGGACTAAACTCGGGGAGGAGTTGAGGTCCAGAACGGTCAAGAATGCCGGGTGACAAGGGTGGAATCAAGGTGATGCCTGGTGGACAGACACTGTGTCTGGAGGTCTTCGCAACGGGCTTCACAAAGTCAAGCGTGCAAGCATCAGAATTCGCGAAGAAAATCAAAAGAAAAAGAGAAGGGAAAAGAGAGAAAAGGAGGCAACCCAGTGAAATGTGGCCCGAGCCGGGCTCCCTCTCCCTCTACCAATGTGGCCCATGAAGACAATGGCCCAAGGAGATGGCTGCCCAGGTGCGAAGCGTGACACGGGGGCAATGGCACGCGAGCGGGCGGGAGCCGTACAATGCTATTGACGTGAAATTTCGTCGCTACACACGAAGGCCTGAGAGATTTGTTTAACTCTAGTGCAGGTCCTAAAATATCGGGTTCGGACGTGCCAGTCAGTTTAAGCCTACAACTGACAAGATAGATAAATTGATGATCAAAGAGCCGATCGGCCAATAAGCCGATGTAGTGATACTAACCGATGTCGATAGGATTTTGAATAATCGGCTATATATCCGATGTAGATTCTGACACTTAGATAAAGACAATGAAAGAACTTGAACAAACAATCAAATCGGATGATGATAATATGATAAAGTAGATGTCCAATGAACCAATCGACCGATATTGATACAGAATATTAAATGTAGACTTAATGGTTAAAGCATATATTGGTTGGAAGTCTGATGTAAAGATAACGTATCGGCTAGCACTCCACTAAAACATAGCACAAATCTATAAACTTAGCAAGATTTAAATTATTAGCAGTAATATAGAAGATCAAACCTAACCAAGACAGTTCTAGATTACGTCTGATCAAATAAGCTAGATAAGCCAATAGATCTATGCTAACGTGATGGATATAACAGATCTATTTAATACGACATTGTGAACTTAGAGATATATCGACTAAGACAGAAAATTGGATATAACCGAGACAGTCCCAACTAAACCAATGCGTCTCTAAACACAATACAATTAAAGATAGAATTGAAATATCAGGTAGGCAACGCTTGTGCCGACCGGAATAGAATATCGGATCTAATCTGAGAAAGTTCTAGCCTCGCCAATACAAACGAAATTGACGAAACTTACTTCCTTGCCGGAGATCGAAACCGATGCAGCCCAATTCAAAACTAAGAACTCACCAAGATAAAAAAGGTGGCGATACACCGAAAGTAGTTGTATTAATTTGTGGATATAAATTACAAAGACCCCGGGTGTACATATTTATACCATCGGGTTGATACTAATCCTAATCAGACATGATACAAGTTTTTTAAAGATAAAAAGAATGATATAAGTCCTGATTGAACACTAGACAAGCTTTCTAAAGATAAAAGAAAAATTATTAAATCCTGTCTAATTAATAAATAAAATTAAATTGTCATATCGCAGTCTTCATAATTTCATCTTGAACTAGGTCTCTTCTAGATAAGCTTTCATCTATCAGTTGGTTTTTTTTCTTAACCGAATCCACTAAAAAATTATTCTAAACTGCGGGACCTACTGCGCGCGGAGAAGGGCGCGGGTGCGCAGGGCCCATGCGGCGATGTGGCGTCGTGTGGTTTGTGCCCCGTATCCCATGACACGGAGGCCGAGCAAACGCGCGCATGCGGAGAGGGACACGTGGCGAGCAGCGGTTGGGCGAGCGGATGCGACGCGGATCGACGACAACTGAACACGCATGATGATCGATGCGCGTGGAGGTGAGACCAGGAGCCCGTTGTCTCTCCCGCTGGCAGGCGGGCCTGCCCTGGACGACGCACGCGGGAGAAGTCAAGGTGGCGACGTGGCAGTCGGTGGTTGGGCCACGTGACATTGAGGAGGAAGGCCGGCTGAGGATTCTCTGTGGCATTCGGATCTTGTGTGGTTGGATCAATTTTGGAGCTATTCCTTAGACTAGAAGGAAGATCCAAAGGCTGAAATTGAACCAAAGCTAGGGTTTCGCCCTAAGGACAAATTGAACTTTGTCTTAGAAGGAATTCAGCTATCTTAGGGTATGAATAGAGAGGTGGATGATAGAGTGAGTGGTGTTCCTTATAGCTCTTTGTGAGAGATGTTTGTGAGAGATGGCCTTTAGGGCTTTTAAGAGTTTAAATTCAAATTCGTGAAGGTGTATGGTTCAGTATTTTTGTTTATCTCTTTTGTAATCGAGACCCTCTTAGATGTGCAATAAAATTTCCGTTCTTGCAATTTATTTCCTCTCAAGTTGATTTCGTGTAATTTAAATTCTGTCAATTTAAATTATCACAATTTAATTTTCGCATGGGTATTGCCTCCACTTCTTCTAATTTCTGTGGAATGTGTTCATTTGAATTTGATTTCCTTGCGATGATGAGAGAGACAACCTCATTTGCTTTTGAGCACTTGGAGAGTTTGAAGTCCTCGAACTTGCAGGATTTTGCTAAGTTCTTCTCAATTTTTTACTAGAATTGGCTAAGACAATAGCTACGGTCTAAGAAAGTTTTTCGAGAAAAAAATTTGAGGAAAAAAATTTTACACGCTATATTCACCCTCTCCCTCTCTATAGCGGGTACGGTCCTTCAATCTAGAGATTTCAGCGGCGGAGCCCAGGTGGCTGCCCGGTAGCTGGTTCCGCCGTTGACAATAGGCAAGGCTGTTGCTCAAGGGGAAGAAAATTTATAGCTCGTGCGGCCACGTAGCATTAACTGTCGGAGCGCAAGAAAATAAGTAGGCTTAAAAGAAAACCAACAAACCAACTTTCTTCTATAGTGTACAAAAGCAATTACAAATTTATAACTATAGCAGTTTGGCAAGTGGGCGGACGATAACGTGGAGACGTGGTGGGTGACCTATTCTATCACACAAAATTAATGCACATACACACATTATATGTGTGCATGCCCGGTCTCACCTGGTCACCGTTTCTGTGTAACGGGAGAACATGTTATAGAGGTCGCCTAGTTATGTCAATAGTCAAAGCGACATTTAATTTGCCTTTTGTTTTCGTTTGCTTATCTATGTGAAGTTGTGAACAAAGCATATAGGCTGACATTGGTGATATTTCAATTCTTACGATCGTACGAGTGCCACACAATGATTTTTGATGCAAAATGAAAACCTGGGGACCGGACTCTGATCAGACGTCAAGACCAAAATCAAGCCTCCAACGAAATTTGAATGACCAGATTGACTGTTTAGCATTTTTTTTCAGTGATTACGAACAAATTATGAAGCAACATGCATTCTGCAACACGCAAGAATCAATGGTACTAGTAATATATACTCGTCCCTACTTGCAATTAATGGATGGTCGTGCATACCAGGTTACAAACAGACTTCATCCTTCCTGTTCACTTAAATGATGAGGATACAAACTAACCAGGTACAGTACTATACTTTTTCACGAGTGCAAAACTACCAGCAAGCCTGCAACAACTTAACTGGAGCCATGGAAGTTGGATCTCCTCATGTGAAACTGTACTAACTGAGCACATAAAAATTTACGATAAAAATAGCCCAATGATGAATAGGCTCGGACAGCGTCAACACGATGTGCCCCAGCACTCATATTTCACTGTGGGGGGCGTAATACTGAAGCTGCCATCTTTGGACGCGTCCAACGCTCTCTGCTCGGCAGCTCAGGGGACTATTTACCATGATGACCAGGAAGTTGTACGCATTCGCCTGTAGCATATCATCGCATACTGTGTTGCATGCACGCTGCGATCGAGCCTGCAGCGCAGCCTGCCTCGGTTACTCGCGATAAAAAAGCAACCGGGTCACACACGCTCTGGTCTCTGATCCTAAAGTTGCATGCATGTATATATGCATGCCTAACCTGGTTGCAGTGCAGCGTAAAGCTAAGCACTCTCGCGCTTTTTAACGTCAAGACAAGGGAAAAACTTGTGCGTGTGGCGTGTAACAATTGTTGCTTTCTGAAACTTTTCTGCTGCTGTTGCTGTATTATCTTCAACAGATGTTGTACTATGATAGCAGCAGCACAGAGAAGCAAAGAGCAATCATGATAACAGTAATTTCTGGTGAAGATTACTGTGCTATCTTTCTTGGTGATCTGGTATATACTCCTAGAAGATGTAGTAAAAGAAATTAAATCTCTGGCGATGATATCAGAATTTTTTTTTCATTTCTATCTTCTACAGCCAGTGGCAAATCCACCCGAAAGATCGCCACAGTTTACGTGGATATTATCCTTGTCTTGAGTGGCATATTGCTATCAGAGGAACAGCAACTGGACGGTCAGAACTTTAAATTTAGTACTGTTCCATTTCTATACACGCAATATATTTTCAACACCTCATCATCTTCGATGCATGCACACGTCCGGCAAACATATCCATCATGATTACCTTGTCTGTTGTCTCCATGGACGAAAACAGTACTCCACTACATGGAGAAGAAAATTGCAGCGTTGGAACTCCGGAATCCGAACTCACGAGCAGGATGCACTATATTCGTAGCTGCGTTCGATTCTCCTACAAGCAGAAACATCAAATTCAGAATATCGTGACACACTTTTCAAACTGCTAAACGATACGTTTTGTGTGAAAATTTTTTATATGAAAGTTATTCTAAAATATCAAATAAATTTATTTTTCAAGTTTGTAATAATTAAAACTCAATTAATCACACGTTAAAGTCACTTCGTTTTACGTGAAACACTTAGGGTGTGTTCGTTGGTGCACACAGTGCACACGAAAAACGAAACGGTCCATTAGCACGTGATTAATTAAGTATTAGCTAATTTTTTTTTGAAAAATAGATTAATTTGATTTTTTAAGTAACTTTTGTATAGAAACTTTTTGAAAAAAAATAAATCGTTTAGTAGTTTGAAAAGCGTGCGCGTGAAAAAAAATGAGTAGTGAGTTGGAAAGACGAGGAAAAGAACTCAGCCTTAATCTTCATCTTTATATTTATTTTCAGGACATTCAAACACCATATATATATAGAATGCAATGGGATTCCAAAACTTTTGTCACGAGGTTTTCCTCTTGCACCATTGCAGGATGTGCAAATGGAGGGAGAACAAAATCGAAAAGGTATAATTAATTCTTGTCCTTGCTGTCTCGTTTTAAATTTGGTCCCTTAACGATCTAAAACTGTATATTTATTTAGTTGTTATGAGCTATAATTCAAAGTGTCATCCTTAAGTTTTATAAGATATAATCAATCTAAGTTATTCAGTTGCTATGATACATCTCCGTTAATTGTGGATACCAACATTGTATCCTGAGACTGGTATCAACGTCGCATTTCTGCAGGAGTCGATTCACGCCGATTTTCTGCAGCGCACCTTTTCTAATGTCATTATAGATGATGTCAAGGCGAGGTGTGACACCAGCCCCGCCCGCCTTAAGATAGGCCTCAAGAGGCTTCAGCTCCTACCTCCACCGCATTGACACTCCACCAACAGCTTTGCACGCTGGAATCTCGCAACTAGGCCCAGGCATCCAAGTGGGGATTAAGGTGAAAATAGGACATGCTTATCAGACCATGATTAGATTGGACTTAGGATGACAATAGATCAGAATCAGATCGGAGTGATATATGGTAATGCTTTTCTTTAAACTGGTATGTTCGAATGCGGATGGTACTACCCGGATTAGGATTCGGAAGTGGTATTTCTAAAATCCGGCAGATGTGGATTATTCAACAAAGTTTTATTCCCTCTAGCCATTAATATTTGACGCCGAGGATAAGTTTTGATCACACTTTTGAAGTTCTGACCATCAATAAATTTTCAAATACTTTGTTTAAAAAAGATTTGCCTAAAAAGTATCATAGTATCATTAGGTTTATTAGATTTTATAAAGTTATTTTAGTATGAAAATAATGGTCGTAGTTTTAAAGTTTGACCAATTTAATACAATCTTGTTATAAGCGTCAAATATTAGGTGGAGTATTACGATGGTTCAATATTTTATAGGTCATACATTACACATATGCTTGGCTCTTACAACATCACAACCATCTAGTGGCTTGGTTTAACTTTAGTTTTTGATAACTTTGGTTCATTTTCAACATAATAAGTTCATTCTAACTCGGTGCCATTTTTATATCCATATCCCACGAAAAATATATGGTGTAGAATATGACATTTTTGCTAGTTTTACAAGTTAGGGGAACTAGTTTTAACCTAATTTAAAATTAAACGATGATAAAATTGAACGGACAAAAAGTATAAGACACGGAAAAATGTACTAGAAGTATGAAACAAAAGGGGAGCAGCAGGCGCGCGTCTATTGTCGCCCTTGGCCCGAAAGGCAATCCAAAAGATAGAATCAGGAGTTGCAAGGGGCGCAGGGGTAAACACATGCGGCATGCGGTACTGTAGATATAGTAATGCACTGAATTGCATGCAGGGCAGTATAGCATAGATAGCTCTGTACCACTTCGTCTGTGAAATATGAGAAAGGATTTGAGTATGTAATGTATCTTTGGAGCGGCAGCTAGTGCACTGTGTTCTTGGGGGGCTTTTCCGGCTTCTTCTCAATAAGGTGTGTCATCTCAAAACAAAAAGGAAAAGGCATATCATACAGTGGTGTGAGTGACTCGTCTCTACTATGTAATCCTCTCATGATGAGTAGTCGTGTTGCCTGTTGCAAAATGCCAGACGTACGCCTGTCCGTACTTCAGAGCACTCATCTTTCTTTTTTTTCTCGCAACATTTTTAAGCTTGATCAACCATGGTTCCTTTACAATGGTTTTGCGAAATATAATTATTGTATAATCGTAGTTCAATTATAATGTAACATGTATACAATAACTTATATGTAACATTCATGTAATTTTAAGCTGTTAGATTTGCTTCCTGATTCATGCAAACGATGATGAAAGAAATCAAAGCATGCACATAGGTGCTTCATGGAAATTGCATGTTATCGTAGGATGTTGAAAGTTATATACAAGTTATATTATAGTTACATATAAGTTATGATATAAATACACTACGATTGTGCTATTCTTATATGTGTCAAATTTTTAAGAGAAAATTTAGTCCTTCGACAATCTCGTTGCTAACGTTGCACTTGTGCAGTTCGTCAGCCCACAGCTCATCAGCACTGCCTGCATCGGTGCTAGTCCATCCGGTACTAGGCCCAAGTCAGGCCCATATATCGCTCATAAGCTTTCACTTGACCGATGGGCTTCGATAAGACGGGCAACCTACGCCTTAGGGGCATTGCAGTTTCCTATGATCATCATCTAGAAAAAGTTCACTTTACCTCACTTAACTACAGCTCCAGATTGATTCTTCTCCCTCAACCATAAAACCAGATACATAAACTCCCTCAACTCTCCAAACCGGTTTAATTCGAGTCCCTCAACGGTTTTGATAGCAGTTTTGTCCTACGTGGCATTACAACCAACAAAGAAAACAAAAAAAGGTGTGGCCCCCACACATCACTAAAATCTCCTCTTTCCTCTCCCTCTAGGCCTCCACGTATTCTAATCCCAGGACACTTATCTACCAACATGGCATGCTTCCTTTGCCAGCGAGCTCATGTGGGGCGCTAGTAGATGACAACGGTGGCAGAGACATAGGTGACCCCTTTTGGGCGCCCTAAGCCCACATCCGCTCGTCCACAAGCACAAGGAGACGCTGACTCCAACGGTGCTCCAGCAAACGGTGGGAAGTGGGCTGCTGAGCAGGTAGAGCCATGCGTCTATGACTCTCCACGGCACGATGGTGGTGGTGCAAGGACTGGCAGCGCGCTTGCGTTGGTGGAACTCCTTCCCTACCCCAGTCTTTCGCCTCCTTGACCGTTTGCCGTACTTGTCCATGTTGGCAGTTAGGCAACAAGCGCGAAGCTTGGGGAACTTCATCCCCGACCTTCAATAGGTGTTAACACCAAAAATTGGTAAGCCCCGAAGTCATCATCGGTCTAGAGTCAATATCGGCCTTACAGTCCTGGAATTGGCTAAGGGAAATTATCAATCGCCAGCAGTCGGATTCTTAGTGGATTTGGTTAAGGAAAGAAGCCAATTGGTAGATGGAAGTTTATCTAGAAGAGACCGAGTTCAAGAAGTAATTGTGAAGACCGCGGCATGATAATTTAATTCTATCTACTAATTAGACAGGATTAAGTAATTTTTCTTTTATCTTTAGAAAGTTTGTCTAGTGTCCGATCAGGACTTATATCTTTTGTTTTATCTTTGGAAAACTTGTATCGTGTCCGATTAGGACTAGTATCAACCCAAGGGTATAAATATGTACACCCGGGGTCTTTGTAATCTATCTCTAAATTAATATACAACTTTCGATGCATCATCACACTCTTTTCGGAGGTTTTACTCCCGACGAGTTTTTATTTTCGAGCATCGGTTAAGTCCGACCTCCGGCGAGAAGTAAGTTCCGTTATCTTCGCTTGCATCGGCATGACTAGGACTTTCTTGGTTCGGTCCGATATTCTAATCGGGTCGAAGCAAGCGTTACCTATCTAGTATATTGTTTTTACTTTCGATCGCATTATTGTTTAGTTTTACATCGGCTTAGTTGGGACTTTCTCGGTTCATTCTGATATTCTGATCAAGTTGATGTTTCTCTAAACATGATGCTATTTTAAGATAGATTTGATATATCCATCACGTTTGCATTGGCTTATTGATTCATTTAGTATTAGATTATTATATACAATCTCGTGCTGTATCGGTTAGGTCCGACGTACTAGATTGTCATTGATAATCTAAGTCTTGTTAATCCTATAGATTTTTATGTAACGTTCATCGGAGTGCTAGCCGATGTTATCGTTATTTTGAGCTTCAGCTATCAGATATATTGGTTGTCTAGCCGATATACACTTTAGTTTATTTACAACGGATCTCCAGCCAATGTTTGTTTAATCATTGGATCTACATCTATTACACTATATCAGTTTTGGTCGATTGGTTCACATTATAGTGTCTCATTGTTATTTCTGAGTTACATCGACTTATACTCAAACTTGTATAATCTTTAGTTAAATCTATCTTTATCAACTTCGATCTTATACTATCTCGGTTTGGTCTAATCTATCAAGATTGCTTTTGATAAAGAACAATTTATTGATGATTATGCGTAGTTTAGCAAGATCAAATTAACTGACACACCTTGAACCCGATCTATAGGGTTTGCACTGGAGCTAAGCAGATCTCCCAGGCCTTTGTATGTCACGACGAATTTCACGTCAACAGCAGGACGACAGGATACAACTCGCTGCGGCAAATTCAGTTGGTGGCCAGGGTGACGTCCCACGGAGGAGGATGGTGCTGTGGTGGTGAAGGCCACCCCATCTCCTCGTCCATCTTTGTCTCTAGTGCTTGACGATGCCTGGCCCAATATGCCCAACTTAGCATGAGGTGACGGTGAGAGGTGGTCTCTGGGTGCTTTGACCTCCTCCTGCCCATAGGCTCCTCGGGCTAGCCGTTGAAGAACGGAGGGAGGACAGAGCCAATGGAAAAAGTGGTATGAGAGGAGGTGTCTGAGGAGCGAGGTGGCGAGGGGTAGGGCAGTTGGTGACGGATGACGGTGAGGCAAAGTCGTGAGTGAGGAGAACATGTGCACTGACTAGCCCTCTCCTCCCATATCACTAGGCAACTGGATCTTTTCACGAGGCCTCGGGCCATTGCCACAGTTGTCACTAAGAGAGAGGAGAAAGGAGGGAAGAGAAAGAGAAAAGGGGGAATAACATGGGGACATTGACAATGGGCCTTGTTCTATAGGAGGAAGAAAGGGTTAATATCACTAGCATGTGGTCCTTTTTGGATTTTTATTTTCTTTTTCCATTTTTTTGATTGAACTCCATATGAGCGCCATATTGGCACTACATTAGACAAAGATCAAGTCAACGTGCCACATGGAAGCTATATAGGACGAAACCGCTATGAAGACCACTCGAGGAATCAAATTAAACTTGTCTTAGAGTTGAAGGAACTTATATATGGTTTTACGGATGAGGGAGGAGAACCCATCAGGGGCTATACTTAAGGGAGGCAAAACAGACTTTGTGATAGGCCGTGTTGACCGGCCCAGGATTCTTCTTTCCCAGACTTGCTCCGCAGTTTATAGCGGAGTAGGATGAATTTAGCAATAGAAAACCAGAAATGACATTTTGTGAAACCATGCTTTGTTGGCACAGTTGTTTCGAGATGAAAAAGTGGCAATGCTAGTGCATTGTGAGTAGGTGGCAATAGGTTGGACTACATATGTTGCATTTTAACTTATGCACATTTCAAATAATGTGGGTTGCGATGTTTGTGTTCGAAACTGTGTGTTTGGTTTATTGGTGTGCAGGTGTCTTGAAGTCGATGCTTGATAACAACGGATCGGGACTATGGTGGTGTTCTTATCTCCTGAAGATAAAGATAAAGATGAAGATTAAGTGTTTTACGCAAAATAAGGTGACAATAACGTATGATTAATTGAGTTTTAATTATTACAAACTTGAAAAATAGATTAATCTGATATTTTAGAGTAACTTTCATATAGAAAGTTTTTGTACGAAACATATCGTTTAGCAATTTGAAAAGCGTGTCACGAGTATCCAAAAATTTATCCTATTTTTTTAGGACTTCCGAATGGGGCCATAGGCTTGTAGCTCGTCGGCCTGCTCAACTTATGGAAGTGCACAAGCGTGCCTTTGATACATGTGCACGTGGCCCAAGGTGAAGGATGGCCAGCTCGCGGCTGGCCCATGAAGATCTTCACATTTCCTTTTTTTTGTAAGGGAACTTCACGTTTCATTTTACTACTCCTACATGTTTTGCAACACAATAACTAGCATGCCATTTTGCCACTTGGTAATCGAGAGAACTGGTCGTCAACCCATATGTTACACTTCTATTATTAAATATTAAAAATTTTAAATTATGTTAAACGTGTTGGTTAGCTTTAAAATTGTAGCTGCTTATATTAATATTAAAAAGAAGAGTTCAGGTCAGTTACACCTTACTAATTATTAATTTTAAATTTTAGTATTAAATTAATAAAAAATAAATTGAGAGTTCAGGATGTACAATGTCATATTTACTAATTATGAATTTTAAAAGTGTTAAATTTTCAGTTGCGTGATTTATTTAACATGTACACTCTCGACATGACTTACATTCACGACAATACAATCTATCGAATTAAAAATCAGATCTTTCTGGTTAACTGTCAGCTAGTAAAGAGCGTCCAATTAGCATTGGTGGAGTCAGAAAGATTTTTGAACAGGCAAAATTCTATGATCAATCCTCTCAATAGCTGAAATTTCAATGGAAGCATTTAACAACGAGCCGGGAAGGCTGTCTGTGGTAGCCGGATGGTGGCTTCGTCGCTGTCAAAATTAGTACAGGTATAGATTGACCAAAAGAAGCAACGACCAAGAATCTAGGAACCAACGAGGAACAGTGATCTTTGGGCCACAGCTGCAGTGTTCTGATTCCAGTAGGAGGTGGACGTTAGGAGTAGCTAGCTAGCAAATGGAATGTGGCGAGTGACACGCAGGGACCATTGACCCCATAAATATATAGCGATTTTGCGCAACAACTTTGCGAGCTGTATTTGTACACTCGCGTATTATCAACTACGACAGTTCTGCTGAGGTGTGGTTGCACCCACACTGCTTAATTTGCCCTTAATTATCCCCTTTAATATGGCACGCATGATCTATACATACTGTCAGTTGATCTAGCTGTATATATGTTCCTCTTGTCGATCATATGATCAGTCCTTAATTCCATCTCACTTGTGTAACCTAACTTCATTAAGGAGCATTATGTAATACATCTCCGTAAATTCATTCATCCCAAAGCATGTTGCATACAGGGTTTTCCTTACTGCCGGGATATGAAATAGTAACGGCCTAGTAATTAAAGAAAACAAACTTTTTTTTATTTTTACCAATTTATTATGATAATCGAGCCAATCGTCTGGTCTCATGCAGGAGTCCCAACCTAAGCTTCTAGATGGCCACGCAACTGAGTAATGCCAAGTGGACTACTACGACTGATGATCAGTTAGCATTGCTCACTCTGGCATTCATTCATGTCAGCATTTGCATGTCGCGGACGTTGGGGCGATGGATGAGGTGGATTCATGAGAGAAGAGACTTTTTTTTAATAATAAAAATGGTTTATATTTTTGGCATAGTCAGTGTGTTTTAGAATTGAAAATGAAAGAAAAAAATGAGAGCTAGGTCGTCCAACACACAGTACAGCTCAGTTGGAGAGATCAGCATTGCAATGCTGGCTAGCTGTAACCCTGGCCAAGCAACAACTCTTATTCATGAGCACTTAGTACCCCGTACTATTGTATCTTCTCTCCAGGCACTATGTGGCTTTTAATTCCCGTGAGGTTACGAGCTGATCTTTTAGGAGGGATCGATCGATCAGCTGGGATTTTAAGGGGGCGAGTGGTTGGTCGACCTTGATTGCGTTGCGTTTGCCCCCCTTGTTCGCTTCATCACATGGATGCACCATGCATGGATGGAATATGATGGACACACTTACACCTACTCCTTCACATAGACAAATATTGTGTTTCCGTTAAACGTGGACTCCTGTAGTACGGTGCACCTAGCTAGAGGTTGGCAGGGTCTACCTTACTGGAAAGGAAAGGTTATTATACCTAGTGATAAGATCGGTAACCGTGCTACCATGGTGAACATTAGGACGACCTGACAAAATTTATTATATATATATATATAATATTTTTTTAACTTATCGGATACCTATCATGATAACCGGTACCAAGTGAACATCTACCATTAATTTATCAAAACTATGTCAAAAACATTAGGATTTTTTTTGTTTATTATGCAGCTACCATCGTAAACATTAGGAAAACCGGACAAAATAAATAAAAAATATTTTTTCTGTATAAATTTCTTTTAAACGTATCAGACACCTACCATTAATTACAGCACAAGCCCGATTATCGTGATAACCAATAGTAAGGGAAGGAGGACTTGCTTGCTAGCTGCAGATCTGCATGCTCTTACAACACACCAACAAACAGTACACTGCTGGAGAAAGATACATTAATACCGGCTGACAACTTCTTTTAGTTTCGGTTGTGCAACCGGTACGCAGAATCCGAAATTATAAAGAGGTATTTTTATTCCCGGGTCAATCAACCAGTACTAAAAACAACCAGTAACACTAATCAGTACTAAAGATAGTTCGTCATGTGGCTGGGGCGTACTTTACCAACCGGTACTAAATAGGTTTTTGCTCTTTTTGCTGTTTATTCACTGCTTGTTGTTTACGTGTGTATGTGTGTGTATATACACACACATACATATATATATGTATATATGTATGTCTTTATATAAATATAAATAATTACATACACATATGATTAATATATATTTGTATAGATCATTACTTATATATAATTGCTGGTATTATTTCTAACAATGTTAATGATTTTTAAATCGACTTAATTAGATTTATTTTTTTCATTTTTAATGTATTTTTTTTCTAATTTTTAAATGGATTAAAAGTGGGGAGGTACTGACAGGTGCGTCCGCCCTGTTAGTACCCCCACGGCAATGCCGGTGTACAGTGCAGTCCACCATGCGCCGGCTCATAGTTTCGTGGGCCGGCGGCGTGCTCGGCGCGCGTGCGAGTCCATAGCAGCGGTGGCGAGGTCATCATGCGGCGGTGGTGGTGGTGGCATCGATTCGGCGGTGGCAACGACGGCAACGGGACGGCATCGACTACGGGCCGACGCGGTGACGGCGGAGGAGGTAGAGGGAGCGATGGGGTCAAACGGACCTAGGCGGCAGAGGAGGAGGAGGGTGCGGCGGCGGCATTGAGACGACGGCGAGACGATAAGGTGGCGACGGCGAAGACAATGACGTGACGACAACGACGACGAGAGAGATGTGATGAATTGTGCTATGTCCCGATCGGTGCGCTCCAGAAGACGAACCGCAATACTATATATACCCCCAATATTTAGTCCCGGTTGGTATTACGAATCGGGACTAAAGGTATCTTTAATCACGGTTCGTAACACCAACCGGAACTAAATATTACATCTTTAGTCTTGGTTTATTTTCACAATCGGGACTAAAGATATCTTCAGTCCTGGTTCGTAACACCAACCGGAACTAAAGATCTTTTCCCGCTATTTTCGAATTTTTTTCGGTCTTGGCTATGGATAACAGCTGGGATTAAAAAGTAATGAGAATACATTAAAAATAGGTTACAAATTGTAGTAAAATTTTAAAATACGATATATAATTAACCGTGGCCCGATTAAGTGCATTAAAAATAAGAAAAAATCATAAAAATAAGGGAAATACATTAAAAATAGATTAAAATTGTCATGAAATTTTAAAAATCATATATAATTAACCGTGGCCCAATTAAGTGTATTAAAAATTAAAAAAACCTAGAAATAAGAAGAATACATTAAAAATATGTTAAAATTGTATGACATATTATTTAGGCAAAACAAATATGACAAATAATTTACATCGTCCATACATCAAGGTAGTATAAATAATTTACATCGTCCATATAATCAATCTCATAACGTGATGGTTGACGCAACGTAGATTCTCCTTACGAATGTTACTTCGCTATGATCGTTGCGTCAAAAAGCGGTGTCCTTATTTCATAGGAAGATGCTCGGGTCAACCATGACCGCGAACGAAAGTTGCTTGTCAAACTGATCATAATCTTCATCTGTCTTATTCTCGACTCTGATGATTTTTCTTTTTCCTAGGAGAACCACTCGGTGCTTTGGCTCGTCGGGCCCTTTCCCTTTCTTTGGTTTGCTACACATGTCCTTCACAGAGAAAACTTGCGTTACATCATTGGCTAGGACGAATGGTTCGTCTGAGTACCCAATCTTGTTAAGGTCAACTGTTGTCATCCCACACTCATCAACCATTACGCCTTCACTAGTCAGCCTAACCCATTGACACCGAAACAGAGGAACCTTCAAAGGTCTATACTCAAGTTCTCATATCTCATTGATGGAACCAGAATACATGCTGGTTGTCCCTTCATTGTCCATGGCATCGATACAAACAACACTGTTTTGGTTCGTGCTCCTTTTGTCTTGGGCTCTTGTGTAAAATGTATACCAATTGATCTCATATCCTTGGAATGTCGAGATTGAGAAAGATGGTCTTCTCGCGAACAAGGCCAATTGTTGGTCAATCGTCCCATTACCCATGAGATATTGTTGCAACCAAGCAAGGAAAGTATCAATGTGATGACGTGTAATCCAGGCAACGGACTTCCCGATGTTTTTGGAGCGAACAATCACCATGTGCTCCTCGATGTAAGGAACCACCAACGAATATTCTTGCAAAATCGTGAAATGTGCTTTACAGAATAAATCGTTGTCTATGATCATTATTGGTTTTCTTCCAAGAGTCCCCTTTCCTCGTAGTCTCCCCTCATGGCTTGATTCGGAGACCCCGATTGAATGAAGGTCTTCAATAAATTCTACGCAAAACTCAATGACCTCTTCTGTTCCATACCCCTTGGCGATGCTTGCTTCCGGACTAGGAACGGTTACGAACGAACTTCTTTAGAACGCCCATGTACCTCTCGAAAGAGAACATGTTGTGTAGGTGCACAGGACCAAGAATACCGATCTTTTTGACAAGGTGACATAGAAGATGCGTCACTATATTGAAGAAGGATGATGAACAAATCATCTCAAAGCTGACAAGACAGTGCACCATGTCATTTTGTAGGGCTATTAATCTGTCCGGATCGATGACCTTCTGTGAAATTGCGTTCAGGAAAACACAGAGCTTTCTTATTGTTGCCAAGACATTATCAGTAAGGATACCCCGAATTAGAACAGGAAGCAGCTATGTGTTGGCGCAGAATTTAGACCCGCGTCGCAACAAAAGACGGGCTCTACGTTTCCACGGTGGCCTGGGAGATCTGCTTAACTCCAGTGCAGGTCCAAATTGGCTTGCCTAGTCGTGCGCAGAGCGTGTCAGTTGATTTGATCTGCAATCAACAAGAAACAAATAAACCATGTCAGAAAACAATGGTCGATCGGCCGATAGGCCGATGTCACATTGTTATAGCCCAGCCGATAGGGCAAAGTTGTATCGGCTTACTCAGTATAATAAGCAAATTGAAGAGATCTAATCTCATCGGCCTATGCCAAAAGCGTATGACAAATTAATGAAATTGGCCGATGAGGGTTTCATGAGGATAACTATACTAGCTATTACTCTAGTGTAAACTTATACAAGTCAATCGGCTAACATAAATACACCAACCACAAAGAAGTCTTTAAAAACACTCTGTGACCGATATGTTTATATTCGTCGATCCACATGTATAAGTGGCAAACACATGCAAGAACATAAATAATCACATGCATTAGATAAGACCGGCTGAAACCCCGGCGCTATTCTTAATTACAATCAAAAACATGCTTCGTGTTAGATCTCGAAACAGGACTAAGGTTGATAGCAACTCAAAGTGTGAATCGAGACTTAACACAAAGAAAATCAAGCCGTCGATTGCTTTTGGGGATGGTAAATGCCTTAGATAATCTAAACGAGCAAACTGATTCAACCATCATCGGCAATAAACCCTAAAACGAGTTAACTGCTGACGAGACAGAATCAGAAAACCGCGTCAAGATTAGCTAACACACGATAAATGACAATCACATCATCAGGGCTTAACGTGCCTAAAGTGAGACGCTAGCCCCGACGATGTAAATCATCGGGTACGAGTTCTTACCTTGCTCTTGGGAAGCAAGAACTCGTCAGAAGTCAGCCTCTTGCGAGGGTTGGCGATGCGCCGAAAGTAGATTAGTTTGATTGTATGATTGATCGAGAGAGAGAGTTTCTATGTACAAACTATCGGGATATTTATACCCGAGGTTACAACAGAACCCTTGTAGGGCACGATCTTATCTACAACTAACAAACAAGTCCTTGCGGCAGACTTAAGCCACAGATTAGATCTAAACTACTTAATTTACAAGATACAACTGCCTAAAACCGAGCTTTATCTCTATTTGGCAACTTCCTTGAAGCTTATTCTGGGCCCAGACCAAGCCCACGTTGACACTATTAACTCACAACCCGTATCGGCCCACGTTAACATCAAATCCGTATCGGCCGATACACTCTTTATGGCAACACATCCACAGTCCGATACAGTTACTGGGTCCGATACGAAGCCTGGTCTGACTCCAATTCAATCTGTCTTCTCTGCTTTGGTTTCCCCTTTTCTTTCCAAGTCGATTACCAAATTTCACCGTTAACACATGCCCCCCAATTCCGCTTCATTATATAATGTGGCGGAATTAGCTCCGAGGAACCCATCGACTTCTTTGCTAGGTCTTGTCTGAAAACCGTGCAGATCCAGATTCGAATCCTTTCGCCGCCGATTCAACAAACCCTTCGCATTCCTCAACTCCGGTGACCCCTCGGCGTTCCGTCAACATCGACCCCCTTCACAGCGACCCCTTCAACGACAACGATGGCCTCCGCCCCGTTCTATGCCTCCGAGATCCCTGCGGTAAGTCAATTCCTTCAAAACCCATATTATCGCTTTCTCCGCCGATTTCCCCAAGTTAGGGTTTTGACTCTCTGCCCCCCGGGTCTTATATTTTCATCGTCATTCTCACGATCTATGTCTTCAAAAACCAAATCTTGATCCCCACCGACGACAAATCCCATCGCTTTCTGCTAGGCCCCATGGGCGATCACGACCCAACTTGGCTAATCAATGCCGAGACGGACAGAATCCCCTTTAGGCAAGCCAAACCCAATGTTTCCTGGAAACATACCTTCAGGTCCTGGCCATCGAAGCTTAACGGATACAGAACCTGGCATAAGAGGATTGCTGCTGCCAAACAAGTCCACTGGGATGAGATTGGGATCGGCCAATGCATCACTTTATCCCTGGCCGATACCAAGAAGAATGAACCACTCATGTCGGCTGCCAGCTACTTCTGGTCCAGTACCTTGAATGCCTTCATGTTCAAGCAAGGTCCGATGACCCCAACCCTTATAGATGTCAAGATACTAACAGGATTGGATATCGACTCCGAAATCAACCCCTTTAGCCTCCTGGTAAACAGCAGTCACAAGTTGAAGACCAAGAAAATTGGAGGCTGGTCTGGGTACATTTCTGAGCACATGGAACAAGGATCAGTTTCGGAACGTGAGCACGTAGCCTTCCTGACATTGTGGCTGGAAAGATTTGTCTTCTGTGGATCAACCTGCGCCCCCACTACAAACTGCCAACACTTGGCACAAGCTTTGGTCGACAAGAAGCAAATCCCTCTAGGCCGATACCTCTTGGGAGCCATATATCGACTACTCCATATCGCCACTCAAGATTTGATGCTAAAACAGACTGTAGCTCATGGAGGACCATAGTGGTTTATTCAACTCTGGCTAACCATTCACACCAACACCATGGTTGATCGGCCACCTCTATCAGACTCTCGCTTTCCATCAAAATACGCCGATCACGAAGATCCCAGGAGCAGAAGATGCATGTCCTATGGGGAAGCGGCCTCCGTTTACCCAGGTGCAGACCAATCGGCCGATGACATGGCTACATGGTTCATTCGTTTCTTCACCAGCCCTCCATCAGCCAGGATGGACATGTTTGTCTACACATTGGACCGAGATTTTGAACTCCCCGACGATCTTCAGCTGAGCTTGATAAATGACGACATGGAGTCACGGGAGTTATTCATGATCGGTCTCACTCCGAGCCTGCTCCCAGTAGGCATATTTCAGGGAAGGAGCACCAGCCTGTCCTATGAGTTTTACAACCCAATGGTAGCTGCTAGACAGTGCGGGCTCGGGCAACTCCCCATCAGTCTGTACCTTCATAAACTCCTAGAGAGCAGAGGCACAATTCTATCAGCACTGGTCATGAGCAAAGCGCTGGAAATCGAGCTCCCAAACCTCGGCGACTGCGACCAGCTGCATCTGAACGCTTTCGTCCACATCAATTTTCAAACATGGTGGCAAGAGTGGGCCGCTCACATTTTCCATCAATCGGCCAGATTTTATGTGACGGAGCTCATCCAAGGTATCAGCCCTCAAGTCCCAGATGAGCCGATTCCATCTGTGAGCAATAGTGGGCAGAATATTTTTTATGCTCAAGCCGTAGCCCCATCAGGATCAACCATCCTGGAATCCATCATCGGCCTTACTGCTCCGAAGATATCATCATTACTTCAGGGGCCGATGATTAAAGAAAAACCCAAGAGGAAAGCGCCAACCAAGGGCAAATCCCAAAAATCCAGCAAGAAGGCTAAAATTGACGACCAAGCCGATCTTGAAGAGCTGGACCCCTCCATGGAAGAATTCCTTGAAGAACAAGTGATGGAGGAGGAAGTCGATGCAGCGGCTGCCGATGCATATGAAGAAGAAGACCCATCGGCCGAAACCACCAAGGAGCCATCGGCCGAAGCTACTGAGATTCCACCGGCCGATGACCAAGGTGATGCCCCTCAACCAAAAAGGACCAGACATGCAGTTCGCAAGGTCAATACAATCTCTTCTCCACGTTTACATAATCCCCTTCTACTGCTACACTTTAATTTGATATCCTTTTCAGGCTGCGGTGTCATCTGTACTGAAGGAGAGAACTCGATCGGCCCCTTTACCAAGAACCAAAAAGGCAACCTTACAACGGCGCGAACGAGCCAAGGCACGATTGAGGACTCCTTCTCCTTCTCCACCACCCTCTCCGACTGTCTCGGTAAGAGTTTATTTTTTGCATTATTTTTCTAATCACATAACCCTATTTACCAATTTCCTACTTTTTCAGCCTAGGGTCGCGTCACCTTCACCACACCGGCCAACCCCCTCGCCTACTACGTCGACACAGCAAAGGGAGGCCGATGCGAGCACCACCGATTCTCCAACACAGGTAACTAGGATTACTCTGATCCCCTTTTCTGCCGGTTCCTGTTTAATGGGGCTGACCTTGACCCATGTTGATATTGGCAGAACCTAGCCGATATGTTCTCCTTTGATATCGGCCAATTTCTTGACGATGAGGACAAGGAGCTACCCAGCACAGCCAGGGCACCAATCTCTGATGATCTGAAGAACCGGCTAACCGATATCGCCAATCGGCTGGAGTCCTCGCTGGAGTACTTGGTGGAAGATTGCACCCCCATCAGGGTCAGGGTACAAGAAATTCAAGACGAACTGCCTGAAGACCTGATGGAGGTCCTAACACCAGCCATCTTCTTGGAGCAATACCGATTCAAGCTCAATAAGGCCAAAGAAAGACTCGCAGAGCGACGAGAGCGTGACCAACTGGAATCGGCTTTGTCCGCCAGCAAGGCCCAAGTTAACGCTGACAAGACCAAACTGGACGAGCTAGCGGTGGAGCCGATCGTCTTGAAAAACAGACTTGAAGAACTCCGTCGTCTCAAGGCAGAGCTAAAATCGAAGCTGGAAGCCACGCGTCATGAAATCCAAGAAGTCGAAGCCGGGATAGCTGCATCACCTAAAGCCATAGAAGACCAGACGGCAAAGCTCAAGGCATCGGCTAAGTACCTTGCAACCCTGAGCAAATCACTGAAGCCGATCCCAGGGTCGATGGCCGATGATGCCCAGGCTATAGAAGACATCGAGCAGATTCGCCGTAAAGCCGTTGCAGCTATTGCAGACTTCATAGGGTGATGTAGCATATCTTGTCTTTATACTGTGTAAATACAAACCTCATCGGCCAAGCAGCCGAATTTGATCTGGAAATTCCAGTCTGAACATTACTTCTAAAATCCTCTTTGCAAACAAACATCCCTTTACTAATCAATCTCATCGGCCAGAAAGCCGAATTCGATCTTACTCTAAAGAAGAAAATTCCTTGAAAAATTCCGCGCTTGTATATATATATGCCTCCCAAATTTTAGAAGATGAGGGCTCATGTTATAAAATTTGAACTAAGGGCGATAGTGTATATCGGCCATCTAAAGACGATGCATAACACATCGGCTGTAATCATAAATCGGC
Organism: Oryza officinalis; assembly: GCA_008326285.1. Lineage (NCBI taxonomy): Eukaryota > Viridiplantae > Streptophyta > Magnoliopsida > Poales > Poaceae > Oryza > Oryza officinalis. The sequence goes on from BDMV01000005.1 coordinate 32,681,591, forward strand.
TGGAGGGCCGATCATGAGTCGATCCAGACGCTAGGATAATATTTCTTCAAGTACTTGCCATTAAGAGCTCGTCCATAAATCTCACCATCCATCCCCTTCAGCAAATAAGCATTGTGAGGAACACAGCGATGAATTTGAAAAGGACCTTCCCAATTAGGTGACCACTTGCCGAACTTATTATCTCTGGAGCCAATCGGCATTATTACTTTCCAGACAAGGTCTCCTTCTTCAAATGACTTGGCAACAACCTTTTTGTTGTAATGACGAGCCACTCTATCTTTATCACGTTTGATCTTCTCTAAGGCCCGTAATCGGACATGCGCCAAATCGTCTAACTCATCTACCATAAGATTATGGTACTCATCGGCTGTCAAGTCGTCTTGCAAGGCAATCCTCCTTGAGCCGATGTTGGTTTCCCACGGCAGCACAGCTTCGTGTCCATAAACCAACTGATACGGAGACACTTGAATTGCACCATGGCAAGCCATTCGATATGCCCAAAGGGAATCGGCCAGCGTTGTGTGCCATTGCCTCGGCTGTTCGTCGATTTTCCTCTTGATTAACTTGATTAAGGTCTTATTAGAAGCCTCTGCCTGCCCATTAGCCTGCGCATAGTAAGGAGAAGAATTTAATAATTTAATGCCCATGCTGTCGGCGAACTGGACGAACTCATCGGATACGAAGATTGATCCCTGATCGGTGGTTATTGTCTGAGGTAACCCAAACCGATATATAATATATTCCTTGACAAACTGAATTGCATCTTTGGAATCAACTTTCTTAAGGGGAACGGCCTCAACCCACTTTGTGAAGTAATCTGTAGCCACCAAGATATATTTGTGTCCCTTGCTCGATGGCGGGTTAATCTGGCCGATCATATCTATTCCCCATCCACGAAATGACCACGACTTTATGATTGGATGCATAGCCGATGCCGGTGCTCTTTGAATTGCTCCAAACTTCTGACAATCCTGACATCCTTTATAATACTTGAAACAATCCTCTAGCATGGTTGGCCAAAAATATCCGACGCGCTTCAACAGCCATCTCATTTTATGGGCCGATTGATGGGTTGCACAAATCCCTTCATGTACTTTACTCATAACAGTTTTGGCCTCCTTGGGGCCTAGGCACTTGAGTAAGACACCATCAATCGTTCGATAATACAAGTCATCGTCCAGCAAGACATAATGTAAAACTTTATACTTCATTCTTCGTGATGCCGATTGAGAAGGATTCCTCAAATACTCGATGATGTCAAACCTCCAGTCGTCGGCATGCACGAGAGCAATCTGAATCTGGACATCTTTAGCCATCGGCTGGTATCCCGATGCCCCCTGAGCTAAATCATTGGCCTCGAAGTTCTGCTTCCTGGGTATATGCCTCATCGTCACAATCTTGAAACCTTGTAGCAACTCCTTGCACTCCTCGTTGTAGACTCTGAGAATATCGTTCTTGCATTCATACGCCTCAGAAAGTTGATTGATTACCAGTTGCGAATCACCAATGATTTCTATGGAATCGGCCTCGACTTCTCGTAATAACTGCAAGCTTTTAAGCACCGCTTCGTACTCTGCTTGATTGTTAGTATAATAAGGCTTGATAGTAAAAGCAAACTCAAAACTTGCCCCCCGAGGGGATATGATAACTAGGCCGATACCGCATCCATGTCTGCAGACAGACCCATCAAAATACAAGGTCCATGGCACAATATCTGAATATGCAATTGAGTCATCTCTGTGCTGAACAATAAAATCGGCTAGGGCTTGTCCCTTGATCGCTTTAGCCGATTCATACCGTAGGTCAAACTCTGTCAAGGCAAAAATCCACTTCCCAATTCTTCCTTTTAATACGGGGGACGATAGCATGTATTTCATCACATCGGCCTTACTTACCACAATGCACTCATTGGAAAGTAAATAATGCCTCAACTTAGTACATGAGAAATATAAGCACAAACAGAGTTTTTCTACCGGCGTGTACCTTGTCTCGGCATCCAGCAACCTCCTGCTGAGATAGAAAATGACTCGCTCTTTGCTGTCAATGTCCTGAACTAAGACTGAGCCGATATACTTCTCATCGGCCGATAGGTACAGCCTGAAAGGAATTCCCTTCTGTGGAGGAATTAAAACTGGTGGGGAGCTCAAATACTCCTTGATGTCGTCCAGCGCCTTCTGTTGCTTATCACCCCATATGAACTCTTCATCCTTTTTTATCTTCAATAACGGAGTGAACGACTCTATTCTTCCTGACAGGTTCGATTAAAACGCCGAACAAAATTGATCTTGCCGAGCAGAGATTGTAACTTGGTCTTGTTCGTCGGAGGTTTGATTTTCTTTATAGCATCGATATTCTTCTGTGTAATCTCGATTCCTCTTTCGTGGACCAAGAAACCCAGGAACTGACCGGCTGATACGCCAAAGGCACACTTGTTAGGGTTCATTTTTAAACCATACTTCCTCGCTCTTTCAAGTACCTTGCGTAAATCGGCCAAGTGCATATCATATTCTCTTGACTTCACGACGACATCGTCAATATAAACTTCAATCAAAGAGCCGATAAGATCATGAAAAATATAATTCATGGCCCTCTGATACGTAGCTCCGACATTCTTCAAACCGAATGTCATGACAACCCATTCATATAGGCCGATTGCCCCTGGGCATCGGAAGGCTGTTTTGTGAACATCTTCTTCGGCCATGAAAATTTGGTTGTAGCCTGCGTTCCCATCCATGAAGTTGATAACCTTGTGCCCAGACGCGGCATCGACAAGCAAATCGGCCAGAGGCATAGGGTACTCGTCTTTCGGTGTTGCTTTGTTCAAGTCTCTGAAGTCAATACATACCCTAAGCTTGCCATTTTTCTTCATTACTGGAACTTCTTCAAGCTCATCGGCCGACGTAAAACCCTGTCCCAACTTGCCATCGAGCTCGTCCACCGCATCATCTATGTAGGGACTAGCTTGTTCATCTTCAACGGCGGACGGCACATCTTTGCTAAAATAACTGCTTGTCTTGATCTTCAATCGTCTCGATGTCGCAGTCAGTTACTTTGAGGAAATCGGCATCCCAGACTCGCCCAGACAAGCAGTCGATTCCCTCCATCTCCCATACTGCGAGATCGGCATTGGCCACGTGTACCGACCGATCGGCCTGCACGATCTCGACCTGGTCCCCTTGCCATTGCATGAGGCATTGGTGCATTGTTGAAGGGACGCAACAGTTTGCGTGGATCCAATCGCGTCCCAACAACAAGCTGTAGGAACCCTTTCCGTCGAAGACGAAGAAGGTGGTGGGTATTGTCTTGCTGCCCACGGTAAGTTCCACGTTTAGGACCCCCTTCGCCTCGGACGCGTTGCCACCAAAGTCTTTCAACACCATGTTTGTCTTGATTAGATCTTCAGGTACCTTTCCAAGCTTCCTGAAGGTTGTGTATGACATTAAATTGACCGCTGCGCCGCTGTCGACCAGCATCTTCGTCATCGGCCGCCCGTTGATGAATCCTTTGATGTATAACGGCCGCAAGTGCCTGTAGTTATCGTCAACTGGCTTGTAAAATATGGCTTGATCTGGTGACAACTGTAGCCTAGCCGAAGATTGTTCATCGTCGGCCACTGCTTCATCGGCCGCCTGCACGCTGTACTCTGCTGGCAGTATAAAAACCATGTTAACAGGCGCCGATGTCGCTCGTTTACATTTTGAAGCCGCAGAGGCCCGGGCTGTATTGGAGGTGCCCTCATCGGCTGTGACCACCGTGGATTTTATCCTCCACTCTTTCTTGGTCTTGACCGGCCGATGGGTTATTGCCACCTGTTGCTCTTGGATTTGTTCTTTCCTCCTTAGCCTCTGAACCCGCCGTTTTTGTGTCTTAGTGAATACATCGCTTGGGCACCATTGAGGGTTCTGGACCTGTTCCTCGGCTTCGGTCTGTTGGTCTTGGTGCATCGGCCCTAACCTCTCATGAACAGATTTCCTTCGCTTGGCCGGCCGATGCGCTTGCCTGCTTGAGTTGCCCTGATAATAATCTTCTGCTCCGTTGCACGTAAGGCACTCCTGAATGGATGGCAACCTCATCCCCTCATTCCAGCAAAACCGGAAAAACTCGCACTCCCAATGTGGGTCGTAAGAGTTGTCTTGATCGACGTGGTCTAGAGCTTGTTCTTCCTGCCTCCGCTGGTATTTTCTAATCAGGCCCTCAGAGGTCTGATAAGGTCGTTTGCCGGTCCGATGGGCACTGCCATCGGCCCTGTCCGCCCGCACCATGTTGACTGGGAACGGGTGTCCTTCGATCTTCATCGGCCGCTTGGCATCATCGATTTTAATCCTGCCTTGCTCGATGGCCGATTGAATCTGTTGTCTGAAGATCTTGCATTCATTTGTATGGTGTGAATAAGAGTTGTGCCACTTGCAATATCTCCGTTTCTTGATCTCTTCGACCGATGGCAATACATGACCTACTGGCAACTGAATTTGCTTTTCTTGCAACAGTAGGTCAAATATTTTATCGGCCTTGTTGATGTCGAAGTCGAATTTGTCTTCTTTGTCGCCCTTTTTTACCCATTGGCAATTTGTCGGCTTCCTCATCCGGGCCCACTCAGCCAGGTCGACATCAACATCTTCTTCGTCGTCGTTGTCGGGGGCATACTGATAAACTGCATTGATCTTTTTTGCAAATTTCTTAGCCTCCTGGAATCGTTGTTCGTGGGCCGACACCCGTTGTGCTAGGTGAGCTAGGCTTTCAAATTCCTGTGAGGAGAACCTCTCGCGTATCGGCCCTAACAATCCTTGGAACGCCAAATCGGCGAGCTGAGAATCGGTCAAGCTAAGGCTGTAGCATCTGTTCCTTACATCCCTGAATCGTTGAATATACTCCGGGAACGATTCGTCGACTCGTTGCCTAATGGCGGTCAGATCGGACAGTTTCATTTCTTGTACGCCGTTATAGAAATACCTATGAAACTGTTTCTCCAGATCTATCCATCCTCTGATGGAATTGCAGGGTAGAGACGTAGAATTTAGACCCGCCTCGCAACAAAAGACGGGCTCTACGTTTCCACGGTGGCCTGGGAGATCTGCTTAACTCCAGTGCAGGTCCAAATTGGCTTGCCCAGTCGTGCGCAGAGCGTGCCAGTTGATTTGATCTGCAATCAACAAGAAACAAATAAACCATGTCAGAAAACAATGGTCGATCGGCCGATAGGCCGATGTCACATTGTTATAGCCCAGCCGATAGGGCAAAGTTGTATCGGCTTACTCAGTATAATAAGCAAATTGAAGAGATCTAATCCCATCGGCCTATGCCAAAAGCATATGACAAATTAATGGAATTGGCCGATGAGGGTTTCATGAGGATAACTATACTAGCTATTACTCTAGTGTAAACTTATACAAGTCAATCGGCTAACATAAATACACCAACAACAAAGAAGTCTTTAAAAACACTCTGTGACCGATATAAGTGGCAAACACATGCAAGAACATAAATAATCGCATGCATTAGATAAGACCGGCTGAAACCCCGGCACTATCCTTAATTACAATCGAAAACAGGCTTCGTGTTAGATCTCGAAACAGGACTAAGGTCGATAGCAACTCAAAGTGTGAATCGAGACTTAACACAAAGAAAATCAAGCCGTCGATTGCTTTTGGGGATGGTAAATGCCTTAGATAATCTAAACGAGCAAACTGATTCAACCATCATCGGCAATAAACCCTAAAACGAGTTAACTGCTGACGAGACAGAATCAGAAGACCGCGTCAAGATTAGCTAACACACGATAAACGACAATCACATCATCAGGGCTTAACGTGCCTAAAGCGACACGCTAGCCCCGACGATGTAAATCATCGGGTACGAGTTCTTACCTTGCTCTTGGGAAGCAAGAACTCGTCAGAAGTCAGCCTCTTGCGAGGGTTGGCGATGCGCCGAAAGTAGATTAGTTTGATTGTATGATTGATCGAGAGAGAGAGTTTCTATGTACAAACTATCGGGATATTTATACCCGAGGTTACAACAGAACCCTTGTAGGGCATGATCTTATCTACAACTAACAAACAAGTCCTTGCGGCAGACTTAAGCCACAGATTAGATCTAAACTACTTAATTTACAAGATACAACTGCCTAAAACCGAGCTTTATCTCTATTTGGCAACTTCCTGGAAGCTTATTCTGGGCCCAGACCAAGCCCACGTTGACACTATCAACTCACAACCCGTATCGGCCCACGTTAACATCAAATCCGTATCGGCCGATACGCTCTTTATGGCAACACATCCACAGTCCGATACAGTTACTGGGTCCGATACGAAGCCTGGTCTGACTTCAATTCAATCTGTCTTCTCTGCTTCGGTTTCCCCTTTTATTTCCAAGTCGATTACCAAATTTCACCGTTAACACATGCCCCCCAATTCCGTCATAGTAAGGTGCATCACGTCAATTGCGTGGCGGACCTCTAAGACTTCCCAATAATGTAACTCCCAAAAAATAGACTTCTTTTTCTACATCGTCGCGTGACCATCTTCACTTGCTATAGGTTGGCTTGCAGGTCCCTTTCCAAATACTACTTTTAGATCTTTCACCATAGCAAACATAGTATTTTCGTTACGATGTTTAGGCTTAGTACGGTGCTCTGCTTTTTGTTCAAAAGGTTTGCCTTTCTTTCGTATAGGGTGGATTGCAATAAGAAATCAACGATGGCCCATGTATACAACCTTCCTACAATGTTTCAAATACGTATTGTCTATTTCATCCAAACAGTGGGTGCATGCCCTATGCTGTGTCACGCCCGGAAATTTTCCCAAATTTCCAGACCATTTTGTGTATTAAGTCCCTGTCCAGGCATCAACCAGGGTACACAAAACGACAAATCAATAAACAGACCCAAACGTAAATAAAGCGATAAATACTTACAGAAGAGGCACTTAGTCCTCACACCCAAAGAAAACAGCAGCGGAAAAAGGCGATCCTAGCGGGGCTTCAGCTCCACTCCACAGGCAAACTCAACTGGGGTCTGAGCCTTGGTCCTCTAACTTCATCTTCAACTCAGAAGTACTAAACTTCTGAAAAGGGGAAAAAATAGCAAGATTGAGTACAACCACCGTACTGAACAAGCCACACCAATGATGCAGACGTGCACAGGGGAGACCAAGGGAGGCTTGTGGCTATTTGCAGAAAAGCAGTTGAAAACCTTTACACTTTAAAACAGTAAAATAGTTGTTTAATTAAGGCAATATTAATTCTCCACTGAACAACGCTACCCCACGTTGAACAGGCCCAACCAATCCACCTGAACTACACCAGTTCATTGAGACAAATTATTAAGGGTGAGACTAATCATGGTGAATCTGGTCAATCGCCCATAACCGCGGGCACGACTATTCGAATAGTTTTACTCTGATCAGAGGTGCGCAACTGTACCCACAAGACACGATCCACCGTATGTCACCGTGCCATGCCTGACACGTTACCATGCGAGTGATCGTGACAAGATCCTTCACATAACCCTCCCTAACCAATCGTCCCCACCACGGGTTTCACCCCCACCTTTAAGTCCAAGGTAGGCAGCCCCCCCTCGTGCCACGGTGAATCCGGCAGCCGATCAACGGGTAAGTCCCCCGCCGACCCAACTCCATCATGCCCACCCTAGTCTGGTACGTCAGCTAGAGACGGGTTATGCTACAGATCCAGCAGTTGCCCATTCTTGCTTGTGGTAAGCACTGTAAGTCTTCCAGGGTTTCCCATGAACCGGTCCTTAATTGCCATGGGCGCGACAAGCAAAACCATGCACCCACAGCCCACCATTAAGTCATATTTTAGTCAGATAATTACGACCAATAAAACATGATCAGATGTTTCGAGCTCACAGCTCAGCTAGAAACCAAAAGTAGAAGTGTAATTATCCCATCAAATGAGCTAGTGGCAATTAAGCATGGCTAAGCATATATAATTCTAGCAAAGTCAACATAAATGACATAAGCTAGTCAAATTATCACCCACAATTAACAAAGGACGGTAAACAAGTAAACATGGCACAAGCGAACGGATAGGTAAACCCGATTCCCATGTAATTAGCAAAACATGCACTTTATTTGCAAACGTAAAACATTTCACAAAATGGGTACAACATGCTCAAGGGGAAATGTGTGACTTGCCTTGCTTCTTCAAACAATCTTCCAAACTCTTTTCCTCGCGAGCGCAAACTTCCGAAACGGCGGAATCTACACGCTGGCACGCAAAACGAGGAAAAACTCTAATAAAAACCAGGTAAACAGTACATAAAAGTAAAAAAACATGTAGAGCTCTATTTTAGATGAATTTTGCAAGTTGAATGGCTCAATTTGGAGTTCGTATGAATTAGATATGAATTTTAGAAGTTTTGAGCCATTTAAATGAATTTCTGGTAATTAAATCGATTTATTGCGCAATTATTAACTAATTTTACAAAGGAAAGGACTACGCTGACATCATCAAAGGGAATCGGTGCCGGAACGGCGGGTCCCACATGTCAACGGGTCAAGGGGCGGACAGTCCACGGTGGCCCAAGTCCACGCACGCACGGGTGCGGACGCACCACGTGGCACTGACGTGGCGACCACGGCGGACGAAAGGGAGAAGGTAGCGCCGACGTGGATGCCAACGTGGCGAAGCCGCGGGCGGCCACGTGGTCTGGGTGTGGACCGGATTAAACAAAGGGGGCCCACGCGTCGGCGACACAAAAGTCGGCGAACCGGAGAGAAAAAGAAGGTGAAAAGGACTTTGCAGGAGAAAGGGGAGAATTAGGCTGAGAGGGAGGTTAACTGGACTTGAGGAGATGAGCTAGATTTTCTCGGGAAAAAGTTAAAAGGGCCGAGGGACGTAAAGTAGTCTTTTGTGTGGATAAAAGATAATAGGCCGACGGCCCAATAGAGGAGAAAGGGCTGGGAGGGACGTGAAGTGGACTTTGGGAGAGAGGACTAACGGGCTGACGGCCCAAAAATACGAGGGACCAAGATTGGACTTTCGTGAGAAGATGCGCCCACAGGCCGAGCGGGGTGATGGGCCGGCCTGAGAAAAGAGCAGGGGGACGCAAAATAGACTTTTGCAGGGAGATGGGCCAAACGGCCCAACAGCCACTGGGCCGGAGGAAGTGGTGGGCCGGCCCAGGGTGGCCTCTACGGCCGGGCGGACGGCTAGGGTTCGGCCGAAACCCTAGCCGACCCGGCCAGGGCACGGCGGCGGCGGCTACGGCCGAGCGACGGCGAAGCGGCGGCGCGGCCACCGGCGGGGACGGCCGGCGAGCGGCGACGGCGGTGTGGCGGCGGCGGCGCACCGGCGCGGCGAGACGGCGCGCGGCAGCACGGCGGCCGGACGCGGCGAGGCGACGCGCGGCAGCGCGGCGGCTAGGGACGCCAGAGGGGAGGAAGAAGAGGGGAAGGGGAGGGCTCACCGAGGACGACCGACGCGAAGGAGGAAGGCGGCGGCAAGGCGCTCGGGCGGCAACGGCGTGCGCACGGGCGCAAGGCCGGGCGACGGCGCGAGCGGCTCGGCGGCGGAGCGGCGGCAGGCGGTGTGGCGGCGGCAAGGCGACGCGCGGCAGCACGGGAGGCGGCCGGGGCGCGGGTTTTATAGGCGCGGAGGTGGAGGATCGTGGCCGGGGGCGGCCGGAAATCGCGGCGGAGTGGGGTGGTGGCCGGCGGAAATGGCAGCGGGGCGGTTGCTGGCTTGACCGGCCGGAGGAAGGAGGAGGGAGGCAATTCAGACTTCGGCGCGGGCACGGCTACGGGCCGAGCTGGGCCGGAGGGAGAGAGGAAGGAGGCTTGAGGCCGCATGGGCCGCGGGAGAGAGAGAGGGGTTTTGGGCCGGAAACGGCCTAAAACAAAAGGAGACCTTTTTAATTGTTTTTCAATTAATTTAATTGATTAAATGACCTTTGTGACTTTAAAATTATTTCTTGAGCTCCAAAAATTCACGAAAAATTTTGGAGAGTACTTTAAGGCACAGAGAATATTACAAAAATATTTCCGGCCATGATTTTTAAAGGAAAATTTTAATTTCCTTGCTAATTTCACTTGTTTAAATTGCTTTTAATTTTTATTTAATTTCTGGAAAATGTATTATTAGGTAATTTTTATTCCCGATCGAAAATCGGGGTGTGACATGCTGCTTGTTTGATTGTCTCGATAGGTTGCTAAGTGCAGACCAATCGTTAATGGTTATGAATAGCAACGCTCGTAGGTTAAATTGCTCATGTTTATACTCATCCCACACAGAGACAGCTTCTTTCTTCCACAGCAGTTGCAGATCTTCAACCAATGGTCTTAGGTACACATCAATGTCGTTACCAGGTTGTTTGGGGCCTTCAATAATAATCGGCATCATGATGTACTTTCGCTTCATGCAGAACCAAGGGAAAAGGTTGTAGATACATAGGATCACAGGCCAAGTGCTATGACCACTACTTATCTCTCCAAATGGATTCATGTCATCCATACTTAAACCAAACCTTATGTTCCTTGCATTATTTTCGAAGTCTTCAAATATTTTGTCGATGTTTCGCTACTGCGACCCATCGGTGGGGTGTCTCAACATCCCATCTTTTTTACATTCTTCTGCGTGCCAGCGTATCATTCTAGCATGCCCTTTGTTCCTGAACAAACGCCTCAGACGTGGTATTATAGGGAAATACCACATCACCTTAGCAGGAACTCTCTTCTTCGAAGGTTGTCCGTCAACATCACCGGGGTCATCTCATCTAATCTTGTATCGTAATGCCTTACAAATCGGGCATGCTTCCATGTTCTCGTACTCCTCACCACGATAGAGGATACAATCGTTCGGACATGCGTGTATCTTCTGGACTTTCAGTCCTAGAGGGCAGACTACCTTTTTAGCTTCGTACGTTGTTTTGGGCAATTCGTTTTCCTCCGAAAGAATATTCTTTACAAGTTTCAATAACTCGCCAAATTCCTTGTCAGTCACACCCTTTTTTGCCTTCCATTACAAGAATTCCAGCGTGGTACCTAACTTTTTGTGCTCCTGTTCACAATCTGGGTACAAGGATGTTTTGTGCCTCCTTTTAACTTTTGCAGTCTTTCTTTGCGTCGCACAACATCTAACCAAGATCATTTTCACTGTCATTTTCTGCAACACCTCCGTTCGCTTTGCTTGTTGTACTATCTGCAAATCCACCGTATTGAGCCCAGTCCGGAATGTTGTCGTCTTCTTCTTCATCTTCTTCCATTACAACACCTAACTCCCCGTGTGAGGTTCAACAATCATAGTTAGGCATGAATCCCGATTGCAACAAGTGGATATGAAGAATTCTTGTTGTAGAATACTCCTTCTGATTTTTGTACTTTTTGCATGGACAACATATAAATCCCTTAGGTTTGTGGGCATCGGCCACACTCAAAAAATAATGCACGTCATCAATAAACTCCGTCGACCGTCGGTCCGCGGTGTACATCTATTGCCGGTTAATCTACATCAAATAAAGAAATTTAAAGAAAGTCTACGAAAGTAAAAATAATTAAATAAGCATTTAATAATTTAAAACATCATAATTAAACTCAAAAGTTGAATGGATGAAGAGTATTGCTAACCACAGTTAGATTTCATTAATTTTTTACTATCATCCTAGTTTTTTTTACCTATTTTACATACAATGCCACACACTAATTTTTCTATTATCTATTATCTCTTATCTATTGTTTATCCCTCATTTTTCATTCTTTTCCCTAATTTTCTATTCTTTTTTCCTTCATTTTCTATAATTTTCCTTTGTTGCCTTTTTTCTTTACATTTTTATCCAATGTCTCTTAAATTATGAAGTGCTCTTATTTTCTCTAAAATTTTATTCTCTCTCATCTTTTTTCATATATTTTTTAGAGAGAATGTCGTATAAAAACATAGCTAGAAATATAATATGTTAACCATACAATAATAGAGGATGAAGTTGCTAACCTTTTAGACCCTTTGATTTGTGTAATATTATCAAAATACTTTCACCAAAATTTTTGCCAGCACCTCTCTTAGCTTCCTCCTTTTGGCAGCAATGGCTCTGGTTAGAAGAGGAAGAAAGACTAAAAAGACATGTATTGTCTTTAGTATCGGTTCAAGTCTTTAACTGGTACTAAAGATCAATACAGGTACCGGTTGGTGTCTTCAGCCGGTACTAATGTATTCAGCATTTTTATTACTAATTGGTAACACGAACCGGTACTAAAGATCTCTCGCGCCAACTGGGGGGCCTGACAGGGTCTGACATCGCTTAACCGGTATTAAAAATTATTTTTAGCCCCGTTGGTGTTATCAACCAGGACTAAATACACTACGGCGGGCGCGGACTATTTATCCGGTAGTAAAAATCATCTTTACTACAAGTTCTTAGTACAGCCAAGATATTTATATTTTGAGCCGTTCGATGAAAGATCAATTCTTCAGTAGAGATAGGTCGTGGCTTGACGGACACTTGGACAGTGCCAATTCGTTGCCTAGATAGAGATAGGTGCATGCAGAAACGTACCCAATAGTTTAGCCCAAATACCTTGGCTACACTACTCCTGATCACTGTACGAGCACTGGTCCTTAAAATGATGATGCAACAACCAACGGGCAACACAGTCACTAGTACTTAATAGCTAGCCATGAAGTAATCGATCCATCGATGGTATAATACCCAATGGTAATACGTACTACTACTCCAGGTAGCTAGCTGTGCCTGTGTGTTGACTACTGGTACAGGCACCACTACTCCACTAGGCTAGCATTGTATTTGCTCGATCAATTGCTGCCGAGCCAGAGAGAGTCATGGAGCAACGTACTACTGGGCTAGCTAGCTAGCAAAGCAGAATGCTGAACACAAGTCCAAGCTAGTGGCAGTACTCCTACGAGAGCATTTAGTGGCTGGCTGGAACTGGAAGCAGTGCGCTTCAATTCGACCCTTAATTTGCAACAATGCATTGAAGCGACAAGGTTGGCATGAACTGTGGTTTCATCACCCTGACACAATCCCCCCTTCTTATTGCCCTCAACTGTCTCCAATTACTCGTGCATTTATTTGGGTTTAAAAGCGAGTTAATCCGCAATAGTCTCCCCTTTGAATGATCCTAACCACCCAGCATCTTCCTCACCCAGTCTCTTCGATCCTAAGATCACCGTCCGTTTCGCCTTCCGGACGGTCAGATCGAGTGCTACCTGGCTGGGCTCAACCCAGCGCCTGCAAGCTTGCATATGTCTGCTATCTGCTTCCTTTTCTTGTCAAATTAAGAATCTGAAATACTGAAAGTCTGAAACCATATATTTGCAGGAAATCATGCATGCATGGTCGACCTGTATCTGAATTAAATTAGTCTGAAAGAGACCGCAGCTACTACCTCCGGCTTTAACTTGCGACAGTCTTTTAATAGTCTCCTTAAATATATGATACTGATGATTTTGTTAAGTTCATTTGACTATTTGTCTTTTGTATAAATAATTATGATAATAGTCTAATAGACAAACATACAATACACACTTAAAATATATATAGGCTATGGGTGTGTTTAGAAGGAGGGAAAAATATTGAGGAGATACGTACGTAAAACGAGGTAAGCCATTAACATATGATTAATTGAGTAGTAATTATTTTAAATTTGAAAATTAAATTTATATGATTTTTAAAGCAACTTTTCTACATAAAACTTTTTAAAAACGTTCGGGAACATGCACATGAAAAATATTGAGACTTTCATTTTTTTTGTCGTTGAAACAAACGCAGCCTAAAAGATCAGGTGGTATTCTTTTCATGTTTCTTGTAACAAAGTATAACTGAGCAAATATTGTTGTCATATTTTGAAGAAATAGTCTATTATATAAATTTAAAATCGGAGGGAGTATCATATATACTCCATCCATTTTAAAATGTATGACGCCGTTGACTTTTCGCATAACGTTTAACCATTGGTTTTATTCAAAAAAAATTTATATAAATATCATTTATTTTGTTGTGACTTGTTTTATTATCAAGTAAAGTATAAGTATAATTTATACTTTTGTATATTTGTATTAAATTTTTAAATAAAACGAATAGTCAAACATTATGCGAAAAATTAACGACGTCGTATATTTTAAAAAGAGGTAGTATTTATTTCCGGCCTTTTGATCAATTAATCCTGGCTTCCTGCCTTCACCTGCATTTGCGTTCCACTCCATACATGCATATATCAGATGTACATGTATTGATGTACAACTACATAGGTACTCGGATATATGCATGTATTCAGAAGTTCTTTCTGCCGGTATACGTATTTATGAAGTACTTTGCGTACAGTCGGGTTCCAGCTAGTGCTGCATAGCTAGCTACAGTGCTAGCTAGCTCCTCGAATCAGATCCGTACGTACCAGGGGTGTTGGCTCGGCTCCACTCCAAATTCTTGTCTAGCACTACCTCCTCTCATTATAAGCGTGTTTGATACGACTTTTAACTTTTAAATTTAATTTTAAGAGATGGTTATAAAATAAAGGTATAGAGTAGCCTAAATTCAACTCTACCTCTTTAATTTAGTTTTAGTTTGTGACAGTATCTCTCTAGTTCACTCTATTCTTTTTTATGGAATTAAAATTATTTGGTTAGACTCTAGCTATAAAAGATGTAAAGTTAGAGCTGAAGTTCTACCAAACAGACCTACTTTTGGATTTTATTGAAGAAAGTATCAAATGAGGTAAAATTAATTTAGGATAGTTATGATTAATTGAGATGAGTAAGTATATGAAGAAATTAAATAAGTGATGGTTGGTTGAGATAAACAACTAGGTGAAAAAGTAATTATATTATGGACAATTTTTTAAGTGATATTATGGGACAAATTTTAAATGTTAGAAGTGCCTACAGTATATATGTGAGCAGAGGCAGTAGTAAACAAATCTGCAAATAGGGAAGCTGTCAGCTGTACATGCAGGCTGAGCTCACCGAGCTAGCTTTGATGGCAGGTCCATCTTATTCCTACATACTCTCTTTTTCAAAAAAAAAAAGCAACTTATGAATAAAAAACTAGAACATGATTTTTTTTCTTTACGAAGAAAGTAGCATACTAGATCACATAGATATATATTCGGTTAAGTCCATCCACATGGGACGTACATTCTGCAATTGACGCACATCGGTACAGACGATCGAGCTGTAACAACGACAAACGCTGAATTTTTTTCTAGAGCTTAAATGACACACCACGGTTGACATCCCTGCTCTAGCCCATGTAATTGTCTGAATCCTGGATCTTGTAGCAAGTACGTACTCTTTACCATTTTTAGTAATAGAAATGGGGTGAATACCCCTTTGATAAATAAAAACTACGGTTGACAGCTGGCATCGTCAAATATCGATCGGTATAGTGCAACCTGACCTTTCTCATGTAAATGGTGCACACACAATTTTCGACGGTTGTCCAGGGTCGTCGAACTCTAGTTTCATCGAAGGCTAGCTTATAATTAAGTTAGGCTCGGCTAGTTTATTCGCATGAGTCTTTCTGATGAACTAGATCAAAAGCCTTAAGCTTTTTATATCGACCTCTTACGAGAAGTTGAAAAATACGACTTAGTTATTGTGGTTACGAGCCTTATCAAGCGGGTTCATAGTTAGAAGCCTTGTCAAGTTAAAAAAAATCAAACTAAAATTCAATTTTTTAAGCAAAGTTCTCCTGAATTTCATTGGTTTTTGTTAATTAGCTAGTAACCCTCAGTTATCATAGTGTCCGATGAATCCGCTAGCTAGAAGGTAGAAGTTTTCAGCGAGCAAATGGTTTCGTATAAAATCCTATATACTTCCTAGTTTTACTTCAAATCCAAGGTATGCAAGTGTGGGCAGACAAAGCGGTTTTTTTTATCACAATTCTAGTTAACTTTTTCATTCAAATTTTATACTAGCAAGTAAGAAATAGAGTAAGAAAACATGTTTTTATGCGAGTAGTGGGATTGCCAACTTACATCCCTACGTACGAACGAGCGAACGGTGCATCTGCAGTAGTATTGCACCGACCGCGCTCTATTCCACTGCACCGAATTTACACCGTGCGCGTCAAGCTGCATGTTTCCGCCTGACGCGGAAGGACAGGGAGCATTACGTTCCGCGAAATCCCCCGAGACAAAATCTTAATCCGTAGCAGTAGTACTGCCCCGTACAGATCTTAAATCATCGACGATCACTTTCAGTCACCAGGACATGTGTACGTACAGCACGCTACTACTACAGCACTATCACTACGACGACGACAACGCAGTAACGCACGCGAAATTATTACCTAGACCCGTTCCATTGGCACCACCCAATGATCCATGGAAGAACAGGTCTACGTGATAATTCCGTTTTTGATCAACTCACACTGTCACACACACACACACACATACGAAAGAACACGAAGACGCATGCAGTAGAAGCTAGCTCGGCGACGATTGGAGTGGAGATGAGGTCTAAGCTTTTGGAATTTGATTAGCTAGAGCGTCATGGCGACAACGGCGGCCAGGTCAGCTAGCTCGGCTTTGGCCGGCGGCGACGTCACGTACGCGCTCGAGGTGAGAGGGGATTGTCAGCCGCGATGCTTGCCCTTGCTCTTGCCGGCGCCGACTTGGCGCGGGTCGGCGGCGGCGGCGTCGTTGAAGTCGAGGAGCACGGTGCTGTGGCACTTGGGGCACTTGGGATCCTCCCGCGACAGCATCACGTACATCATGCACCGGGGGCACCCGGCCAGGATCATCCCGGACGACGCCCCGCCGCCGCCCGCTTCCGGGCTCCCCTCCGACGACACGCACGAGCTCGGCGGCGACGCCGTCGACGACGACGACGAAGACAGCCTCCTCGGCGAGCTGCTCCCTCCGACCACCCCTGACGACGACGGCCCCCCTCCCCCGCGCGACGACAGGTTCAGCCGCACCTCCTGCAGCTTCGCCCCCTTTCCACCATTGTTCCTGCTCATCTTGCACGACCTAGCTTAGCTAGCTAACGTCTTCACGATGTGTCTCTGTCTAGCTAGAGCTAGGACGCCGCAGCTAGCTTGCAGCACATGCAGTGCAAAGCAAGCGCGCGCGAGGCGGGCTTTGTGAGTGCCTGGTTTTTGTGGGGTGGTGGTGCAGCTCCCGTTTGTGTTATATAACGAGGCCGAGGCGCTTGCATCGCTCGATCGATCGATCGCTAGGGCCGGCGTTGAGGTGGAGGAGATGGTTTTCTTTATTGCCCGAGATGAGCAGCAGCAGCTCGCATTTACATCCTTGCTTGCTACGACTAGCTAGCTCTCATCACTACACTTCCCGCACACTGTATTCCGATGCTAGCTAGCAAACAGCTGCTTGATTGATTCCCCATTTTGGTTTTAAAGTAAACACACTATGACTACACTACACTTCACACAGGTAGCTCCTTCTCTTTCCTGTGGTTGGGGATTTAATGTATTAATTGGATTGCGAAATCGGATGGGAAGAGTCATGCGAACATTACGGATGATATAGACTCGTATATACGTCAATATATCCATTCATCCATGCTGGTAATTCATCCGTGTTGAAATGGAAGTAGTGAGGTGAGGAGAGGGCACGCATGGTGCGTGCATTGCATGCATGGCCAGGTACGGAGGATGCGTCAATGAGCTAGCTGGATGTACAGCCCATTTGGTGTTACTGTCTGGATTGGCTGTGCCTGCAGTAAATATTTACGTGGTAGAGCATATACCGGAGCTGTACGTTCAACGTACAGAAAGTCTGAAACTGCATTCAGGGGCTAGTGCAGCGCGTGGATCCGTACTATACTGGAGTAGTGTATCATCTTTCGTTTTCCATGCATAAATATATTTACTGTTGTTGCTTCCTTTTTTTTTCGAAAAAAGAAAAGCCATACAGTTGCTAATTCAGATAAGATCTGTACACTGTACGTAGCAGGTGGCACTTGCGAGAAAGACGTATAGTGTTGGCCTCTGAATATTCCCAGCTGTCAAATTTTGAGTCTCTCAGCTAGACCCTCTGTTTGATTTGCCAATTGTCTTATTGATTCGGTTTCTACCTCTTTGGTGTTGTTCATTTCCCTTCTTGCTTCTGATTTCCCAAAAATTCATGTGCATCCTGTTTCCGCGCGAGTAGTTGTTTCTGTATTAGCGAAGATGCAGACAGGCTGTTGACTAACAGACTGCAGTTTGTGCAGACAGAAGTGGTGATGCAATCGTGCGATTGATTTCAGTTTCAGTTAGACTTTGGTATAGACTCTGGCTCAGATTAAGAAGCTAGGGAAGTTCTTAAAAAAGAAGAAGCTAGGAAAATGCTACTGATAAAAAATACTATTAGTGTAAAACTTGCCCAGTTTGTCCCCAAGATGTGCATGCACATCGTCCGCATAATAAAAGATCACCATGTTCCTGGCACGCTTCTGTTTTGGCGAGTTAATGGCATGCGTACAAGCCAATTAAGAACGAAATTTAAGTCAATCTGCATGGAGTACTAGCTAGTAGGGAAAACAGCAGTATATTATATTGACACATGATGAGGGTACATCAGGGTTTTACCACTGCTAGGTGGCATACACCTTTCAGGGAAGCTAGAACAGCACGCTGACTGTGCGAAGAGGTGATTGCGTAGAAAACAATCAACAGAAACTGAATAGTTCCCGGAGGCAGAGACATTTGGCCAAATTAAGTTCAGCAACATCACCATATTGCATCATGTCTGTCCCCGACCGCCGGGGAGGAATTGACCTTGTGCTGACTCCATCATCGTACGGCTCTCTCTGCTTCTTCCTTGTCAAATTCGGGACCACGCGCGAGACGATTGGAATTATATTGGATTTTGCAACGACGATGAGCACACGATCTGCAGCATGCACGCCAGCACGCTCGCGACCAGTCAGAATTCACATCCACATTCACGCAGGTCCTGGTCTCTGAAAACGCAGGTCGCCGCGCGCGAGATCTCCATGGGATAATCGGGTTCAGGCCCTGCCTCCCCCTGGTGAACAGGCCATAAATAAATTTCAGTCCGAATGCTTCCGCGCCACTACGCCTCAACATAGCGCTGTCACTGAGGCCCAAAAGGGGAGTGTACAAGCACATAAATGGCACTGACGTGGTTGTCATTACGGGCCACAGCGCGCAGGCAAACACACCACCACTACTGCCGCTACGTACTACGTAGCAGCAGCCAAGCTTGCTCGCTCTTACTTAATGTAGGTGCATAAATAAGCTTGCGAGATAGCGGTTGGTGTAGTATTTGGTATTTGCAAGCTCGCCATGTGCCGGTCTTTATGTCACGCCAGGAATCTTAAGCCGGACACAAGTTGATGAGCTGCGTGATGGATCATGGATGCTTTGCTGCTGCTTCTGTGTGGCAGCCCGGAGGCGAGATGAGGAGCATACAGTGTGACTCAGCGAGCGAGCAATCAACATCATCCACTGATCCTGAAACCATAATGCGGCCATGCTGAGTGTATATATTATGGCTATATGCGACTTGAGCTGGCGAGTTCGACCGCGTGAAGAGAGATCGGATGGCCCATAAGCCCGTGATACGTTAATTGAAGGAGGCTGTTCCAACGGCCCAGACGCGGGTGTGCCTCACATTGCGCCAGGCTTGCGTGATCGGCGTGGTTGGATGGGCCGAGCCTGCGGCGCTCACGTCGAATTGGGCCGACGCACGCCTCGTTGTCCATAACCCGCGTGGGCACAACTAAGGTGTGTTTGGTTCGTGGCATAGGATATGTCCATCATATTTATAGAAACTAGAAAAGTGTGCCCGTCCGTGTTAATGAAAGGAAAATATAATATCGATGGATGCTGATGTAAGAGGACAAAGAGGGTGGTTGTTCGACAATAATAGAAAGCAGCGGATGTCGATCCCTTAGTTGGAGATAGGAAGGGAGGATATTTTGTTAGATAAAAAGCCAAAATTTCTACGTCAAACCAACATTATAAATACTGGTTATGAAAAAAATCAATAAATTATGGAAGTGACTAGTGAATTTTGACAAATGCTTGAATTCAGGACAACATGTTGCTGCCAATTTTAATTCAAATGAAATAATTTTTGACACTACATTTAGGAATAAACATAGAAGCTATTTTGCCATGACAAAAGAGTAATTTTTCATACACCCAACATGATTAATATATTTATACACAATAGAAATATTAAATGAGACGTATCCATCGACAACAAAACGCATGTGATGACATGAATCTAAAAATATATCGGCTCAGTCTTGGAGATTCTTATAGAGGTAGGCTATGTGTATGTGCTTTCATATGGTTCAATGTGTACGTGTTTATATAGACATCTGCATTTATTACTGTGTTTCGAAAAAATATAACCAATAATAAAACATGCTTCTCAATGCTATATTGACGTGAAAGTAATTTTTACTTTCACGTACAATTATTGATTTTGTATTTTTTTATTTACTTAAGTTGTCTTTATAAATTTTGGCACATGAGATATTTTCAATGGACTTTCATGTCTAATCGGAGGACCGAGGCTTAAAAAAGGAAAACGGGAAGCACTTTCTCGCTTCCCCGATCCGATCGGTGTATTCACATGCGTGGGAAAAAAAGCGACCGGTCAACCCTATCCTCATATCCCAGCCACCACTCATTCTGTCTCCTTCCATCCTCTACCTCCAGAGACTCCTCTCCACTCAACTCAAGGTTGGCACTACGATGATGGCAAGCAAGATGGAGGCCCACGACACAGAGGGGACAACAATGGATCTGGGCTGCGGCGAAGGAGGAGGGCACAGGCGGTGAAGAAGGAAGAGGAGGCCGCAGGTGGCGACGGCGCGACCGTGGCATCAAGCGGCGCACGAGAGAGAAGCTCTAGGGTTATCAATCCAGGGCCAGCCGCCATGGATCCAGCGCCGGGTCTAAAGGAGGAGGTCAAGGTGGAGTTGGAAATCACACATCCGATTATCGATTGTTTCATGTTAGAGTGCCGTCGACCCTCTGCTTACTTTTGTGGTGGATTCAACTTCTCTTGTGGATTCCTCTTCTGATTTTATTTGAGTGGATTAGAGTCCAATTCCTTTTAGTTTTGTGTTCTAGTTGAAAATTTGGAATTTAGAAACACAGCTGGCTTGGAGTTCTTCCATGGATTTTGCTTCTGATTTTATATGGGTGGATTAGAGTCTATTCCTTTCGGTTTTGTGTTTGAGTTGAGAAATTTTGAATTTGGAACGACATGGCTACGGGCTACACACGTGAGGCTGAGAAGAGAAATTTTGAATTTGGAACGACATGGCTACGGGCTACACACGTGAGGCTGAGAAGACGCACCGCGGACAGACGAAGGTGTACTTTTCGTCGCGTGACGATCGGAAAGTTATGAATATTTTAAATAGATAAGATAAGATACGGTGGTCTATTTATTTTTTGATTGGATGGATATAGTCACATTCAGTTATTTTGGTTGGTTGGATGGACGAGAAAGGATAGATAAAACCAATAACATATTAATTAATAATAAAATATATTAATTATCATTAATATAGCCATAATATATACTAATTAACAATAAAATAGATTAATTATATCTAATTAACATTAATTTTGATAAAAATTAGATAAGTTAATTACTAATTAACAACAAAATGTATTAATTATTACTAATCAATTACTAATGATCAATATTAGTAAAGATGGATATTCTTATCCGGTCAATTTGGACGGATACACTCATCCAACATCTACGTGAAATATTTTCTTTTTGAGCCATCATATTTACCCTCACTCACCAATCAAATACAATGAAAAATTGAGATCGTCATCTCTTATCCAAAGATATTTCTCTAACCAAACACACCTTAAGTTCATCGGTGACCATCGCCGCACAGTTTTGGTAACTTGAGACTTGAAAAAAAAACTCATTAGCGCGCAATCTGCGTGGCACGTGCTGTGCAGCCATTCCTGTCTTAAAACGGAAGGCTTTTACTATTTTTTTTTCCGACTGATGTGAAACCGGTCCGCTAAAATGGAGAGGTGAAACGGAACGCTTTGACGCTAACGGTTTCCAAAAACAGAGCTAGTGCCATGGGAAAAAGAATTGCAGGGCACCTCTTCAAGAATAAAATAAGAGGTTATCATTACAAACAATGACTAAACTGATCTTCATACTTGGGCAACAATTTTTTTTCAAAAACAAACCTCAAAGGAGAACAGATGTCGTACACTTTGTTATTATTTTTGTACCAAATATTAAAAAAACTACAGTAGAAAATTATACTTATTTTGAAACGGATAAAATACTTGCTAGAACAACGGCGCCACAATATCGTTCTATGCAGAGAAGCATCGGATCTGAGCAACGATGCTATCACAATGAATAGAGATGGTGAGCGTCCCATAGCAGCATCATGGCTTCTCAAGCTCCTTCCCGTCCTACGACAGTGACAAACGCTCCTCCTCAACCTGCGTGGACAGTTTCGGAGACGTTGTTTACTCCCTAGCACACGGCCTACCGAATTGGACAACGGTGATTCCATGGCCTCATCTAGCCCTGGTGTCGCTCAACGAAGGATTGGCGTGATAGCAGGCTCTAGATGGCACAATGTAATGGTTCAGACCTAGGAACTGTTGTGATACGCATAGGCTACGATAGCATAAATCAAAATTTTTCTATTACGTAAATCAGGAACCATGTAAGTATGAGATCATAGATCGTTACCACTTGACGTGCTGTGCAGCGGAAGTAGGTGCTAAGAAGCCGAAGGAACGTTGGCGACGTAGCACGCGTCGATGTAGAGGAAGTAGTAGATCGCAGCAACCTGATCTTCTCCTCCTCGTGCATGCGTCCCGCCGTGCTCTCACGCTAATTAGCACCGCAGACCAGCGGCGTCTCTACCGGTATCCACACGTCCAAGGATGGAACACGTCGCACGGTCGTGCTAGCGCCCATGTGCGTCTAGGGTTTTGCTCGGGAAGAAAGTGACGGCTAGGGTTTCTCTCTATGTTGACCAGCCTCATTACCTGAAGGATATATATAGGATCTATAATTGGGCCTCCTAGGCTCAGAGAAGTCCTACTCAGATCCCTATCTGAATTGAGTAAATATTGGATCTCCATCCAATCTTTTTATTCCGGCCCATTAAGTGTGCGACCCTGTAGGTTCATGTACATTCGGCTGCAACCCAAAAAATCCTTTTCGGTCCACGTGTCAACAGCGGTCCCTAGCAGAACATATTGAACCACCGGACATACATAACGATCATATCGGCTGAACCTCTAGTGTATATTTGTATGAACCCCTTTGCCTCACGATATCGATTAAGCTCAAGACTAGATATGTGCCATCCTTTAATAGCTCAATCATTCACTCGATTCTGTAATAGATTATTTAACCCGTGATTGACTCCTCAATCACTTTTGGCATGGCCATGCACTTCCATAATCTATAACATCGAAGGGCCCAGAGATATCTTTTCAAGGGAGGAGCAGATCCTATCTTGATTATTCATATCCCACTACATGTTTCATAGCATGCCTGAAGACTACTTTTATAATTACCTAGTTACGGAGTAGTGTTTAGCAGTCCCTAAGCAAGCTACTACACATGTTGGGAACCATGATAATCTCAGGTCTAGGAATTCTACACCAACACTAATATGAGACCACCGATGACACATCACATATAATTCTTGCATTATCTCATGTTGGGTCTATTCAACGACATGTTCTTCAACATGTGTCCACATTATTAATTTGGTATCTCCATACCATAATCCATGAGACATGATCATCAATTAATAAATGCACTAATCATTGAACCATATTTATTTCATATATGATATTTGATCAGGGACCCTTTAGAAATAATAACATACAACATAAATAGTCTCATGAACGAATCACATATTCATTGATCAATAATAAATTATCTATTTTAAGGAACAACGTATAACAAAGATGTAAACATAGTATGTGATACAATCATCTCTATGATTGTCTCTAGGGCATATTACCAATAGGAACAATGCTGATCAGGAGGATTTTCCCCTGCACCTCTTCTCTCCTAGACGGTCTGACCACCACCACCTTATGGTTGTGTCTTCCTCACTGGTTAGGGGCCAAAGTCATCTTAGCTTCGATTCACGATATCTCTTTTACCGATAATTTATCTACTATTTATATGGACCCTACGAATTTTGGGCACATGCTCGTGACATTATCATCGTAGGATAGTGCGTATAAAGAAAGTTATAGGTTATGATGTTTATGGCCGATTACAATTATGCAAAGACTAGGAGGCAGGTAAGTCGGTAGGAAAAAAAAGAGAAAGAGCAACTAAAGCTTTTATGGTGAAAGCAGCAGCGGTGCAAATGTACCTATAATCTAAAAGCACCTTTTTGACAAAGAACATCAGCAATGTGTTCGTTAGCGCCATCATATACCGGTTTCTTCTGCCTATCTAACTTTCCTTCAATAACAAGCATTGACATATCGATGTGTATTAGTGTATACTAGCTAACACACATACGACGCGATTACAACAGAGAAAAAAATATATTTGTGCCTTTTTTTCTTTGTCTTATTCATAAAAAAACAATGATAAGGGAGACAAGGTAAACATTGATGCAACAAGAAATACACAGCCGTATTAGATAGCAATGCCATCACACTTTGAACACAGCCTAGTGTCCTAGGGAATGTCTACTTTTGTCTTAATAATCGGTGATCAATCAAGCAATGGATATATTCTTTTAATAATGAATAAACCAGTCGTTATATGTTAGCTGCACAAAGCCACTCATGGACATGTACCTCATTATTTCAATTCCAAGGTGAGAAGGTGTATAGTACGGAAAACGAGTGCTCCAATTCTCTCCTTAATTTGCAACAGTGGTACTCAACACTACTGCTGATGATATGGTTGTTTCAATTAGAATACGAATCTATAATAACTCCCTACTTAAATAAGGATTAGTGTAATAATTATTCATACAAAAATATGACCCTTGTTATAAGGATAAGACATCGTTTTGGACGATATATATGGTAATCTTACCCAAGTTAATACAAACCATGTTTGTTATCATATATAACTTTTTTCCTTATAAGGAACATGCCAAAACGAGAAAGTAGATAAGCATGTAATATATAATATATGATACAAGCGAGATGAAGAGGACTCACTATCTAGTGAGAGGGCACACTAGACTTGGATGTTGGTCACCAACACCCATTAACTTGACAAGGATAGCTTCTCACTTTCTTTGAACCAATGCACACTGGCATTGGCCTTGAGAAAATCATATTGGTACATACATTCTTATCAGTACTGATATCAATCTCGTCTAGTTATCGGTTCCAAAACCGGCATGATAAAATCGATGCTAATGACATGATTTATATATATGCTTCTCTAGTGAGACAGGTCACAGTGTACGAGAAGTAATGTAAACAAACAAGTAACACAATTTAGGGTGTGTTCGGCACAATGAGTTTCCAACTTCACTTTCTCGTGTTTCGTGCGCACGCATTTCAAACTATTAAACGGTGTGTTTTTGCAAAAAGTTTCTATACGAAAGTTGTTTTAAAAAATCATATTAATTTATTTTTTTTAAAAAATTAGTAAATACTTAATTAATCATGTGCTAATGAGTCGTTCTGTTTTTCGTGCGAAGAGAATGAGTTTCCAACTCACCCAAATAAACACACCCTTAATTCTTAATGAACTTTTCATTACGATGATTTAGAGATGTATCGAAAAGATGACAGCTGAATGTATAACCCTATTACCCCTAATAAGTATCAAACATGTGCAGGACAGCTAAGTACTATTCAACAAGTAGACAAACTACTATCACAACACTTGATCTCAGGTTCCAGCCAAGCTTAGCTTCTAGCTACATTTTACACAAGGGAACAGGAACTAATGGAGAGGGCCGATGACTAAACTCCTTCGTTCACTTCTCGTTGAAATGAGGTTGACAGCTACTTGGGGATTGGAGCAAATGCGACTAAACCTGGACTGGACCGGATCATGCTGCATATCCTCAACCGGACCATGCATTACGTGGCGGTGATGTCGTGGATACTCTTGCGCTTGGAGTCACTGCGGCTGCCGGCACTGGTCTGGCGGATGAAGAACTTCTGTGCGTGGCTCGCCACCTGCGTCGGCGTTCGTGTCTTCACCGACCAGCGTGAGATGTTGCGCCAGTCGCCGCGCCCATACTTCTTCAGCCCTTCTAGGAACAACCTACGTATCATAATAACAAAAAAAGGAAAAAGAGGAAATTATCCATGATCCAGTGTAGACGACATGTAGAGTACTAGGTACTATTAGCCATGGGGATATCTGGGACGGCATGTCGGTGAGACACGTGGTATGGGCCAGAGAAGTAATCCGACAGAAATGAATAGGAGAAGTTATCTATGACCACAAAGAGCTCGCCGAGAATAGCAAGGGAAAACGACAAAAAAATCCCATGGAACAAGGCAGAGATTTGACGGCGTGGATCGGACGCGTACTTGTGCTCCTCCTCGGTCCAGGCCACGCCACGACGGCACTCATCCCCGCCGCCGGCACGGCTGCGGCCCACGCCCTGCGCCCCAACGCGGCCGGCCGCGTCGTCCCAGTAACCCGGGGACGCGACCATGCCACACTCGATGAGGTTGACGTCGTCCACGAGCACTTGGTAGTGCTCCCAAACCTCGTGCGCCGAGCGCCCTGGGAGCCACGACGCAACGAGCGCCCACCGGTTGTGCGTGTGCTCCGGGAATGCCACGAGCGCGCTCTCGAACACCTTGTCCTCCGCCTTGCTCCACGGCCTGCTGCTCGGCACTGGTGGCGCCACCATCATAGCCGCAGCCCACGACGATGACGAGCCTCCCATGCTGCTGCAATAGAACGGCATTGCCTTCGTCCGTGCTACTAGTCTCTCTCACACGAAGATTCGCGTGTAACAACTTACCATGCTCTTGCGGAGGCGGCTGTTTGCGAATGCCGGTGCTTCGCCTTGGATCTTGTGGCACATCGGGAGGCAATGGGCGGCTTATAAAGATTTGGAGCGGGTGGTCGGCCTGGCCCGGCACGCAGGAGGTGCGGTCTGATACTACTGTGCGTGCCCGTTGCGGCGCACCACGTTTTGGGCATGAGAGCACCGTGGTGTGGCACTGGATAAGCTTACGCGTGTTGCATGATGGAATGGCGATGATGTGTAAACTAAACAATTTAGGAATTACATTAAAGTGTGACTAAGGGGAGTAACATGAGGATTAGTCATTTAGGATAAACATTAATTAGAGTAAATCTGGAACACGAACTTTGTGGTTAGCTGGGTTTTTTAAGTTTTCTCCCTTAGTTACGATTTGTGTGGACTAGTCGATTGAAGGGAGTACGGAGTTCCACTCATATCATCTTTCATATGACCATTGAATTGATGATGAGATTGCATAACGATCATCTAGGAGTTCTCTTTTGTGAAAATAAAAACCTTCTTAGTGTTGGATATAAGTAGAACATACCCTATGCATATACCATGTATACCAAATAACAAATTTTACCGAAAAAATCTAAAAAAAGGTAAGTATTTTAAATATTATTATATTTGTCTTAACTTCAAATTCATTATATTTTAGCCATAACAAAAAGATAAAAATTCTGACAGTGTTAAGAATATAAATCTGTTAGAATGTTGTTTTTGTTGCTCTTTATGTATAATGAATTTGAAGATAAGACTTTATACATAGATGTAATGCTACTAAAAGTATCTGTACATTTTTTTAGAATTTTTAATGATATTTTTTAGTTGATGTGCATGGTATGTACACGAAAAGACTTATGTGCATAGATATGTTCTTATATAAATACAATGAATTTTCTCCTTCTCATATTGAACAACAGTATCATGCAACTAGAAAATGTATATTTGTGGCTTTTTTCTTGTCTTATTCATAAAAAAACACACTGACAAATATTAATGATGGACACAAGGTAAAGATTGTTGCAATAAGAAATACACAGCCGTATTAGATAGCACACTACTACATATTTTGTTTATCCGTTTTTTTCCGTGCGAAGGTATTGGCCGTTTGCACCTAGGGGTATGGGAAAATAAACATTTTCGCGTGCGGACGGCCCAACCGCATGGAAAAATATATCTTTCCGTGCGGTCCACTTAACTCATCCGCACGGGATAATAGTTTATCCCGTGTGGTCCACTTAACTCGACCGCACGGGATAATCGTTACCGCGCGGGATAATCGTTATCTCGTGCAGTCCAGTTAGACCGACCGCACGGGAAGATGTATTATTGCAGACGCCCTAGCACATACTAGCCGTTTGGATAGATCTCGTACGGACTTGTATTTTTTTCGTTGTGTTTATGAATGGTACACTACCAAATCTAGTCGCAGTTATTCACGATCAATTACAAATACGATTGAATTTTATAATGAAAATATCACAAGTTAAACCATATAAAACATATATATAATTAAATAGCATATATACATGAAAGTAGCTACATTGATAGTGTAACAAATATTACAAGTTCTGTCTCCCTCACAAATAAATCTTTTTATTACATTGCATGTTCTCTCTCCCACTCCCTTAGGCGTTTGAATTTGTTGTCGCAAGCAAGTTCGCTACCAGGGTCATAGAACACCCCTAGATGGTTGCAGATGTCGCGACAAATGAATCGGCACAAGTCTGCGCACAAGTTGAGAAGCGTTTTTTTGTCGAACCGGTTGCAATAGACGGAATGCTTGGGAGCTATTGAAAATAGAAGAAAAATGATATGTGTTAAAATCAACTTAAACGAACTAGTTCGTATATATAAGGAGCACGATGACTTACATCTGTAAACTCAGTTCTGTATCTCCCGCAGACTCTGAGCATCTCGCAGACGTAATATCCACATATGCTAGTGCCGGGGGTTGCTTGTAACACTGCGTAAGAAAAGTACACACGTCAGTATTAAAAACTAACAATTGCATCATTAAGTTAACGAATATATGATCACATACTGGCCAGCGTGCCTTTACGATTAGCTTTGTTCTCTTTTGATCCTTTACGAACCCGCCATGTCTTTTGTAATAGTCGTGTCCTCTACAAAGATAAAATATTTGTTTGAGCCAACTTTAAAATTACATCTAAGCAGTATGGTATGCAGGAGGTTTGATTGAAACTTATAAATTCAGCAAGACAAGAAACTCCATGAACTTCTTCTCTTCGTACTGGGCCGGATCAAGAACTATGACCAAGTGGTCCCTTGGATATACGAGGAATAGTATGTAGTGATCGCTGCAAGCACGGTTTATGAATTACATAAGGCATCTGGCAGATATTTTGATTTGCTATGATATTATATGAACGGAACAAAGGAAATGTTGCTTACGTTAGATGGTATGGGACCATCAAGACTCTTTTGTTCGTGTGCGTGAGCATATCTCGTCCCAAGTAAGTTGCCACCTCGACCCTCTTATTCTTGTGCAACCTGTCGACATATGCTTGTCTTTCCTCGGGCGTCTTATCCTTTAGTTGCGGACCATCCAGATTTAGCCTCACAGTGTGGGCCGTCATGCAAACCCTCGTCGGGTTGGCGTAGCCTACTGAGGCCCTCGTTCTTTGGGCGTCTACCCATTGTGACCTAAGGAATTATGCAAGTTAAATGACTTATAATTTGTTGGCACACATTCCTAACAACAAACAAGAGCAAAAACTTACAGGAACCACGCGCTGACGAGATTGATATCCATTTTTTTCATCTTAAAGAAGGCGTGTAGGTCATTGAAAGTGATGATGAAGTTTCTGTTGGGTCCCTCGACGAAAGCGTTATCCGGGACCTTGACACTAATCATCTCGAGACCATTTTCACTTGCTCTTAGATACCAGTCATGCAGCAGCCTAATTGGCCATGGGAGTTCGAGCATGACGTGGTACGACAAGAACGGCTTGCCATATTCGTATACCTTTGGCACTTCTGTAGAATCCCAAGATTGCATTTTGTCTGCATGACCTAGTATGCTTTTCTGTGCATCCGTTTGCGGTTCAGGTAGGCTTGGCTTTGGCGGACCCTGTCCCCTGAATGACTTGAAAACTATCCTCGCCTCATACTCTGCTATTTCCTTCGGTTTGTATGTAGAAACCATTTGTGGTATGAGCTTGCGTGCTTGCGAAGTAATTGGCTTCTGGATAGATGCATTTTTCCTTGAAGGTGGCACAGGTTGCACGAGAGAAGATTGTGGAGTTGGAGACGACTGATGAGCAGGAGACGGCTGCCGAGGTAGCGGAGTTGGGGATTCTGCTGCCGCAGGCTTTGTAGGTGGAGAAAGCACTCTTTTTGGGGACAGAGATCTTGGTGGGATCAGAGATCTTGGTGGGATAGGAGATCCTGGTGGGGTTGGGGAATTCGGTGGGGATGGCGGTGCTGGAGGGGCAGCCGTCTGTGGCACCGATGGAGCTGGGGTCGTCAACGTTGCCTGTCCCGTCAGGATGATGTCTCGACGATGCCAAAGGATGAACTGGTTCACCGCATCTCCGAGTAGTTCTATCCCCTCTAGTGTTGGAATATTCAGCTCCAACGACATTTGATCGGTATTAACCTTTCCCACTTGCACCCTTGCGTAGTCTTCCGGAATTGGGATATTATGAAACTGTCTCCCTGGTATCGCTAGTCCGGACCCAACCTCCTTCGTTTTCCCGACTCTGCCTATCGGAACGACAAGGCTGCACGGTGTCGGACCGGTAATAAGATCGACCGGGTAGGGTGTTGTTTCTATGGACCCGACACTGCTTGGGATCTGCACCGTCTGCTCGGCTTGAGAAACTAAGCTCGGGAAGGCTTGGGGATGTTGTGCGGCTAGCCTGTAGAACTGTTGGGTGACTTGTTGGGTTACTTGTTCGGTGACTTCTTCACACAACTTCGCCTTGTAGGCGTCCCGCTTCTTGTAACTTTTTACCCTACCTTCCAACTCGTCCTTGAAGATTTTCCTCTTGTCCTCCCGGAGTGTTCGGCAGTCCCCAAAGCAGCGGTGAGTTCGTCATGCTCCCTTCTGGCGACGAACTCCCCTGACTTCTCCTTCTTGGCGATCTGTTGAAGAGACGTGGTCACATGCTCGATGTCAGGAGACTCGAAAAGCATCTCACCCTCATCCGTCACTTGCCTCGTACTTCGTGCCCATACCCAGTTTGGATTGCGCGGATTTAGGGGCTGGACTAACAACGGCTTCCCTTGAGCTGTAAACTTTTCCTCTGTAGCTCGCCATTGGTCCACGTGACCGTCGTATCCACTAGACCCCAATCGGTGTGGATATTTGTTTTTCTTCGCCAGGTCTGTCATCTTTTTCCTCCTTGCCAGAGCTTCAGGTGTTGTCATATTGGCCACAAACTTGTCCCATTCAACTGGTGGGATATTGCCGTATTTTTCAAACGGAGACTTGTTCTTCTGAACATAATTATTGTTCATGTCAGACTTCCACTGACGCCACCGATGGGCCATTGTATTCAATGCAAATCTGCTCCCAATGACCTGTGATCCAGGCGGATACACAAGATACTTCTGCAGCTCTTTCCACATTAAATTTTTGATGTACTGGTTAACATCCTTTCACTCATCCACGTTCAGCGGCCCTTGAAGTCTTGCCACTGTCCCGCATGCGCTGCTAAACTTGGCCATCACGTGTTTTGGCTCGACGGGCTTCCCATCTTCGTCCAGACCAGCAATGTAGTAGGTCTCCTTTGGTAGCTGGTTCCTGCTCCTCTCACCACGTCGTTTCTTTGCACGTCCTCCTCCACTTGCTGACGTGTCCGTTGGATCTAGACCTGATGTGGCTGTGTCCGCCTTTGCTTGAGCCCTGGCGGTAATCTGGCCGGCCTTTTGTTTCGACCATCGCCGAGTAGCCATCTGCACGAGTAAGCCATTAGACGGCTATGATCGGGAACGTTAACAAATCTAGAACAGTTAGGATTGTGAACTTACTGCTTGCTCAGGGTCATCCTCGGGTCGCTCGGTGGCCATTTGCGCTACTTCTATTTCAAACGGGTCGCTCGGTGTGCGCCAAGATTCCTCGCTCGACGCCGCTTCATTTTCGACAGCTGCTTTATGTCTCTCTGAGCGCAGATTGTTCGTGGGCTCTGCGCCCGATGCAGCTACGGGTGTCGGGCAGGGCTGATTGACCGTTGGTTCTGTGCCCGATGTTGGTACGGGTGTCTCAGAGGGAACTTTGTTGTTCGACATTTTCTTCTACGTTAGCTGGTTCTAGACACACAAAGTCTACAAAATACATATATATACATCAAAGTTAGTTGTCGTTGGATAGTACCTGAAGCGTGTATGATTAGACAATGTCATAACAACTCTTTGTTCATTTGTCTAGGAAACAGTCTATGTAGGACAAAATTAGAGTATGTCACGTAATGCATGGACTCAAATTAAGGATAAACACGTGAGTACTAATCAAGGGCAATTGAACCTCGCGTTATAATTCAAGCAAATTCAGAACTGAGATGATAATTAGCTTGTTAATCGAAAGACAACTAATTAATTCACAACGTCCACAATGTCCACAACTAGGAAGAACTTCTAAAATTCGCTTACTTATATCTATTCACAGTGTTCACTAATTTTTTAATGCAACTTAAGAAATATGCAACATGAATGTATCACAAATATCTTGAAATAAGAATTAACAAGTCAGATCTCATGTATCACATTTCTTGCCTTAGCAGGTTGCTTGGCAACCTTCGAATCACCAGATTCAACTTCAGAGTCGCCCGCGTCCAAACCTGACAACAAAACAAACGTATGGTTATTACAACAGTTGCGTTGGACAATTAAAATATAGCCCAAGTTGTAAATATATACATCGATCGCTCTGTCATTCGGTCGTTCACGCAACTTAGCTCGTTTGGTCGGTCATTCGCTCTATACATTCCCTCACACGGTCGTTCTTTCGCTACGTCGTTCGGTTGTTCGGTCGCTCGTTCACTAATACGTTCCCTCACACGTTCTTTCGCTTGGTCGTTCGAACGTTCGCTAATATGTTCACTAATACGATCGTTCGGTCGTTCGCTAATACGTTCGTTCGGTCGTTCGCTAATACGTTCGTTCGGTCGTTTGCTAGTACGTTCGCGAATACGGTTGCTTGGTCGTTCTTTCGCTCGGTCGTTCGGTCGTTCGCTAATACGTTCGCTAATACGATCGTTCGGTCGTTTGCTAATATGTTCGCTAATCCGTTCATTCAGTCGTTCGGTCATTCGCTAATACGTTCGCTAATACTACAGATTCGGTCGTTCGCGAGGGTGGCGGCGGCAGTGACAGCGGCGGCAGCGGCACTGGCGGTGGCGGTGGTGGCGCCATTTGGAGGGAAAAGAGAGAGGCGACGAGGAGAGCCTTACCTTAAAGTGACGGCGGTGGCAGCGGCACCGGTGACAACGGTGGCGGCGGCACTCGGTGTGGCCACAGCGGCAGTCGGCCAAGGACGAGAGGAGCCGGCGGCGGCGGTCGACGCGGAGGCGGTGGCCGATGGTCGACGGGGAGGCGTAGTGGTCGACGGGGAGGCGGCGGCGGTCGACCAGGAGGCGGCGACGACAAGGCCGGCGGCGTCGAGGGGAGCAGCGGCGGCGGCGAGGGCTAGGAGATGAGCCGGCGGCGGCAGTCGATTTGGGCTGCCTGGCGGCGGGGACTTAGAAAAATTCTCCGGACTTATAATTTTTCGGAGCTCGCCCATACCTTATGTAGGCGGCGATCATCGCGTGCGGGTGGATTAAGTCGCCTGCACGCAAAAATATCTTTCCGTGCGGGCGACTTAAGACACCTGCACGTAAAATTATTATCCCGTGCGGGTCACTTAAGGGCCCGAACAGCCGTCCGCACGCAATAACTATTATCCCGTGTGGGTCTTATAAGTGGACCGCATGCAAAAATAATTTTTCAAAAATATTTATAGTACATAATTATTTCTTTATTTCCTGATATTTCTTTCTTTTAATGATTCTTTCTTTCTTTAAACCATTAAAAATGTACCACAATTTTAAAAAAAATACCACATAAATTGTGTTACAAAATTTTTTCGCATAAATAAACCATACGACATAAGACACATGTAACATTTTTCCGCTGATAAATAAACCATTACAAATTATTTTCTTTTCCATGTGACAACGACATCTCACATATTTTCCTAGAGATAAACAATTACAAATAAATTATCGTTTTACACATTTTACAAAACCGTCCGTTCGCTTCTTGCAAAAGTTGTCTTCATCAATCTTTCGCTCTATGTGTTTGATCCGGTTAGGAAGATCGGTACGCCGTCGTATTAGTTGTAATCTGACGCGTCTTCGATTTTATCAATGCCAACGATTTGTTGCTTGCTCGGTACAGTAACGTCCATCCGCTCGTCGGATGGGTCCTTCACATAGAAAACTTGTGCAACACGCCCAGTGAGAACCCACGGATCATCCTTGTGGCTTAGTTTAGTGCGTTCGACAACTGTAAGGCCGTAGTAATCGATGGATATGCCTGTTGTGTCTTTGACCCATTAGCATCGAAGCACTGGGATCTAGATATTAAGGCCGTAGTCAAGCTCCCAAATGTCTTGTATGGTGCCGTAGTATGACTTCTTCTCGCCTATTGCGTCCAACGCCTCCACACGAACTCCACTATTCTGAGCTGCACTTTTCTTGTCCTTGCCTATCATGTAAAATGTATAGCCGCCGATGTCGTACCCTTGCCATGAGGTCACGAGGCTACTTGGGCCTGTTGCCAGCCTCTGCAATGTTTTTTCCTCGAGCGATTCATTGAACGGCAGGTTTTGATCCTTCAACCATTCAGGAAATTTGTGCTTTTGTTCCTTTGAGATCCAAGGAGTCGGTCTTCTGGGGTTGCAGGCTCTGATCTCATTCATGTGTTTCTCAATGTACGGCTCGAGGATGGCGAGCTGTTGCAGCACGCTACTATGTGCTTTCGCTATAGCAATGTAGTCATTATCATAGAACCTTTTCTTGCCTACGGTCCCCTTCCTAGTTAACCAACCCTCGTGTAGGGCGGGGGGTATCCCAATGGGTGTGGCATCCTTCATGTAATCTATACAGCAGTCGACCATCTCCTCAGTTATGTACTCCTTTATCATTGATCCCTCCGGATGAGCTCAGTTATGGGCATATCCTTTCAGAACCGATATGTACCTCTCGTACGCCCACATCTGATGTAGGTATAAGGGACCAATTTCGATAATCTGAGGGACGATGTGGACAATCAGATGCTCCATCATATTGAAGTACGATGGAGGGAAAAACATCTCAAGTTGGCACGCTGTCTCGATTGCGAACGTTTGAAGGGGGCCTAACTCTTCAGGATCAAAAACCTTCTGTGATATTCGATTGAAAAAGTAGCACACCTTTGTTATCACTACCTTAGTGTGAACTGGCTTGACCGCTCTTATAGTAATAGGTAGTAAGACAGTTAACATCTTGTGACAGTCATGAGCATTGTATCCAGAGATAGTCAAATCTTTCATGGATACAAGTTTTCTGATGTTCGATGAGAAACCAGTCGGGACTTTCAAACTATGTAAGCATCTACAGAAAGTCTTTTTCTCTTTTGGTGTCAGTGAGTAGCATGCCGGAGGAATATCGATCTTTCCATTTGCCAGCTCTTTTGGGTGAAGGTCGTACCTTATGTTCATATTTACCAGGTTGGTACGTGACTTCAGCTCATCTTTCGTCTTACTCGGGATGTCTAGTAAAGTACCAATGGTGCTGTCGAACACATTCTTCTCAAGATGCATTACGTCAATGGCATGACGAATCTCCAGGTCTTTCCAGTAATCCAGATACCTGAAAAATATTGAGTGCTTCTTGAAAGGCAACGTATTTTCTTAATCTGTTGCATCTGTTTTATCTTGATCCGTTGCTTTCTTCCTCTTGCCTGCCTTCTTTTTTCCCTTCCCGAACACGACCTTAATCTTCTTTGTCATGTTGAAGACTTGTGTACCAGTTCATGTTTCAGGAGGAAGATCATTCTCTACTGTATTGTCGAATAATCTGGCCATCGCACGCCACTTGTGCCTCTGTGGTAAGAACCGACGATGACGCATGTACACTACCTTGCTTGAGGCGGTGAGGTACTTGTACGACGTGTTGTCGATACATATAAGACATCCAAACTTCCCCTTAAGTTGACCTGAGAGCGAAAAGTTCGCCGGCAGGTCGTTGATGGTAACGAATATGATGGTACGCAGAGTAAAATATTCCCTGCAGTACTCATCCCACACTCGTAACCCTTCTTTCCACATTTCTTGCATGTCCTGCATCAATGGTTCAAGAAACACATCTTTGTCAATCCCTGGCTGTTTTGGCCCTTGTACGGATAGTCAACAAAATGTACTTTCACTTCTGGCAAATCCATGTAGGCAAGTTATACATGGTGAGCAGCACTGACCAAGTGTTGTGTGAGCTGCTTAAGTCACCGAACGGGTTCATTCCGTCTGTGCTCAAGGCAAACCTTACATTTCTCGGTTCCTTTGCAAATTCTGGGTGTAGTGCATCAAAGTTTTTCCACTATCGAGCATTGGCGGGGTGTCGAATCATACCATCTGTTTTCCGACCCTCTTGATGCCATCTCATCAACTCGGCATCGGTACGGTTTGAAAACAGCCACTTCAGGCGATCTTTCACTGGCAGGTACCACATCACCATAGCCGGAATCTTTTTCTTTGATGGCACCGATGAATCTTGGTTGACCACCTCTCCGTCTGAGGCTCCGTTGCCCATCGTGTACCGACTCATCCCACATGTTGGGCAACAGTCTAAATCCGCGTATTTCTTGCGGTACAGTATATAATGATTTATACATGCATGAATCTTTTGAACACCTAGAGATAATGGACATATCAGTTTCTTGGCCTTATATGTGTTGGTCGGCAACAATTTCGGCTTCGGAAGCATAACTCTCAATAGATCCAACAAATCGTTGAAGCTAGTGTCCGACCATCCATGTCTGGCCTTCAATCTGAGTAGTTCAAGTACAGAGCGTAACACCGTGTAGTCCCTGTCACATCCTTTCGATTCGTCGTAAAGAAGGTCCTTCGTTGCTTTTTCCAACACTTTCCAATTGTCCAACCCTTGTTTTGTCAAAGTTAGGACCTCTGGTTCAACGTGCCACAACATATCCTCCAGATCAAAATCAATATCTGCATCATCTATACCAGAGCCACCAAATTCCGGGATCGTTCCCTGGGACATGTCTTCGATTATAAAATTTTCTCCCGCATCAAAGCAAAAAACATCAGCCTCTTCATTACGAACGACGACTTCCCCGTGACAAGTCGATATCTTGTAATCATCCTTAAATCCATGTTCTACAATGTGCCTCAAAATTATCTTTGGGTCTTGCAACATCTTTTTGTTCTTGCAATCAAAGCATGGACAAAAAATGTCCCTTCTGTTCTCCCTCAAAGCATGTGCCTTTGCCTGATCAATAAATTTGGATGCTTCCTTCAAGAACGCCGGATAAGTTCTTCTTGTGTCGTACATCCATGCCCGATCCATCTCCTAAAAAACATCTCCGATGAGTCGAATTGAACTTTATTAAATCATATAAAAAATGATACGACTTAAACGAACATTATATTACTCTTCGTGCACTAGTGAGTCCAATAACATTAATTTAAAAATAAAAAATTAACTATAATTACTATGACGGAGCGAGGAGCTCCTCACCGGGAGACCGCGCGGGCCCCCCTTTGCCAGTTCGGCCGGGGGCGCTAGGTGAGGTTCTTCGCCCTCGATCTGAGGAATGTCAGCGAGAGAGGAAACGCACAAAACACGGGCGACGTAGACAGGTTCGGGCCGCTGAGAAGCGTAACACCCTACTCCTGTGTTCTGGTGGATCTGAGAGTCTCCAACAATACAAAGAGAGTTCAGTCTCTAGAGCGTATTGGCCCCAGCTCCCCCTCCTTCTCTTTCCTAGGCCTGGGCCTCCTTTTATCTGGCCCGGGGTTACCACATTGGCCTCTAGCTGCCTAAGAAAGAAAACATTCTTTTTACAATCATGGCTAGTCTACAGCCGGAAGTGACTTCTGACAGGCACGGTACACGCCTCCTGCCCAGCTCACCAGCTCTCCCGGTGACGCCCGTTTCAACCTTCATCCGATGGCAAGCGACTTCCTTGCCATGCTTGCGCTGAAGTCTGGAATGGATCTGACCGGGACTGACATACCAACTCCAGGAGTTAGCACGCCGGCTCCGGCTAGGGACGAGAGCCAGGAGGCTCTCATCATTCTGACGGGACGGGGCCAGGCGTGCCGCAGGCTGCCGGTCACCACCTAACCCGCGATCTGACCGGTCTGTGACCGGCCACTCGACGTGACCGGTCACGGACCGGATAAGCGTGCGCTGCGCCGCATTAAATGCGGCGTGGCGCGCTCGTCTGACCTGCAATAAATGCGGTTAGGTGAGCCCTGCTGTGCTCGCCTAACCCACACACGTGGCGCCAAAATCACAGGGGGGGTCGGGGCGCCCCGGCCCTCGGGGCCGAAACGGGAGCGGCCCGACCCCTCGGGGAGACAGAGGGAGAGGTGGCCACGTCACCCTCGGGCCCGACCCCCCCGAGGGGGTCGGGCCACGTGGGTGACGGCGGCTACTCAAGCCTCTAGTCATGATACCCCCGGTCCTATGTCACCGACAGTAGCCCCCGGCGTTACGCCAGGGCGACCGCCCCCCTCGGGGGAAGCACTTGGGCGTGACGCCACTCCTTAGGCCCGGTGACAGGTGGGACCGGTCCTATAGGCGGGCAGGAACTCAACGGTCGCGAATCGCGTGCATCGGCAAGGGAAAACCGACCGATAATAATGAGCGGTCTCTCTATGACCGCTACATTACTCGAGCGGCGCGCGAATCGGGACCAGCCGGTTCGTTTCGCCTGGGGATATGATGATGGCGCTTTTCGCGGTTGGCGAGCGTAACTAATGCGCGCACGATCTGCCCCATCTCAACCGCCACGGCCGCACGTCTGCCGCGTGTGCCGCAAACGGGCGAGTGGAGTTAGTGGAGGCGTGGGCGCGAGAAACGAGGGGGCGAGGTAGTGGGCGCGGGAAGCGAGGAGCCGGGCATGGCATTGGCAAGGGTATAAAGACGCCGAGGAAGGGATTCGTTTCCTTCCTCTCGCCACTCTTTCCTTTGCCTCCGCCACCTGCGCCCCAACTCTTCGTTTCCTGTGCCCTACCCTTGCCGCACACGCTCGCTCTCAAGCTCCCCCTCCGCTGGCGCCATGGCACGGGGCTCCGCACCGCTCGATGGTAGCGTGCTGCCGCCTTCCCGCATCACGAGCGAGAGGCAGGCCGGGCTGCCGCGCCGGTTCATGCCGGAATCTGCCACCGGCCGGGAGGTGGTCGTGCTGGGCGAGGGACGCCCGGCGCCACACTACCCGGGGCGGTCCGTCTTCTTCCTTTCTTTCGCAATGGCGGGGCTGGTCCCGCCATTCTCTACTTTCTTCATGGATATTCTGGAGTTCTACGATCTCCAGATGGCGCACCTCACCCCCAACGCGATAATGACGTTGGCCATCTTCGCGCACCTGTGCGAGATGTTTATCGGGGTGCGCCCATCTCTCCGGCTGTTCCGGTGGTTCTTCACCGTGCAGCCGGTGTCGCCACCGATGGTAGTCGGTGGCTGCTACTTCCAGCCGCGGGGGCAGGTGCTGAACCGCTACATTCCTTGCGTCCTCCGCAAGAAGTGGGACGACTGGAAGAGCGATTGGTTCTACACCCCCCTCGACGGCGAAGCGCGCCTCCGACTTCCGAACCAGCCCCCGGCGCAGGCCTCCAGCTGGCGGGCGGCGGTAGATCTAGGGGACGGCTACGACGCCGTTCTTGACCGCCTGGCGGGTCTGCGATCCCAAGGGCTCACGGGGGCCATGGTGTTCGGCGACTACCTCCGTCGCCGGATCGCGCCGCTCCAGCGGCGCGCCCGGGGCGCCTGGGAGTACACCGGGCCCGAGGACCACCTGAGGACCCACCAGGGGCGCAAATGGGACTGGGACCATGAGGACTTCAGGATGGTGGTCCAACGGGTGCTGAATCTCAGCTCCGTGGAGGCATCCCTCATCCCCCAAGGGGTCCTCCCCCTCTGCTGCGACCCAGAGCGCGCCAACATCCTGGCCATCATGCAGGTGGTCGGGGCGTCGGGGGAGCGGGCCCCCCGAGGCCACGATGGCGCGGGCGGGAGCCACAGGGGGGAACAATCTACCCCGGGAGGGGGCCATGCTTCTGTGTCCCGCGACGGGGGCCCGGGGGGCAGCCGCCCTGCCGACGGCAAGGGGAAGAGGAAGCAGGAGGGTACTCCTCCTCCATCTCCTCCCCGAGGGGGCGGGGCGGTGCGTGCCAGCAGCAGGCGCCCGGAGGGTGCCGTGCCGACGCCGCAGCCCAAGGGGGAGCGAAAGAAGAAACGGCTTCGAAAATGGGGGAGACCGAGCCGTGCCGGGGGAGCCTCATCGCGCCCCTGAGGTGGTCGTTCAGCCGACCACCCCGCAGGTTCGTCCCCGTACCCACTGCGGCCGTATTCATACTCTCATCTCCCAAGGCGAGTTTTTACTCACCCATTTTTTTTGTCTCTAGTTTTTCTTCTGCCTCAGCGAGATCCCGTCGCGCCCCCCACGCCATTCCAAGTCCGGCCGGTCCGAGGCCAAGGAGACGACGACCGCGAAGGCCCGGAGGCGGTAGGCTGACTGGCGGGAAGCCGCGGACCGCCTTCGGGAAGCCGAGCAGGCTGCCCAGGAGGCCGCCCGGGTTCGCCAGGTCGAGGAGGCCGCTCAGGAGGAGGCCAGACTTAGCCGGGCCGGGGAGACCGCCCGGGAGGCAGAGGCGGCGCGTGCACGCCAGGCAACCTGCCAAGCCCCCGACCCGACTCCGCCCGAGGCGACGGCGCCTTCCGAGGCCACCCATGACGAGGCCGCGGGTGCGCCCCTCGAGCCCGACGCCCCGAGCATCGCTCGGAACGAGCCGGCTTCGGGGGACGCCCCCGAGTCCGGCACGCCGATCGGCTGGCCGAGCCGCGCGGCACCCACACCGAGGCGGCCCTCCCCTCTGCCTTCCGCTGCCCCGCTGAGCGCGGAACCCCTCCTGCAGGCCTTGGCCGCCGCGAACAGCACGGTGCTGGACGGGTTAAGTGCCCAGATGGAGGCCCTGCAGGCGGAGCGGGCGGAGCTCGACGCGGCGTGGGCGCGCGTCGAGGAGGGGCGGCGCTCGGTGGAGGCCATGGTGGAGGCGGGCCGCAAGGCACACCGCCGACGCGCCTCACAGCTCGAGGCCCGTCGCAGGAACCTGGCGGAGATCGCCAGGGAGGTGGAGGAGGAGCGGGAGACCGCCCTCATCGCCACCGCCGTGCTCGATGAGGCGTGGGATGACCTCCGCCTCTAATACGGGAGCTGGGCGGCGGAGCTAGAGGAGAAGCTCGATGCCGCCCGGGGGGTTCTCGACGCCGCCGCTGCTCGGGAATGGCGGGCGGCGGAGAATGAGGTGGCGTCCCGCCAGCGCGAGGAGGCCCTTGAGGCCCGCGTCACGGCGCTGGAGGAGCGCGCCCGCGCCCTGGACGCGAAGGAGAGCGCCCTGGCGGACCGCGAGGCCGCCGTCGCCACCCGGGAGGCAACACTGGCGGCGCACGAGGCCGCCTCCGCCGAGGAGGAGTCCGCACTCCGCCTCCGCGAGGATGCGCTCGCCGAGCGGGGGCGAGCTCTCGAGGAGGCCGAGGCCGCGGCGCAGCGGCTGGCGGACAGCCTGTTCCTCCGCGAGGCGGCGCGGGAGGAGCAGGCGCGCCGCAATCTGGAAGGCGCCCGCGCCGAGAGGGCCGCGCTGGACCAGCGGGCCGCTGAGCTCGAGGCGCGGGCGAAGGAGCTGGACGCGAGAGCGCACAGCGGCGGGGCGGCCGCGGGCCACGACGACCTAGCCGCCCGCCTCGCAGCCGCCGAACACACCGTCGCCGAGCTGCAGGGCGCGCTGGACTCGTCCGCCGGGGAGGTCGAGGCCCTCCGCCTGGCGTGCGAGGTGGGGCCCGGCATGCTTCGGGACGCCGTCTCGCGTCTAGACCGCGCCGGGCGGCAGGCGGGCCTCTGGGGCGGGCGGTACGCGAAGTACGCCGCCAACCAGGGGGGCCTCGCCCAGCGCCTCTCGGAGATGGCCGGGGTCCTCGAACGGCTCCCCGAGGAGCTCGAGGAGACGATCAAGTCATCCTCGAGGGACCTCGCCCGGGGGGCGGTGGAGCTCGTACTGGCGAGCTACCAGGCCAGGGACCCTGACTTCTCCCCGTGGGCAGCGCTGGAAGAGTTCCCTCCCGGAACCGAGGACGGCGCGCGCGCGCAGGTCCGGGACGCCGCCGACCACATCGTCCACAGCTTCGAGGGTACGGCCCCTCGGCTCGCGTTCGCCCTCGACTCCGAGGAGGAGGACGGCGACGACGGTGCGGACGACAGCGACGGCGAGGCCGGCGGCCCGGGTGCGTCGGAGTGAGCCCCCAAGCCCCCGCCGATCTTAAATTTTACCTTCTTCTTCCGAGGCCTTCAAGCCCCCTGCTTGTATAGACTGGTTTAATCTGCAATCAAATAAAGAGGAAATTTCTATGTCAGTTATGTTTGTTGTGCGTATAAGACGAGGATGGTCTGTGCCGCGGTCCTTCTGAGTCTTGGCTTGAGCAAGGGCTCGTGCCCAGGTCCCAGCCTCAAACGGCGCGGGTCGGGGCTAGTGCCTGGGGAGATCCGCGTGTCGAGACTGGCCAGGCCGGGAGCGCGGTGACCGAGGGTTAGGAGGACCCGATTGTGGGCCTTTGCCGATTCCCCCCCGGAGTTCACCACGCCCCGGGGCACGGCTCGGTTCTGGGCCCCGTTTGGCGGTTTTAGCCGGCCCGGGCCACCGAGGGCAGGGCCGAGCACGAGCGTACTAACTCAAGCCGAGATTCTTCAAAAGGAAGCGACGGCACAGACACGGTCCTCTGGAAATCGAAAGTGCTTTTATTGAAATACGGAAGAGAAAAAAGATAAGTATGTGCATGTGGTAGCCCCCGGCCAACCCTGCACGCCCGGGGGGGGTGCGGGGTTGGCCCGAGCCCGAGACATGACACCCGACCCCCATCAGGGGTAGAAGCGACGAAGATGCTCGATGTTCCACGGGTTAGGCAGCTCTGTGCCGTCGCCCGTGGCCAACCGAACCGAGCCCGGCCGGGGGACGCCGATCACTCGATACGGACCCTCCCACATTGGTGAGAGCTTGCTCAGTCCAGCACGCGTTTGGACGCGGCGTAGGACGAGGTCGTCGACGCAGAGTGATCGGGCCCGGACGTGGCGCTGATGGTAGCGCCGCAGGCTCTGCTGGTAGCGCGCGGCTCGAAGGGCCGCGCGCCGCCTTCGCTCTTCCAGGTAGTCGAGGTCGTCTCGGCGAAGCTGATCTTGATCAGCCTCGCAATACATGGTGGCCCGAGGGGACCTCAGTGTGAGCTCAGATGGGAGGACCGCTTCCGCGCCGTAGACGAGGAAGAAAGGCGTTTCCCCGGTTGCTCGGCTTGGCGTGGTTCGGTTCGCCCAGAGCACCGCTGGCAGCTCCTCGATCCACGAATCGCCGTGCTTCTTGAGGACGTTGAAGGTCTTG
Organism: Oryza officinalis; assembly: GCA_008326285.1. Taxonomy (NCBI): domain Eukaryota; kingdom Viridiplantae; phylum Streptophyta; class Magnoliopsida; order Poales; family Poaceae; genus Oryza; species Oryza officinalis. The sequence continues at coordinate 32,725,140 of BDMV01000005.1, forward strand.
GTTTTGAGGCCCTTGAGGATTTCCGCGTTGGCGCGCTCCACCTGGCCGTTGCTTCTGGGGTGGGCGGGTGAGGCGAAGCAGAGTTTGATACCCATGTCCTCGCAGTAGTCGCCGAAGAGCTCACTAGTGAACTGGGTGCCGTTATCCGTAATGATACGGTTAGGTACCCCGAACCGAGCAGTGATGCCCCTGATGAACTTAAGGGCGGAGTGCTTATCGATCTTGATGACCGGATAAGCCTCGGGCCACTTAGTGAACTTGTCGACAGCGACATACAGATACTCGAACCCGCCCGGGGCCCGCCTGAACGGTCCCAGGATATCGAGCCCCCAGACAGCAAATGGCCACGAAAGAGGTATGGTCTGCAGGGCCTGGGCCGGCTGATGCGTTTGCTTGGCGTGGAACTGGCACGCCCTGCACCGCCGGACCAGGTCGACCGCATCGGTGAGAGCCGTCGGCCAATAGAAACCCTGGCGAAAGGCCTTGCCAACCAAGGTGCGCGAGGCGGAGTGGGCTCCGCACTCGCCTTCATGGACATCGGCGAGAAGCTCGACGCCTTGTTCCCGAGGAATGCACTTCAGGAGGACTCCGTTAGCCCCGCGCCGATAGAGGGTCCCTTCCACCAGCACGTAGCGCTTGGAGATGCGACGGACGCGTTCACTCCCTTCGCGGTCCTCGGGTAGAGTCTTATCTGCGAGATACGCCTGGATCTCAGTGATCCAAGCAATCAATCTAGGGGAGCTGGGAGCGCTCCCCTCGGGTCCCGAGGCCTGGACTCCGACGGGCCTCGGGGGCCGTTCAGGCGCGTCCGTCTCCCCTAGGGGGTCGGGTCGCGCCGACGGCTGGGCAAGCCTTTCTTCAAAGGCGCCCGGTGGGGTCTGGGCTCGCGAGGAAGCGAGCCTTGAGAGTTCGTCGGCGACCGCGTTATCCCGCCTGGGCACGTGCCGAAGCTCTATCCCGTCGAAATGGCGCTCCATACGCCGCACCTGGCGGACGTAGGCGTCCATCTGCGGGTCAGAGCACTGGTACTCCTTACGGACCTGGTTAACGACCAACTGGGAGTCGCCTAACACCAGGAGGCGGCGGATCCCCAGTCCAGCCGCCACTCTGAGTCCCGCAAGGAGTCCCTCGTACTCCGCCATATTGTTGGTCGCCCGAAAGTCGAGGCGGACCAGGTATCTGAGGACGTCTCCGCTCGGCGAGGTCAAAGTGACCCCCGCACCGGCGCCCTGAAGAGACAGGGAGCCGTCGAACTGCATCACCCAGTAGGCGGTGTGAGGCAGCTGCGAGGGGCCCGGGCTGGCCTCGGGGGCGGAGACGGGCTCGGGAGCTGGGGTCCACTCCGCGACAAAGTCGGCGAGGGCCTGGCTCTTGATCGCGTGGCGTGGTTCAAAGCGCAAATCGAATTCAGAGAGTTCGATTGCCCATCTCACCACCCGTCCAGTACCCTCTCGGTTATGCAAGATTTGGCCGAGGGGGTAAGACGTAACCACCGTGACCCGATGCGCCTGGAAATAATGGCGCAACTTCCTCGAAGCCATCAGAATAGCGTAAAGCATCTTCTGGGCCTGAGGGTATCGGGTCTTGGCGTCCCGGAGGGCCTCGCTAACGAAGTAGACGGGCCGCTGCACCTTTCGGCGGGGCCTATCCTCTTTGCCAGGGGCCGCGTCTCCAGGGCGCTCTTCGTCCGAGAGGCCGTGTGGGGCGCACTCGGCTTCTGTGCCGACGACCTCGGGGTCGGAGGGCGACAGGCGCGGCCTTCCCGCAGTGGCCCCGGGGCCATCCTGGGGGTCGGGGGCGCCTGGCACCGTCAGACAAGCAGGCGGAGGGCCAGCTCCGGCCGTCGGGGGCCTTAGGCCGCCGTTCGGCTCGGGGGCCTCTCCTCCCTGCTCTCTCCCGGGTCGAGCCGACACAGGGTGGGGGGGCGCGGAGTGAGGGTTGTCCTCGTCACGCTCCACGACCAACGCCGCGCTGACCACCTGCGGGGTTGCCGCCAGGTAGAGTAGCAACGGCTCATCTGGCTCCGGGGCGACCAGGACTGGGGGAGAACTGAGGTACGCCTTCAACTGAGTGAAGGCGCGCTCAGCCTCCTCCGTCCAGGTAAACGGCCCGGAGCGCTTGAGGAGCTTAAATAGGGGTAGCGCCTTCTCTCCCAGCCTCGATATGAACCGACTTAGGGCGGCCATGCAGCCGGTGACGCACTGCACGTCCCTAAGCTTGCTGGGGGGGCGCATCCGCTCTATAGCTCGTATCTTCTCGGGGTTGGCCTCGATGCCTCGGGCAGAGATCAAGAACCCGAGAAGTTTGCCCGCAGGCACGCCGAACACGCACTTATCGGGGTTCAGCTTTATGCGGGCGGAGCGGAGACTTTCGAAAGTTTCCGCTAAATCCGAGAGCAAGGTCTCTTGGTTGCGTGTCTTCACAACCAAGTCATCAACATAGGCCTCAACATTGCGTCCTATCTGGCTACCCAAGGAAATTCGAGTAGTACGCTGAAAAGTAGGACCTGCATTCTTTAACCCGAAAGGCATTGTCGTATAACAATAGGTTCCTATGGGGGTAATGAATGCAGTTTTCTCCTCATCCTCCCTAGCCATGCGAATCTGATGATAACCAGAGTATGCATCTAGAAAACACAAAAGGTCGCACCCCGCGGTGGAGTCGACAATCTGATCTATGCGTGGCAGGGGGTAAGGGTCCTTAGGACATGCCTTGTTGAGGTCGGTGTAGTCGATGCACATCCGAAGCTTGCCGTTCGCCTTGGGGACGACGACCGGGTTCGCCAGCCACTCCGGATGGATGACCTCACGGATGAATCCGGCCTCCAGAAGTCGCGCCACCTCCTCGCGGATGAAGGCTTGACGTTCCGGGGCCTGCCGCCGCACTTTCTGCCGGACCGGCCTTGCGCCCGGCCGCACGGCGAGACGATGCTCAATCACCTCCCTGGGGACCCCGGGCATGTCCGCCGGTCTCCAGGCGAAGACGTCGGCGTTTGCCCGCAGGAAGGAGACGAGCGCGTCTTCCTATTTGTCGTCCAAAAGACCACCGATCCGGGTGGTCTCGGACGGGCCGTCGCCCAGGGCAACCTCCTTGACCGGGACCTCGTCGCTCGTGACCATCCGCTGCCTTGGGGCGGGCGGGACGGAGGTGCTGGGCCTCTCGTCGCCGTCCGCGGGCTTGGATGCCGCGGCGAGGTGGTCCGCGCGCTGCTCCATACAAGCAAGCGCGACTTTGAGGTCGCCATGGACGGTGATGGGGCCACCGGGGCCCGGCATCTTCATCTGGAGATAGGCGTAGTGGACCGCCGCCATGAACTTCACCAACGCGGGCCTCCCTAGGACCGCGTTGTAGGGCAGACTGAGGTCCGCCACATCGAAGTCCACCCGCTCCGTGCGGAAGTTGGCGGAACCACCGAAGGTGACCGGGAGGTCGATATGACCCAGCGGCCAGGTGTGCCCCGGCGTCACGCCGATGATCGGCTGGGACGGTCGGAGCACCATCCCCGGGGCCTTGATGGCATCAAAGGCTGCGGGGGAAAGGATGTTGAGGGCTGCACCCCCGTCTACGAGGACACGCCCCAACTTCACGTTGCAAACGGTGGGGGAAACCACCATCGCGATCTGTCCTCCCCGGGCAACGCACGGCGGGTGGTCGGTCTGGTCGAAGGTGAGGGCAACCTCCGACCACCGCGCCCGCCGCGTCGCCTCATGGGTAGGGGCCGCGGCCAGAAGCTCACGCTTCATGGCCTTGAGGCTCCGGCGAGAAGCGTGAGCACACGCTCCCCCATCGACGGTGGCGACGGTGGCCTCAGGCTCCTGAAACCCCAGGTCATCGTCGCCATCGTCGATGTCCTCGGCGGGGGCCTTCTGCTTGGCCTCACCTCGCCGGTTGCCGGCGGGAGCCGCCGGGGCCTTGCCCTCACGGCGCTCCTGCCTCTTCTCCTCCTCCCACTTCCTCGTCCGCTCGGCCAAACTTTTGACCGCGCGGCAGTCCGCGAGGTCGTGGAGGGAGGTGTTGTGCACGGTGCACCACTTGCCGGTCGGACGCTCCCTGCTGGGAACGCCGGCCTCCTTCTTTTTGTCGCCCGCAGGCCTCCCCTTTCGGGGGGCCCGCGAAGCGCCCTCGACGGCGAGGACATGACCCTCGTCGTCGGAACGGGCCGACCTCTTCTTCCTCCTCCTGTCCCGTCGCCCTGACCGAGCGGCGGACCCGGGGGCGGCCGGAGCTGCCACGCCAGAACCGGAGGAGTTCCAGGTCCAGGCCTCCTCCTTGCGGGCCACACGGTCCGCGAGCTCAAAAAGCTGCGCGGTGGTCTGGGGCTCCTTGGAGGCGATCTTCTCGAGCATGCGGTTGTGCCGCACGCCCCCCCTGAACGCGTAGATCACCGCGTGTGCGGGGATGCATGGTATGGTGTTGCGGACTTGACAGAACCGCTGAATGTACGAGCGAAGAGACTCATCGTCCCTTCGCTGTACCGCATGCAAGTCCGCCTCTTCGCCTGGGCGCGGATATGTGCCCTGAAAGTTCGTGGTGAACTGCTGGCACAAATCCTCCCAAGAGTGGACCGACGCAGGTGGCAAGTTCATTAGCCAACCCCGCGCCTGACCCTTCAGGGCCATGGGGAAGAAATTCGCCATGACCCTGTCGTCACCCCCCGCGGCCTCGATCCCGGTCGTGTAGATCTGGAGAAACTCGGCGGGGTTGACGCTTCCGTCGTATTTTTCGGTGATGGTGGGCCGGAACCTTGGGGGCCAACGGACGTTCCGAAGGCTCGCCACAAAGGCTCGACAGCCGGCACCGCCGACCGGGGACACGGGGGGCCGGCCCCCGTGACCGGACCGAAGTGGCGCTCCGGACGAGGAAGCGCCCTCCGTTGCGTGGGCGGCGCGACGAGCGTCGCGCCGGCGCTCGATATCGAGCCGGGCATCCGGCCCCCCACGCACATCTTCTTGGGTCGGAGGCGTTGACGAGGGAACGGCGGACGAGCGGCGTGTAACGGCCGTCGTTCGCCGCGCCCTCCGCCTCGACGACATGGAGCCGGCGGCGGCAGCGCCAGAGGCCCCGGCGGCGGAGGACCGCCCGCCGGCGCCTAGGCGCTGCTGCGCCGTCATGACCAAGTCGGCCACGTCATCCAGCCAACGTCGGGCTGGAGTCTCTGGATCGGGGACGACGGGCGGGTGACGCAGGAGCGCGCCCGCGGCCTGGAGCGCGCCCTGGGGCGTGCCGCCATCGCCGTAGACGAGGCGGCGACGCGTCCCGTCTCGCCGTCCTCCCCCGTCACCCGCGAGCGGCGAGGTCGCGGATCCTTCGACCTCCTCGAGCGCCTTCCCCCGCCCAAGACTTCGGCGAGAGGGGGACGGCGGGGTGCGAGCCCGACGGCGCGGGTTCTGCTCCCTGTCGTCACCGCTAGCGCTCGGAGAGAGGCTGTGCGCCACTGCCCGCTCGGCCATGGGGCTGAGCGAGCGAAACTTGGCACACACGAAAGAGGATGAGGGCTTAGAAAGACACACGCGCCCCCTACCTGGCGCGCCAGTTGACGGAGCGTGAGGCTCCTCACCGGGAGACCGCGTGGGCCCCCCTTTGCCGGTTCGGCCGGGGGCGCTAAGTGAGGTTCTTCGCCCTCGATCTGAGGAACGTCAGCGAGAGAGGAAACGCGCAAGACGCGGGCGACGTAGACAGGTTCGGGCCGCTGAGAAGCGTAACACCCTACTCCTGTGTTCTGGTGGATCTGAGGGTCTCCAACAATACAAAGGGAATTCTATCTCTCCAACGTATCCGCCGGAGTCCCCCCCTCTTTCCTAGGCCTGGGCCTCCTTTTATCTGATCAGGGGTCACCACATGGGCCTCAAGTTGCCTAAGAAAAGAAACATTCTTTTTACAATCAGGGCTAGTCTACAGCCGGAAGTGACTTCTGACAAGCATGGTGCACGCCTTCTGCCCCGCTCGCCAGCTCTCCCGGTGGACGCCCGTTTCAACCTTCATTCAATGGCCGGCGACTTCCTTGCCACGCCTGCGCTGAAATCTGGATTGGATCTGACCGGGACTGACATACCAACTCCAGGAGTTAGCACGCCGGCTCCGGCTAGGGACGAGAGCCAGGAGGCTCTCATCATTCCGACGGGACGGGGCGAGGCGTGCCATCGGCCGCCTGTCGCCACCTAACCCGCGATCTGACCGGTCTGTGACCGGTCACACACCGCGACCGGTCACGGACCGGATAAGCGTGCGCTGCGCCGCATTAAATGCGGCGTGGTGCGCTCGCCTGATCCGCTATAAATGCGGTTAGGTGAGCCCTGTTGTGCTCACCTAACCCGCACACGTGGCGCCAAAATCACGGGGGGTCGGGGCGCCCCAGCCCTCGGGGCCGAAACGGGAGCGGCCCGACCCCTCGGGGAGACAGAGGAAGGGGTGGCCACGTCACCCCCGGGCCCGACCCCCCCGAGGGGGTCGGGACACGTGGAGGACCGCGGCTACCCAAGCCTCTAGTCATGACACCCCCGGTCCCATGTCACCGACAGTAGCCCCCGGCGTTATGCCAGGGCGACCGCCCCCCTCGAGGGAAGCGCTCGGGCGTGACGCCACTCCTTAGGCCCGGTGACGGGTGGGGCCGGTCCCTACAGGCGGACAGGAACCCAACAGTCGCGAATCGCGCGTACCGGTAAGAGAAAACCGACCGACGATAATGAGCGGCCTCTTCAAGACCGCTGCATTACTCGAGCAGCGCGGGAATCGGGACGTGCCGGTTCGTTTCGCCTGGGGATATGATGATGGCGTTTTTCACGGTCGGCGAGCGCAGTTAATGCGCGCATTATCTGCCCCATTTCAACCGCCACGTCCGCACGTCTGCCGCGTGCGCCGCAAACGGGCGAGTGGGGTTAGTGGAGGCGTGGGAGCGAGAAACGAGGGGGCAAGGTAGTGGGCGCGGGAAGCGAGGAGCCGGGCATAGCGTTGGCAAGGGTATAAAGACGCCGAGGAAGGGATTTGTTTCCTTCCTCTCTCCATTTTTCCCTTTGCCTTCGCCACTCGTGCCCTAGCTCTTCGTTTCCTGTGCCCTACTCTCGCCACACGCGCTCGCTCTCAAGCTCCTCCTCCGCCGGCGTCATGGCACGGGGCTCCGCACCGCTCGACGGTAGCGTGCTGCCGCCTTCCCGCATTACAAGCGAGAGGCAGGCCGGGCTGCCGCGCCGATTCATGCCGGAATCTGCCACCGGCCGGGAGGTGGTCACGCTGGGCGAGGGACGCCCGGCGCCAGACTACCCGGGGCGGTCCGTCTTCTTCCTCTCTTTCGCAATGGCGGGGCTGGTCCCGCCATTCTCTATTTTCTTCATGGATATTCTGGAGTTTTATGATCTCCAGATGGCGCACCTCACCCCCAACGCGATAATGACGTTGGCCATCTTCGCACACCTGTGCGAGATGTTTATCGGGGTGCGCCCATCTCTCCGGCTGTTCCGGTGGTTCTTCACCGTGCAGCCGGTGTCGCCGCCGACGGCAGTCGGTGGCTGCTACTTCCAGCCGCGGGGGCAGGTGCTGAACCGCTACATTCCCTGCGTCCTCCGCAAGAAGTGGGACGACTGGAAGAGCGACTGGTTCTACACCCCCCTCGCCGACGAAGCGCGCCTCCGACTCCCGAGCCAGCCCCCGGCGCAGGCCTCCAGCTGGCGGGCGGCGGTGGATCTGGGGGACGGCTACGACGCCGTTCTTGACCGCCTGGCGGGTCTGCGATCCCAAGGGCTCACGGGGGCCATGGTGTTCGGCGACTACCTTCGTCGCCGGATCGCGCCGCTCCAGCGGCGCGCCCGAGGCGCCTGGGAGTACACCGGGCCCGAGGACCACGTGAGGACCCACCTGGGGCGAAAATGGGACTGGGACCCCGAGGACTTCAGGATGGTGGTCCAACGGGTGCTGAATCTCAGCTCCGTGGAGGCATCCCTCATCCCCCAAGGGGTCCTCCCCCTCTGCTGCGACCCAGAGCGCGCCAACATCCTGGCCATCATGCAGGTGGTCGGGGCGTCGGGGGAACGGGCCCCCCGAGGCCACGATGGCGCGGGCGGGAGCCGCAGGGGGGAACAATCTACCCCGGGAGGGGGTCGTGCTTCTGGGCCCCGCGACGGGGGCCCGGGGGGCAGCCGCCCCGCCGACGCCAGGGGGAAGAGGAAGCAGGGAGGTACTCCTCCCCCATCTCCTCCCCGAGGGGGCGGGGCGGTGCGTGCCAGCAGCAGGCGCCCAGAGGGTGCCGTGCCGGCGCCGCAGCCCGAGGGGGAGCGAAGGAAGAAACGGCTCCGCAAGATGGGGGAGAGCGAGCCATGCCGGGGGAGCCTCATCTCGCCCCCGAGGTGGTCGTTCAGCCGACCTCCCCGCAGGTTCGTTCCCACGCCCACTGCGGCCGTATCTACTCCCCAAGGCGAGTTTTTTCTCACCCGCTTCTTTTTGTCTTTGGTTTTTCTTCTGCCTCAGCGAGATCCCGTCACGCCCCCCACGCCATTCCAAGTCCGGCCGGTCCGAGGCCGAGGAGACGGTGACCGCGGAGGCCCGGAGGCGAGAGGCTGACCGACGGGAAGCCGCGGACCGCCTCCGGGAAGCCGAGGAGGCTGCCCGGGAGGCCGCCCGGGTTCGCCAGGCCGAGGAGGCCGCTCGGGAGGAGGCCAGACTCCGCCGGGCCGAGGAGTCCGCCCGGGAGGCAGAGGCGGCGGGTGCACGCCGGGCAGCCTGCCAAGCCCCCGACCCGACTCCGCCCGAGACCATGACGACCCCCGAGGCCACCCACAACGAGGCCGCGGGCGCGCCGCCCGGGCCTGACGCCCCGGGCGACGCGCGGGACGAGCCAGCTTCGGGGGGCGCCCCCGAGGCCAGCACGCCGATCAGCGGGCCGAGCCGCGCGGCACCCACACCGAGGCGGCTCTCCCCTTTGCCTTCCGCTACCCCGCTGAGCGCGGAGCCCCTCCTGCAGGCCCTGGCCACCGCGAACAGCACGGTGCTGGACGGGCTAAGTGCCCAGATGGAGGCCCTGCAGGCGGAGCGGGCGGAGCTCGACGCGGCGTGGGCGCGCGTCGAGGAGGGGCGGCGCTCGGTGGAGGCCATGGTGGAGACGGGCCGCAAGGCCTACCGCCAGCACGCCAAACAGCTCGAGGCCCGTCGTAGGGACCTGGCGGAGATCGCCAGGGAGGTAGAGGAGGAGCGGGAGACCGCCCTCATCGCCACCGCCGTGCTCGACGAGGCGCGGGACGACCTCCGCCTCCAATACGGGACCCGGGCGGCGGAGCTAGAGGAGAAGCTCGACGCCGCCCGGGGAGTCCTCGACGCCGCCGCTGCCCGGGAGCGGTGGGCGGCGGAGAACGAGGCGGCGTCCCGTCAGCGGGAAGAGGCCCTTGAGGCTCGCGTCGCGGCGCTGGAGGAGCGCGCCCGCGCCCTGGACGCGAAGGAGGGCGCCCTAGCGGACCGCGAGGCCGCCGTCGCCACCCGGGAGGCAACACTGGCGGCGCACGAGGCCGCCTCCGCCGAGGAGGAGTCCGCACTCCGCCTCCGCGAGGATGCGCTCGCCGAGCGGGGGCGAGCTCTCGAGGAGGCCGAGGCCGCGGCGCAGCGGCTGGCGGACAGCCTGTTCCTCCGCGAGGCGGCGCGGGAGGAGCAGGCGCGCCGCAATCTGGAAGGCGCCCGCGCCGAGAGGGCCGCGCTGGACCAGCGGGCCGCTGAGCTCGAGGCGCGGGCGAAGGAGCTGGACGCGAGAGCGCACCGCGGCGGGGCGGCCGCGGGCCACGACGACCTAGCCGCCCGCCTCGCAGCCGCCGAACACACCGTCGCCGAGCTGCAGGGCGCGCTGGACTCGTCCGCCGGGGAGGTCGAGGCCCTCCGCCTGGCGTGCGAGGTGGGGCCCGGCATGCTTCGGGACGCCGTCTCGCGTCTAGACCGCGCCGGGCGGCAGGCGGGCCTCTGGGGCGGGCGGTACGCGAAGTACGCCGCCAACCAGGGGGGCCTCGCCCAGCGCCTCTCGGAGATGGCCGGGGTCCTCGAACGGCTCCCCGAGGAGCTCGAGGAGACGATCAAGTCATCCTCGAGGGACCTCGCCCGGGGGGCGGTGGAGCTCGTACTGGCGAGCTACCAGGCCAGGGACCCTGACTTCTCCCCGTGGGCAGCGCTGGAAGAGTTCCCTCCCGGAACCGAGGACGGCGCGCGCGCGCAGGTCCGGGACGCCGCCGACCACATCGTCCACAGCTTCGAGGGTACGGCCCCTCGGCTCGCGTTCGCCCTCGACTCCGAGGAGGAGGACGGCGACGACGGTGCGGACGACAGCGACGGCGAGGCCGGCGGCCCGGGTGCGTCGGAGTGAGCCCCCAAGCCCCCGCCGATCTTAAATTTTACCTTCTTCTTCCGAGGCCTTCAAGCCCCCTGCTTGTATAGACTGGTTTAATCTGCAATCAAATAAAGAGGAAATTTCTATGTCAGTTATGTTTGTTGTGCGTATAAGACGAGGATGGTCTGTGCCGCGGTCCTTCTGAGTCTTGGCTTGAGCAAGGGCTCGTGCCCAGGTCCCAGCCTCAAACGGCGCGGGTCGGGGCTAGTGCCTGGGGAGATCCGCGTGTCGAGACTGGCCAGGCCGGGAGCGCGGTGACCGAGGGTTAGGAGGACCCGATTGTGGGCCTTTGCCGATTCCCCCCCGGAGTTCACCACGCCCCGGGGCACGGCTCGGTTCTGGGCCCCGTTTGGCGGTTTTAGCCGGCCCGGGCCACCGAGGGCAGGGCCGAGCACGAGCGTACTAACTCAAGCCGAGATTCTTCAAAAGGAAGCGACGGCACAGACACGGTCCTCTGGAAATCGAAAGTGCTTTTATTGAAATACGGAAGAGAAAAAAGATAAGTATGTGCATGTGGTAGCCCCCGGCCAACCCTGCACGCCCGGGGGGGGTGCGGGGTTGGCCCGAGCCCGAGACATGACACCCGACCCCCATCAGGGGTAGAAGCGACGAAGATGCTCGATGTTCCACGGGTTAGGCAGCTCTGTGCCGTCGCCCGTGGCCAACCGAACCGAGCCCGGCCGGGGGACGCCGATCACTCGATACGGACCCTCCCACATTGGTGAGAGCTTGCTCAGTCCAGCACGCGTTTGGACGCGGCGTAGGACGAGGTCGTCGACGCAGAGTGATCGGGCCCGGACGTGGCGCTGATGGTAGCGCCGCAGGCTCTGCTGGTAGCGCGCGGCTCGAAGGGCCGCGCGCCGCCTTCGCTCTTCCAGGTAGTCGAGGTCGTCTCGGCGAAGCTGATCTTGATCAGCCTCGCAATACATGGTGGCCCGAGGGGACCTCAGTGTGAGCTCAGATGGGAGGACCGCTTCCGCGCCGTAGACGAGGAAGAAAGGCGTTTCCCCGGTTGCTCGGCTTGGCGTGGTTCGGTTCGCCCAGAGCACCGCTGGCAGCTCCTCGATCCACGAATCGCCGTGCTTCTTGAGGACGTTGAAGGTCTTGGTTTTGAGGCCCTTGAGGATTTCCGCGTTGGCGCGCTCCACCTGGCCGTTGCTTCTGGGGTGGGCGGGTGAGGCGAAGCAGAGTTTGATACCCATGTCCTCGCAGTAGTCGCCGAAGAGCTCACTAGTGAACTGGGTGCCGTTATCCGTAATGATACGGTTAGGTACCCCGAACCGAGCAGTGATGCCCCTGATGAACTTAAGGGCGGAGTGCTTATCGATCTTGATGACCGGATAAGCCTCGGGCCACTTAGTGAACTTGTCGACAGCGACATACAGATACTCGAACCCGCCCGGGGCCCGCCTGAACGGTCCCAGGATATCGAGCCCCCAGACAGCAAATGGCCACGAAAGAGGTATGGTCTGCAGGGCCTGGGCCGGCTGATGCGTTTGCTTGGCGTGGAACTGGCACGCCCTGCACCGCCGGACCAGGTCGACCGCATCGGTGAGAGCCGTCGGCCAATAGAAACCCTGGCGAAAGGCCTTGCCAACCAAGGTGCGCGAGGCGGAGTGGGCTCCGCACTCGCCTTCATGGACATCGGCGAGAAGCTCGACGCCTTGTTCCCGAGGAATGCACTTCAGGAGGACTCCGTTAGCCCCGCGCCGATAGAGGGTCCCTTCCACCAGCACGTAGCGCTTGGAGATGCGACGGACGCGTTCACTCCCTTCGCGGTCCTCGGGTAGAGTCTTATCTGCGAGATACGCCTGGATCTCAGTGATCCAAGCAATCAATCTAGGGGAGCTGGGAGCGCTCCCCTCGGGTCCCGAGGCCTGGACTCCGACGGGCCTCGGGGGCCGTTCAGGCGCGTCCGTCTCCCCTAGGGGGTCGGGTCGCGCCGACGGCTGGGCAAGCCTTTCTTCAAAGGCGCCCGGTGGGGTCTGGGCTCGCGAGGAAGCGAGCCTTGAGAGTTCGTCGGCGACCGCGTTATCCCGCCTGGGCACGTGCCGAAGCTCTATCCCGTCGAAATGGCGCTCCATACGCCGCACCTGGCGGACGTAGGCGTCCATCTGCGGGTCAGAGCACCGGTACTCCTTACAGACCTGGTTAACGACCAACTGGGAGTCGCCTAACACCAGGAGGCGGCGGATCCCCAGTCCAGCCGCCACTCTGAGTCCCGCAAGGAGTCCCTCGTACTCCGCCATATTGTTGGTCGCCCGAAAGTCGAGGCGGACCAGATATCTGAGGACGTCTCCGCTCGGCGAGGTCAAAGTGACCCCCGCACTGGCGCCCTGAAGAGACAGGGAGCTGTCGAACTGCATCACCCAGTAGGCGGTGTGAGGCAGCTGCGAGGGGCCCGGGCTGGCCTCGGGGGTGGAGACGGGCTCGGGAGCCGGGGTCCACTCCGCTACAAAGTCGGTGAGGGCCTGGCTCTTGATCGCGTGGCGTGGTTCAAAGCGCAAATCGAATTCAGAGAGTTCGATTGCCCATCTCACCACCCGTCCAGTACCCTCTCGGTTATGCAAGATTTGGCCGAGGGGGTAAGACGTAACCACCGTGACCCGATGCGCCTGGAAATAATGGCGCAACTTCCTGGAAGCCATCAGAATTGCGTAAAGCATCTTCTGCGCCTGAGGGTATCGGGTCTTGGCGTCCCGGAGGGCCTCGCTAACGAAGTAGACGGGCCGCTGCACCTTTCGGCGGGGCCTGTCCTCTTCGCTAGGGGCCATGTCTCCAGGGCGCTCTTCGTCCGAGAGGCCGTACGAGGCGCACTCGGCTTCTGTGCCGATGACCTCGGGGTCGGAGGGCGACAGGCGCGGCCTTCCCGCAGTGGCCCCGGGGCCATCCTGGGGGTCGGGGGCGCCTGGCACCGTCGGACAAGCAGGCGGAGGGCCAGCTCCGGTCGTCGGGGGCCTCTCCTCCCTGCTCTCTCCCGGGTCGAGTCGACACAGGGTGGGGGCCCGCAGAGCGAGGGTTGTCCTTGTCGCGCTCCATGACCAACGCCGCGCTGACTACCTGCGGGGTTGCCGCCAGGTAGAGTAGCAGCGGCTCATCTGGCTCCGGGGCGACCAGGACTAGGGGAGAACTGAGGTACGCCTTCAACTGAGTGAGGGCCTGCTCAGCCTCCTCCGTCCAGGTAAACGGCCCGGAGCGTTTGAGGAGCTTAAATAGGGGTAGCGCCTTCTCTCCCAGCCTCGATATGAATCGACTTAAGGCGGCCATGCAGCCAGTGACGCACTGCACATCCTTAAGCTTGCTTGGGGGGCGCATCCGCTCTATAGCTCGTATCTTCTCGGGGTTGGCCTCGATGCCTCGGGCAGAGATCAAGAACCCGAGAAGCTTGCCCGCAGGCACGTCGAACACGCACTTATCGGGGTTCAGCTTTATGCGGGCGGAGTGGAGACTTTCGAAAGTTTATGCTAAATCCGAGAGCAAGGTCTCTTGGTTGCGTGTCTTCACAACCAAGTCATCGACATAGGCCTCAACATTGCGTCCTATCTGACTACCCAAAGAAATTCGAGTAGTACGTTGAAAAGTAGGACCTGCATTCTTTAACCCGAAAGGCATTGTCGTATAACAATAAGTTCCTATGGGGGTAATGAATGCAGTTTTCTCCTCATCCTCCCTAGCCATGCGAATCTGATGATAACCAGAGTATGCATCTAGAAAACACAAAAGGTCGCACCCCGCGGTGGAGTCGACAATCTGATCTATGCGTGGCAGGGGATAAGGGTCCTTAGGACATGCCTTGTTGAGGTTGGTGTAGTCGATGCACATCCGAAGTTTGCCGTTCGCCTTGGGGACGACGACCGGGTTCGCAAGCCACTCCGGATGGATGACCTCACGGATGAATCCGGCCTCCAGAAGCCGCGCCACCTCCTCGCGGATGAAGGCTTGGCGTTTCGGGGCCTGCCGCCGCACTTTCTGCCGGACCGGCCTTGCGCCCGGCCGCACGGCGAGACGGTGCTCAATCACCTCCCTGGGGACCCCGGGCATGTCCGCCGGTCTCCAGGCGAAGACGTCGGCGTTTGCCCGCAGGAAGGAGATGAGCGCGTCTTCCTATTTGTCGTCCAGGAGACCACCGATTCGTGTGGTCTTGGACGGGCCGTCGCCCAGGGCAACCTTCTTGACCGGGACCTCGTCGCACGTGACCATCCGCTGCCTCGGGGCGGGCGGGACGGAGGTGCTGAGCCTCTCGTCGCCACCCGCGGGCTTGGACGCCGCGGTGAGGTGGTCCGCGCGCTGCTCTATACAAGCAAGCGCGACTTTGAGGTCGCCATGGACGGTGATGGGGCCACCGGGGCCCGGCATCTTCATCTGGAGATAGGCGTAGTGGACCGCCGCCATGAACTTCACCAACGCGGGCCTCCCCAGGATCGCGTTGTAGAGCAGACTGAGGTCCACCACATCGAAGTCCACCCGCTCCGTGCGGAAGTTGGCGGAACCACCGAAGGTGACCGGGAGGTCGATATGACCCAGCGGCCAGGTGTGCCCTGGCGTCACGCCGATGATCGGCTGGGACGGTCGGAGCACCATCCCTGGGGCCTTGATGGCATCAAAGGCTGCGGGGGAAAGGATGTTGAGGGCTGCACCCCCGTCTACGAGGACACGCCCCAACTTCACATTGCAGACGGTGGGGGAAACCACCATCGCGATCTGTCCTCCCCGGGCAACGCACGGCGGGTGGTCGGTCTGGTCGAAGGTGAGGGCAACCTCCGACCACCGCGCCCGCCGCGTCGCCTCATGGGTAGGGGCCGTGGCTAGAAGCTCACGCTTCATGGCCTTGAGGCTCCGGCGAGAAGCGTGAGCGCACGCTCCCCCATCGACGGTGGCGACGGTGGCCTCAGGCTCCTGAAAGCCCTGGTCATCGTCGCCATCGTCGATGTCCTCGGCGGGGGTCTTCTGCTTGGTCTCACCTTGCCGGTTGCCGGTGGGAGCTGCCGGGGCCTTGCCCTCACGGCGCTCCTGCCTCTTCTCCTCCTCCCACTTCCTCGTCCGGTCAGCCAAGCTTTTGACCGCGCGGCAGTCCGCGAGGTCGTGGAGGGAGGTGTTGTGCACGGTGCACCACTTGCCGGTCGGGCGCTCCCTGCTGGGAACGCCGGCCTCGTTCTTTTTGTCGCTCGCAGGCCTCCCCTTTCGGGGGGCCCGCGAAGCGTCCTCGACGGCGAGGACATGACCCTCGTCGTCGGAACGGGCCGACCTCTTCTTCCTCCTCCTGTCCCGCCGCCCTGATCGAGCAGCGGACCCGGGGGCGGCCGGAGCTGCCACGCCAAAGCCGCAGGAGTTCCAGGTCCAGGCCTCCTCCTTGCGAGCCACACGGTCCGCGAGCTCAAAAAGCTGCGCGGTGGTCTAGGGCTCCTTGGAGGCGATCTTCTCGAGCATGCGGTTGTGCCGCACGCCCCCCCTGAACGCGTAGATCACCGCGTGTTCGGGGATGCATGGTATGGTGTTGTGGACTTGACAGAACCGCTGAATGTACGAGCGAAGAGACTCATCGTCCCTTCGCTGTACCGCATGCAAGTCCGCTTCTTCGCCTGGGCACGGATATGTGCCCTGAAAGTTCGTAGTGAACTGCTGGCACAAATCCTCCCAAGAGTGGACCGACGCGGGTGGCAAGTTCATTAGCCAACCCCGCGCCTGACCCTTCAGGGCCATGGGGAAGAAGTTCGCCATGACCCTGTCGTCACCCCCCGCGGCCTCGATCCCGGTCGTGTAGATCTGGAGAAACTCGGCGGGGTTGACGCTTCCGTCGTATTTTTCGGTGATGGTGGGCCGGAACCTTGGGGGCCAACGGATGTTTCGAAGGCTCGCCACAAAGGCTCGACAGCCGGCACCGCCAACCGGGGACACGGGGGGCCGGCCCCCGTGACCAAACCGAAGTGGCGCACCGGACGAGGAAGCGCCCTTCGTCGCGTGGGCGGCGCGACGAGCGTCGCGCCGGCGCTCGATATCGAGCCAGGCATCCGGCCCCCCACGCACATCTTCTTGGGTCGGAGGCGTTGACGAGGGAACGGTGGACGAACGACGTGTGTCAGCCGTCGTTCGCCGTGCCTTGCGCCTCGACGACATGGAGCCGGCGGCGGCAGCGCCAGAGGTCCCGGCGGCGGAGGACCGCCTGCCGGCGCCTAGGCGCTGCTGCGCCGCCATGACCAAGTTGGCCACGTCATCCAGCCAACGCCGGGCTGGAGTCTCTGTATCGGGGACGACGGGCGGGTGACGCAGGAGCGCGCCCACAGCCTGGAGCGCACCCTGGGGCGTGCCGCCGTCGCCGTAGACGAGGCGGCGACGCGCCCCGCCTCGCCGTCCTCCCCCGTTGCCCGCGAGCGGCGAGGTCGCGGATCCTTCGACCTCCTCGAGCGCCTTCCCCCGCCCAAGACTTCGGCGAGAGGGGGACGGCGGGGTGCGAGCCCGACGGCGCGGGTTCTGCTCCCCGTCATCACCGCTAGCGCTCGGAGAGAGGCTATGCGCCACTGCCCGTTCGGCCATAGGGCGGACCGGGCGAAGCTTCGCGCACACAAAAGAGGATGAGGGCTTAGAAAGACACGCGCGCCCCCTACCTGGCGCGCCAGATGACGGAGCGAGGAGCTCCTCACCGGGAGACCGCGCGGGCCCCCCTTTGCCAGTTCGGCCGGGGGCGCTAGGTGAGGTTCTTCGCCCTCGATCTGACCGGTCTGTGACCGGCCACTCGACGCGACCGGTCACGGACCGGATAAGCGTGCGCTGCGTCGCATTAAATGCGGCGTGGCGCGCTCGTCTGACCTGCCATAAATGCGGTTAGGTGAGCCCTGCTGTGCTCGCCTAACCCACACACGTGGCGCCAAAATCACAGGGGGGTCGGGGCGCCTCGGCCCTCGGGGCCGAAACGGGAGCGGCCCGACCCCTCGGGGAGACAGAGGGAGAGGTGGCCATGTCACCCTCGGGCCCGACCCCCCCGAGGGGGTCGGGCCACGTGGGTGACGGCGGCTACTCAAGCCTCTAGTCATGATACCCCCGGTCCCATGTCACCGACATACTATATTTGCAAAACTAGTATATTCGTCGCATTCCACCAAACAAATTGGAATAAATGAAGGAAACTAAACAAAGACTAAATTAAAGTACTATGCACTACTAAATACTATTCAAATTTATTCATGCAAACAATATATTTAATCGATAACAAATAGTCCATTTCTAAAAATGAAAAAAATCTTCGCTTTTAACCGATAAAAATTAAAATAAATGGAGGCAAACCTAACCAAGAATTACACACTTTTTAAGACATGCCATGCAAATAATATATGTTAGCTAAAAATAAAAAAGTGACTACACTACTCCATTTAAAAAGGTGTGAATTTCATCGCATTGCACCGATAAAAATTAAAATAAATGGAAGCAATTGAAGGAGGACAACAAGCATGTCACCTTTTTTATGGATCCAAGCAAAGATTTGAGGTTGAAAACCTTCCCTCCTAATTTGTGTCAAGTTTAGAAGAGAGAAAACGTCGGGCTTGAATGGGGCAAGCTCGGGCTGGGGCAATATATGGCATTCATCATCGCGTGCGGTTACATTAAGCGGCCCGCACGGGATAATCTATTATCCCGTGCGGACGGCTTAATAAGACCGCACATGATAATGGATATTATCGCGTGCGGTCGTGTTAAGACGCCCGCACGGGATAATAGATTGCCCGCACGGGATAATAGATTATCCCGTACAGGCGTGACCGGCTCCCAGTGGACCGGTTTTTCTGGGCGGCGCCACTTACGGCTTGCCTGAAATTTACCGGGGGCCTCGTACAGAAAAAGCTTTTCGGTAGTAGTGACAATGCCATCACACTTTGAACACAGCGTAGTGTCGTAGGGAATGCTGACTTTTTTCTTAATAATCAATTATTGTGATTGAGAAATAATATATATGGTTTTTAATATTGAATAAACTGGTCGTTATATGTTAGCTACACAAAGCCACTAGTGGACATGTACCTCTTTTTTTCCAACGTGAGAAGGTGTAAAGTACGCAAAACGAGTGCTTCAATTCTCTCCTTAATTTGCAGCAGTGGTACTCAACACTACTGCTGATGATAGTGTTGTTTCAAGAATATAATATCAGTCCATAATAACTCCCTACTCAAATAAGCTTAGGTGTAATAATTATCCATACAAAAGTATGACCCTTGTTCCCTGGATAAGATAGCGTTTAGACTGATGCAAAATATGGTTATCTGACCTGAGTTAATACAAACCGTGTTTGTCATCATATATAACTTTTTTTCCTTATCAAGAAACATGCCAAAAAGAGAAAATAGGTAAACATGAATATAATAGATGACACAAGCGAGGTGACGCGGAGTCACTATCTAGTGAGAGGGCACACCAGACTTGGATGTTGGGCACAAACGCTTGTTAACCTGACAAAAGGATAGCTTAGCATTTTCTTTAATTAAACCAATGCAGACACTGGGCTTGCCCTTGAGCAAATCATACCGGTACAGACATTTTTATCGGTATCCGTTTCAAATCTCGTAAAGGTGTCGGTTATAAATCATACCGGTACAGACAATGTTAACGGCATGATTTCTATATATGCTTCTCCAGTGAGATAGGCCGCGGTGTGTGAGAAGTAATGTGAACAGACATCTAACACAATTTAATAAACTTGTTATTACGATGATTTATAGATGTATTGAAAAGATGACAGCTGAATATATAACTCCATTGCCCTTAACAAGTATCAAACATGTGCAGGACTGCTAAACCCTTTTCAGCAGCTAGCTTACATGTCACACACGGTGAAATTACACGGATACATATAGTATTCGATGAGTACACAAACTACTATTGCAGCACTTGATCTCAGGTTCCAGCCAAGTAGCTTCAGCTATAGCCTAGCTACATTTTACACAACGGGATAGGAACAAACGGAGAGGGCCGATGACAAAACTCCCTTCGTTTTGTCCTCGTTGAAATGAGGTTGAAAGCTACTTGGGGATCATAGCAAATGTGACTACACCTGGACTGGACCGGATCATGCCGCATATCCTCGATCGGACCATGCCACTGCAAATATGACATATTAGAAAAATGCCACTACTATTCGTGATATCAGCTACGTGCCACTGGAATTTGGGGAAATTGGAACCATACCACTACCATCCATTTTTCTGTCAACCTCCGTCTAATCCCACTTGTGAAATGTCACTTTTGTCCCTTCCCCTTCCATCTCTCTTCTTGCTTTTCTAATGTCATATTTGCAGTGGCATGGATCCAATTAACCCTAGAAAAATGGCGACCATGCTACTGCCGCTGCTACCGCCGCCGCAGCCGCCGTCGCCGCCACGCGCCTTCTTGCCGCGCTGCTTGCTCCAGCCCCACGCGCGCCACCACCTGCTCGACGAGGAGGCGGGCCGGAGGCATGCCGCCTCGGTGACCGGCGCGAACGCGGCGGCCTATGTGCGGGAGATCGGCGCCTGCGTGCGCGCGCGGTGGTGGGGCGCGGCGTGCGAGGCGTTCGCGGCGATGCGCGCTGCGGGGGCCGCACCCGACAGGTTCCTCCTCCCGCAGGTGCTCCGCGCCTACGCGGGGGCGTGGCAGAGGCGCCTCGCCGCCGCAGCGCACGCGCTCGCCGCCA
Organism: Oryza officinalis; assembly: GCA_008326285.1. Lineage (NCBI taxonomy): Eukaryota > Viridiplantae > Streptophyta > Magnoliopsida > Poales > Poaceae > Oryza > Oryza officinalis. The sequence goes on from BDMV01000005.1 coordinate 32,745,146, forward strand.
AGGGCGGGCCCGCGTTCGCGGACGACGCCGTCGTCGGGAACGCGCTCGTTGCTATGTACGCGGCGCTCGGGGACGTCGCTGCCTCGCGTGCGGCATTCACGTCCCTCCCCGAGCGCGACGTGGTGGCATGGACCGCTCTCGTCGGCGCGTACGCCGATGCCGGGGAGCTAGGAGAGGCCTTCGAGCTGTTCGAGACGATGCAAGAGAGCGGCGTGCGGGCAGATGTGATTTCGTGGAACACGCTGGTGTCCGGGTTTGCAAGGAACGGTGACCTTCGAGCTGCGCTGCACCTATTCGACGAAATGTGGCTTGTCCCGCCAAGGTGGAGGAGAAGCGAAGAGAGGAAGAGAGAGTGTGCTAACGGAGATTGACAGAAAAATGGACGGGAGTGGCATGGTTCCAATTTCCCCAAATTCCAGTGGCACGTAGCCGATATCACGAATAGTAGTGGCATTTTTCTAATATGTCATATTTGCAGTGGCATGGATCCAATTAACCCTAATAATAATGAAAAAAAATAGCCGCGATCCGATGTAGTAAACGTACAAGTACTAGGTATTATAGCCATGGAAAAATCTGGGGCCCGCATATTGGTGAGACGAGTGGTGTGGGTTAGGAAAGTAATCCTACATGAAAAGAAGGTGAAGTATATATAATCTCAAAGAACGCGCCGAGAATAGCAAGAGGAAAAGAAAAAATCTACTCCTTTCATATCAAAATATAAGAGATTTTGGTTGGATGTGACCCATCCTAATGCTATGAATCTGGATAATCCAGATTCGTAATACTAGAATGTGTAACATTTGATCAAAATCTCTTATATTTTGGGACGAATGAAATATGGAATAGAGCTGAGATTTAATGGCACAGATCAGATGTATACCTGTGCTCCTCCTCAGTCCAAGGCACACCGCGGCGACGCTTATCCCTGCCACAGCTCGCGCCCTATGCTCCGCCACAACCGGCGCCATCGTCCCAGCAGCCCGGGGACGCGACCATCCGGCGCTCGATGAGGTTGACGTCATCCACGAGCACTGGGTAGTGCTCCCAGACCTCGTATGCCGAGCGCCCCGGGAACCGTGATGCGACAAGCGCCCATTGGTTGTGCGTGTGCTCCGGGAAAGCTACAAGCATGCTCTCGAACACCTTATCCTCCGCCTTGCTCCACGACCTGCTGCTCGGTACACTACTAGAGAATTGATCTTTACTCGATCGGCCAAAATAGCAAATATCTCGAATGTATAACGAACCGGTGCTAACAATAATCTTTAGCACCGGTTAAAATGTCCAACGGCACTTTAAAATCTTTAGTATCGGTTGGTAACACTAACCAGTACTAAAGATCATTTTTAGCACCGGTTTAAATATTGTCAGACCGTGTTAGGCCCCCCGTGATCTTTAGTACCGGTTGGTGTTATCAGCCGGTACTAAAGATCAACACCTTATCATCGGTTGGTAACACTAACCGGTACTAAAGATTATATTGATCTTTAGCACCGATACTAAAGATCAACACTTTAGCACCGGTTGGTAACACCAACCGGTACTAAAGATTATATTGATCTTTAGCATCGGTTGATAATACCAACTGATACTAAAGATCATGTCTTTTATATAGGTCTTCATCCTCCTCCAGCCTGAGCCATTGCTGCAAATCTGCAAGGAGGGAGGTGCTGCCAAAATATTTTATGAAAATATTTTGGTGATATTATACAAATCGAAGGGATCTAAAAGGTTAGCAACTTCATGCTCTATTGATGTATGGTTAACATATTACATTTCTAACTATATTTCTATACGTCATTCTTTCTCAAATAGGTTTATGGAAAAAGATGAGAGGAAAAATTTTTGCAGAGAATTAAAATGAGGGTAATTAATAAAATTAGAAATATTTGGATAAAAAGGGTTAAAAAAAGGACAACAAAGGAAAAATATAAAAAATTAAGATAAAAGAATAGAAAACTAATGTGGGCACCCGGAAATCATACCGTCCAATGTAATTTGTGACCATCACATAATGTCGAATGAGTGGGATCCATACACGCATAAATAGCCACTCATATCTCAATGTGCCCATGATCACAAATTGACATCATTCGATATAAAATCCATAATGCCGAATAATGAGCAAAGGAGATATTGCTGGGACTCCGCATGCCAGTCAACTTCAGCCTGAGACATGCCCGTCAAACCACACGAAGGCGGCGACCAGATGTGTTACACATCTCAGGAGACTTGACTCAAATTACGAGAGCTCTACAACATCTCAATTGTTCAAAATTCATACTCATGCTTAGCTAGTCCCCAGGAAAAGCGACTAGCCTTGCACTTTCATCGCAAGCAATTGATAAACATCACAATTGCATAAAGGTAGATAAAAGTACAGCAATCTACTTATATCACAATGGGATTTAGCAACCCATCTTACAATACAAACTATAGCAGCGGAAGTTCCATAAATTCACATAAGCAAAAGTAAAACCCGTGGTTTGCCAACCATCCCACAAGGGCAACCAACCGGGGCAAGAGTCAAGCTGAAAAGCTACTCACCACCCTCACCGCCCTCGGTAGGGTAGTAAGAACAATCAAGTTCTCCAACGTCCTCTTCTGAAATTGCAGACATCGGGTTAAGTACAAAATGTACTCGCAAGACTTACTCTTTCATATATATATATATATAGAACAAAGGAGTATGCAAGCTTCTACCTTAAAAGTGGCATAAGGGTTCAAGTTTTGCATAAAAGCCAATTTAGTTGAGCAAATAACAAGTTGCAAGTATAGAGTTTCAAACTTAGCATAATTTGAAATTTAAACGCAAATAAGCACAACCAGCACAACCCGTGCTCTCATCACCATCCAAATATAGGCACAATCTGTGCCTTCATCACCAACCATGGACTTCCATCGTCCAACTATGGCTTAATACATATCCATCCCATATCCAAGTCTAATCCAATCCAATTAACCCGGTTTGATGCTAACATAGTTGAGCTAACACATCAAGCGGTCGTCCTGTAACCATGGACACGGCTATTCGAATAGTTTTACTCTGATCAGAGGGGTACATCTTTACCCACACGAAATGAACAAGAATCAAATGCTTTCACCACCACACAGGTGTGACTCACATGTGGCACAAGCTCATAACATGCCCTTTCCTAGTCCCACCTTAATCACCTAAACTCCGCCTAGGCCCCCGACAACTTAGCCACGTGCGTGTGTGATGTGGCTAAGGCGGGCTCACCATCGTGGGAGACACCCCCTTGCCAAAACCAGGCACAATTGGGTTCTCCAAAGGAACAGCATCCTCACGATTGACCAGCGTAGCGTAGATGATTACAGTGCAACGTAGTACTAAGTCAAGCCGTACCATACCGGCGTGTGGTAGTACGTAAGGTGCTTGAATAGAGGTCAATATGTTCGGTCCTTAACAACCCAGACGAGGCTACTTGCATCAGGGAAAACCACCATCCCTTCATCGCCCTATCACTCGTCCAAGTTAAACATATTTTCCATATGAACCATTTAGTGTAAGTAGTCAAATTTTATGCCCATAAATCGCAAATAGTGATTAAGTTCAATCGATAGCTCCCTCCATCGATTTTGAACACTACTGGATCTAAGCATGGCTAAGCATTGGTGAAACAAGTAAACCTTCACAAGTATTTCCATCCCGAGGTTACAAGGATAAATGGCAACAACGAAACAAGGAAGGATATGCAGCAATTAGGTATAATCAATTCTAACCATTACCGATAAGTTTGTAGTAAAACAACACATGCATATATATCGTTTTGCAATCAAAACATTTTAGCAAAATAGGGATTTTATATGCTTAGATGCTTGCTTGTCTGCTGTGAGAAATCACAATCGAACTCAGGTTCCGGCTCCACGTACTCCGGAACGTCTGAATCTACCGATAAGAAGCAATAATGCGAATAAGATTCAAATAAACATGCATATGCAATATGCTCTAACATGCATGAAGTCTCACAGTGGGTTGATCATATTCTAAAATAAATTTAGGTGAAGAAATTTCTATTTTAGCATTGCTATTTTGAAAGTTATGAATTTTACAAATGCAACGAAAGAGAAAAAGATATTTGTTTAAATTGGTTTTAGGAGGTAGTTTTGTCAAATTCCTTTTATCTAGTTAAAAAGGTATATAATTCTAAGGTAAACAGCAGTGGATTCATAATTTTGGGATTAACTAGTAATTTTCTAGAAATTAATTAAGTCCTAGTTAGAAAATAAATGTCTTTATGTTATTCACAATTATAATCACATTTTCTGTATAAAATTTGGGAAAACTTTATTTTAAAAACATAAAGAGCACAAAATAAGGAATACATAGAAATTTGGTTTACTAAATTTGGATTATAATTGAATTTTCTATAAATTTTATAATTTTATGTTAACTATTCCATATTGTAATTTTTAGAAATAAAAATCCTACTGTGAGCATATGTTTTTATTATACAATATTAAAGTTCACCATTTTATGGATCTACTGAAATTGGTTTCATTCCAAAATGGGTTGTATTTAATTTGATATGAATTTTACAAATTTGGATCAGTTTTCAGTTGAAAAGATAATGATTAACTCATTTCTTTTTATTTTTCAAAACTATAAACATAGGGTCCACAGGTCAGTGGCTCGGCCTGAGGAGACAGGGCAGCGGCGCCACTGCGAACTTCCCGCCGGCGGCGACGGCGGACGGCGGCGGATCTCGGTAGGCGGCCAAAAGAGAAAATGAAGAGGAGATCAAGGCAAAGCTATCGGTGTTCTTCTCGTCGGCTGAGGTGGTCGGGATCCATGGCGACGATGGCGCAGGCGCCGGTGACGTTCGGTGTGCAGGTGCAAGTAGAGCTACGGCTCGATTTGAGCTAAACATATGCATGCAAGTAACACTATGGGATCCTTGGAACCTTACTTGATGTCTCCCATACGCCGGCGAAGCTTGAATGGCGACCGCGACGGAATAGACGGCTCGGCGGCGGCAAGAATTTGCAGAGCAACGGCGACAGCGCTCTCCGGTCTTCGACCTGCTAAGAAGAGGTGAGGGATGGCTCAAGGATCACACAAGGATGCTACCCGAGTAAGGAATCGTGTCGGAGCTCACCGAAGAACGAGTAATTGACGACGATGACCGATAGCCGGAATTAGGGAAGAAACGGCCGATCTCCTTCTTCACAGCTTCGGGGTTCGATTCCTTGCGTCGACAGCCTCCTGGGATCACCAGGAAGATGATGGCGCGGCGGCTTGACTTGGTTTGGACGGGATCAGCCGAACGCTGATGATGTCAAGGCGGCGGCGCTCTGGAGCTCTCGGGAACATGACGGCGTTCCGGCGTCAACACTGCGCTACAAGAGATGATATCAACGGGGATGGACTCGGCATCAAAAGGTAGCCACAGAACACAAGGAAAGAAGAGATGACCGTGGCTCAACGACTGCGGCGATGGTCGTCGTTCTCGTGGCCGGCGGCAAAGTTGGAGGTGACAGGGGCGAAGCACGCGCTCTCTCTCGGCTTGGTCAGCTCAGGAGTGAAATGGTAAGGAAGACGAAGCTCTGGGAAGGTCAAGGGCGAGCTCGGTGGTCGCCACGGCGATGTACATGTGTCGAACGCCGGCGTCGATCTCCTTCCTTCTCTGTCTCTCTCTCTCTGTTGAAGCGGTGGAGACTATATGCACTGAGGTAAAGCTAGCCTAGGAGGCCGACAGGTGGGTCCAGGGTTGATGCAAACAGAGGTAAAACGAGAGGGATGGGTAGGAGATTAGGTAAACTCAGTGCTAGGCAAGTAATAAGGTTATTCTCTTTTTAAATTTTCCTTCTCCTTCTTAATAAATCCATAACTTCATTTCTGTAAAAAATAAATCGATGTGGATTTTACTGGAGATAGATTAAACTACCTAGATTCCATTTTCTTTGGTTTCACACAAAAATAATCTATATTTTAATCTCAGGAAAATAAAGAATTTCAGTTTAGCCGAAAATTGGTTTGAATTTTTAAAATTTCTAAACCTACAAAATAAATTCTGGAACAATTATAATAATTCCTGATAAATAGATTAGTATTTTAATAAATTATGTTCCATATACACTTCCATGTGATAAAATACACCTATGAGATGTATTTCGATTTTTCCGATTAGGGTTTTGGAAATAACTATGGTTTGACTGCTTTGACCTAATTATTTGGGGTACCAATTGAATATATTAAATTATACCAAAAATTCTAGTGATATATATATATATTACATAGTATCTACATGAATTTTCTCATGATTTTATATTGCTCCAATTATTTTTAAATATTCAATAAGCTTATCTTTACTTATTTGTTTCCTATTATAAAATATAATTAAATGCTGTAAAATTATACTTAAATAATTCTTGACTTAACATGATGTTGTTGAGCATGATTTATAATTTTAGTTACTCAACTTCATATATTTTACATCCTTGTAAATATATATTAAGTATTTGTTTTCAGTTTTTAAGTTAATGCTCATGAGTCCTAATATGAAATGCCAGTAAAATCCAAAAACAAATAAAAGGACTCAAGTCACAACCACACATCATGCAATTGCATGCACACACTATGTGTTATTTTCCTTCTTTGAACTATCAAGAAAATTTTAAATTACCCACAAATTTATAAAGCAAAACCAGTATTAATAGACTCGCCCAGGATTTTCGTTGGAAAATTTTAGTATTTGTACTTCAAAAAAATCATTTTTACTATTTTAGATGCAAAGATTGAAATTTAGAATTTTGGGTATGTTACAACTAAGTTCATTTAAAAATCATTAAAATAGTTAGTAATAAGTAGAATGCATTAAAAATATGTTTAGAACTTAAAAATAATTAAAAATAATTAAAATAAGGATAATACATAAAAAAATATATTTACAATTTTTTGAAACTGATAGAATTTATATATAATTAACCATGACTCCGATTAAGTCCATTTAAAACTCGTTATAATCGTTAAAAATAAGAAGAATACAACTGTCAGTTTTCATTTTAATTATGATGTTTTAAATTATTATATAATTACAATTAGTTTCACTTTCGTGAACTTCCTTTACATTTGTTTATTTTATGTAGATGAATCGGCAATGGATGTCCACCGTGGACCGACGGTCGAAAGAGTTTTTTTGATGGCATGCATTATTTTTTGAGCGTGGCCAATGCCCACAAGCCTATGGGTTTTATATGTTGTCCATGCAAAAAGTGCACAAACCAGAAAGATTATTCTACATTAAGAACTCTTCATCTCCATTTGTTGCAGTCGGGATTCATGCCTGGCTATAATTATTGGACCTCGCTCGAAGAGTTAGGGGTTGTAATGGAAGAAGATGAAGAAGAAAACGACGACATTTCGAATTGGGCTTAATATGGTGGATTTGCAGATAGTTCAACAGGCGATGCAGACGGAGCTATTGAAGAAAACGATGGTACAGATGATCTTGGTCAAATGTTAGCAGACCACAAAATGTCGTTGCACCTAGGTTGCAAACAGGGGCACAAAAAGTTGGGTACCATGCTGGAATTCCTGCAATGGAAGGGAAAAAAATGGTGTGACTGACAAGGCATTTGGTGAGTTATTGACACTTGTAAAGAATATTCTTCCGGAGGGAAACGAATTGCCGGAAACAACGTATGAAGCTAAAAAAGTAATCTACCCTCTAGGACTGGAAGTCCAGAAGGTAATCTTGTATCCGTACGACTGTATACTCTGTCGCAGTGAGGAGTACGAGAACCTAAAAGCATGCCCGGTTTGTAAGGCACTACGACACAAGATTAGACGAGATGACCCTGGTGATGTTGACGGTCAGTCTTCGAAGAAGAAAATTCCTGCTAAGGTGATGTGATATTTCCCTATAATACCACGACAAAGGCGCTTGTTCAGGAACAAAACACATGCTAGAATGATGCGCTGGCATACAGAAGAACGTAAACAAGACGACATGCTGAGACACCCTGCCGATGGGTCGCAGTGGCGAAACATTGACAGAACATTTCAAGACTTCAGAAAGGATGTACGGAACATAAGGTTTGGTTTAAGTACGGATGGCATGAATCCATTTGGAGAGATGAGCAGCGGTCATAGCACTTGGCCTGTGACCATGTGTATCTACAACTTTCTCCCTTGGTTATGCATGAAGCGAAAGCACATCATGATGCTGATTATTATTCAAGGCCCAAAGCAACCTGGTAATGACATTGATGTATACTTAAAACCATTGGTTAAAGTTCTGAAACTGCTATGGAAGAAAGAAGGTGTCGTTATGTGGGATGAGGACAAGCAGGAGCAATTTAACCTACGAGCGTTGCTGTTCGTAACCATTAACGATTGGCCTGCACTTAGCAACCTATTCGGACAATCAAACAAGGGGTATAAGGCTTGCACCCACTGTATGGATGAAACTAACAGTATGTATTTGAAGCATAGTAGGAAGGTTGTGTACATGGGCCATCGTCGATTTCTTGTTGCAAGCCAGCCTGTATGAAAGAAAGGCAAACATTTTGAAGAGAAGACAGACCACCGTACTAAGCCTAAACATCGTAACAGACAAACCGTGTTTGCTATGCTGAAAGATCTGAAAGTACTATTTTGGAAAGGGACTTGGCAGCCAACCTATAGCAAGTGAAGATGGTCACGCGGTGATGTGGAAGAAGAAGTCTATTTTTTGGGAGTTACCATATTGGGAACTATTAGAGGTCCGCCACGCAATCGACGTGATGCACCTAACTAAGAACCTTTGGGTCAACCTGCTGGGCTTTCTAGGTGTATATGGGAAGTCGAAAGATACACTTGAAGCACGTAATGATCTCAAGCATATCAAATAACGCAACGGCCTTCATCTGAAACCGAAGGAGAAAGGAAGCCATTATTTGAGTCTAGCCGGCTACACTCTGAGCAAGGCAAAGAAGGAAAGTATGTTTGAATGCTTGGAGAGCATCAATGTACCGTCTGGATACTCCTCGAATATAAACAGAATAATAAGCATGAAAGAGAAGAATTTCACAAACCTAAAGTCTCATGACTGTCACGTGTTGATGACACAGGTGCTTCCTATTATAATTTGGGGTATCCTTCCTGATAATGTCCGAACAACAATAACAAAGTTATGTGCTTTCCTGAGCGCAATTTCACAGAAGATCATCAATCCAAACAGATTAGCAGTCCTACAAAATGACATGGTGCAATGTCTTGTTAGTTTTGAGATGATCTTTCCACCATCCTTCTTCAATATAATGACACATCTTTTATGTCACCTTGTCAAAGAGATCGGTATTCTCAGTCCTGTGTACCTACACAACATGTTCCCTTTCGAGAGGGACATGGGCATTGTAAAGAAGTACGTTCGTAACCGTTCTCGTCGGAAGCAAGCATCGCCAAGGGATATGGAACAAAGAAGGTCATTGAGTTCTACGTAGAATTTTATTGAAGACTTTTGTCCAGTCGGGGTCCCTGAATCAAGCCATGAGGGGAGACTATGAGGAAAGGGGACTCTTAGAAGAAAAGCAATAATGACTATAGATAATGATTTATTCCGTAAAGCACATTTCACGGTTTTGCAACAATCTTCGTTGGCGGCTCCTTACATTGAGTAGCACTTGGCGATTGTTCGCTCCAAAAACATTGGTAAGTCCGATGCCTGGATTACACATCATCACATTGATACTTTCTTCGCTTGGTTGTGACAACATCTGATGGGGGACGAGATGATTGACGAACAACTAGTCCTCTTGGTGGGGGGGACCATCTTACTCAATCTCGACATTCCAAGGATATGAGATCAATGGGTACACATTTTACACAAGAGCTCAAGACAAAAAGAGCACGAACCAGAACAGTGTTATTCGTATCAATACCATGAGATACGATGGGACAACTAGCATGTATTACGATGCCACGACGAGATATGGAAACTTGACTATGGACCTTTGAAGGTCTCTCTGTTTTAGTGCCAATGGGTTAGGCTGACTGGTGGAGGCGTAGTGATTGATGATTTTGGGATGACAACAGTTGACCTTAACAAGGTTGGATTCTCAGACGAACCATTCGTTCTAGCCAACGATGTAATACAAATTTTCTACATGAAGGACACGTGTAGCAAACTAAAGAAGGGGAAAGGGCCCGACAAGCCAAAGCGCCACGTGGTTCTCCCAGGAAAAAGAAAAATTGTCGGAGTCAAGGATAAGACTGAGGAAGATTACGATCAGTTTGACGAGAAACCTCCGTTCGCAGTGACGGTTGACCCAAGCATCATCCTATCAAATAAGGACTCCCCTTACTTATGCAACGGTCATAGCAAAGGAACAATCGTAAGGAGAAAGTACACAAGGTCAACCATCATGATGTGAGATTGATTGTAAGGATAATGAAAATTATTTATACTACCTTGGTGCTTATCCGATGTAATTATATAATATCTACTACCTTGGTGTATGCATGATATAAATTAATTTGATTTGCTATTTCTGTCTATGAAAAAAGTATTTTGGTTGAAAGTTTAAAAAACCCAAGTGCACAAAAGTTAATCATAAATGTATTCTAATTATTTTTATAATTTTTTATAATATTAATGCACTTAATGGGGGCATGGGTTAATTATATATGCTTTTTAAATTTTTATGACAATTTTAAACTATTTTAAATGTATTTTAATTATTTTTATACTTTTTTATAATTTTAATGCACTTAATGGGGTTGGGTTAATTTTATGTGCTTTTTAAATTTTATTATAATTTTAAACTATTTTATATGTATTCTCAATATTTTATAATTTTTTTATTATTTTCAATGCACTTAATCAGGAATGGTTTAATTATATATGATTTTTTAATTTTTATTATAATTTTAAACTATTTTAAATGTATTCTAATTATTTTTATATTTTTTTTATAATTTTAATGTACTTAATGGGGCATGGGTTAATTATATATGATTTTTTATTTTTTTATTACAATTTTATATATGATTTTTAAAATTTTATTATAATTTTTAAATTATTTTTAATGGAATTAATTGGGCACAATTAATTACTAAATTTTTAAACCTATTTTTAATGTACTTAATTGAGCCACGGTCAAGTTCTTTTCATTACTTTTTAGTCCCGGTTGTTATCTATAGCCGAAACAAATAAAATTAAAAATAGAGAAAAATATCTTTAGTCCCGGTTGGTGACAACAATCGGAACTAAATATAGTATCTTTACTTTCGGTTGATTTCTCCAACCGGAACTAAAGATATATTTAGTTCCGGTTGTTTCCACCAATCAGGACTAAAGATATGGCTACACACACATATCTATGTATATATGTGTGTGTGTATATATGTGCGCGCGCACACGCACGGTTTTGTCTTCTCGGTCGCACCGATCGGGACTTAGCGTTTTTCACATCTCTCTCGCTCTCTCGCCATCGTCGTCGTCGCCACCATCGTTGTCGTCGTCGCTCGGACTCCAACGCCGCCACAGCCACCGTAGGAACCGTCGTCCTCCTATGCCGCCACCGCCGTCGCCGAGGACGGTCAGAGCCCTAATCCGCGCCACCGCCGCCACCTAGGTTGGTCTCCTCCGTCGTCGCTGCGGATGCTGCCGCCACCGAGGAGGCCCAATGTAGCCGCCGCCACCGGCCATGGACGAGCCGGCGCACGGTGCACGGCCATGCCCCCGATTTTTGAAAAAATAATAAAAAAATTAAGAAATACTTTGCAAACTTAAAAAAAAATAAATTAAAAGTAATACATTACACAATAAAAATAATACATTAAAAACTAAAGTATAGATAATACGTGAAAGATCTATTTACAATGTTTAAAATCTTATAAAATTAATATTTACATAATTCCATTTAGAATCATTTAAATAGTTTGAAAATAAGAACACACTCAAAATATGTTTAGAATTTTAAAAAACTTCTACAAATAATTAAAATATAGATAATTTTTGAAAAATATATTTAAAACTTGTGTTATGTTTTAGTTGTTCAATGCAAATGTTGTAATTACCTAACGATTGTTTTTTTGCCAAGGTTGAACGCGTGCTACTCTCAAGTTGAATTACGTGATTCGAAGGTCGCCAAGCAACACGCTAAGGCAAGTTATGTGAACAATTCGATATGATGTATTAATTCTTCGTAGTTCTTAAGTAAGTGAATTTTAGAAGTTCTTCGTAGTTGTCGATAATGTGGATATATGTAACAATATACATTTATATTGAATAGTTCTATAATAAGTGAATTTTAAAAGTTCTTCATAGTTGTCGACAATGTAGATATATATAACAATATACATGTAGGTTGAATATTTCTTAAGTAAGTGAATTTTAAAAGTTTTTCGTAGTTGTCGACAATGTGGATACATATAACAATATACATGTAGATTGAATATTTCTATAGTAAGTGAATTTTAGAAGTCCTTCGTAGTTATCGACAATGTGGATATCTATAACAATATACATGTAGGTTGAATATTTCTTAAGTAAGTGAATTTTAGAAGTTCTTCGTAGTTGTCGACAATGTGGATATATATAACAATATACCATGCACCTTTTGTGGTAATTTATATTTTATGTATTATTTAATGTTACGAACAGATGACAGATCGCGATGAGAAACATGTCCTCTTGGACGAGATCAATGAGGGCAGCAACCAGTACTGGGCGAACGAGGAGGGGAACGAGGACCCCAACCAGTACTTGAATGAGGATGAAAACGAGGAGAGGAATGCGGAAGAAAATGAGGATGAGCAACAGGCCAGACAACTGAGCGTTGGTACGAAGATGGCACATGGACAACTAGGTGTGGCGAGCAAGGTCGAGGAGAGACATATCACAACTAAAGTGAACCCAGACGGCGAACCAATTGCCCTCACCAATGCAGCAAGGAAGTTTGTGTCATACAGCGGTTGGGTTGTGAGGGATCACAAGCCCATTAGCGTATAGAACTGGCACCAAGCAAGGTCACGTGAGGATGTGGAAGAAATGTATCTTCCAAATACAGAGAACATGTTGTGGATCACCATGCTCGAGACCTTCATAATCCCTGAGACAAATCAGGCAAAATTGAAGGCTTGCACTCTGAAAAAGATGGCCCAACAATTACAGGGCTACAAGAAAGATTTATACAACAAATTTATCCTGAAGGATTTGACACCAGACTTTGACACATTCCCCAAGTGAGAGGAGCCAGCAGACCCAGCCGTCTATTCCTCCTATCATGGTTAGCCCCTCAGGCAATCGAAGCAGCTGTGCTTTTACAGGGCAAGTTGGAGATCAGACCAACGAAGCTATAGCAGGGCCAGCTGACGATGAACCACTGTGCCCCGTGGATGAAATCACGCAGGGAACACCATGTGAGCTGCATATTCCATTCAAGAACCTATCAATCAAGGTATGCTCGTAGTTTGCTCATCCACATTTGAAGACTTCAAAAATTGGTCCATATGTTACTAACCTCGTTTCTCGTGAAGGTGGCGGAGAGCATAGCCATACAAGTCCAATGAGACGTGATGTACTATTGTAGGCCGATTCCACCTTGATACTCAAAGGTCAAGGTGGAGCATGTCTGCCCAAGATTTGACGATCTCGAGTTGGACATCTTCGGAGAAGATGGAGAGACGAAACTAGAAGAGACAGGCCACGCCATCATACTATGGTGCAAGCACTACATCGTGCTTCCCGGGCGAGCAATGGCGTTCGTTCCTACATCTCCACCGCCGCAGCCTGACAATCCTCAGTCTCCATCGTCTCCTCCGCAACCTCGATCTCCAGCGGCGCATCCGTCTCCACCGCAACCTCGGTCTCCTCCATCTTCACCGTCGCAACCAACTGCAAGTAGCAGGCAACAACGGTCTTGCCCACCTCGTTCTGTGTCGTCAAGGTCCACACAAACTAAGAAGCCAAGACTTGACGAGCCAAAGAAAGCCGATCTCAAGAAAAGACCATACGATAGGACTAACGAGGAGACTGACGAGGAAGTGAAAAGGCAAGTGAAGGAGCACTTCAAGCCGCGAAGTCCACAAAAGAAGACTCCAATAGAGTCGGCAACTAAGGCCTTCTTTCAGAAGATGAGCAAACCCACGAGAAAGATCTTAGTATCAGACTATAACCGCACAATTCAAAAGTCTTATGGGAAGAGCACAAGAAAGACAAAAGTTGTCCCCCAACTTGGAATACAAGAGAAACAAGCGGTTTCCCCGATGCCATTGAACCTTGATATTACTTTACAAGAATTTATGGCAGATACAAATCTTAGTAAGGAGCAACTACTGGGGATAGCCCCTATCAAGAACGCCACAAAAGAAGATCTGAAACACCCATACGCAATCGGCGCACCACTTGTCAAACCAGAGCTGGTCAAGAACCTACCTACACAGATGTACTGATTCTATCAATGGTACATGGATCAATCAGCTCATGGTAGGATTATGTTTGCCACAAGGATTCATGGGATGTATGATATGTGGATCAACTTCAAGAATGTGTACAACATATATCAACAAGACGCCCTTGACGTCTCTCTTCTCGCTTGTTGGGTTCTTTAAGTGTCGTTTAATTTTATTTCGTTCATTATCCCGTTGAATGTAACATCGAAGATTTAACGTCTTTTTTCATTGTAAAATAGAGATTCAAAATTATCGTAGGCATGGATACTACAAGTGTAGTTTCATGGACCCCTACATAATCAGCGAGAAGACTGTAGATGACTGGCCAGACGAAACTGAGCAAAACATTTACAAATTCTTGGTGTAGCAACATTTTAAGCAGTTCATACTCTTGCCTTACAACACAAAGTAAGTTTTTACCACCTCTTGTACCAATTTCCTTCTCGTATTCATAAAATGATACGTACATCACATTTCACGCAAATTACAGATTTCACTAGGTCCTTTTTGTCATAGACATGTCCAGCAGCAAGATTCATGTCATGGACTCTATGCGAAAACCAAGGGATACTTTCAACAAAATTTTTGGCATGTGTTAACGGTGAAATTTGGTAATCGACTTGGAAGCGGAAGAGGAATCGAAGCAGAGAAAGAGGATTGAGTTCGAGCTAGATTAGGAGTTGTATCGGACCCGGTAGCCGTATCGGACTGGGAAAGATAATGTCATAAAGAGCGTATCGGCCGATACGGATTCGGTTTGATTGAAGGCCGATATGGGTTGTAAGTTGACAGCTTCAACGTAGGCTTGGTTTGGGCTCAAGATAAGCTTTAAGGAGGTTCGCCAACCCTCGCAAGAGGTCTTCTTCGACGAGTTCTTGCTTCTTCGGAGCAGAGGTAAGAACTCGTCCCCGACGATCTGCATCGTCGGGGCTAACGTGTCGCTTTAGACACGTTAAGCCTCGATGATGTGATCGTCGATTATCATGTCTTGAATAATTTTGACAGGTATCTTAATTAAGCCTTGCCAGCGGTTTACTCGTTTTAGGGTTTATTGCCGACGATGGTTTAATTCTTATGCTTGGTTAGATTGTTCAATGCAGTTACCATCCCCAAAAGCAATCGACGACCTGATTTTCTTCGTGTTAAGTCTCAATTCACACTTCGAGTTGCCATCGACCTTATTCCTATTTTGAGATCTAACACGAAGCCTGTTTTCGGTTGTAACTAAGGATAGTGCCGGGGTTTTAGCCGGTCTTATCTAACGCATGTCCTTTATGTTTCTTGCATGTGTTTGCCACTTATATGTGCAGATCGATAAGTATAGATACGTCGATCGTGAAGTAATCTTAAGATTTCTTTATGGTTGATGTGTTTATATTGGCCGATTGGCTCGTATAAGTTTGCACTAAAGTATTAGCTAGTGTAGTTACCTTCGTTATCCTTATCGGCCGATGTTATTAGTTGAGATCTACATATCAATGAAGGCTGATAAGATTAGATTCATGTTTTACTTATTTTCTAAGTGAGCCGATATAGCTTTGCCCTATCGGCTGGGCTATGACAATGTGTCATCGGTCTATTGACCGATCGGCCATTGTTCTCTGACTTGGTTTACTTGTTTCTTGTTGATTGCAGATCAAATCAACTGGCACGCTCTACTTACGACTAGGCAAGCCATTTGGACCTGCACTGGAGTTAAGCAGATCTCCCAGGCCGCCGTGGTAACACGGAACCCATTTGGTTGCTGGACGGGTCGAAATTCTGCGCCAACAGCATGCTTATCAGGTAATGTCACTAGTACTGTCATTATGATCGCTGCTATCGGTACTATGTGGATCAAAGTATCATTAATTATAGTTTGCAATTGTAGGGCATGGGCAAAATTCTGTAGTAACGTCCGCGGGGAATTCAAGGAAGAATTGACTGTGAGGATGAACTTTCCGGTACTAACATGGTCCGAAATTATATATCTCATTTATTCTATAATAAAAATATTTAATAAGTTTGTTTCTCCTTTAGTGTTTACGACAGGAATAGAAGACCAACTTCTGCGGCTACTATGTTTGTGATTTTATTCACTACATAGCACAAGACATTAACAATGATAACAATATCGAAGTACGTAAACATCATTCTAGAATTATTTACACTCTTCTCATTGATTTAATATATTCATATCTCATTTTTTGAAAACGACAGGTTTTTTTATGAAGGACCAACTCCCCCCGACGGATTACATAAAGACTGTTCAATAACAATTGATGAGATTTATTATGGACGAGATTATTAATCCATCAAAAGAATTCCACGACAATGGAGAACCTATTCCTCATCACGAACAGTTCATCTCTTAGCTTTTGTAATATATGATAGAACAATAGAAATTAACAACGATTGTACATATATCAAAAATGTATTTAATTTCCATGGTACATAAGTAATATATATATATATATATATATATAAAGACATATATATATATACACACACATGTATATAGATGTACTTTTATTTATATATATATATATATATAAGCATTCAAAAAACATCTTTAATGTACCAACCGAGACTCAAAATATTTTTCTTAGTCCTGAATTATACGTTCTGGTTGCATTAACCGAAACGCTATCCCAGCGGTGGTACCAGCAGCGCCGCCCTCGACTCCAACGAGCCACCATGTCGCCACAGTACAACGCCATGCCTTTGTGACTTTTTTTTAAAAATAATATTGTTTAAATGGAAAATTGCAAAACTAGTGGGCCTTTGCAGAAAATCGCGGAAATGTGGGCCTGTCGAACCACGGCGATTCGACAGGGCCCAATCGAACATCGGTCCGATAACAGGCCGGACCGATCGAACGGCCGCGTTTCGACTGGGCCCTGTCGGCACGCGGCATGTCGACAGGCCGGGGCGCCGGCCCAGTCGAACTCCGGCCGTTCGACACGCCAGCCCAGTCGAACTCCGGCCGTTCGACAGGCCGGGCCGCCGAACCAGTCGAACATCGGCCGTTCGACAGGCCGGGCCCGCCGGCCTTTTTTTTATTTGTTAAGTGTATTTTTTTTATAAATACAAATTAAATTGTTAAGAGTTGTTTTTAACTTGTTAAAAATTAATTGATGACATATATTTTATAATTGATTAATTATAATTTGTATGTTGTTTTCATAATTAAGTTTGTAAGTAGTTTTTGTAAATATAATTTTGTTATAATTGATTAATACCCATTTTGAATTGAATGTTTGGAGAAACACATCGGATTTTTAATTTATTAATTTTAGATATATCCATTTTTAATTTAGTAATGTACAAAACTTTTTTTTTAATTTGGTAAGAATTGTTTTTAAGTTGTTAGTAAAGAAATAATGAGAGAAATTTTTATAATTGATTAATTATAATTTATAAGTTGTTATTATAATTGTAATTTATTATAATTGACATACACATTTGTAACTGCATATTTGGATAAACATATCGGAGTTGTAATTTAATAATTTTAGATATATCCATTTGTAATTTATTAATTTACATAACCTTATTTTGTTTATCGGTTATTTTCGGAAATTCCAAAAATCACTTTCGGATAGGGCCAAAAATTTGCAGAAGCGAAAATTGGTTCTGTCTATTTTCGAAAATTCCGAAAATCGTTTTCGGAGGACTCAAAAAATTTTGAATTCACATAACATGTTTTTAGAAACCGAGAAGAAACTTTTTTTAAGAATTGATGTTGAGCACATCCATGACCATACCGAAACAAGGAGAAGTTGTAGTACAATTTAAACATGATACACCTGATTCCATTGCGGTTACATAGATAAGATTAGATTAGAACTAGAAGGAAGGTAGTGCAAAAGTTGAACACGACGAGGATACAACTACCAACTCGTGCATACTACTGAGTGCAACGAGGCCACTTTCCCTTCCTCTGCGCATCGGGATTCTCCTCCATTGCTGCCTTCGCTCGCCGCGCACGCTCAAGCTTCCGCTCCCGCTCCTCCCTGTACGCAGCAACACTCCTCATTTCCGCCTCAGCCTTGTGCTCTTTTTCTGCGGCCTCCTCCTTGCGTCTCTGCTCTATCTTCTCCTTGCGCTCTGCATCCCATCGCCGCATGTACTCCAACCGCTCCTTGTTTTGCGGCTTGATCTCGGTGTCGATCCACTGCTCAAAATCACATAGCGGTGGAGGGGTCTACAACAAATGCAATGTTTACTAACCAAATAAGTTGTTCAAGACTACTTAATACACCAAATAATTATTACAAAACATCATTTCCTCACCATTAAGTTAATGCGGCGGATCTGAGGTGTTGGCTCAAACTCAAAATTGGCACACATCCAGTATCTCTGCATGTACGTCTCCTCTTCATCAGACTTGGCTACCTTGCAAGGATCACCGCACCAGCACATGGGCACTGGAACACCGCTAGGCAAAGGCAATGGGTTGAAGGCATTTCCAGTCTTCGGGCGATAACTACAAGTCAACAATAAATGAAACGTCCTAACCCGTTAATCTAGGATTCCTCATTTCATGCACAACGAATAACACATAATATCACAGAAACGATTTATGTTACCTTGAGTTGGTAGCTTTTCCACGCCTTGGCATCCTACAGTTTTAAAAAAGAACTATCAAATATTGTACACACCCTTAATACTTCTCATTGTACGGTCAAATATAGTACTACTACAAACCAAACGTGTGCACAACAAATGTAGTCTAAAATTATTCACACTTCTAAGTGCTACATATGTACTCACAAATTTCAACATATCTACTCATAGTGCTACAAATCTACTCGCAAAAAATCAAGGGTCCGCATCTAAGTGCTACAGATCTACTCAGAAATTTCAAATACATGGTAATCACAGTAGTATGCGACACAAAATATAACCATACGTCGGGATATTGTACTAACCTGCGATTGAATAAGCACAGCAACACAGCAACAACGCTTCGCGGCTCTTCTCCTTCTTCCTCACCTCTCTCTTTTTTTTCCTTCAATTGTGACCGGTTGAAATGAGCACTTCCTCAGGCCATTGGATGAAGAGCGCGTATTCGGACCTATGTAATATATAGTGGAGGAAGGAGAGGCACATATCTATCTAACGTGAGTTCACCAGTAGCGTGGATTTGATAACACGTTCACGCGGCAGCGCAAATTGAATGATTGTGTCGAACAAAGCATCGGCAAAAGCTGAGTCTGGACGCCTTGACGCGCCGAAAGATGATAGCGACGTATCGTAAACGTCTGTCACGGGCCAAAAACTGGTAGGGACCAATCGTAGCCCTCTGTTACGCGCCGAAAGTTTTTTGTCGTTTCGTTGAGTAGATGTAGCGAATGACATGAAATGTTTTCGTGACATATGAGTGCGGCGACCGAATAGAGTTACATACGAAGAGGTAACACTACAAGTCAAGAATGCCCCCCTCTCGCACGCTTGCTAGGCCCTCCCTTCTTACGTTGTCTGATTTGCGCTGTGGGATATGTCAAATTATCAGGTCGGTGCCTATGTCGTGCCGGCTGTTGTGGAGTAGCATCCTCTGGCTGCACGGACTCCCCCTGCTGCGTAGGCTACGTGACCGGAGGAGCACCGTACCAGTAGTCTATGCCAGCCTGCGCATCGGGTGCATCCGTCGCAAAGAAATCGTCCACGAACTGTGTTCGAGGAGAGACAGCAGGAACTGCAGAATGCCCCTGCGAAACCCCGTAGTCGTGACCTGTTGCAAATTAGAGGCGATGCCACATGTTCATAGTTAGTAACCATGCATAAAAATTAAGCGAACGATGATGGTAACTACGATCTAAACAATACTTACTTGTGTGCTGTGTGTACCCTGACTCCGGTGCGCGCGGAGTAACGTAGAGTCCCCAACCCGGTGTGGGCGCCAGGTAGTCCCCTGTCGGTAGGTAGGGAAAGTCTGGCTCCGCATAGGCTCCCTGGGTATCGTACACCTGCTGTGGCTGTTCACGTAGCGTAGGTTAAGATATGGTATAAAACGGAGGTTGAGTACGATATGAACTGCGTGGTAAGCAAGGCAAACGTGTCGTACCTGAGGCCGCGGTGGTGGCATACTCGATGCGGGAACGCCAAAGTCAGACGATCTCCCTGGGCAGACGGGGGGAGGCGTCTCCTGAAGTGAAGGCCGAGCGTGCGAAGGACCGGCGTCGTCGTAGTGGCGACGTGAAGTAGAGGAGCGGAACTGATCCACACTGGAGCGTCGTGGTAGTGGTGGCGATCCTGCCCGCCTGGAAGGCTGCACAACATCAGCCGCGCTCCGACAGGAGACACGACGAAGTAGCGCCGTAGCCCGTGAACGGAAACTGCGAAGGACGGACGCCACGTCGTCCTGCCTGACGTGCTGAGGCCTCGTCTCCAATCTCTGTAGCATCGTGTTGGACTCAGCGTGAACCTGTTCCACAAACTTGGCCTATTGAACGAATAGGCAAGGGCGTTAGAACCATTGAACGTGTTCCACATGTAACGATAATGATCGAAAGCAACGACATACCATTGAGTTGTACACAGCTCGAGGTTGTGGGGCAAACGTGTCCGTGATCGACGCTTGGTGAGGGTCAGACGTTTCCCCTTGTGGCGGAAAACACCTCCAGCGCGTAACACTACGGTACCAACGAAGGTACTGTCCGTACGAAGCTCCGTCATCTGGAGGTGTTTGGAGAACCAAGTGCTCCGCCGCATGTTCCCACTCCGCAACCGTTGGCGCGATCGTCTGAACAATGGTCCCCTCGTGGGACAGACCGAGTCCCTTCCGGGTGTACCTGCGTACGATGTAATGAGTACGTAAGAAACGTAAACGATGGGGTAAAACACACTACTTGCCTATAACATTGTCGGACAAGTACTTACTTGTGGAGGCTAACAGCTAGAGAGCGTCCACCTCTCGGAGGGTAGTCTTGGTACATGCCGAGCTGTTTAAGTACCCTTTGCACGTGGTACGGCTCGACGTGCACGTCCAGCACTAGGTGACAAGTGGTCCTCCAAGGCTCTGCGTCGCGCGTGCAGAGCTCTGCAAGACCGTGCGGTGCCCGCTCGACGACATCCCGATGCGTGTACGGGGTCCATCGAACCCGGTCGGGCGTAAGCTGATTGAAGTCCGCCACGAACTGTGTGTACACGCGACGTGTCGTTCCGCTCACCCACCTCGGCTGCAAAAACATGAAATATGTGATTAGTGCCCGTAAATCGAGATAAAGCGTAGAATAAGAAAGTGTTAGGAAAAATGCATTGCAATGTACAATTTACCTCGCGGTGTATCCACAGCGATCCCATGGTGGGACGATCGTCTATGTCTTCAAGTCCAGACTTGTACATCTCATCGACGCCGTAACTTGCGTACGACTCCAGGTGTGGCCTTCCAATGTCAAAGCGCTCATGCGCCCATAACATTAGAAGCAGAGGGCATCCTGTCAGAGAACTGGCCTTGCCGTTCCTGTTGCAAGCATCGCATAGACCAGCGTACGTCGCCGCAAGAACAGCCGACCCCCAACTGTACTGCGGAATCTCCTCTACAGGTAGCTCGGTGATCTGCTCCGCGTAGTGGATGAAGTGCTTGTCCACGGAGTCAGCGTGAGTCCCTGTGTACATCACCCACCCAAACAACCACAGTAGATATGCGAGTAAGTGTCGGCGCACTACCCAGTCCTCCTGATCCTCTGGGAACACCTCCTGGTGGAACTGGTGCAACCAACTCCTCGTGGGCCCATGCCCATCTGTGAGATCCTCCAGCGGAGCAGGCACCACTCCACCAAAACTGGCCAACAGATCATCCGCCCATCCAGCGTGGACCTGTGTCGGGCCAACCGCTGCACCCGCTATCGGTAGACCCAACAAAAAAGACACATCCTGCAGAGTGGGTACCATCTCTCCAACTGTCAGGTGAAAGGTGTGTGTCTCGGGCCTCCATCTATCCACCAAAGCACTCAGCAAGGCCGCATCGATGTTGATACGGGGTGACCTTCCACGTGAAGGCTCAACCAAGCGTGCGAAGGTCAACAAACCAGCGGCTCTCAACCTGTTACATGTTACAAAGGAATAATTAGCAATGCGAGAAAATTTAAATGACAGCACGAGGTGACAAATGGTTTTGCACATACCTTGGAACCCAACGAGGATCGATACGCCAATACTGATCCGGTCCCCGCATCTTCAGCACGTTGTAGAACGTCCCCTGACTCAGTCGTCTCGAACGGTGATGTTTATCGATCACCTCGTCGATCAGCGATACGTCATCCCTGGCAGCCATATCTGCAAAATGCATGATTACCAGTGTCGTGAGCAGCATAAATGAATTAAAAAATGACAAAATGCGCGTGCAAATTTATGCAAAGCGAAATTTTAATAGCAGAAGTCAAATACTGATAAAATGATGTGGACACACTGCAAAACTTTAAATGAATACAATGTTATGCAACGCGATAGTATCATCGTACAGGTTACATACTAACAAGTTCAAGTGAACACACTGTAGAACTGGTAAATACAAATATTACTAGACGAATAACTAAGGATTATTTCTCGAAGTCGACCTCCGCCCTGCAACACGCCGAGTATCGCCACCTTCTGCATCTTTGCCTACGTCGTACATGCTGCAATCTTTACGGCTATGGTCTCCGCCGCATACAATGCAAGCCTTTCGACGTCGCGAACGGGTGTTCGTTTCAGCTTCATCCATGTGGTTCTTGATTCGTCGGGTCTTGCGACGCCCCTTCGTGGCAACTAGCAAATTTGAGTCAGGCACCCACTTGGCTTCCCCTGGGGGTGGGCGAGTGAAATCACATACCGCACGCCAACCACGCAATTCACCGCGCCAGGTCTTCTCCCATGCTTCCTTACTAAAGTAAGGCGAGACGAATATGTTAACATCGACACCACCTTTTGCGGAAGCGGCAAGAACATGAGAGCATGGTAGATGTCGAAGAAAAGGCTTGTTGCAGTTGCATTTGCAAGCATGATAGTCTGGCCACAAGGTGCACTCCAATGTGATGTCCGTACTCCCAATACCGACACCACTCTTGTCACGAAGGCGTACCTCAAACAGCAACTCCCTATTCCCAGCAGGCCAGACCCTATGCATTTCGCCCTTCTTGCTTTTCTCCTCCATGTACAGTGTGATAGCGGGGCTATACCTTACATGAGGATTGGCAAGGTTAAGACTAGCCATGGCGTATCTTTTACAAAGATACTTCTGTATACCCCTTGTGATACCTTCCAGGATAGCAACAAGTGGTAAAGGACGTGTATTTTTCATCACCCAGTTGTACACTTCAGCAAGATTTGTTGTCATCACACCATACCGTGAACCATTGGTGTCATACAACAATGACCACTTTTCCCTTGGCTCATGCTCTATCCAGTCAGTGAAGCACTTTGTAGCCCTCTCCCGCTTCCTACATCGAGTGACAGATGGTGATTCGTTTGGAACGGGATCCAGGCCTTCCAGCTCGTCTTGTCGGGCAACAACTGGTTTTTTTCGAACCTCTTGCATGTGAGTAGTGGTCAGCCGATCCAGCTGTTCCCATATGGCGTCGAACTTTCTTTGCTGATTCTGCTTGCACAACTTTTTGAACAGGTCCATTAACCTCTTGCTCCTGAATTGTCTGTAAAAATTTGCACCGAGATGTCGCATACACCATCTGCTATGCAAATCTGGCCAGGAAACCTCATCAGTTACATCTTCCTTTAGCTGCTGCACCGCTGATAGAATGCCGGCATGTCGGTCATGCAGAACACACACATTTGGTCTGTTTTGAACAACACACCTTTTAATGTGACGCAGGAACCATAGCCAGCTCGATGTGTTCTCGCTTTCAACAAAAGCGAAGGCAACAGGGACGACATGGCTATCAGCGTCGACTCCGATTGCGGTTAAAATAGTTCCCCTATACTTGCCTGTCATAAAAGTACCATCAACACATAGCAACGGAATGCAATTTCGGAAGGCCTCTATCATGCACCCAAATGACCAAAATGCACGACGAAGGACGTTTTTCCCATTGTCAGCAACCTCATCAAGAATAGTCATATGTGTGCCCGGGTTTCTGGCCTGCAACACCTCCAAAACTGGGGGAAGGTTGTGGTATGAATCTTCGTAACTTCCAAATCTCATCTCCAGTGCTTTCTGCTTACCCCTCCAAGCCTTGTCGTACGATATCTCATACCCGTACTCTTTCTCCACGTCATGCATTATTGTGAACGGCGACAAGGAGGTTTTTTTAACAACCTTCGAATAAACCATTTGTGCCACGAATGCAGCCGTCATGTTCCTGTGTACCAAAGGGGTCTTGTCCAACAAACATGTATGCTCCTCAACCCTTGAAGCTACCCATAAGTTGTCATGTTGTGGCTTGTAACCATGCACTCTCCAAGGGCATCCGGGCTTCGTGCACTTCACGTCATACGTCGTCCGATTTGAAACCTTCACCCTGAACTCCCGCTTCTGCAGAAAAGCCCACCTCTTCACCGCGTCTTGTAGGTGCCCTTTGTCGTGAAACATCTGTCCAACTTGCACCTTCTTACAATCATATCGCCAGTGGGCATCTAAACCATCGTTAACCCCCAGACGGCTCATCGATATGGTCGTCCAATCTTCAGGTACGTTGGCTTCCTCGTCCCACTGTGCTGTATCTTGCCCTTCCATCACGAACGAAATATATTCCTCGTTCTCCAGTTCCATTTCTTCCACTACCGCATCGTTCTCCTCCGCAGCATCAACAGCCAAAGGTGAGTCCGGCTCATCATCATCCAACTCGTTAGGCGGACGATTGCCACCAGGCACAACTAAATCTACCGGTGCAGTAACCTCCTCCACTGCATCCTCTTGCCCACTCCTGTAAATATTAATCTCTTCCACGATATGAGTTTGATCCACCTCCGTGCGGCTGGTCTCGCCGGTTCCAACAACATCTGTTTTCTTTTGCACCAATATTGTCAGGCTATAACTTTTCTCTCTTACTTTAGCCACAAATTTTCTCCAACTCCCGGTAGATGCAAGGTCTACTACCCTCCACTGCCATCCATATTCACCCCTTACTGGCCACACGGCTTTTATGATTAATTTCTCCATCAAAGGATCTATCCCGAACATATTATGCAGCCACCCTAGCACATCGTTCAAAACCAACTGGCCTGGTGTATTTAGGGTAGTATCAACGAATGCATATACGGTCAAATCGACCCCGCTATCACAAAGTTGTATTGGAGTGTCGCCATAATACACCCGAACGGGCATATCACCTGACATCCTGAAATAGCATGCCAATTGCTATTAATACGCTTACCCGAACGGCAACATCACCTGACTACCCATAAAGTGTCGCATGCTCTATGCGTACATTATTGCTGTAACGTATTTTCAACTATATCTCGTTACTTCAATATAAGTTCCATTCGATTTTAACTAATAATAAAAGTATAATACCTCCATTCGATTTTAACTAATAATAAACGTATAATACCTGTACTAACATCCAACAATAATTAACCAAAAAAATTGAACGTGTTCTAAGGGATTACAAATTTATACCTTCGCTGTCGTTCCTCTTTCCTGCGTACTTGCGCACGTCTCCTTTCAAACCGCGTAATTATTCCCTTCGGCCGAATGGCACAGCTCTGCACTAATTTTGACTACTTAAATATAACATCAAATTGCTTAACATTACAAAATTGCTAATCACCTCAGCAAACATATACTAACTTTAAATTATTTGCAACATACAACTAAATAACTGTATATACTAACATTAAACAATGACAAATGGTTCGCACATTATATATACTAACATTCAACAATGTCTAACGATTTACACATTATACGTACTAGCATCGAAATAACAAATAACAAGTCTCGTAATAGCATTGATATTTACAACTTAACATAGGGATTAATTATACCTTAATCACCGCAGCTGCTTTTGGGCGTCACCTTCTCTTTCCTTCTAGTGCTGCTACCTTCGCGACGATGACACACCACGGCAGCAAGCACCGGCGGTGGACGCGACAACAACCTTCGCACTCGGGAGAAAACAACTGCTCCCAGCAGCAGCAAGCAGCAGCGAGTGAGGAAGGAGAAGGCAGCAGCACGCAACAGGCAGCAGCAGCAGCAAGCAGCAGCAGCAGCAGCACTCGCAAGCAGCAGCACTCGCAGCAGCAGCAAGCAGCAAAGCAGCGAAGTGAGGAAGGAAAGCAGCAGCAGCGAAGTGGTCCAGAGGAAGAAAGGAAGGCAGCAAGCAACAAAGGACCTGTCGAACGGCCGTATGCCGACAGGGGCAACGTGTCGACCTGCCGCTGGTCGACAGGCGCGGCGCGGGTCGCTGTCGGCCGCCCGTTGTTCGACAGAGCTGGGCCGCGCGCGGTTGGTGGGCCCTGTCGAACTGCGGGAGTTCGACAGGCCGCCTATCGATCTGCCGCAAGCCGACAGGCCCCTGTCGATGGGCCCCTATTCGACATGTCGGGCTATCGTTTCCCCCCCATTCGACAGGCCCACATTTCCGCAAATTTATGCAAAGGCCCACTAATTTTGCGATTTTCCATTTAAACAATATTATTTCTAAAAAAAACTCTGCCTTTGTTCGTGCTACTAGTCTCTCTCTCACACGTAGGCTCGCATGTAACAACTTGCCGTGCTCTTGTGGATGCGGCTGTTTGCAAATGCCGGTGCTTTCCCTTGAATCTTGTGGCACATTGGGAGGCAATGGGCGGCTTATAAAGGTTTGGAGCGAGCCTCAGCCGCAAGGCGCGCTGCATCGGCGGCGGCGCACGGCGGGTGTGGCAGGATGCGAGGCCACGTTCGCCGCATGGCTTGTTATTTCGACCGGACATCAATCCAAATTGCGTACACCTCTTGTGCTCCCTTACCATAGCTAATAGATTCCCCCGGTCGAAAAGTAAATTTGATGATGGGGTAGCACAGAATCAACTTTTTCAGCAAATCTTGAACGAAGCAGTGACCAGAGAACCGTTCTGATGTGCTGCGAACCGCGAGAAAAATCCTACATTCTTTTGGCCGCGGCCGGCTGAGTGCCGACGAATAAGCCGGTAGTGATCAGTCGCTTTCTCTCCCGTTAAACCCGTAGCGAACTATCGAAGTATCGATCACAGGAATCTATACAGATTGGACACAAAAAGTCACACAAACATACCATATGCAATCCTGGGCATACGGCTGTATAACCTGTAACACGCATATGCACGCGTTTCCTCTCGATTTGACGTACGTTGCGCGGTTGTATTACTGTACATGTCCCCGTCACGTTCGTCGGAATCTCTCACGCTGTCGATCGTGACATAGTAGAATCGGTGGCCTGCCGCTGTCACTTTAGCCGTGATCGATCGGTCGATCGCCTCGACGTGGGCGTGGGGGCCACGCGCGCGAGCGAGCATCGGATTCAGATCAGCCTCAGCCGGCGGCGGCGCCGCGGGTGGCAGGACGCGAGGCCACGTTCGCCGCGTGGCCCACGCAAAAAGTGCGCGCGAGGGCGGGCGCCGTCGTCGTCCCAGCCGGCTGGAGATTTTTCGCACGCGCTTGCACTGGGCCGTCGAGCGCTGTGCTTATTGATCTTATCCAGATCTCGGCCGAGCTCGTCGTCGTCGCTCATCCGTGATCTCTCCCCTGTCGCTGTCTGTTCTTCTGGAATTATGTTGCTGCTGAGTGAGAGCCTGATGAGAGTTGGATAATGTAAGTGTTGTTGTTGGGTTTGGACGTGTAAAAGGGATCTTCAGATAATGATAATTAGAAGCTTTGGTTTGTGGATAATGATGCATCATCGGTCAGATATGCCGAGCTGGGTAGTTGAAGCCCACTCGAGAGACACGAAGCAGATTATTCTGGGAGTACGTGTGTGCGTACGTGCGTATAGCAGGGAGGCAGGACCGCTGCAGGCATTGCCGTCACGTGCATTGGTGAATTGTGATCTTTGATGCGTACCGCACTTACACTAGGAGGCATCAGATCCTTCCATCTGTGACGGTCTCTAACATGCTTAAAAATAACGGGTCGTCACAAGAAAGTCATCTTAATCGGGTCGAAAAAGTGCCCGATTGAGATATGGTCGCACAGACATGTTAGATGGACATAAGACTTAGGTCCGTCACGGATGACACTATTCGTGACGGGCACCAATTTGAGGCCCGATTGAGATAACATTCCATATCTCAAACGGGCCTCAAGTTGGGGGCCGTCACAGATGACCATCATCCGTGACGGGCACCAATTTGAGGCCCGTTTGAGATAACAACTAGGCCCGTCACGGATGACCCTTATCTGTGACGAGCCTAAACTATAGCCCGTCACGGATGACTCTTATCTGTGACGGGCCTAAACTATAACCCGTCACATATAAGGGTCATCTGTGACGGGCCTAAACTTGAACCCGTCACAGATGACCCTTATCTGTGACGGGTCTAAACTATAGCCCGTCACAGATGACACTTATCTGTGACGGGCTATAGTTTAGGCCCGTCACAGATAAGGGTCATCCATGATGGGCACCAACTTAAGGTCCGATTGAGATAACATCTAGGCCCGTCACAGATGACTCATCAGTGACGGGCTATATACTAATGCCCGATTGAGATGACTTAATCTCTATCGGGCATTAACTAAAGCCTATCACCGATGAGTATTTTTTCCATTTTTCATATGAAATGTTTATATTTGTAAGTTGAACTATAGCAAAATAATTAACTGCAGTATAATAATTCATTTTATGAGTCAAAATAATTTTACGGGTAGTAAATGATTTCAAATGGAAAATTATCAACAACAAAGTTGTATAACTCATCAAGATCTATAACTTTTAATTTGGTCATTTTTCTATATAATATTTTTTGAACAGTTTGAATTTGAATTTAAAAATATGACAACTTCAAACAACATTTTCAAATACTAAATGATTTCAATTGAAAAAGTCATCAACAACAAAATTGTATAACTCATCAAGATCTAAAACTTTTATTTTTGTCATATCTTCATCCGACAAAGCGTTAGTAACATTGTTCACAAATTTTACATATATGTGTTATAGTTTATAAAATCAGATAAGAGATACGTCAATTTTGTGAATAATGTTACTATCATTTTATCGGATAAAGAAATGATCTAAATAAAAGTTTTAGATCTTGATGAGGTATACAATTTTGTTGTTGATGACTTTTTCAATTGAAATCATTTAGTATTTGAAAATGTTGTTTGAAGTTGTGATATTTTCAAATTCAAATTCAAACTGTTCAAAAAATGTTATATAGAAAAGTGACCAAAATAAAAGTTGTAGATCTTGATGAGTTATGCAACTTTGTTGTTGATGACTTTTTCAGTTGAAGTCGTTCACTAACAAAAAAATTCTATTTGAATTTATCAAACTTTGAATTTCAAATTGTTCAAATAGAGTCGGATGGAGAAATAACCAAAATAAAAATTTTGCACCTCGATGAGTTCTACAACTTTGGTTTTGGTGACTTTTCCATTTGAAATCATTTATTAACCCCAATTTTTGTTCGAAGTTGTCAAATTTTGAAAATTCAAAATTTGAATTGTTCAAATGAACTTATTTGTATAAAGGACCAATACAATAGTTGTAGATATCGATGAGTTATACAATTCTATCAATCCAATTTTGTTGTTTGGATTGCCAAGGATTTTGTTGTGTGTGACATTCTGGCCTAAGGCTTAGTCGGATTAATAGAATACTCATACCAAAAAGTTACAATTACTTTTCCGGAAGCCAATCTCCAAAGAACTTTGATGTTAAGCGTGCTTGGGCTGGAGCAATTTTGGGATGGGTGACCGACTGGGAAGTTCTTCTCGGGTGCACACGAGTGAGGACAAAAAAGACCCATCTCTCTGCATGACATGGCTAACAAAGGCCTGAGACTAGCCAAAAAATAAAATTTATTTTTTTTGGAATTATACTCATCTGTGACGGGCCTAAACTATAGCCTGTCACAGATAAGGGTCATCCGTGACGGGCCTAAACTATAGCCCGTCACAGATAAGGGTCATCCGTGACGGGCCTAAACTATAGCCCGTCACAGATAAGGGTCATCTGTGACGGGCTATAGTTTAGGCCCGTCACAGATAAGGGTCATCTGTGACGGGCTATAGTTTAAGCCCGATTGAGATGAGTGTCATCCATGACGTGCTCTAGTTGTAGCCCGATTGAGATAGGTCATTCGTGACGGGCTCTGTTTGACTGGTCGTCTGGATCAAAGCTATCGGTGACGGGCATTAGTTGAGGCCCGATTGAGATAGCTTCATCCGTGACGGACTTATGCCCGTTTGAGATGATTCCTCACATCACTGACCTTTGCGCTGTGTCGGGCGCCATACCCGACACAGATGTGGGTTGTAGCGCCCGACACAGATGTGGGTTGTAGCCCGACACAGATGAGGGTTACCGTTGTAGTGAGGCCAATACTTCGTTAGACCGAGTCCTTTCGTAACATGGAAGCGTGTTACAGGATTTGGACTGCGGGAGGATAATGCGCGGATGACCGCGCGTGTCCTAGTCCCCTTCCCCTTATCCTATACGTATATATAGTTTATACGCGTATGAATAAACTTTGTATCTATCCATATGAAGTTCATATATGCATCTATAAATTTTATATTTATGCGTATAATATAAAATTTAACATTTTTACGTATAGACTGTGTATCTTCTAAATGTGTATATATATACACACACACATATATATGTATAAATTCTTGTTAACAACAGATTTTCGTAATCTACTCGGAGAGAAAAAAGAAAACCGACGCAGAGAAGAAGGGCCAAGCCGGAGTCGAACCAAGTCTTGTATCGGACTCAGCAAGTGTATCGGACTGAAAGAAGCGCTAGTAGAGGGACCATATCGGCCGATACGAGTTCAATACGGTCATCGGCCGATGGAAGCAAGAGGCTGATGAAGATAGCGTGGGCTCAGTTTGGGCTTGAGATAAGCTTCAAGGAGATTGCCAAATAGAGATAGGGCTCGGTTTTAGGCAATAATATCTCCTTAATTAGGCAGTTAGAGTAGATTTAATCTAATCTATGGCAAGAGTATGTTATAAGGACTTGTTTGTTAAGTTGTAGATAAAATCGTGTCCTATCTAGACAATATTGTAATCACGGGTATAAATATCCCTGTAGTCTGTACATAGAAACTCTCTCAATCAATTCAACAACAATTCAATTCAATCTACTTTCGCCGCATCGCCAACCCTCACAAGAGGTTAGCTTCCGGCGAGTTCTTGCTTTCCTAGAGCAGAGGTAAGAACTCGTACCTGATGATCTACATCGTCGGGGCTAGCGTGTCGTTTTAGACACGTTAAGCCCTGACGATGTGATCGTCGTTTATCATGTTTTGGTTGATCTTGGTGTGGCTTTCTAATTCTATCTCGCCAGCGATTAACTCGTTTTAGGGTTTATTGCCGATGGTGGTCGAATTAGCTTGTTCATCTAGATCATCTAAGGCATTCACCATCCCCAAAAGCGATCAACAGCTTGATTTTCTTTGTATTAACCCTCGATCTATACTTTGAGTTGCTATCGACCTTAGTCGTGTTTCGAGATTTAATTCAAAGCCTGTTTTCGGTCGTAATTAAGGATAGCACTGGGGTTTCAGCCGATCTTACCTAATGCATGTGATTACTTTATGTTTTTATATGTGTTTGTCATTTGTATGGGTAGATTGACAGATATAACTGTATTTATTTCAGATTAATCGCAGGGTTTCTCTGTGATCAGTATATTTATATTGGCCAATTGGCTTATACAAGTTTGCACTAGAGTATTAGCTAGTGTATTTATCTTTTATACATTCTTTATCGGCCAATGCCATCTGATTAATATTCATATATTACTAAAGGTCGATGAGATTAGATATGTATCTTATTCTTATTTCATCATATCTTCAAGTAGGCCGATACAGCTTTGCCCTATCGGCTAGGCTCCCACGATGTAATATCGGCCTATCGGTCGATCGACCATCGTTTCTGATATGGTTTACTTGTTTATTCTTGTTGATTGCATATTAAATCAACTGGCACGCCCTACACGCACCTAGGCAAGCCATTGGACCTGCACTGGAGTTAAGCAGATCTCCCAGGCTGCCGTGGAAACGTGGAACCTGCTTTATTGTGAGGCAGGTCGAAATTCTATGCCAACATGCTTTTGGCACGCCCAGTGGGACAAACAAGAACGCAAGCTTCACAACAACAACAAGTTCGCTGCAGGATGTCGAAGCAGAGCGAAATCTCAGAAGAGAACGTCGTCTCTGTGACCGCCGATCAGCTCAATGAGGAACAGAAAGTTGAGATGAACAAGCTGGTCGAGCAATTCCAGAACATGTACCTGCAAACATACTCCAGGACTCGGCAAGGCACCCTCATCCAAAAATCTAAGGTGATAATGCCGAGCCCTGGGGACGGAGCCAGCACGTTGGTGGCAGCACACGACCAAGCTGTCAAGGCTGAAGACGATAATCCCAGTGCCGCGCCGACGCTACAGGACCGCATCGACTCCGCGGTTCACTCTGCGTTAGTCAACCAATCGAGAATCCTGGTAAATACATTGACCAATACGGTTAAATCAATCCTAGACGGTTCCATTCACCAGTACAAGCCTCAAGGACCGATTTTCCTACCTGACAACAAATTCCCTGCTTATTGGACCTTGAGGACCGATCTGAATACGACTCCACAGCCGATAGCGCCGATACCACCTCCATCGACCCAGTCAACGTCAACCATGTCGTTGGTCCTGACCAAACAAGCGGGAGGAAGCCCCCAGCACATCACGGAGGAACAATTTGCACAATGGACGAGGGGGAAACAGCCGATGGTTGAGCCGATACAACAAGCTCTAGTCAATCAACCATCGGCTGGACAACCCCAATTCGCTCTGCCAAGCAACCCTCCACAAGCAACTGCCTACAACGCGCCGCAAGGTTACCAGCAGTACACGACAGGGCAGTACGATGAACAGAACCTGAATCACCACTTCCAACCGTGCTCCCCCAGGCAATATCGGCCGGAAGGCTTTCAGCAGCCTTACCACCAAGAGCTCCCTCACCAGCCCGCAGGATTCACCCAAGGGCACTGGGTCGACATGATAGCCGAAGTGATGCGTAATCAATTCGGTTTAAAGCCCAAGGAGAGTTCAACAGTGTATCGGCACCCCTACCCCGAGGAGTTCGACAGAGTGCCGCTGCCGAATCGGTACAAGATCCCTGACTTCTCCAATTTTTTAGGGCAGGATAATGTCTCCACTTACAAGCATATTAGCCGGTTCTTAGCTCAGTGTGGTGAGGCATCGGCTTTGGAGGCGTTGAGGGTGAGGTTTTTCTCTCTGTCCTTGTCAGGGTCAGCGTTCACATGGTTTTCCTCTCTACCTTGCAATTGCATCAGAGGATGGGTCGACCTGGAGAAACAGTTTCACAGATACTTTTTCAACGGTGTACAAGAGATGAAGCTGTCCGATCTTACCGCCATCAGGCAAAGGGTTGATGAATCGGTCCCAGAATACATCCAAAGATTCAGGGACATAACGAAATAGGTGTTATAGCCTCAGTTTGACCGATTCTCAACTGGCCGATTTGGCATTCCAGGGATTACTAGGGCCGATACGAGAAAGGTTCTCGTCGCAAGAGTTTGATAGCCTAGCTCAGCTAGCATAGAGGGTATCGGCCCATGAGCAAAGATTCCAGGAGACGAAGAAGTTCGCAAAGAAAATTAACAGTGTCTATCAATATGCCTCCGACGAAGACGATGAAGTTGATGCTGACATCGATTTGGCTGAGTGGGCCCGAATGAAGAAGCCAACTACGTGCCAATGGATTAAGAAGGGCAACAAGGAAGACAAATTCAACTTCGACATCAACAAGGCCGATAAAATATTTGATCTACTTTTACAGGAGAAGCAGATTCAGTTGCCAGTAGGTCATGTGCTGCCATCGGCCGAAGAAATAAAGAAAAGGAGATATTGCAAGTGGCACAATACATATTCTCATCACACCAATGAATGCAAGATTTTCAGACAACAGATACAATCGGCCATCGAACAGGGCAGGATCAAGTTTGATAAAACCAAGAGGCCGATGAAGATCGAAGGACACCCGTTCCCAGTCAACATGGTACGGGCTGACAGGGCCGATGGCGATGCCTATCGGACCAACAAGCGATCTTAGCAGACCTCAGAAGGCCTCATCAAGAAATACCAGCGGAGGCGTGAAGAACAAGCACAAGATTACGACGATCAAGACAAATCCTACGATCCCCATTGGGAGTGCGAGTTTTTCCGATTCTGTTGGAACGAGGGGATGAGGCTGCCAACAATCCAAGAGTGTCCTGCATGCAACGACATAGAAGAATCTTACCAGGGCAGCTCAAGCAAACAAGCGCATTGGCCGATCAAGCAAAGGAAGTCTGTACATGAGAGGCTGAGGCCGATGCACCATGATCGTCGGACTAAAGACAACAAGCAAGACTAGAACCCTCAATGGTGCCCAAATGACGTATTTAGCAAGACTCAGAAGCGACGGGTTCAGAGGTTGAGACAAAAAGAGAAGACCTAGGAGCCGCAAGCAGAAATCGCCCATCGGCCCATTAAAACAAAGAAACAATGGAGGCTGAAGTCTAAGGTAGAAAAGGCCGATGAGGACGATACGAAGTCAACACAGGCTCCTGCATCAGCAAAAGGTAAAGGCATAGCATCGGCTTCTGTTAACATGGTTTTCATATTGCCAGCGGAGTACAGTATACAGACGGCCGATGAAGCAGCAGCCGATGATGAGATAGAGCAATCTTCGGCTAAGCTACTGTTGTCACCAGAACAAGCCGTGTTCGACAAGCCAGCCGATACCAGCTACAGGCACCTCCGGCCGTTGTACATCAAGGGCTACGTCAATGGGCGGCCGATGACGAAGATGCTAGTCGATGGCGGCGCGGCAGTAAATCTGATGCCATATACAACTTTCAGAAAGCTTGGAAAAGTACCTGAAGACCTCATCAAGACTAATATGGTGTTAAAAGACTTTGACAGCAACGCATCCGAGGCAAAAGGGATGTTGAACGTGGAGCTCACAGTAGGAAATAAGACAATCCCTACCACCTTTTTTGTTTTCGATGGAAAGGGTTCCTACAGCCTGTTGTTGGGACGAGATTGGATCCACGCAAATTGTTGCGTCCCTTCAACAATGCATCAGTGCCTCATTCAATGGCAAGGGGACCAAGTCGAGATCGTGCAGACCGATAGATCAGTACACGTGGCAAGTGCCAATCTTGCAGTATGGGAGATGGAAGGAATCGATTGCCTGTCCGGACGAGTTTGGGAGGCCGATTTCTTGAAAGTGACTGACTGCGACATTGAGCCGATCGAAGATAGAGACAAGCAGTTACTTTAGCGAAGATGTAACATCCACCAGCCAAGGCGAACAAGATAGCCCCTATACAGATGATGCGGTGGATGAGTTAGATGGAAAATTGGGACAAGGTTTCACGTCGGCCGATGAACTTGAAAAAGTTGACATAGGGATAGGTGATAGGCCTAGGCCGATGTATGTAAGTGCTAAACTGCCAAAGGAATATAAGAATAAATTGATACATCTTTTGAAAGAATACATGGATTGTTTTGCATGGGAATACCATGAGATGCCAGGATTAAGCCGATCAATTGTAGAACATCAGCTGCCCATAAAACCAGGCTATCGGTCGTTCAAACAATCTCCCAAGAGATTTAAGGCCGATATGTACGAGGCTATTAAGGCAGAAATTACAAGGCTTTACGACGCCAACTTTATCAGACCCTGCCGATATGCGGAGTGGGTTTCCAACATAGTTCCAGTGTTAAAGAAAAACAGCAAGTTCAAGGTGTGCATCGATTTCAGAGATTTAAACAAGGCAACGCCAAAAGACGAGTACCCTATGCCGCTGGCCGATCTGCTGGTTGATGCCACATCTGGACACAAAATCATCAGCTTTATGGATGGGAACGCAAGCTATAACCATATTTTCATGGCTGAGGAAGATATTCACAAGACAGCTTTCAGGTGTCCGGGGGCAATCGGCCTATATGAGTGGGTTGTTATGACATTCGGTTTGAAAAACGCTGGGGCCACCTATCAGAGGGCGATGAACTATATTTTTCACGATCTTATAGGCTCTTTGATTGAGGTCTACATTGACAATGTCGTTGTAAAGTCGAAAGAGTACGATGAGCACTTGGCCGATTTACGCAAGGTACTAGAAAGAGCAAGGAAATATGGTTTAAAGATGAACCCTAACAAGTGTGCCTTTGGCGTATCGGCCTGTCAATTTTTGGGTTTCTTGGTCCACGAGAGAGGAATCGAGATTACACAGAAGAATATTGATGCTATAAAGAAGATCAAGCCTCCAGATAACAAGACCAAGTTACAATCTTTGCTTGGGAAGGTCAATTTCGTCCGACGTTTCATATCGAACCTATCAGGAAGGATAGAGCCGTTCACTCCGTTATTAAGGATGAAGGACGATCAAGAATTTGTATGGGGTGATAAGCAGCAAAAGGCGTTGGACGGTATCAAGGAGTATTTGAGTTCACCACCAATTCTAATCCCTCCACAGAAAGAAGTTCCATTCAGGTTGTACCTATCGGCCAATGAGAAGTCTATGGGCTCTGTTTTGGTTCAGGACATCGACGGTAAAGAAAGAGTTATTTTCTATCTCAGCAGAAGATTGTTGGATGCTGAAACAAGGTACACGCCAGTGGAGAAGTTATATCTATGCTTATATTTTTCACGTACTAAATTGAGGCATTATTTACTTTCCAATGAGTGCATTGTGGTAAGTAAGGCCGATGTGATGAAATACATGCTATCGGCCCCTGTTTTAAAAGGGAGAATTGGGAAGTGGATTTTTGCCTTGACAGAGTTTGACCTCAGGTATGAATCGGCCAAAGCGATCAAAGGACAAGCCCTGGCCGATTTCAATGTTCAATATAGAGATGATTCAATTGCATATTCAGATATTGTCTCATGAACACTGTATTTTGATGGATCTGTTTGCAGACATGGATGCGGTATCGGTCTAGTCATCATATCCCCTTGGGGGGCAAGCTTTGAGTTCGCGTTTACTATCAAGCCTTATTATACTAACAATCAAGCAGAATACGAAACCGTTCTCAAGGGTTTCCAGTTATTACAAGAAGTCGAGGCCGATTCCGTAGAAATTATTGGCGATTCACAATTGGTCATTAATCAGCTTTCTGGGGAGTATGAGTGCAGGAATGATATTCTCAGGGTTTACAATGAAGAGTGCAAGGAGTTGCTACAAGCTTTCAAGATTGTGACAATGAGGCATATACCCAAGAAGCAAAACTTCGAGGCCAATGACTTAGCTCAGGGGGCATCAGGATACAGGCCGATGGCGAAAGATGTTGAGGTTCAAATTGCAACCGTGGACGCCGATGACTGGAGGTTTGCTATCATCGAGTATCTGAGAAATCCTTCTCAATCGGCGTCACGAAAGATGAAATATAAAGTCCTACATTATGTCTTACTAGATGATGACCTGTACTATCGAACGATTGATGGTGTCTTGCTAAAGTGCCTGGGTTCAGAGGAAGCCAAAGTTGTTATGAGCGAGGTTCGTGAAGGGATTTGTGGAACACATCAAATCGGCCCATAAAATAAGATGGCTTTCGAAACGCGTTGGATATTTTTGGCCGACAATGCTAGAGGATTGTTTCAAGTACTACAAGGGGTGCCAAGATTGTCAAAAGTTTGGACCAATTCAAAGAGCGCCGGCATCGGCTATGCATCCAATTATAAAGTTGTGGCCGTTTCGAGGATGGGGTATAGACATGATCGGACAGATAAATCCACCATCAAGCAAAGGACACAAATAT
Organism: Oryza officinalis; assembly: GCA_008326285.1. NCBI lineage: Eukaryota > Viridiplantae > Streptophyta > Magnoliopsida > Poales > Poaceae > Oryza > Oryza officinalis. Next base: position 32,783,423 of record BDMV01000005.1, read on the forward strand.
ATTTTAGTGGCTATAGACTACTTCACAAAGTGGGTTGAGGCCGTTCCTCTTAAGAAGGTTGAGTCCAAAGATGCAATCCAGTTTGTTAAAGAGCATATTATATATCGGTTTGGACTACCACAGACATTGACTACAGATCAGGGATCAATCTTCGTGTCCGATGAGTTTGTTGAGTTTGCTGAAAGCATGGGCATCAAGCTGTTGAATTCTTCTCCATATTATACGCAAGCTAACGGATAGGCAGAAACTTCTAACAAGACTTTAATCAAGTTGATTAAGAGGAAGATTGCTGAACAGCCAAGACGATGGCATACAACGCTGGTCGATTCCCTTTGGGCGTATCGGATGGCTTGTCATGGTGCAACTCAAGTACCGCCTTATCAGCTGGTTTATGGACATGAAGCTGTGCTGCCATGGGAGACCAACATCGGCTCAAGAAGGATTGCATTGCAAGACGACTTGACGGCCGATGAGTATCACAACCTCATGGTCGATGAGTTGGACGATTTGGTACACGTTTGATTGCGGGCTTTGGAAAAAATTAAGCGAGGTAAAGATCGAGTTGCTCGTCATTATAACAAGAAAATTGTAGCCAAGTCATTTGAGGAAGGGGATCTTGTTTGGAAATTGATACTCCCGATCAGTTTCAGGGATAACAAATTCGGCAAGTGGTCACCTAATTGGGAAGGTCCTTTTCAAATTCATCAATGTGTTCCTCGCAATGCCTATCTATTAAAAGGATTAAATGGAGAATTTTATGGCAGAGCTCTTAATGGAAAATACTTAAAGAAATATTACCCAAGCGTATGGATCGACTCAAGATCGGCTTGCCAGCCGATTTTTGATAATAGCCGATGTGTTATGCATCGCCTTTAGATGGCCGAAATACACTATCGCCCTTAGTTCAAATTTTACAACATGAGCCCTCATCTTCCAAAATTTGGGGGGCATATGTACTCAGCAATTTATTTAACCAGATATTGGATGGATTCAAATTCATGGACTTCAAAATTTGACTTCTTCAGATCATATTCGGCTATTTGGCCGATGAGATATATGTTAATCAGAAACAAAGTCATCTCTTTACAGAAGAAGATAAAAAGTATATTACATCAGCATATGAAGTTTCGGATAGCTGCAATGGCCTTGCGACGGATTTGATCGATGTCTTCTATCGTCTGAGCGTCATCGGCCATCGACCCTGGAATTGGCTTCAAAGACTTGCTCAGGGTTGCAAGATATTTGGCCGATGCCTTCAGCTTCGCCGTTTGATCTTCTATAGCCTTTGGCGATGCAGTTATCCTGGCTTCAACTTCTTGGATCTCTTTGCGAGTTGCCTCCAGCTTCAACACTAGATCTGCTTCAAGGCGACGGAGTTCCTCAAGCGTTTTGTTTAAGGCAATCGGCTCAACAACCAGCTCGTCCAACTTAGTCTTGTCAAAGTTAACCTGAGCTTTGTTGGCGGTTAAGGCCGATTCCAAGCCTTCGCGCTCCCGCCTCTCTGCAATTCTCTCTTTGGCCTTGTGAAGCTTGAAGTGGTACTGCTCCAAGAAGATGGCTGGCGTCAGGGTCTCCATCAGGTCTTCAGGCAGTTGATCTTGAATTTCTTGTACCCTACTCCTGATGGGATTACAGTTTTCCACCAATGATTCTAACGATGACTCCAGCCGATTAGCAATATCAGTCAGCCGACTCTTTACTTCTTCAGAGACCGATGCCTTGGCTGTGCTGGATGGCTCTTTGTCCTCATCATCAAGAAATTGGCCGATATCAAAAGTAAACATATCGGCTAACTCCTGCAATCATCAAGATAGGGCATGGTTAACTCAGTCAAGCAAAATCGGCAAGGGATTCGAAGTGATCTGGTTTACCTGTGATGGGACGTCGGCTGTGCCTGCATCGACCTCTTTTTGTTGTTCTGAAACAGCAGGCGAAGGGGTTGGCTGATGTGGTGCAGGTGATGGAGCTCGTGGCTGAAGAAAGGCAAGAAAATGGTGATCAGATCCACATTATCAGAAAAATAAGGCAAAAAGATCAACTCTTACCGAAGCAATCGGAGAAGGTGGTGGAGAAGGAGATGGAGTTCTCAATCGCGCCTTGATTTGTTTGCGTCTTTTCAGAGTGGCTTTCTTGGTTCTTGGTAACGGGGCCGATTGAGTTCTCTCCTTAAGCAAGGATGATGCAATGACCTGTAAAAATCAAAGTTACAATAAACCAGCAAAGGGGAATTGCATGGATACAAGAAGGAGACCATACTAACCTTGCGAACTGCATGTCTGGTTCTCCTGGGCTGAGCAGCGTCAGCTTAATCATCGGCCGGTGGATCTGCAGTGATTGTGGCCGATGGATCTCCCGTTGGTCTGGCCGATGGCTCTTTAGCAGCGGTGGCCGATGGATGTTGGTCTTCAGGTGTATCGGTAGCGGCTGTGTCGACGTCTTCCTCCATTACTTGGTCATCTAAAAATTCTTCCATGTAAGGGTCCAGCTCATCCAGGTCGGCCTGGTCGTCAGTCTTGGACTTTTTGTCGGGTTTCTGCATTCTCTCCTTTACCGGCGCTTTCCTCTTGATGGCTTCTTTGATTATCGGCCCTTGGAGCAGTGATGATACTCTTGGAGCAGTGAGGCCGATAATTGACTCCAGAACAATTTTTCCTGATGGGGCCACGACCGGAGCATAGGATATCCTTTGCCCACTGTTGCTGACAGATGGAATTGGGGCATCCGGGACTTGGGGGCTGTTCTGATCAATGAGCTCTGTAAGGTAGAATCTGGCCGATTGATGGAAGATATGAGTAGTCCACTCATGCCACCATGTTTGAAAGTTAATATGGATGAAGGCATTTAGATGCAATCGGTCACAATCTCCCAAGGCTGGAATTCTGGTCTCTAAGACTTTGTTCATGATTAATGCTGATGAGACCACGCCTCTGTTCTCCAGAAGCCGATGAAAGTGTAGGCCGACAGGAAGCTGCCCAAGTCCACATTGTCTAGCAGCCACCATAGGATTGTAAAATTCATATGACAAGCTGGTGCTTCTGCCATGAAATACGCCTACCGGGAGCAGGCATGGAGTGATGCCAATCATGAAGACTTCTCTTGAGACCATATCGTCATTCAGCTGGCCCAAGATCAGATTGGCAGGGAGTTCAAAATTAGAATCTGAAGGATAAACAAACATGTCCATCTTGACTGATGGAGGGCCGGTGTAGAATCGGACGAACCAGGTAGATATCTCTTCGGCCGATTGGTCAGCTCCAGGGTAAACGGAGGCTGCTTCTCCAAATGACATGCATCTTCTTGTTGAGGGATCTTCATTGTCGTTGTAGTTCGATGGGAAGGCAGAGTCTGATAGCGGAGGCCGATCAACCATGGTGTTGGTATAGATGGTTAGCCATAGCTGAATAAACCACCATGGACCTCCATGTGCTACTATCCTGTTCAACAGCAGATCTTGAGTAGCAGAATACAGCAGCCGATAGACAGCTCCAAGGAGGTATCGGCCAAGAGGGAATTGTTTCTTTTCAACCAGGGCTTGAGCTAGATGCTGGTAGTTCAAAGTAGGGCCGTAGGTTGATCCACAGAAGACGAATCTTTCTAACCATAGAGTCAGAAAGGCCACATGTTCTCTCTCTAAGATAGATCCTTGCTCCATGTGCTCAGATATGTACCCAGACCAGCCTCCAATCTTCTTAGTCTTCAATTTATGGCTGCTGTTAATGAGGAGGTTGAAGGGATTAATCTCAGAGAGGATATTCAATCCTGTCAGCATCTTGACATCTATTAATGTTGGGGTCATCGGATCTTGACGGAACAAGAAGGCATTCAGGGTGCTGGACCAGAAGTAGGTGGCTGCTGACATAAGGGGTTCATTCTTCCTAGTATCAGCTAGAGACAGAGCGAGGCACTGGCCGATTCCTATTTCGTCCCAATGCACTTGCTTGGCCGCGGCGATCCTCTTGTACCAAGTCCTATAGCCATTGAGTTTTGATGGCTAAGATCTGAAAGTGTGCTTTCATGAGGAGACATTGGGTTTTACTTGTTTGAAAGGGATTCTATTCGTCTCCGCATTTATTAGCTAGGAGGGGTCAGAGTTGCCCATGGGACCCAGAAGGAACCGATGTGATTTGTCATTGGTGGGGATCAAAATCTGGTTCTTGAAGACCTATGGCATATGAACGGTAATGGAAAATAAGACCCAGGGGGCAAGAGTAGAAACCCTAGTTTGAAGAGACTCGGCGGGAAAACGAAAATGTAGCTAAGATTGATTTACCTCAGGGATCTCGGAGGCGTAGAACGGCAAGGATGCCATGGATGTTGTTGAAGAGGTCGCCGTTGAGGGAGTCGATGTCAAAGGGCGCCGAGGAGTCGCCGGAATCGAGAGGCGCAAACGGCTAATGAGGAACTACGTGGGGAAGTCGGCGGCAGAAGGCTGCGAATCTGGATTTGCGCGGTTTTAAGACAAACCCTAGCGAAGAAGTCGATGGGTTTCTTGGAGCTAATTCCACCACATTATATAATGAAGCGGAATTGGGGGGCATGTGTTAACAGCAGATTTTCGTAATCTACTCAGAGAGGAAAAAGAAAACCGACGCAGAGAAGAAGGGCCAAGCCGGAGTCGAACCAAGTCTCGTATCGGACTCAGCAGGTGTATCGGACTGAAAGAAGCGCTAGCATAGGGACCATATCGGCCGATACGAGTTCAATACGGTCATCGGCCGATGGAAGCAAGAGGCTGATGAAGATAGCGTGAGCTCAGTTTAGGCTTGAGATAAGCTTCAAGGAGATTGCCAAATAGAGATAGGGCTCAGTTTTAGGCAATAATATCTCTTTAATTAGACAGTTAGAGTAGATTTAATCTAATCTATGGCAAGAGTCCGTTATAAGGACTTGTTTGTTAAGTTGTAGATAAAATCGTGTCTTATCTGGACAATATTGTAATCACGGGTATAAATATCCTGGTAGTCTGTACATAGAAACTCTCTCAATCAATTCAACAATAATTCAATTCAATCTACTTTCGGCGCATCGCCAACCCTCGCAAGAGGTTAGCTTCCGACGAGTTCTTGCTTCCCCAGAGCAGAGGTAAGAACTCGTACCCGACGATCTACATCGTCGGGGCTAGCGTGTCGTTTTAGACACGTTAAGCCCTGACGATGTGATCGTCGTTTATCATGTTTTGGTTAATTTTGGTGTGGCTTTCTAATTCTATCTCGCCAACGATTAACTCGTTTTAGGGTTTATTACCGATGGTGGTCGAATTAGCTTGTTCATCTAGATCATCTAAGGCATTTACCATCCCCAAAAGCGATCGACAGCTTGATTTTCTTTGTATTAACCCTCGATCTACACTTTGAGTTGCTATCGACCTTAGTCGTGTTTCGAGATTTAATTTAAAGCCTGTTTTCGGTCGTAATTAAGGATAGCACTGGGGTTTCAGCCGGTCTTACCTAATGCATGTGATTACTTTATGTTTTTATATGTGTTTGCCATTTGTATGGGTAGATTGACAGATATAAGTGTATTTATTTCAGATTAATCTCAGGGTTTCTCTGTGATCAATATGTTTATATTGGCCGATTGGTTTATACAAGTTTACACTATAGTATTAGCTAGTGTATTTATCTTTTATACATTCTTCATCGGCCAATGTCATCTGATTAATATTCATATATTACTAAAGGCCGATGAGATTAGATATGTATCTTATTTTTATTTCATCATATCTTCAAGTAGGCCGATACAGTTTTGTCCTATCGGCTAGGCTCCCACGATGTAATATCGGTCTATCGGCCGATCGACCATCGTTTCTGATATGGTTTACTTGTTTATTCTTGTTGATTGCATATTAAATCAACTGGCACGCCCTACACGCACCTAAGCAAGCCATTGGACCTGCACTGGAGTTAAGCAGATCTCCCAGACTGCCGTGGAAAGATGGAACCTGTTTTGTTGTGAGGCAGGTCGAAATTCTACGCCAACAATTCTATATTTATACATATAAAAAATTATATGTAAAATTCTGTATTTATATTATATGTATGCATACATTCATTCAACGTAAAAAAGTTTATATATATACATACAAAATATACCTACAAACTTTACATGTATATATAAAATTTTTTTACACATATGTATGGAACGCGATCGTACACGTACGTACGGAAAGTAAGCGCGCATTAGAGATTTTGGCTTGGACTGATCCAAATAACAACCATCAACTTCATTACTTTCCATTTATCTTATTTATCACTTTAAATTTAGTGATACTGAGTATACGATTTTCTACTGGAAGGCTGCCGTGTGCGAGAAGTAACCTGAACAGACAATTAACACAATTTAATAAACTTGTCATTACAATGATGAAAAGATGATAGCTGAATGTATAACCCTATTGCCCCTAGCAAGTATCAAACATGTGTAGGACTGCTAAACCACTTTCAGTAGCTAGCTTACATGTCACGTGCACACGGGGAAATTAAACGGATACAAATATTATTCGACAAGTACACAAACTACTATCACAATACTTGATCTCAGGTTCCAGCCAAGTTTAGCTTTAGCTATTGCCTAGCTATATTTTACATAACCAGAGAGGAACGACAGGAAGGGCCGATGACTAAACTCCCTTCGTTCTCTTCTCAACTAAACCTTAGACTGGACCGGATCATAATGCATGTCCTCGATCGGACCACACATCACGGCGCAGTGATGTCGTGGATGCTCTTACGCTTGGAGTCGCCACGGCTGCTGGCGCTGGCCTGGCGTATGAAGAACTTCTGCGCATGGCTCGCCACTTGCGTCGGTGTCCGCGTTTTCACCGACCAACGCGAGATGTTGCGCCAGTCGCCACGCCCGTACTTCTCCAGCCCTTCTAGGAACAATCTGTGCATAATAATAATAGAAAAAAGAGAGAAAGAAAATTAGCCGTGATCCGATAGTAGTACAAAGTACTGTTGCCATAGAAAAATCTAGGGCCACATGTTGATGAGACGGGTGATGTGGACCAGAGAAGTAATCCGACGTGGAAAGAACAAGAGAAATATCTAGGACCCTGAAGAGCGCACCGAGAAGGAAAAAGGAAAAAAAAACATGGAACAGAGCCGAGATTTGATGGCACGTATCGGACGTGTACCTGTGCTCCTCCTCAGTCCACGGCACGCCGCGGCGGCGCTCATCCCCACCGCTGCCACGGCCGTGGCCAGCGCCGTTGTTACCGTCGTCCCAGCAGCCCGGGGACGCGACCATGCCGCGCTCGATGAGGTCAACGTCGTCCACGAGTACCTGATAGTGCTCCCAAACCTCATGCGCCGAGCGTCCCGGGAGCCGCGACGCGACGAGCGCCCACCGGTTGTGCGTGTGCTCCGGGAACGCCACGAGCGCGCTCTCGAACACCTTATCCTCCGCCTTGCTCCACGGCCTGCTGGTCGGCACCGGCGTCTCCACCACCGCCCATGACGACGACGAGCCACCCATGCCGCCGCGGTAAAACGCCATGCCTTCGTCCGTGCTACTAGTCTCTCTCACACACGCAGATTCGCGTACGTATAACTACTGGACGTGCTCTTGCGGCGGCTGTTTGCGAATGCCGGTGCTTGCCTTTTGGATCTTGTGGCACACCGGGAGGTAATGGGCAGCTTATATAGAGATTTGGAGCGAGCCTCAGCCATGTACACACGCTCAAGTACACATCACTCGGTTCTGTTGCATTTGCCTTGATCAGGATGATGATAAAAAAGGAAGAGATTAGCTCAGAAGATAGTGATGAGCGAGAGCAACTGAGAACAAGTAGTACGAGCTATAGTTCCTTGTCGCGGTGCGGGTCTAGTAGGTGCCATGTGTCCAGCCGCTTTTTGGATGGATTCGATGATTCGGTCGCGTGGCGCCGACCTCTTCTCTCCTTGGCCGCAGGCCCGCAGCCAAACCAACAGTGCGGGAAAGGGGGCATGAGGAGGATTGAGACGGCCGATTCCGACGCCACGAATCAATCGGCACTTGGGGGATGATATGGGATTCGTGCCCGTACTCGCCAGCGCGTCGCATCTGCTCGTTCCGTGGCCACGCCCAAACCAGAAGCAGCAAAGCTTGCTGGTTCGCGCGGATCGTTGGGCTATTTCGATTGGAATATCTTTTGAGGGGATTGGAATATATTCTTAGTTCTCATGTTATTATAAAAGACTACTTATAAAAATGTCCAAAGAAAAATTCTCTAAATTCTTTCAAATGTAATTACAGTATAACTATAATGTAATTACATTATAACTTAGGTGTAACTAATATTTAACTCGTCCAATTTTTTAGAAACTTACGACAGATCAAATGGCTAGCACGCATGGCTTGCAGGAACAAGGTCCTTTGATCCCCTGAAAGCGCACAAGCTAATTCTCACGTGATTTTTTTTTGTCTCCACACGTTAGCACGAATCTTGAGACAAATCCAATGATCGAAAAATTAAAAGTTTTTCTCCTTATTTTTTGTCGACGGAAATCTAGCAAATCCGTTATTATAAAGCCATCGTATCTCCTTCTAATAAAACACCAAAGCTTATCAGTTGCATTTTGAAACACCAATACTTTCATTAACTTTTTTTCTTCTTATGCACATGTTTGGGCTTCATGATATATTTTGTCTCGCGCATCTTCTGATCACGGGGTGATCGCGCGCGTGCTTTTTTTCCACAGGAACGTTCCGAATGCGGGCGCCAAATAATGCAGCTGCAGGACCCCTCGTAGGACGAGAGGAACACAAAACAAATCGGTGGGCGGCGGGCGCCGCCCACGTTTGGATTCCCTCGCGCGAGGGACGCGAGCGCCGGACCCATCCCACCACCGGATCCCAACCGCCGGCCGTGGGCCGCGTGCGTCGGCCAACGCAGCGGGCAGGATAAGATCACGCGGCCCACCAGAATTACCCGAGCACCACTCGTCTCCTCTTCCCCTCCTCTTTTGCCGCACACGACACGTCACGCTCACGGCTCATCCGCGATGCCAGTAGGAGTATCTGGGACCCAACCATTCTTCTCTCTCTCGTGTGTGATCTCTTGTAAAGGCGCCGGATCTGCCTGAGCTCTGGATAAATCTGTGGCACGTATATGTGCACGCCTGTGCGACGCAATAGTTTACCTTATCCGCGGGCCTAATTGGGCAAGTTGCACGCTTGCATCTCCATTGTTTTTCTTTTTTGGCCAGAGCGGTGGCCGTACGCGCGTGTATGCTGACAGGAAAGGACATCCATCGATGGATCACTCTTTTTTTGTTAATTGGTGTAGTAGTCGTTTAGCCAACCAGTTAACATTAATCGCGATTGGAAAATTCGCAATGATTAAAAAAATAAAAGCTAAGAGGCGTCGTGGTCGAGATGGAATCATGGACTATCACACGGTGCGTCATCGTAAGATGCGATCAATCTATCAACGTGCGTATTTCGCCTCATTGCTTCACATTGCTGGCACAAGCGTGCATTGCAAAGCAGAGAGGAATCATCGTCTGGACGACGTTCGCAGCCGAAAGAAGCCTAGATCCCTTTCTTACTGAAGAGCGTGTGTGTACATGCCAACTCTCGCGGCCGGCCATGTAAACTAAACCTGGGGAGTGTAAAATCAGGTCTATCTGCCCTGCACTGCAGCTGTGAAATAAACTGGATATGTCTGCATGCATCGCTGGAGATCCGAAGCTTCCTCATCGACCGGTGCCGATTGGTGCATGCCTAACCTTTCGCGATCGTTTCTCTTTTGTGCGCATGCTCAGTATGCGTCTGGAATATGCACGCAGGCAGGAAGCATATGCTCGCTGGATCGATCGATCGATGGATGGCTCGAGAAGATGAGGAGAAGGTTCGGGCGTGGAAATGCAGGTCGATTCGGTCGGAATCTGATTCCAGAGCGCCGTGATGATCAGGATCCATCCAGCCGGCGCAAGCTCGGTGGACGCCGAAATGCCTTTCGGTTCGGAAGTTGCCGAGCAGTGCAGCTAATTAGGCCGCGCCCGCTTGCCTGCACAAGTCCGTGTGCGTGCGTGGCCCAAACGACGCGATCGACTCCAAAAGCTGGCCCATCCCTGGAACCTGCAGTCTATATCCGTTTGGCTGGATGGAATATATTGCCACTTGTTCAGTCGTTCTTTCATAGTGCTAAAATAGTACTGGCATTTCTCAAACAAATTTGACACGAGAATGGCGCGCGAACAGTGACTTTAGCCACACAATCGAATGTGGATTTTTATCCTTCGAAAGATGTTTCCTCGTAGCTTGCATGTCACCTAAATAGTTATCAAAAAATTTTAAAAAAATTAACAATATAAATTAATATGAAATATATCATTTCACAAACATGTAAGACCAAATTCAATTTTTATAAGTTGTAAAAAAAATATGTACAATCGTAGTTATATTTGTTATTTTTGTTACAATTTTTAATTTATATATTTGTAGAGTGATTTTTATATTAATCTATTTTATCAATTTTTTTAAAAAAAATTTATGATTATTTAGGTGACATACACTTTCTCCGTACAATCCAGCCAGCTGGTGAACTGAGATGCCGAGCAAAAATAGCCCACTAATTATTCTTTCGACAGTAAGAACTTGATTTGTGTAAAAATTTCAGAAAAGACCCTTCATATGAAAGATATTCGCAGCGAAATTAGGGACTGTTCGTGTGCCTATGCATGGACTGCTCCTAGCCTGCTAGTATATGCGACTGGCAACTGTCGGCATGACAAAATGATACATCATGCGATGAAATGGACGGGAATGTTTTCGTTTTATCAGCAAGCGGAGTTCAACGGATAGTCAGCGTGAGAAATTGATGACAAATGATGCATTGCGTCATGTTTGGTCCGACGCAACAACTAAATATATAGTAAGATTTCACGATCAATGGACGAATCTTTTCTCTATGCATGGCCAAAGCACAAGTTACATTTCATTATTGATTTAAAATGAATCAGCATGTTCTTTTGGCTTATTCGTTACGAATTATTTCCTACACGGGACCACTTGTTTTAATGTATCTGTTATAAGTTTATTTGTAAAATACTTAATTTACACATATAATCAAGTAAATTGATAATCTCAAAAAATAATCCGCTTAATAATCCAAATTAAACAAGACCAAATTGCACGATTGTATGTTGCATGGAAAATATATATTCTTGAACGGTATCAAGGATGGATGGTTGTATTCATTTCATAAAACAAAAAGGTGAATGGTGGTAGCTATATGAATACTGTTTGCATTATGGTTAATTAGTTCCATGGAAACATAGTTAAGTTAATTACACGAGTGAATAATTGGTCGACAAACCCAAGAATCAATTAATATTTTGACGTTTACATTTCCCTTATTAGTGAAAATTTGTTAGTATTAATTATGAGATGCACAAATTTCTAAATCCCTCCTAAAGGTTAACCAATTGACTCAAAACTTAATCTTCGCAGACTTCAATAATATGTTAAAAATGATAATATCGTATACTCTGAAAATATAAAACAATTAGGTAAAACATGATAGTTGGATAATATATTTTTACGTAACTATTATCTACTCGTAAAACAAACTACAATTACAAGTTTATTTCCACAATAACTTACAAGATAAGCAATTACGTATAGTGCAATACAGCACAAGAACGGTATTCATCGGAGTTCAATCCAAGTATCCACATTTATGAAAATGTGTGTTTCGGTAGAAATGATTTTGTGAATTACGAGGTTTATAAATGAAAGGGTCAAAACATGTTGTCACATAAATACAAGACGGCTTGTTCACTTTGTAACCATTTTCAATCCTACCAAAATGCCAAATTTTGAAATATTTAATTTGGTGTTACTAAATTTTGGTAACATTGAAAATATATAGTTTAGAGTATTACTTTTAAGAGTGAAAATTATTAAAGTTTGGTAAGGTTGCATTGGTAATAATATGTTTGGTTCGATGCCCCTAGTCTATGCATTTGTTGTCTCGTCTGTCTAATCACACAAAAAGTACTAGAAAACTACATTTTGTTGGATTTGAATATTTTCTTATACTCTGTTCCTGGCAATGATTCAATTGTTCTAGTCAAAATTGCATCAACTATATTAATTAAACCAACGCTACAATTTGATTTTCTGCAGGCTTGTATTTGTTTCCGTTATCGGTACAAATTCGTGTCTTTGAATTGCACAACTGTGTGAGATCTCTCTTAAAATTTATCGTTTGACTGCTCAAAATATATTTTTTGTCAACATGAATTTTTTTTTATGAAATTAAATTAGCAACAAAAATTAGAGATCGACCGCTGTTTTATTGAATTACGACCGACCTTAAAATCGAATTCCTACATCAAATCCAGTTCAAAAGATCTGCCCAGTCCGTCATGTTGCACTCTACAAGCTCCTCATCGGTTCCTCTCTGCCTCTGCTGCTGTCGCTGCAGCATAGAGCCATGGCCGCCGCCATTGTCGTCGTTGGATGAGGTGCTGTCAATCCTGTCATCTGGTGCGCTCCTTTTCCTCTTCTGACCCTTCCCGGCCGCTTCAGCATCCTCGTTGGCAAACACAGCCGCAGTGGATGACGGCGCCGCCCGGTTCTCGCTGCCAGCGCCTGCCACCGACGAGCTCGGCCGGCGATCGAACTGCCGGGGGCACCCTGACCTGGTGTACAGCCGGCACAAGCTGAACTCACTCCTCGTCTGCGAAATTAACAAACACAAATTAACGATTTATATTCCAGGTTGTAGTTTCCCTCACGGCTCGTGCGTCTACAGTAGCTAGCCTCTCATCAGCTAACTAGCATACAAGATCACGATCGCCATTGCAAGTAGAGCATAAAGGAGTATGTTTTGTTTTGGAATGAGAGATGATTGAAGTTGCAACTTGACCATGATGTTGGGTTTCTTATATAGGATAGGATAAAAAGAGGCACATCTTTAAGTTTAATTTACCTGGAGATAATGGTTCAGTGCCGGAGCAGCGGCGTCTGCGTCGTCGTCTTCCTCGAAGGCCCTGTACTCGTTCATCTTCCACTTGGTCTTGGTCCCCGCCGGCGCGCGGCCGCGGTAGAACACCATGGTCTTCTTGGTCCCGATGGGGCGGCCGTCGGACGAGTACACCCATCCCGGCGTGCCCGCCGCCTTCCAGTACCCCGACGGCGTCGTGCGGCTCGGCCGCCCGCCCCGCGCCTCCCGCTCCTGCCGCGGGCAGAAGTAGAACCACGGCTCGCCGTCGCCGGTCCACGCGCCCTGGTGCTCCTCTGCACAACGTATACGTACGTACGCGACCAATCAAGAACCCGTTAGCGGCGGTGCACACGCATTGCACGGCCAGCAAGGTGTAAATTTAATTAGCTGCAAGGACGACGACGACGACATGCCTGGGAGCTGCCATGGATCGAGGGAGCAGACGTCGGCGACGGGGATGACGCGCTCGATGTCGGGGACGCGTCGGCCGTCGAGCTTGTGCCGGAGGTAGAAGCACACCAGCTCCTCCTCCGTCGGGTAGAACCGGTACCCAGGAGGCAGCTCTCCCATGTCCGCCGCCGCCGCCGCCGATCGATCGATCTCAGCAGCTCAGTTGTCTATCAATCCACCCCGTGTGCGGCCGGCCGGCGATGTACGATGTGTCTCTCGTGGGTAGGCTCGTATAGAGTGATGAGTATGGCCGCGAGGCTATATAGGATGCGGGGGAGGTGGTCGTCGGCTGACATGGCGATCGGTGTTTTGCGCGGCTTAATTGGGGAGAAATTTTCAGCAGATGGTCGTCGTGGAAACTAAGTTTTTTAGGAGTGTTGGGGGTCGCATACTTGCATGGTGCGGTGGAGTACTACTACGACGTGTGTAGTGACCGCCTGGCGGGGAGGACGACTGGGTCAGTCTTATCATTCTCTGAATTTCTTTTGTTAATAACTAGTCATTCCAACCCTTAGATTAGGGCTTTAACGATCGACGAATTTAGCTCGATCGGTTGCTTTCGCCTTTCGCTATCAATGCTGTGACATCAGATGGTTGACGCTGCTTGTGGCACTGCGCCACTGCCGCACTGGCATCGCAGGAGTAAACATGACGACAAGCAAATTCGATTTTTGTGGTGAGCCTTTTTACGGTTGGAACAGAAAGAGTGTAAAAAGAAGAAAAACAGAGATATCCCAAATATTTTTCATACTAGTTAATTGTACAGTGTAGGGCTAAGCAAGGACCCAATTAGTTATTTTCTAAAATTTACATGATGTTTAATTACGAAGGATTTTGACATGGAGGCAATAAACCTAAGGCTCATCAAACTCTAGTTTCTCTAGCCTTGTCTTCGCCCTTGCTTATATCCTCTTGATATGGACTTTCCAAATGGAAATCGTTGCATAGATAAACAACGGAATGAAAATATAACCTATGTTTGGTTTAATGTCAAAATCAACCTTACAAATTTGGTATTATTAGTTTTTATATATCAAAAAAAAATTAATAATTTTCAGGCAAGTTTGTAATATGTGATACTATTTCTGGTTTGATGCCTTACCAAATTTTACGGCTCCACTGAATAAGTTACACCCTCAGACACAAAAGTTACAGTATAAGAAGTGTGCTAATGTCCATGAGCTTTGGCTGTTCCTACTAGGTATTTTTTTTCACGTATCTAACATTTCAGTACCTTGATGTGGTATTCGTCTATAAATATTTTCACCAACAGAAGTAGTATTAACCCTTAAATATGAATTCTACTATCAGTAGAAATTATTCTACCACAGTAATGCAGCAGTACAAAGTATATATGATCAATAAACGGTTTAAACACCTCATTAAAATATATGTCAACTTATTTCATTTAAGCCATAATAGTTTTGCCACCCGTAGCTATTTATTGGGTTGAGGACTTGAGGTTTCAAAAAAAAAAAAACTTGAGGCACCATCAAACAGTTGCTGTGTTAATTATTAGTACCAAATCTGCTGCAACAAACAACCCGCAAACCTATTGATTTCTTGACCGCTTCAATGATCCACACAATACTTTTTTCTTAAAATATATAAAAAATTTTAAATAGATATACACATTTTAGTATTATGAATTTTAAAAAAACTTATTTAAATTTATAATACTAAGATATATTATATCTATTTTAATTTTAGGACAGAGAGATACTGTTCGAGTAGATAATACTCCACTGTATATGGTTTGTGGCCTGCTCTCCAATCGATCTTGCCGTACAGCAGCAAAGAGAAAAAGAGAATGACACGAATCAAATGCGCTAGTGCTAGGGTGCTAGTAGATCACTACCCGTTGAAAGAGACGTCACCGAGTTCCGACACATTGACCAACCTCGGTAGGAATATTTGCCCATTTTGACTTTAACGAATTTAATTTTGGCCACTGATTTTTAAACACTACAAAAGTGAATATTGGTAAAATATTTTTGTCTAATTAACTATGCCACTTTGACGCATCATAATCATATTGTTAACACCAAAATTTGATACGATTCGATTCTTTATTGAATTCAGTTAAGAAAAAAAATGATCAACCGATAAAAGTTTATTCAAAAAAGGCCGAGCCCAAGAAGAAATGGTGAAGACCATAATATGATAATTTAATTATTTCTATTAATTAGATAGGATTTAGTAATTTTTCTTTTATCTTTAGAAGGTTTTGTCTAACGTCCGATTAAAACTTGTATTTTTCCTTTTATCTTTAGGAAACATTGTGTCGTGTCCAATCAGGATTTGTATTAACTCGAAGTTATAAATATGTACACCAAAAGTATTTGTAAGATATGATCAATATAATTACTTTCGGTGCATCGTCACCTTTTATTCCGGCGAGTTCTCAGTTTCAAGTTGGGTTGCATTGGCTTCGATCTCCTGCGAGGAAGTAAGTTTCGTCAACTTCGCTTGTATCGGCGTGGCTAGAACTTTCTCAGTTAGGTCTGATATTCTATCCAGGTTGACGTAAGCGTTGCCTATCTGATATATTGATTCTATTTTAAACTGCTTCATTGTTTTGAGTTGTATTGGCTTAGTTAAGATTTTCTTGGTTAGGTTTAATATTCTGACTAAGTTAATATTTCTCTAATGTTTTAGATAGATTTGTTATATCCATCACGTTTGTGTAGATTTATTGGCTAAATAGATTTTTCTTATTATCTTTAATCTTATACTATCTCGGTTAGGTTCGATCCATTAGATTGCTGCTAATAAGTTTAATTCTAGTAACCCGATAGGTTTTTATACAACGTTCATCGAAGTTTTAGTCGATGAGTTATCATTATTGTGAGCTTCAGATATCAGATATATCGGTTAGTTAGGCACTTAATTTACTTATATCAGATCTCCAGCTAATATATGTTTTAACCATCGGATTTACATCTATCACATTATATCAGTTCTGCCCGATTGATTCACATTATATTGTCTCGTTGCACCTTCTGAGTTACATCGGTTTATACTCAAACTTGTATAATCTTTAATTAAATTTATCTTTATCAACTTCAATCATATACTATCTCGGTTTGGTCTGATCTATCAAGATTGCTTTTTGATAAAAAGCGGCTTATTGATGATTATGCATAGTTTAGTTCTAGCCAATGATAATATAAATCTCATTGCTCATCTGATTATTTAAATTTGTATTGAGTCCATGGTCGATTGATCAAAACTCTATCAACATCGGTTCAATTGGTCGATCGGTTCTTTGATCTTATATGGTCAATCTATCTATCTTGTTAATTGCAGAATCAAACTAACTGATATGTTCTGAACATGATTGATAGGATCTGCACTAGAGCTAAGCAAATTTTACAGGCCTTCATATGAACGACGAATTTCACGTCAACACATATATTCCAAAATTATAGTTGATCAAAACATAATTGGTTGAAGCTAAAACATATATATATATATATATATATATATATATATATATATATATATATATATATATATATATATATATATATATATATATATATATATATACCGACCGAGGGAATACTGCTATCTCCGTATTCATTTACATGTTTTTAACCATGGAAGAATGTCTTAAGAAAACATGGGAGAAAACTACAGTAGATGATAATTTTTCTATGGTACATGTCTGTTTTACCCTTGGTGTATGTTGCTTTTTGTGTGTGCAAGCTAATGATAAGAAATGGAGGAGGACTTGACTATGGTGTACTGGTCCAAAGAAACGCTTCAAGTGATGATATCATGGTAATGTAAGTTAAATTTGGTATCAATGTATTAGACATGATATTCATTGGTTCAAACTTTGATACCTGGATATCATGTTAACGTCAGCACGATACCATATGTACCACATATACCAGATCTGATATTAGAGATGTGATACTCGTAGGTACTAGGGTTTGATACCCTAGATATCATGTTAATACACATAAACTATTTTGTTGGAATAGTACACCGTTACATCATTTTATATTCTCTCCATTTCAAAATATAAGTGATTTTGATTCGATGTGACATATTTTAGTACTACGAATCTGTGTTACCTTCAACCAAAATTTTTTATATTTTGGAACGGAGAGAGTTGTAGTAAGAAATATCGCTTTATGAGCTAGTGATTATTAATTTATTATAGAGACAAACTGCATGTAAAAAACGGTGTGACTAGTGATTCTTTTTCTATCAGTATAATTTATTTATTTTGATGGGTTGAATTCTTGGCATAAGTTCCATTGAGGCATAAACTTACAGGGTGTTAACCAAATCTTAAATCGCCAACTCGTTTCCCCCAACGAAACGCGTAAAACGGTCTCTATCAACCTTGCTGCCCGCTTTGGGTGTACTTATCGATGGAAATTGAAGGGACTACGAGACGAATAAAGGGAAGTCCACGCGTTACAAAATCAGCTACGCTGCTACGACACTTCGTGCGTTTTCTTCTTTTCCAGTTTTTAACGAGTCATACATGACAGTCCAAATCATCAAGTACTAAGTGAAGCAGTGGAGACATGGCAATAGTACCATAATTCTGCTGTGCAACAACCATACGGATCGACTAGTACCGGTTTCTGCATTAAAGTGGTGTAACGATGATGTTATTTTTTTAAGGTTAATTGGACCTATGCCATTATAAATACGTTGTATTATATAAATATCATTACCATTCGTCTATTCGTATCCATGTCATTCGAATTCGCACAAAATTAAAACCATGTCATTGCTGCTACATTTTTCGTCATCATATAGACCAAAATACCTCTAAGAGTGGGACCCACATATCATTTCCATCTTCTTCCTCCATTAACCTCTTCTCTTTCTTTCCATCTCTCTTCACCTTGTTTTCAAATGTGCTGGCCGGCGAGGAGGGCGGGCCTCTATGTCACCGTTGACGACCAAACACTCGTCGGTCCAGATCCAATCGCCTCACCACCCAAGCCAAGCCAAGCAAAAGCACACACAAACACATGTATGTGGTATGTCCGAGACAGGACCACGAGCGGTACCACCGCCCAGACGTCGGAATCGTCCCCGCGGAAGTAGGCCTGCCCGACCAAGAATGTCCCTGTGGAGACGTGCATCACCGGCTGGTATGACCCGCCCGCACCCCCATGACCGTCGCCGTCGTCGCCGCACGCCGCCACCCATGCCGCAAGGAATGCTCTCGCCGCATCAGCTCTCCCTCCCTCCCACGTCAGCTCTTCCTCCGTGACCAGATACCGCCACCACGAGCGCGAGGACGACGACGACAATGCTAGGCAGCACCACCATGACGACGCTCGTTTCTCCCTTTGCGCAGCTTGATCTTAGGGCTGGTGATGGCGTCACCACCATGATGAGGCTCGTCTCCTACTCTGCGCAGCTCGATCTCAGGGATGGTGATGGCGTCGGCGCCGTTGCAGTGCCCGGCCAACAAGAGCGAGAAGGAGAAAAAGAGGAGAAGAAGAGGAAAATGGGAAAGAAGATGAAAAACGTGACAGCAATGGCACAGTTTCAATTTTGTGCGAATTCGGATGACATAGTGTTAACAGCGGATTTTCGTAATCGACCTGAAGAAGAAAGAGGAAATCGAAGCGGAGAAGGAGAGCTAAGTTGGAGTCAAACTAGGTCTCGTATCGGACACAGTTAGCATATCGGATTCAATGAGGTGCTGGCAGAAGGACTGTATCGGCCGATTCGGATTTGTATGGTTATCGGCCGATAGAGGTTAGAAGTTGACAGAGTCAGCATGGGCTTGGTTTAGGCTCAAGATAAGCTCCAAGGAAGTTGCCAAATAGAGATAAGGCTCGGTTTTAGGCAATTGTATCTTGTAAATCAAGTAGGTTTAGATTTAATCTGTGGCAAAAGTCTGCCGTAAAGACTTGTTGTTTGTTAGAGATAAGATCGTGTCCTACAAGGACCCTGTTGTAATCTCGGGTATAAATATCCCGATAGTCTGTACATAGAGGGTCTCTCACAACTCAATACAACAAAAACCAGTTCAATCTATTTCGGCGCATCGCCAACCCTCGCAAGAGGTTGATTTCGACGAGTTCTTGCTTCCCTAGAGCAGAGGTAAGAACTCGTTCCCGACGATTTGCATCGTCGGGGCTAGCGTGTCGCTTTAGACACGTTAAGCCTCGATGATGTGATCGTCGTTTATCATGTCTTGGATAATCTTGACAGACGTTTTAATTATGCGTTGCCAGTGATTTACTCGTTTTAGGGTTCATTGCCGATGACGGTTTAATTATTATGCTTGGCTAGATTGTTCAGTGCATCTACCATTCCCAAAAGCAATCGACGACTTGATTTTCTTTGTATTAAGTCTCGATTCACACTTTGAGTTGCCATCGACCTTAGTCCTGTTTTGAGATCTAACACAAGGCCTATTTTCGGTTGTAATTAAGGATAGCACTGGGGTTTCAGCCAGTCTTACCTGATGCATATGATTATCACTAGGTTTTTATATGTATCTGTCATCTGCATGAATAGATCGATGAATATAGATGCATATGTTATAGGTTAATCTTTTGAGTTCATCTGTGATGGATGTGTTTATATTGATTGATTGGTTCATGTCGATTTGCACTAGAATACTAGCTAGTGTAGTAATCTTTATTGTTCCTTATCGGCCGATGCCGTTAATTGACATTAACATGTTGATGAAGGCCGATAAGGTTGGATTCATGCTTTAATCTTATTTTATCATGAGTAAGCCGATATAGCTTTGCCCTATCGGTTGGGCTATGACAATGTGTCATCGGTCTATCGGCCGATCGGCTATTGTTTTCTGACGTGGTTTACTTGTTTCTTGTTGATTGCAGATCAAATCAACTGGCACGCTCTGCACACGGCTAGACGAGCTATTTGGACCTGCACTGGAGTTAAGCAGATCTCTCAGGCCGCCGTGGAAACGTGGAACCCGTTTGGTTGCAAGGCGGGTCGAAATTCTGCGCCAACACGCTTTTGGCACGCCTGGTGGGACATCAAGAACGCGACCTTTGCAACAGCAACAAGATCACCTCAAGATGTCGAAGCAGGCCGAGATCTCCGAGGAGAACGTCGTCTCCGTAACCGTCGACCAGCTCAATGCAGAACAAAAAGCCGAGATGGAGAAGCTGGTTGAGCAGTTCCAGAATATGTACTTGCAAACATATTCTAGGACTCGGCAAGACACCTTGATCCAAAAGTCTAAGGTAGTAATGCCGAGTCCTAGAGATGGAGCTAGCACATCGGTGGCGGCACACGACCACACCGTCAACACCGAGGATACCGCGACGCCGACGTTGCAAGACAGGATTGACTCCGCAGTTCATTCTGCGTTAGTCAACCAGTCGGGGATCTTGGTGAACACATTGACCAATACGGTCAAATCGATCCTAGATGGGTCGATCCACCAGAACAAGCCTCAAGGCCCAATTTATCTACCGGAGAATAAGTTCCTTGCCTATCGGATCTTGAGGAACGACCTGAGCACGACTCAGCAGACGGCGCCGATGCCACCCCCATCGGCGCAGCCAACAACGACACTGCCATTGGTCCTCACCAGGCAGACAGGAGGGAGCCCTCAGCATATCACGGAAGAGCAATATGCACAATGGACCAAGGGGAAGCAACCAGTGATCGAGCCGATGCAGCAAGTTCCTGTCAACCAGCCATCGGCCGGACAGCCACAAGCCCCGGTGTTCAACAATCCTCCACCACAGGCTGCTTACAACACACCACAAGGCTACCAGCAGCACATAGCAGGGCAGTATGGCGCACAGAACCTTGATCACCATTATCAGCCGTACTCCCCCAGGCAGTATCAAGCAGAGGGCTTGCAACAATCATATCAGCAAGACCTCCCGCATCGGCCCGCAGGATACTGGGCTGATATGATAGCCGAAGTGATGCGAGATCAATTCGGTTTGAAGCCCAAGGAGAATTCTACGGTGTATCGGCACCCGTACCCCGAGGAATTTGACAGAGTGCCATTGCCAGGCCGATACAAGATCCCGGACTTCTCCAAATTTTCGGGGCAGGACAACGTCTCGACATATGAGCATGTGAGCCGATTCCTAGCACAGTGCGGGGAGGCATCGGCTATCGAGGTGTTGAGGGTGAGGTTTTTCCCTCTGTCCTTATTAGGGTCTGCATTTACATGGTTTTCATCGCTACCCTGCAATTCCATCAGAGGATGGATAGATCTTGAGAAACAGTTTCACAGATATTTCTACAATGGTGTACAAGAGATGAAACTGTCCGATCTCACCGCCATTAGGTAACGAGTTGATGAATCGGTCCCAGAGTGTATCCAAAGGTTTAGGGACATAAGGAACAGGTGTTACAGCCTCAGCTTGACCGATTCTCAATTGGCCGATCTGGCGTTTCAAGGATTACTCGGGCCGATACGAGAAAGGTTCTCGTTACAGGAATTTGAAAGCCTAGCTCAGCTAGCACAACGGGTATCGGCCCACGAGCAACGTTTCCAGGAGGCAAAGAAGTTTGCAAAGAAGATCAATACGATCTATCAGTATGCCTCCGACGATGAAGATGAGGAAGATGTCGATGTCGACCTGGCCGAGTGGGCCCGGATGAGGAAGCCGACAACATGCCAGTGGGCAAAAAAGGGTGACAAAGAAAACAAGTTTGACTTCGATATCAACAAGGCCGATAAGATATTTGATCTACTGTTGCAAGAAAAGCAAATTCAGCTGCCAGTGGGTCACGTATTGCCATCGGCCGAAGAAATCAAGAAGAGAAGATATTGCAAGTGGCGTAACTCTTATTCATACCATACCAATGAATGCAAGATCTTCAGACAACAGATCCAATTGGCCATCGAACAAGGCAGAATTAAGATCGATGACGCCAAGAAGCCGATGAAGATAGAAGGACACCCGTTCCCAATCAACATGGTGCGGGCAGACAGGGCCGACGGCGGTGGCCATCGGACCGGCAAGCGACCTTATCAGACCTCTGAGGGCCTGATCAGAAAATACCAGCGGAGGCAGGAAGAACAAGCTCAAGACTACGCCGACCAAGACAACTCTTACGACCCACATTGGGAGTGCGAGTTTTTCCGGTTCTGTTGAAATGAGGGGATGAGGTTGCCATCCATCCAGGAGTGCCCTGCATGCAATAGTGCAGAAGATTCTTATCAGAGCAGCTCAAGCAGGCAAGCGCATCGGTCGGCCAAGCAAAGAAAATCTGTGCATGAAAGGCTGGGGCCGATGCGCCAAGAGCAACAGATTGAAGCCGAGGAGCAGGTCCAGAACCCCCAATAGTGCCCAAGTGATGTATTCAGCAAGACACAAAAACGACGGGTTCAGAGACTAAGAAGGAAGGAACAAATCCAAGAACAACAGGCGACAATAGCCCATCGACCGGCCAAGACCAAGAAAGAGTGGAGGATAAAATCCACGGTGGTCACGGCCGATGAGGGCACCTCCGATACAGCTCGGGCTTCTACAGCCTCAAAAGGTAAACGAGTAGCATCGGCATCTGTTAACATGGTTTTCATACTGTCAGCGGAATACAGCGTGCAGGCGGCTAATGAAGCAGTAGCCGACGATGAGAAATCCTCGGCTAGGCTACAGTTGTCACCAGATCAAGCTATATTCGACAAACCAGCAGACACCAGCCACAGGCACCTACGGCCGTTATACATCAAGGGATTCGTTAACGGGTGGCCGATGACGAAGATGTTGGTCGATGGCGGCGCGACAGTAAACCTAATGCCGTACACAACCTTCCGGAAGCTTGGGAAGGTGCCAGAGGAACTTATCAAGACCAACATGGTGTTAAAAGACTTTGGTGGCAACGCTTCTGAGGCGAAGGGGCTGCTCAACGTGGAACTCACCGTGGGCAGCAAGACGACACCCACAACCTTCTTCGTCTTCGATGGAAAGGGTTCCTACAGCTTGTTGTTGGGACGAGACTGGATCCACGCAAACTGTTGCGTCCCTTCAACAATGCATCAATGTTTGATACAATGGCAAGGGGACCAGGTCGAGATCGTGCAGGCCGATCGGTCAGTACACGTGGCCAATGCCGATCTCGCAGTTTGGGAGATGGAGGGAATCGATTGCTTGTCCGAGCGAGTCTGGGACGCCGATTTCCTCAAAGTAACTGATTGTGACATCGAGACGATTGAAGATCAAGACAAGCAGTTGCTTTAACGAAGATGAACCATCCACCGTCCAAGACGAACAAGCTAGTCCCTACACAGATGATGCGGTGGATGAGTTAGATGGAAAATTGGAACAAGGCTTTACGTCGGCCGATCAGCTCGAAGAAGTTGATATAGGGATAGGTGATAGGCCTAGGCCGACGTATGTAAGTGCAAACCTACCAAAGGAATATAAGAATAATTTGATAAATCTTTTGAAAGAGTTTGTAGATTGTTTTGCATGGGAATACCATGAGATGCCAGGATTAAGCCGATCGATCGTAGAACATCGGCTACCTATCAAACCAGACTATCGGCCATTCAAACAAGCTCCTAGGAGATTTAAGGCTGATATGCATGAAGCTATCAAAGCAGAGATCACAAGACTTTACGATGCCAACTTTATCAGACCCTGCCGATATGCGGAGTGGGTTTCGAACATAGTTCCAGTGTTAAAGGAAAACGGCAAGCTTAGGGTATGCATCGACTTCAGAGATTTGAATAAGGCAACACCAAAAGATGAGTACCCTATGCCGCTGGCCGATTTGCTGGTAGATGCCGCGTCTGGACACAAGATCATCAGTTTCATGGATGGGAACGCAGGCTACAACCAGATTTTCATGGCCAAGGAGGATATTCACAAAACAGCCTTTCGGTGTCCGGGTGCAATTGGCCTATATGAGTGGGTTGTTATGACTTTTGGCTTGAAAAATGCTGGAGCTGGAGCTACTTATCAGAGGGCTATGAATTATATTTTTCATGATCTTATCGGCTCACTGATTGAGGTTTATATTGACGATGTCGTCGTGAAGTCCAAGGAGTACGATATGCACTTGGCCGATTTACGCAAGGTACTAGAAAGAGCAAGGAAATATGGTTTAAAGATGAACCCTAACAAGTGTGCCTTTGGCGTATCGGTCGGTCAGTTTCTGGGTTTCTTGGTCCATGAAAGAGGAATTGAGATCACGCAGAAGAATATTGATGCTATCAAAAATATCAAGCCTCCAGCAAATAAGACCAAGTTACAATCTCTGCTCGGGAAGATCAACTTCGTCCGGCGTTTCATATCAAACCTGTCAGGCAGAATAGAGCCATTCACTTCATTATTGAAGGTAAAGGACGATCAGGAGTTAGTATGGGGTGACAAGCAACAGAAAGCGCTGGACGATATCAAAGAATATTTAAGTTCTCCCCTTGTCTTAATCCCTCCACAGAAAGGGATTCCATTCAAGCTGTACCTATCGGCCGATGAGAAATTCATCGGCTCAGTCTTGGTTCAAGACATTGATGGCAAGGAACGAGCTATTTTTTATCTCAGCAGGAGGTTGTTAGATGCCGAGACAAGGTACACGCCGGTGGAGAAATTATGTCTATGCTTATATTTTTCATGTACTAAGTTAAAGCATTATTTACTTTTCAATGAATGCATTGTGGTCAGTAAGGCCGATGTGATGAAATACATGCTATCGGCCCCTGTTTTAAAAGGAAGAATTGGAAAGTGGATTTTTGCTCTAACAGAGTTTGACCTCAGATATGAATCGGCCAAAGCAATCAAAGGACAAGCTCTGGCCGATTTCATTGTTCAACACCAAGATGATTCAGTCGCATATGCAGATATCGTGCCATGGACGCTGTATTTTGATGGATCTGTCTGTCGACACGGATGCGGTATCGGCTTGGTCATTATATCCCCTCGGGGGGCAAGTTTTGAGTTTGCTTTTACTATCAAGCCTTATTATACCAACAATCAAGCAGAGTATGAAGCGGTACTTAAAGGTTTGCAGTTACTATAAGAGGTCGAGGCTGATTCCGTCGAGATCATTGGTGATTCATAGCTGGTAATTAATTAACTTTCTGGAGAGTATGAATGCAAAAATGATATTCTCAAAGTCTACAATGAAGAGTGCAAGGTGTTGCTCCAAGCATTCCAGATGGTGACAATGAGACATATACCCAGGAAGCGAAACTTCGAGGCCAATGATCTGGCTCAGGGGGCATCGGGATACAGGCCGATGGTCAAAGATGTACGGGTTCAAATCGCTGCTGTGGACGCCGACGATTGGAGACTTGCTATCATCGATTATTTGAAGAATCCTTCCCAGTCGGCGTCACGACAAATGAAATACAAAGTGTTGCGGTTTGTTCTGTTAGATGACGACTTATACCATCGGACGGTTGATGGTGTCTTGCTCAAGTGCCTAAGTCCTGAGGAGGACAAAATTGTTATGAGCGAGGTCCATGAAGGGATTTGTGGAACACATCAATCGGCCCATAAAATGAGGTGGCTTTTAAAGCGCGTTGGATATTTTTGGCCGACAATGCTAGAGGATTGTTTCAAATATTATAAAGGATGTCAAGATTGTCAGAAATTTGGAGCAATTCAGCGAGCACCGGCATCGGCTATGTATCCAATCATAAAGTCGTAGCCGTTTCGTGGATAGGGAATAGATATGATCGGCCAGATTAACCTGCCATCAAGCAAGGGACACAAATACATCTTAGTGGCTACAGATTACTTCACGAAGTGGGTTGAGGCCGTCCCCCTTAAGAAGGTTGATTCCAAAGATGCGATTCAGTTTGTCAAGGAATATATCATATATCGGTTTAGGTTACCTCAGACAATAACCACCGATCAGGGATCAATCTTCGTGTCCGATGAGTTCGTCCAGTTTGTCGACAACATGGGCATTAAATTATTAAATTCTTCTCCATATTACGCGCAAGCTAATGGGCAGGCAGAGGCTTCTAATAAGACTTTAATCAAGCTAATCAAGAGGAAAATCGACGAACAACCGAAACAATGGCACACGACGCTGGCCGATTCCTTTTGGGCGTATCGGATGGCTTGTCATGGTGCGATTCAAGTGCCTCCGTATCAGTTGGTTTATAGACATGAAGCTGTGCTGCCATGGGAAACGAACATCGGCTCAAGAAGGATTGCTTTGCAAAACGACTTGACAGCCGATGAGTACCATAATCTTATGGTTGATGAGTTAGATGACTTGGCACATGTCCGATTACGGGCATTAGAAAAGATCAAACGAAATAAAGATAGAGTGGCTCATCATTATAATAAAAAGGTTGTTGCCAAGTCATTTGAGGAAGGGGATCTTGTATGAAAGTTAATAATGCCGATTGGCTCCAGAGATAATAAATTCGGCAAGTGGTCACCTAATTGGAAAGATCCTTTTCAGATTCATCGATGTGTTCCTCACAACGCTTATTTGCTTAAGGGGCTAGATGGTGAGATTTATGGGCGAACTCTTAATGGCAAGTACTTAAACAACTATTATCCTAGCGTCTGGATTGATTCATGATCGGCCCCTCAGCTGATTTATGATAATAGCCGATGGGTTATACATCGTCTTTAGATGGCCGATATACATTATCATCCTTAGTTCAAATTTTACAACATGAGCCCTCATCTTCTAAATTTGGGGGGCATACATACAACAAGACTAGGATCTTTCAAGCTTATGGAATTTTTTTTATAGAATTTTTCAAGCTTAACGGTTTTTGTTGGATTGATCCAAGTTCAAGTTTCTCCAAAGTTACCAAGAGTGGCTTAAGTTCATGGTCTTCAAATTTTTTCAGACTTGGACTGATCATATTCGGCCAGTAGGCCGATGGAATTAATTACAGCAAGAAGGTGTCTGTTCACAAGAAAGACATAAAATATATTACATTACCCTAAGAAGTTTTCAATAGCTGCAATCGCCCTGCGACGGATTTGATTAATATTTGCTATAATTTGGGCGTCATCGGCCATCGACCCTGGGATCGGCTTTAAAGATTTACTCAGGGTTGCCAAGTGTTTGGCCGATGCCTTCAGCTTCGCCGTCTGGTCTTCTATAGCTTTCGGCGATGCAGCTATCCCGCCCTGGACTTCTTGGATTTCCTTGCGAGTTGCTTCTAGCTTGGAGACGAGGTCTGCTTCGAGGCGTTGGAATTCTTCAAGTCTGTTCTTCAAGACAATTGGCTCCATAGCTAGCTCATCCAATCTGGTCTTGTCAGAATTGACTTGAGCCTTGCTAGCGGATAGGACCGATTCCAGGCTCTCGCGTTCCCGCCTCTCCGCGATCCTTTCTTTAGCTTTCTGAAGCTTGAAGTGGTATTGTTCCAGGAAGATGGCCGGTGTTAGGGTCTCCATCAGATCTTCGGGCAGTTGGTCTTGAATTTCTTGTACCCTGACTCTGATGGGAGTACAATCCTCCACCAAGAACTCCAACGAGGATTCTAGACGATTGGCGATATCAGACAGCCGATCCTTCAGTTCTTCAGGGATCGACACCTTGGCTGTCACGGGGGGCTCCTTGTCCTCATCATCAAGAAACTGGCCGATATCGAAATAGAACATATCGGCCAGGTTCTGCAAATATCAGTGTAGGTCGAGATTAGCCTTGTCAAGCAGCAATAAGCAAAGAGGATCGAAATAACCTTGGTTACCTGTGATAGACCATCAGTGGTACTCGCATTGGCTTCCTTTTGCTGTATTGAAACAGTAGGCGAAGGGGTTGGCCGATGAGGTGCAGGTGATGGAGCCCGTGGCTGAAGAAAGACAAGAAGATGATGAATAGGTGTGTGCTTTTATAAAGGCAACGCAGAATCGACTCTTACCGAAGCGATCGGAGAGGGTGGTGGAGAAGGAGAAGGATTCCTCAATCGAGCCTTGACCTGTTGACGCCTTTGTAGGGTTGCCTTCTTGGTTCTTAAAGGGGCCGATTAAATTTTCTCCTTGAGTATAGATGACGCAGCAGTCTGAAAAGGATAGCAAATTATAGTATGCCAATAAGGAGGTTGCATGAAGATTGATGAAAGTAAATATGCTAACCGTGCGGACTGCATGTCTAGTCTTCCTTGGTTGAGCAGCGCCGGCTCGGTCATCGGCCGATGGGACTTGAGTGGTCTTGGCCGATGATTTCCTGGCCGTTTCAACCGACGAATCTTCTTTTTCAGACACATCGGCGGCTGCTGCATCGACCTCTTCCTCCATCATTTTTTTCATCAAAGAATTCTTCCATGGAGGGGTCTAGCTCTTCGAGATCGGCTTGGTCATCAGTTTTGGCTTTCTTGCTGGATTTTTGGGATTTGCCCTTGGTTGGCGCTTTCCTCTTGGGATTTTCTTTAATCATCGGCCCTTGGAGTAATGATGATACCTTTGGGGCAGTAAGACCGGTGATTGACTCCAGGATAGTTGACCCTGATGGAGCCACAGTTTGAGTGTAGCAAATTCCCTGGCTACTATTGCTCATAGATGGGATCGGCTC
The DNA here is from genome assembly GCA_008326285.1 of Oryza officinalis. Classification (NCBI taxonomy): domain Eukaryota; kingdom Viridiplantae; phylum Streptophyta; class Magnoliopsida; order Poales; family Poaceae; genus Oryza; species Oryza officinalis. Next base: position 32,812,248 of record BDMV01000005.1, read on the forward strand.
GTCTGGGACTTGAGGGCTGATACCCTGGATAAGCTCTGTCACGTAGAATCTGGCCGATTGATGAAAAATATGAGTAGCCCATTCTTGCCACCATGCTTGGAAGCTGATATGTACAAAGGGGCTCAGATGCAATCGGTCGCAGTCGCGCAGGTTCGGGGTTCTGATTTCCAGCGCCTTGCTCATGATTAATCCTGATGGCACTATGCCCCTGCTCTCTAGGAGTCTATGGAAGTATAAGTTAATGGGGAGTTGCCCAAGCCCGCACTGTCTAGCAGCTACCATGGGATTATAGAATTCATAAGACAGGCTGGTGCTTCTTCCTTGAAATATGCCTACTGGGAGCAGGCATGGGGTGATGCTGATCATAAATGATTCTCGGGATTCCATGTCATCATTTATTAGGTTCAACTGCAGATCGTCAGGGAGTTCAAAATCCTGATCCGAGAGGTAGAGGCACATATCCATCTTAATTGATGGGGGTACGGTGTAGAATCGGATGAACCAAGTAGACATGTCTTCGGCCGATTGATCCGCTCCAGGATAGACAGAGGCCGCTTCTCCAAAAGACATGCATCTTCTGGTTCTATGGTCTTCATGATTGGCATACTTTGATGGGAAAAGGGAGTCCGATAGCGAAGGCCGATCAGCCATGGTATTGGTATGAATGGTTAGCCAGAGCTGAATAAACCACCATGGTCCTCCGTGAGCCACAGTCTGCTTCAACATTAAATCCTGAGTAGAGACATGAAGCAGTCGATAAATAGCTCCCAGAAGATATCGGCCCAGAGGGATTTGTTTCTTGTCGACCAGAGCTTGGGCCAGATGTTGGCAATTGGTAGTTGGGCCACAGGTCGATCCGCAGAAAACAAATCTTTCTAACCACAGTGTCAGGAAGGCCACATGTTCTCTCTTTGAGATTGATCCTTGTTCCATATGTTCAGAGATGTATCCAGACCAGCCTCCAATCTTTTTGGTTTTCAATTTATGGCTGCTGTTTGCTAGGAGGCTGAAGGGGTTGATTTCAGACTGGATGTCTAGTCCTGTTAACATCTTGACGTCGATCAAAGTTGGGGTCATCGGACCTTGCTTGAACAGGAATGCGTTCAAGGTACTGGACCAGAAATAGGTGGCCGTCGACATGAGTGACTCGTTTTTCTTGGTATCGGCCAGGGACAAAGTAATACATTGGCCGATCCCTATTTCGTCCCAGTGGACCTGTTTGGCTGCAGCGATTCTCTTATGCCAGGTCCTGTACCCATTGAGCTTCGACGGCCAGGATCTGAAAGTGTGTTTCCATGAAGCGACATTGGGCTTGGCTTGTTTGAAAGGGATTCTATTCGTCTCAGCATTGATTAGCCAGGTTGGGTCGCAATCGCTCATGGGGCCTAGCAGGAATCTGTGTGATTTGTCGTTGGTGGGGATCAAGATTTGGTTTTTGAAGACCTATATCATAAAAACAACGATGAAAACATAAGACCCGGGGGGCAAAAAGTTGAATCCCTAGTTCGAAGAAATCGGCAGGAAAGTGAGAATGTGGATGCAGAGGAGATTGACTTACCACAGGGATCTCGGAGGCGTAAAATGGGGCGGAAGCCATTGCTGTTGTTAAAGAGGTCGCCGTTATGGGGGTTGATGCCGATGGAACGTCGAGGGGTCGCCGGAGTTGAGGAACGTGGATGATTGCTAAATCGGCGGCGGAAAGTTGCGAATCTGGATCTGCGCGGTTTTCAGGCAAACCCTAGCAAGGAAGTCGATGAGTTCTTCGGGGCTAATTCCGCCACATTATATAATGAAGCGGAATTGGGGGGCATGTGTTAACAGCAGATTTTTGTAATCGACCTGAAGAAGAAAAAGGAAACCGAAGCGGAGAAGCGGAGCTAAGTTGGAGTCAAACTAGGTCTCGTATCGGACACAGTTAGCGTATCAGACTCAATGAGGTGCTGGCAGAAGGACTGTATCGGCCGATTCAGATTTGTATGGTTATCGGCCGATAGAGGTTAGAAGTTGACAGAGTCAGCATGGGCTTGGTTTGGGCTCAAGATAAGCTTCAAGGAAGTTGCCAAATAGAGATAAGGCTCGGTTTTAGGCAATTGTATCTTGTAAATCAAGTAGGTTTAGATTTAATCTGTGGCAAAAGTCTGCCGTAAAGACTTGTTGTTTGTTAGAGATAAGATCGTGTCCTACAAGGACCCTGTTGTAATCTCGGGTATAAATATCCCGATAGTCTGTACATAGAGGGTCTCTCACAACTCAATACAACAAAAACCAGTTCAATCTATTTCGGCACATCGCCAATCCTCGTAAGAGGTTGATTTCGACGAGTTCTTGCTTCCCTAGAGCAGAGGTAAGAACTCGTTCCCGACGATTTGCATCGTCGGGGCTAGCGTGTCACTTTAGACACGTTAAGCCTCGATGATGTGATCGTCGTTTATCATGTCTTGGATAATCTTGACAGACATTTTAATTATGCGTTGCCAGTGATTTACTCGTTTTAGGGTTCATTGTCGATGATGGTTTAATTATTATGCTTGGCTAGATTGTTCAGTGCATCTACCATTCCCAAAAACAATCGGCGACTTGATTTTCTTTGTATTAAGTCTCGATTCATATTTTGAGTTGCCATCGACCTTAGTCCTGTTTTGAGATCTAACACAACGCCTGTTTTCGGTTGTAATTAAGGATAACACTGGGGTTTCAGCCAGTCTTACCTGATGCATATGATTATCACTAGGTTTTTATATGTATCTGTCATCTGCATGAATAGATCGATGAATATAGATGCATCTGTTATAGGTTAATCTTTTGGGTTCATCTATGATGGATGTGTTTATATTGATTGATTGGTTCATGTAGATTTGCACTAGAGTACTAGCTAGTGTAGTAATCTTTATTGTTCCTTATCGGCCGATGCCGTTAATTGATATTAACATGTTGATGAAGGCCGATAAGGTTGGATTCATGCTTTAATCTTATTTTATCATGAGTAAGCCGATATAGTTTTGCCCTATCGGTTGGGCTATGATAATGTGTCATCGGTCTATCGGCCGATCGGCTATTGTTTTCTGACGTGGTTTACTTGTTTCTTGTTGATTGCAGATCAAATCAACTGGCATGCTCTGCACACGGCTAGGCGAGCTATTTGGACCTGCACTGAAGTTAAGCAGATCTCTCAGGCCGCTGTGGAAACGTGGAACCCGTTTGGTTGCAAGGCGGGTCGAAATTCTGCGCCAACACATAGATACGAATAGACGAACAGTAGTGGTACTTATCTAAAATGCCATATATTGTAATGGCATGTATCCTATTAACCCTACTTTTTATGCCCGTCTGACATTTCTCTTTTGTTTTCGTTGGATTTAGTCTCACGTTGATAATTGACGATAGGAAGCACAACTTAAAAGATCGGATTATTCATCATCTATAGAACTACTTTTAGGTTATATAAGCCTAGATTTAAAGATGTAGTTTTGATTGGATCTATAAATCTTAGGATTTGGCACTACTTAAAAATCACCATTAATAGCACCCTTCTTTTTATTCTACGGACGATCTACAACGAGACCTATAAAGTAAGCAAGGAAGGCCCCAGTCACGACCATATCAGAAGATCAACCTATAAAGCAAGCCAGGAGAGCTAGTCACAACACGTATCTAAAAATCGAGTTTTAATGACAGTCGCTTAAGTCAGCCATCTCTGAAAATGTTTCATTTATAAAGACGGGTGACTTTCTGCTTGTAAAAAATATATTTTTATATAAAATTTTTAGAAAAAAACACATATTGTCATATGAAGTTAGGTAAAAATAAACTTCATATTAAAATTGCAGACCTTGATGAGAACACATATATACATCTAACTTTTTCATATGATCGGGTGAAAATAAACTTTATATTAAAATTATAGAGCTTGATGATATAACTTTGTAATGACAACTTTTCTATTTGAGATAGTTTAGTGGTCCAAATATTTGTTATAAAATCTCATATATATTGTTACAAAATCTCATATCTATATTTGAAGTGACCTTCGATGGAAATGTGGTCTATATGAAAGATACAGGGCTTGACTAGATCAACTACTCTGTAGTTCATAGCATTTTCATTTGAAATTATTTAAAGTGCCAAACAAGCATTACAATTTTCGAAGTGTGAAATCAATAGCATCTTCAATGTAGGCAAAATAATGAAAATTGTGTATGAGAGGTCGATTCCACGTGATGAGCTAGCGGCGAAGGAAAGAAAATCATGAAATGGTTTATTGGTCTCTGTTATGTGCATGGGATATCTTGCATGATTGAAATATCAAGTTTTAATTGTATTATTAATGTTTGAATTTTGGTTTTATCGAACGTTCCAACTAGAATATTGGCTTTTAGGCTTTTGCTCGGGCTTGAGCTTGAGAAAAATGTGAATGCATCGGGCTTGGCCAACTCAGGCTAAATGCCATTTTTTTTGCCTATTCATATTACTGTCAAAATGAATCTTTCCAAAATTTAACAATGTCAAAATTTTAATAAGTTTGTAGCATTGTCAAGTTTTATTAAAATAGGCCAAAAATATGATGTTGTCAAAATTCTTTAGATATTATCAATGTATTATCAATGTTTAGTAACAGACTAAATACATCCATATGTTTATCAATTTTTTTAAAAATATATGGTTTAGAATGACAACAATTTAAATAGGCCTTTCAATCCCAATCAAAAACCCGGCTCAACCTGTTTGAACAGGTCTAGGGACAATCGATTTGTCCCAAGAAAGCTAGGCACCGAGGAGTGTTATCAAGTTCATTTGCCCTATGTCTTAGGCAAACCACGGATCATCTCGGGCTAACGAACATATCTGAGTGAGACTGCATGGATGAGTGACCTCGACGTGGTCGCTTGCCTCCGGCGCTGCACGCGGTGAGACGCTCGCCCGCCCGCACTGCTCGCTCGCGATCCCACTCGGCTTCCACCGCGAGACAGCTAGCGAGGACGACGGCGTCCATGCGTCCATCCAACTGCGGACGCCGCGACCCGGTCACGGCTTGTGTTACGGAGTGCGCGGCTCACGCAAAAGCGGAGCACCGAGCTGCATATGATTCTCACCTACCCATGCGGCCCGCGAATTCCCGTATCGTTATTAGCAGGGGACAGCTCACGGCCTGGACCGCCACCCACGCGTGCGGGGGGAAGTACTAAAAAGTGCAGTACTTTTGGCCTTGTGCGCGTGTGTCCAATGATCATGTGTGACCCAGTCTACGTCGCCCCCCTTGGCTTCTTGTTTTGTGTGGAGTTTTGGAGTCAGCGCGTTGGGTTTTTTCCCCCTTTTTCTTTGTTTGTGCCGTTGTTAATTTTTACTAGTACTAATCCGCAGGCAGGTTCTGTTTCCAAAAGAACTGACGCACTCTGCATACCGATCAGCCGATCCTTATGCAGTACTCGTTCCATATTGATTATTATATAACCAAAGATTAAAAATTATAAATCGATCATTATATAATCCTGTATCCTTTGTTTGACGTGTAGTATTATTGCATTTATGTATATGAATTAAGTTTGCATGTATATATATAGGCATTTAGGGTAGTAGCGTGGAAAGAGTTAGCCCCCTTTGATTTGGAGAAAAAATATAGAAATTTTGGAGGATTTTAATTCTATAATAATAATTCATATGACTGCCTTTGAACGAAGGATTGAATCCTATTGTATCCTTTGAAAATCCTATGGAATGAACAATCCCATAGAGATTTTGGAGAAAATTTAGCAAGAGTTTCAACCTCTTGAAAAATTTTCTTTGAGTCTATCTCTCTCATTCGATTATTGTGTTTTCTCTGCGATCAAATCAAATGGTTATTCCTATATAT